>OW121851.1:111730595-112963258 GCA_933228895.1 Platycnemis pennipes | reverse complement strand
GTTACGCTAGTAGAAAACTACGATACGGGAGTGTGACAGCGTATGTTTTTTTACATAATATTCCCATATCGCGCTCCCGCATAGAAAATCGCATAAAAATTCCTGTTCAACCATAAGGTTGGTTTTTGATAGATGAGGGTAGAGCTCACCCAGTACTAAGTCATCGGCCTATGAAATTCACACATTCAGGGTAGGGGGGCCAGTTCCTTTCCCTGGGCCACCTGCGATTCCCTACGAAGTTCAAACACGCAGAAAATAAGATGCATAAGGATTTTAGGTGGGAGCGTCCTGAAAGGCTCTTGCCCGGGATTTGAACCCTCCGGTCAGTAGCTCAGCGCTCTACCCCTTAGGCAACCACGACCCTAATATTGTACCCGATCGCATGTTGTACCCGATCTATAGAATTAACGTAGAGCCGCGTTCAGTCGGCTAGAAACAGCTCCAGAATGCTGAGTCTACGCGAGCGGTCAATGATGACTGACTGACCATCGACGAGTAGATCCTCACGTGACACTGGGTTAGCCAGGTCTCTCGTCACAATCGGAGCGTGAAACGGACCGACTATGAGCGACATCCGTTCCAATTTTCCGCACCGCCCTAATTAGACCGAGGCTTCGATTTCAGCGCCTCAATTTTTATTCCCAGTCTGCTGACCACCCAGATGACCACTCCCCTCCCGTATGTATTCGGTACGGGTAAAACAAACATCGGCCCCGGAGATACCGAGGTCACCTAATGTTGGCATTGGCCGCCACGCCCACCTCCTAGTGACCACCGAATGACCTTAAAAGAGAGACGGATTTTCGTGGCAGACATGAACATCGACAGAGAGTAGCTAGAAACATCGACATTATTTATCGTTGTTCTTCTGGATACCATTACTTCGATAGTGTCACTTATGTTTTAATTGACAATACTAACCCATGCATTTTAGGTAAATACAGAGAAATATATTTAGATACAAGCCAATAATCCCTTCATTACTCTGTAGATACTAACCATCTAGTTGCACGTGGCTATTATCTAATATGTCCCCATGTGGTAGTAGCGCTGTAACTATTATTCGCGTGTCGATAGAGCACGATTGGTGATCTTCACCCCCTGCCATACACCCTCGCGGTGGCTCGCAGGGTATTGACGTACATGCGTGTCTCCATGCTCATCATCTCGAGATGCATCACACTCCGTAGGTACATAAGGTGTCGTATTGCATCGAATAGTTATCCCTACATATGTCCGGCCGGCCTAACAGTTAAGGTGAAGATATTCCCCAGCAATACATCCATTAGCATAAATGTATAAATTTTAATTTCCTCATTCGTAACAATTATTTGTAAAAAAAGAAGATCAGTCCTTGAGAATTCTTGGCATCGCGGATCATTTCACGTAAACTCTATTATCAATAAAAATATTCCGAATGCACTTCATTTCACCTACCCTTCTTTTCAACCAAGCTATAATTAGTGAGACGATTGGGATACAAATATTATTTACCACCAGTCTAAATAATTTCGAATCGCAAACGCACAGATAAAAGCTAATTATTTCAGTCGAGTACTTGCACTAGAAACACCACATCTCTGAGCTATGAACTATGAAATGAATTGTTATTCATTTAAGTTCCTCGCCTTGAATTGAGGCCAGGGCACGAAAGAGTATTAATACGGAATTCATATGAATGAGTTTAAGGAGAATATGACCTCATAACTATAAAATTACTATTATTCAAAAGAAACAACCACTCACGATTTAAATCTACATGATACCCTGCAAGCCACCGCAAGTATTAGCGACATGGGGAGAACCATCACGGTGAAAGTTTTTATAACTTAAATTATAATCCTCTTATGGTATCCTCGTACTCAAATGGTACTCGGGGAAAATAACATTCTAAATCTATCAATACGAAAGTCTATTTCTCTAATCTTGTATTTCTGATGAAATATAGCAAAATATGGAGGCTTCTTAATATATATCTTAAGTCCTCTGCCAAAATACTGGATTCAAATTTACGTGAAAGGTTTAGTCCAAATTTTAAGCAACGCTAAGCAGACAGTAATTCCAATCCCCGTTTCTCTATTAAACTCACAACACTAATAAAATTATCGTTTTAACTGTTAACAAATCTTGCCGAACTCCTTTGCACACGCTCTAATTCCCAAAATATACATTCCTTGTGTGGATCCCATATACTAGCGGCATATCAAATGAGTCTTGGCAATTGATTTTCTGTTTGAAAACTCTCGTACCAATACAATTCACTAGAAATCAAGCTATAATTTCCGCCTCATACACGGCTAGCAGAGATTGGCCGTTCGTTGCAAATGCACACCACTTATTGGTTTTCCTACCACTGAAAGGAAGATTGATTGGATAGATATCGGCATAAATGAGCATTTAAAAAGACATGTGGGGTTGGATATCTCCTCGTATACGGCACACGATGAGGCCCGGATCTTCCATCATCTTCAATTTGAAAATCCCATCCACGCCAAGAGAATGCATTGCTGAGCGAAGGGGATGGTTTGGAAGGGATGCGCTAAGTGAAGTTTCTCATCATCTCTCACACAACAAAAGGAAATGAAAGGGATGTGAAATGAATAATGGTCCATAAAACCCTGCGACACGTACGGGAGGAGGAATGTGCAAATAACGACGGTAAAGCACTAGGCACAGAGCTCTCGTTCTAATCCATCCATTACGAATGTATTAAATGAAGTACTGTGCACCGTAACCCACATAAAATACGCTTACAATTTATAGAATTTATGACGAAAAACCCGAGAAAAGGAGATACGAGGATGGAATAGGAATTCGACCAGCAATGCGATTTGAGATATAAATAGTAATCTAAAAATATTTTGTAGGGTACTTCGTAGATACAGATGCACCAAAGTGTGCCGAATGTTTAGCAACTCGGAGGAGTAGGAAGTTCTTGTGAAACGCAGTGGACAGGGGCTCTGCACACAAAAATACGACTGCGTCATGACACGGTAAGCACGGCATAGAGGCGTATAGTATGCATCTAGCTGTTCGTTCAAAAACCCACCGAGATCCCCAGTGGCGCCTCGGTTGGTGGATGACATTTCCTTTGTGGAATTATTACACGAGTGAGCTTGTCGGTGGGAGTCTCTGCTAGCACGCATACATCTACGTTAGTTTGCAGTTTTCTGAATACATTAGCAACAAAAATATTTCGTCATTGGCCAACCAAAATATATTTCAAAGAAAAACGATCACCCGATTGAACCTAGAACTCAGAATAATGATGCGAAAAAAATCCCCCGATGCATTTAACATATAATCAAAACGTATTCAAAGATGCATGATTATTTTATCAACAGGTTAGTATTTATTCCATAAAACTAAAATAACTACGATATATTCAGCATAAGACACATGCATCATGAAGTCTACTTTTCTATATTTTATTATTCTTAACCTGAGCTACACATTTTCAAATAAATAGATTAGAATAAATAGATTATTATGAATAGATAAATAGATAATCAACCCTATTTCCCATCCGAGTTCCACGTAGCACGGAGCAGAATCAACGAAACTATACCGCAACGATGGGAAAAAGTGAAAGCGTATTGCGGTCACATCAACACCGAAGATATAAAAGAAAATCAAAGGGTCGTCTGAAACATAAGAAGGCATTACTCAAGTCATTTTACGGCTGGAAATTAGCTTGACGCAAGTGAATTATGCCCACCGCCTATGGTAGCAGGTTCGTGGGAGAAGTTGAGCAAAAGTTACCTTCCAACAATTCTTCACATTTTCTTTCGAGCATGGTACAGCGGGGTATCGGAGAAAAATAACTACAAGGGGCTTATAAGGTAACGCGACTGGGCTTTTAAGTCCACGGGGAGGCGTCGTGAGTCAGGTGTCGGACGGCAGAGGGCGTTGAAAGAGGGGGGGGGGAGATGAAGGGGAGGGAGGAGAACGTACATATATCTCGCTGAATGGCGGGGCACGTTCCCTCGCGAGGCGGGAAAAAAGAGGCGAAGAAATTCGCTCAGCCCAAGTGGAAAGGAGGGAGGCGGCAGTGGAAGTCAAATTAAGAGCCGCTGGATATTTAAGGACCGTTATTTTGACTCAGAAAATCGATTGGACGTTCAAGCGTTAGCGCGATAAACTCGGGAAAAATTACAGCATTTACTTCTGGCCATAACATCCACGATACTGAGGGAATGCGGCGATAAAAATTAAAAACAGAAGGGAGAGACATGAGGGGCAAAGCGATAAGTGGCCGCTCGCTGGCCGTTGTCTTCCAGTTATAATGGTTAGATATATCAATGCATCTGATTATTCAGTTTTCAACGATACCAAAAAATTTATTTTTTTATACGCACTCTAAGTACTGCCATAATCACCTCATGCCAGGGGTTCAGAGAATGGTTTAGTTTGGCGACATGTAAATTCCTAGGTGAGATTAGCGTGTTCACTCTCGGACGACAATGTAAATGTAAAAGCATTTGGGATCGGGCAAATCACATCCCTTTCGATTAAAATTGTGCTTTTTCAGCCAATAAATTATTAATTTACTAACTTCCAATTGATGGAAGGAAAAGTGGAGACGCAGGACTCTAGTTCAACAGGACTTCCACCAAAAGTGATTAACCTGACGCAAACGCTGCGAAAAAAATCGATCCCTGTCACAAGGCACGGAATGAATAATCAACGGAAACATAATGGCTCAT
This sequence comes from Platycnemis pennipes, assembly GCA_933228895.1. Classification (NCBI taxonomy): domain Eukaryota; kingdom Metazoa; phylum Arthropoda; class Insecta; order Odonata; family Platycnemididae; genus Platycnemis; species Platycnemis pennipes. The sequence continues at coordinate 112,958,552 of OW121851.1, read as the reverse complement.
TAAAACCAAAGCACGTCATCCACCCTCTAAGGGTTGTACGTGACATCGCTGCTCGCGGAGATAAGCGTCATATATTCAAAAGAACTTTAAAATTGGGGATGAAACGGATTCAGATGGCAGGCTTTGGAGAAGCCCAAATGGATGATGGAAGAGATTTGGAAGGCGAAAGAGAGGAGCTCGTGTTGGGGAAGGAAGGCAGAAAGTGAATTATGGATGAAGAGATAGTGAATGGCAGCGGATACAGAAGGATAAGTTGGAATAGAATATATATCTCGGGTGGGTGGGTGGCAGGAATAGAATGGGCGTTTAATAAGGCATCAAGGGAGGTAGAATGTATGACTAGACGTTGGAGATAGTAGTATTAGTAGAGAGACCTTTCATGTCGTGAAGGAACGAGGACGGGGACGGGAAACTAAGATAAACCGAAGAAGGAAAAAAGTTCAGGGCCAACTCCTGTTCCTATGATTCCAAAAGTTTCGTAATAATTTTCAAAGATAACTATTTGTTTTCGAAGACTTTTCGAAGCTTGCACCGAGCAAGAGGTCGCAGTTAAAATGAGATTTCAAACGCTTTCACCGAGAAGCAGACAGGTAATGGCCATATCTTGAAAACTTTTACAACCTGACAGGGGGGGAATTCGAGTGTGCTTATGAATAATTGAAACACTTCTGCGCGACCTTATTTCCTCCTATTATTCCTCGCATTTTCTACCCCACTTCATGTCACGCCAAATCAATTCATTCGCTTCTTGATCTTCGCCCTTAAAAATATATCTCCTCCATCACCTACGGCAAACAGTAAATAACTCCTAAATCCACTTCCTCAGCTTAACTGAGAGTCCTCAATCAACTTCTTCCCGCCAACAAAAACAAAATTTCTCCGAATTCCATCTCTTGGTTCCCTTTGTTATTCTCCTTAATCGTTCCTCAAAAAAAGCTCCAATATAGAATTATCCTCCCTCCACGGAGAGCACGCTTTTGACCGTTACAACGCTACTATCAACATTCAAGTTTCACCATACTTTAATTTACCCATGGAACAAAGTCCAAAATATTTACCTAATCCTTAACATCCTTCTGGTAAGTCCATTATAATCCCAATTACAGCACACTAATAAGATGACCAGAAGATGTAACATAGCCATAAATCATTGGCTTTACTGGTTCCTTGAGTGTGCCTTTTCGTAATCCAATGACTAGCTTTCGCAAATCTTTTTCCAACTGGCAGTGAGAATAATTAATTTCAGAATGACACAATTAGAAAAAGCACAATTTTTAAACAGTTTCACGCTGAAAACGGTTGTGAAACGACAGAAAAAAATGAAAATACGATTAGGAGCCATACAAACTGCGTACTGTTTCCGCTTCTGATGACATTCCATTATAGCTAATGGCGACGTTGCAGCTTGGTGCGAAGCTTTTTTTGCAACTTAAGTCATAAGGGCATCACAGCCAACCAACTATTACAATCCCGAAATTATCCTCACTAAAAAAGACTGCCATTACCGAACAACATCATTATGGATGTGCATGAAATGTTTGACGTCGGAATTCGACAGAATTAAAATCTTTTGTTTCCTCGTATTATTAGGGATAGCTGTGAATAGCTTCAGTGGTGTTTATAAAATGTATCAATGGGTAGCATAGGTAGTTGCATTAGCGTATTTTTCAAGATCAAAATAATCCACCTCGACCGGGACTCGAACCCGGGACCCCCTGATTTCCGACTAGGTGCCCACTCTTGCCAGATAATTTATTTTCTCATTGGAAATTTTGCTATTGCACATTTCAGCGGGCGACTCCTCTGAGGTATTCGCGGCCAATTCGCAAAACTCTTAAATTAGTTATTTACATGTTGATATGAGAACTTTAAACTAACCCACTTAAGATTGCGAATGTTTGCCTTGCTATTTAAATCTTTTTATTAATTGTTATGTTTCGACTAGAATAGGGCTACTAATCCTTTTTAAGCATGATGTGTAATGTTTGGTGTGAATTCACCCTCGCCACAAACCTTTAATAATTCTAATTCTACATAATACTCTGCAAGCCACCTTTAAGGTGATAAGCAGGGGGTGAATTCACCCAAAACATGCATTAAATATCATGCATAAAAGAATTAGTCACTATATGCTCTAGAGTAGAAAAGCAAGCATGCAGAAACATTCTGTTACTATAAGGTCCTTATACCAGCATATAACTACGTAGACTATCCGTTGATATACTTGTATAATTATATGCAACTGAACACTTTACAGCTATTCATATAGGTACCTAATTGTACGAAGAAAGAAGGACATATTGAATCTGTCGGTTCGGCGAGCAATTTCTCTAATTTTATGATCTTGGTCCAATCTACTACCATAGCTATTGGAGTTCACAAAATATATTTTGGCGTCATCATTAAAAATATTGTCTTCGAATTCAGTTAAGAGATAAGTCTAAATCCCAACCTAGGGTTGATAATGATTCCCATTTTAGTTCATGTAACAGAATGGTTACTCTAATACAGTTATCATACCTGATCTTCGCTGCACACGCTCCAGGATGTTATGTAAGCGTTGTTGGGGAAGAATAGCGAGAGATAGAGGGAGACACCTAATTTTCAGTGATGTTAAAAATATTTTGCGAACCCCAACTTACTATGGTAGACTGGACCATAATCATGAAATTAGAGAAATTTATTGCCGAACTGACAGATTCAAAATGTCCTTTTTTCCTCGTACAATTAAGGATATTAATAACGGTAAATATATCCAATACAAGTGTAGCAATAGATAACATTGGTAGCTGTATGTTGGTATAAGGACTTGAAGCTAACCCAACTAACAGGATGTTTTTGCATGTTTGCTTCGGTATTTTTATCCTTTTTTTTAAATTGTGAAGTTTAGAATAGTATATAAATACTATTCTTTTTTAAGCATGATATGTAGTGCATGTTTGGTGAGAATTCTCCCGCTGCCACACACCTTTATGGTGGCTTGCAGGGTATTATGTAGATGTAGATATACATGTAGATGTAGACGTAAGCCTATTTCGTAAGGATCCCATGTACTGGCAGCGTGTTCCAAATGAGATCTAACGATGGTGGCTTGCAGGGTCCTATGTATGCGTAGATGATGCGTAGTTTTAATAGCGTTGAAATTAGTCCAAAACCCGTCACGCATTTCCGGCGTGTTACATGCAACCAACCGCGAATGCGAGGTGGCGAGAGGTGCCCTTCCCGTTTTGAAGCCGCAACAGATAATCTACATCGGCGCGCGAGGCGATGATCGCACCATTTACTCGCCATTCCAATGCGCCCAAGGAGCCGTGTGCTCTTCGTGGGAACCCAATTCCGCTAAACGGCTGGCTCCCACCAATCACGAATGAACCCGACTCGTTCCCGGAAAATAACCCCCGTAGAAATAATTCTCCTCACTTAAATCATGCTTCCGGAAATATTTTCCTTCTGTTCGCGATCATGAAAACACAAAGAGTCTCTTAATTTAGAGGCGGAATTCTATCTGTAATTATCAATCTTGGTTCCGGCCTTTGACTTGCTAAAAAAATTTCAAATAAATTGAATTAAAAACTGTTATGAACGAATGCAACGCGTTATACCTATCACCAGCGTGACGGAATACTAAACGCACGAATTTAAATCTAACCAAAAGTAAAACACTGCAAGAGAGTTTAAAACACACACGTGGAATAAGAGTAAATATGTATTTTTACGAATTAAATGGGATTCCATGAGTGGTGGAGTAGGGATCATCTCTGCCTTCCTACATCCTTTTCTACTGCCGAAAGTTAATAAAATCAGTAAAAGATATAATCTCAATCACGTAAATTTATATTGCCTAAACGTGATATTCACCATCGGTAACCAAGCCACCCGTGAAGGTCGGTAACACGCCGCTTGTCTAACCGAAGGTCGCGGGTTTGAAAATACTGACTCGGTCATGGGTGCTGTGTTTGTTTATCGGCTATGAACTCATGTTTGACTGTTTGATATAACAATGAGGCACCTTAAACCAAAATTCACAATTGCTCGGTGGTCGAATACAAAATGCAAAATTAATTTTAATACAGGATTGATCACCTTCTTCTTCGAAATATTTACAGCAGCAATGGGTGAATAAAAATACAATGCCATGCTTATTGAAATGTACAATGAAACTACAATTCATTCCATCGAATGAACTTCGTAACGTACAATTCAAAATAAGAGGTAAAAATATCAAATTTTCATTTCCGCTAGCGAAATGCACCGTTATCAGGGAAAGAAAAACGTTACTCCTTAGAAACGGAATACGAAGGGCTTCACACCAAAGCATAGGTGCGTCAGTAGCCAGGAATAAGGATTCCACAATCACTCTCTAATTGAGCTCTGCTCGAGTCCGTACAACAGCAGTGATCCGTTAACTACATTTGGATTACCCTAAGCTCATTTTCGGCTATTCGCTCTATCATAAGTCAGAAAATCTACCGGAAGTACGAGGTTAACACGACGTCCAAACTCAGGGTATGACGATGCACGGTATCTTTGCACCCTTGGAGTGATAGATATCCACGATAAATTCGCATGGCACTCTTCTCCGTTTCGGAATTACCTCCGTTTGAAGTAGCGGTGGCACTGCTGTACGCACCTCTTACAATTGCTAAACACCCAAAAACACGATCTAATGATAGAAATCTCTGTAGAGGTTGCTCCAACAGTTCTTAAGCACGTTAAACATTTTTCACTGGATGATTAGAACAAGGTTAAATTTTGCATCTAAATGCCATGTACGAGGCATCCAAAGGCCACGTAAGAGGCCACAAAAAATCTTCTGAGTAGAGAAAATTTTGTTGTAGGCTGTTACGAATTTAAAGTAGGGACCACATATCTGACAACATTAAAAACCCTAAGCATGCAATTTTAAATAGCTCATCACCGTGCCCATACGTTATTAAAGAAAACTTAGGGTTATTTTACATTTAATTTGTATTATATCCGAGTCAGAATGTAGGATGTTCATTTATTATTTAATATTTATGCTTTAGCCTATTGATTAAATTCAAAATGCAATACACTTCATGCAACATGCTATCAGGTAACAATAAAATGCATGTCAATGCATTCATGTCAGTCGTTGCATGTAAAGAGTGCATGTTGGGCGGTCTTCAACCCCTGCCACACACCCTCGCGGTGGCTCACAGGGTTTTGCATGGATATATATGAAGAAGACAAGGATATAAACGCTAACGAATAATAGAGCCAAGTTAACCAGATAAAATCTACAACGGCCAGGCAAGTTTGATCCAGTCAGCTTATAATATCGTGCTGATGAAGAGTAATTACTCTCGTACCTCATCATTCCCACTTCACCAACGCAAGCAAATCACATTACGAGCTGAACGAGTAAGGAGAACGAGTAAGGATAGTCCGAACAAATATTCCTGGTAAACCACACGACTTCTCGGTTCAAGTCCAAGATAATGTAATCGCAGCACACGACATTTCCTTTAGGACGAGCTGAGAAAAGCAAAAACAAAAGGCAACGCCAGTTCGTGTGCTCCAAACTAACACCGAGATCTCAGATGTTCCATAAGGAACATCTGAGATAGGAAAAAAAAGAATAAACCTGAGTGAGAATGAATGAGTGTTCCGGCGTTATAATACGGCGCCTATTAAAAAAAATGTCGAGAATTCCACTCCGTGAAAATTTGCTTAGGGGGTCGTGGGAGTGGAGAACTAATCTAAATACCAGAACTGCTTATCTAAAGACCTCTTCTACTAATCCGAAATTATCCAAATAAGGAAATGCAACAATTCATCAGAACGTACATCTGGAGCATGTTTCTTTATATTAACGTAACCAGTCTATTAAATGAATTAAAATGGGAATCATTGTCAGATCGTAAGGTGAAATTTAGAATTAATCTCTTCAATAAAATCCAAATAATATTTTCCCTGATGACGTTAAAAATATTTTGCGAACCCCAACTTACTATGGTAGACTGGACCATGATCACAAAATTAGAGAAATCGATTGCCGAACTGACAGATTCAAAATGTCCTTTTTTTCTCGAACAATTAATGATAAGAATCGCGAAATATATCCAATACCAGGGTATCGATGGATAGCATAGATAGTTGCATGTCGGTATAAGAACCTTAACCTAACTAACCTAACCTAACTAAGAACCTAACTAACAGCATGTTTTTGCATGCTTGGATTGCTATTTTTATCTTTTTTAAATTATGAAGGTTAGACTAGTATCTATATTGTTACTAATCCGTTTTCATGCACGAAATATAATTCGTTTGGTGTGAGTTCACCCCCCTGCCACACACCTTTATGGTGGCTTGCTGGATATTATGTAGATGTAGAAATGAACAGAAACACAATATCGATTGTACTCGGAGTCGCTGGGCCTAAGCAGTGTCAAATTAACTTTGTGTGGCACCACGAATCATTTTTGATCAGATAATTAACATATTTCTTAACTTCAGCGGATAACCCTGGAAGCAAAAGAAAACCTTAATTACCCGAACATAGAAAATACTGTCACCACAAGCAGCGGCGTCTTCTTCGTATGATTTAGATTAGAACATATTTCATATTTTTCTTTTTCATATTTTTCTAATCTAAGTAAGCCGACCACGGAGATCAAGTCGGCCCTTGGCTCGAAAAACCAAACGTTGCGGGTTTAAATCCTACTTAGGGCGACATTGGCGCTGTTTTCACAATAGAATCACGCTTATGTCTAGGATCACGGTACAGTTAAGGTACCTTAGAAAGTTACACCTTAGAAATTATGGCACATTAAAACCTAATTCTATAGTTACTACTTCCTGCAAGAATAACGTCAAAGTTCGCATCAATCGACAAAAACCGTGATAGTGGAACGGAACGAAAAGCTAAGTAAATCTCATTACATCAATCAGACAACACGTTTCTTATTTTAGAAAAATTGGGTTGTCATTCGGAGTGAATACAGAAACACTGATATCTGATCCTGGAAGGGTCAAATATAAATGACTAACAGCATTTTTTTGAGGCAAAAAATTATCGTGTTCGAATAATCGTGAGAATCGATTGAAAACCCTTCATTGCTGTAACCGAGTATGAGAAACGTTTATCAGTGAGCACATGTGGACTAACTACTCGTACTTTCGCATGATATTCTGACGTAAACAGGTCACTGATTGACTCTGTCTAACAACACCCGTGGAGAAGCAAACGCATTAAATGGACAAAAATGATAGAGGGGAGGATATGAGAAGAAAGAAGACATACACGCATAGCGGTTTCCATTCTTTTCATTCCGGGCCACTATCCACGGCACGCGATGGCAAAGTCCCATGGAGTATCACGCAAGAGTCACGGAACGTCACAAGAAAATAACCGGCAAGCTTAAGCTCATAAAGGCTACGTCCATAAGCGAATGCTGTTCTTAAAAACACAAGAAATTCAACTTCAATCTTAATTTCTTCATCTCACAATCAGTTAAAGTACAGACCTTTGCGTTCTTGCTAATACTTATGCATGAGTACGTTTGTCTAACTTAGAATAAATATTTTCTGTCGATTTCAAGGATTTATGTAATGGTTCTTCATGAAGCATCAAGCGTTTTGAACCAAACTAGGATAACAGAGAGAACTTATTGCTAGCGTAATTATAAAGTTCTCTCTGTAATCCTCACGAATACCAACTTCCGTCTGTAATTAAGATGAATTTCCACACGGTAAAACCGTCAAACAATCATCTCAAAATGAGATGCTTAATATTATGAGGAGGAAAACAGAAACGAAACATTTTCGCACATTTAAGCCATATTCAAGCTGAAAGTCGCTATGCATTGCGATGGAATAACGATTTGATCTTTAGCCATTGACGACATCATGCATAATCATTGGATCATCTTCAATCACATCTCACACGTTTCAGCATAAAGCCGGGGAAAATAACATTTAACTCTTTTAGTCAACTATTCCTCTTGATTTTTACTTTAATATCTATCATAATCGTATGACAGCATTGATTACGCCTAATATAACTACAAAAAAATCAATCCGAAAAACTTTTTTGAAAAAGATCGAGCCTTCAGTAAAACCTTTTATTTAATATCGATTCTTCAGACAATTTGGACAGCTTGTCAAACCTCTCATGGAACCTTTTTTTTTAGCAATCCAGGACCTTATGTCCGAGGAGATACAATAGAGATTGCGTGGGAGAAGTGAAGTTGCAATTCTGAGCCAGTCTCCAGCAGCCCGAATGCTCCCGATGTGACCCCATGGTGTTTACCTGAATCCGTAATCCGTCGCCCGTGGTGCATGGAGGACAGGGCGACTACGACGAAGAAGGCGAGCGGACGTCCCTATCACACCCCAAGCCATTTAATATTCCATTACGAAACCTACGCGACTTCCTCCAAACGGTCCGATGAGGATTCACGAAAGCACGCTCGGGACATAAATTATTAACAAGGAAGGCCTGACAGCGCCTTTCAAAAGGAGCGAACGCCCCCAAACGATTCACGGCCAAAAATATATACTCCTCCCTCTCTCTCCCTTCATTTCCCTCGAGGCATTTTCATTTTCGCACTGCATATTTCGGAGGACATCAAGAAATGAGAAGCAAAGCGCAAAAAAAAAGAAAGGTCGGCTCTAGATGACGGCCGGCAGCCGCTGGTGACATTACGCCGCAATGTTTGGTGAAGGTGGAGAAGACGCCCGGCTGTGCATCAAATGAGGGTATATTATTTTTGAAGACGTGGGTTTCATGGCGACGTCATTGAAAAAAAATGGCAACAAATGACGTCATGGGGCAATTTTAAGGTGTGTTTATTGCTCCAGTTATTATTATGATACTCAAAACAACACTCCAAAGTGCTCGAAACACCATAATAGAAAATTGGGTGTTGTTGGGAAATTATTATCGAGTATTAATGATCTCTAATTATAACAATATATTTTAAAAACGTTACTCCAACCTTGAAAGTGAGTAAAACAATTGCACTATAGCAAATATTCCACAGAAAAAAATTATTCGCCTTGACCGGAACTCGAACCCGGACCCCCTGATTTCCGGCCAGGTGCTCTACCAGTTGAACTACCAAGGCGTCCTCTTTCCCTGTGGATATTTTAGAGCTCTAAAGGAACAAGATGTTCACGGACTGCTAGACATATCAATGCCACAAAGCAGCCGAAGTCGTGCGCATGGCGCCACCGTCCACGAGGTTAAATTACGAGGTGAACATCTTGTTCCTTTAGAGCTCTAAAATATCCACAGGGAAAGAGGACGCCTTGGTAGCTCAACTGGTAGAGCACCTGGCCGGAAATCAGGGGATCCGGGTTCGAGTTCCGAATGGCCAAAGGCGAATGATTTTTTCTCTGTGGAATATTTGCTATAGTGCAATTTCAGCGGGTAACGCCGCTTAAGTTTTCACGGCTAGTACGTGATCTTTGAATTAGTAAAATAATATATGACCTTTAAAATAAGGTAGAATCGGAAGCTATTCAATGCTTTAAGAGTCTAATCCCCAAGCTGCAAACATCAGGAGTACAATTATAAGAAGTTAAGTATTTAATAGATAAGACAGGATATTGTTAGAGGTATAGGGATTTGTTGTCATGCATGTGTCCACACCTAAAAAATTATTCAAGCTAATAAATTGTGAAATAAAATACATAAATAGCCCACCATTTAATCCACATAATGACGCGTTTCATCACATTGTGGTATAATTCAGTGTAAGAAATAGCCTTACATATCAGAAACAAAAAAATCGATAATTTGATAAACTTAACTGTTTCAGGTTCAACTTTGTGATAATTCATGATCACCGAATTGATAAAAACTGTAAATTTCACCAAATTTATTACGGTACTACCGGTTTCAACGAACATGCGGCACACTCAGGTACTGAGTACCTCAGTTTGCATTCATACAGTAATCGATAATTTTACCAAGTTACGCCTGATAGGTACAGTTAGGGTTGGATCATAAATCCTTCAAACGCGTTGTCGCCATCAACATGCATAACACATATGAATTTCTAGAAACGCACTGCTAAGAGGAATCATTTTAACAACTAGCTCAACAAATGAGATCAGTGACTTGAAGCACTAGGTATTTTTCTGAGCAACTATCACTCTTCCGCTCACTTAGACGCAATTGAAAAACAAGGATAGCAGGAATGGGTGCGTTAAGAAGAGCCGCGTTCGAAACCCTGGACCCTGGGAAAAGATTAAATGCATCTTGTGATAAGGATATGGAGAAAAATGGAAAACGTACATACAATAGACTGAGGGGAAAAAATGTTAGGCATATCGTGGTTAGAAGAGCTGACAAGATCTACACCTACACATTTACACGACACCCTGCAAGCCACCACGAGGGTGTGTGGCAGGGGGTGAAAATCACCAAGCATGCACTACCGACCTGCAAACAAGCAATTAGAACAACAAGATATTAGAAGGCAGAGTGAATTAATGTAAAATCTGAGCTTCATATAAGGAAGAGAAGAAGTTGGAGAAATATTGTGAGAATAGTGCATGAAGCATATTTCAATATTACTAGCGGATCTATGCTAAGGAATTAATTATTTAGAACTAAAAAACCGTTACTTAAAAACTAAAATATGATTTGTCACATTTTTATTTAAATGACGGATAACTGGGTGATGGGATAAATCCAGCCATGCACTCTAGCGGTGGTTTCGAGGCTATTATGTACGTACATGGAGAAGCAATTAAGGGTGATGGGATATTGAAGGCCTTAATAGGTAAGCGAGGGAGGGGAAGCAAAATGATGGGAACTTATGGATATGGGATCCGGAAAAGCAGATAGTTATTTGATGTTTCTTTTCTTTATACCAAGATGTTGGTATAAGGACTTTAAGCTAACCTAACTAACAGCATGATATAGCATGTTTGTTTTGCTATTTTTTATCTTTTTTAAAATTGAAGTTTAGACTAGTATACATATTATCACTAATCCTTTTTTGTGCATGATATGTAGTGCAAGTTTGGTGTGAATTCAGCCCCTGCCTCACAACTTTATGGTGGCTTGCGGGGCATTATGTATATGTAGATGTGACGAGAGAACTAACGGAGCAAGGAAGGTGACGTTCGAATATGAAGTATGAAGAACGAATATTCCAAAAACATCTTCCAAAACCATTCAAAAATAATAAGAATGAGTGAACAAGCATATTAATCGATCTTATCTTAATTTTCTGAAGGCTCACAAGACGTGATCCTTGCGCGAGGATTCACCCTAAGTCGTCAGCAGTAACAACGGTCGCATTCAGTCACGACTCTCTCCCATGTCCTTGCCATAATGCGAGGGATTAACGGGCGATGATCCGACCATGGGGGGTGGGGGTGGGAGAGGGGGTGGAGTCCGAACAAGGGTCGCGGGGGTGGCGAGCCGTGGAAGCCCTCCGGAGGGATTTCAATAGTTAGCCGGCGAATGGAACAGGCGGAGATGAGATGGGAGGAACGCACGTGGGGGACTCACACTTGGGGAGGGTAGGTATCTGACGACAGCTCCAAAAAGGGATGGGCAGAGTTCTGTCCCGCACTGGCGTTTAAGACCCTCGGATTATACGACCCTGATCCCCTGAAACCCTACAAACGTTTACGTCCTAACCCTGCTCTCGGATTAGATAGGATTTTGGTAGTGGAGGGAAGCAGCTATGAGGTCCCAGACAGCGATATGAAGAGCTGGAATAGAGGTTCTATTGTTGGATGGATCACAACACGAAGGTAAAGCGGCAACACGTTGGCGTATGCACTATGTGCCAATCACAATATAATGAGAAGCTTGTACAAGATAATTTAACTTTCACAGACTTAAAGAAACATATGTTGGGTAAATAATCAGTATTTTGAGCGAACGAAATGCGGCCAACGAAACATCCGCGTATTTCGCGGATATTCCAAAAATATTTCGTATGGATTTTAAACTCTATGGAGATAATATAACTAAGAACTAGGGAAATGATATTATTCAATTAAAAAATACAAGAATAATTTTTATTAACACTAATTTTCTATTAAAAAATCGATCATCGATTTGCGTTCAAGTTTCTGACAAAGGGTACGCTAATCTCGATTTTAGTTATGTACCTCCGAATACTATAATGGAGCATGGCTAATTAGCTATTTCAAAAGGATTGCTCAAATGAAATTAATTTGATAAAAACTTTTGTCATTGCTTAACAACACGCTATTTGTTTATATTTAACATCCTATTTTCAAGTTTAATGATGAAGGTATTACTGAGCGAAACGTGCAATTAATCAAGAGCATTTCCCAACTCACAATTAGATTGGATGGATTATATTCTCTTGGATAACGTGTTATTTCTTGGGAGGCGAAAGGCATTATTGTGACTGCATCGTCCATTTTTAAGATGCCACATTTTCTTGGTCCCAAGGCCAAATGAACTCGGACAAGCCTTTCGTACCTCGAGTTTCTCGCCCCGATGGCTACCGAGGTATTCACTGACGCATTACGCCGACCGCACGCGCCTAGCACTCCAACCAATCAAACTCACTGTTTACATTCCCAAAAGGCGAAGAGAAGGCGCACGGAGCGCATCCCCGACTACTTTGCGGCGAAGGAGTTTCTTTTTTTCGTACTTTTTTTTGTTTTTTTTTCCTTCATTCCGCCCGGAATTAAAAGAGGTACGCTGGCCGACGAGGAGAGTTCTCGTGAATACAGGAGAGCATGCACGAAAGGAGCTCTTGGTGAGGAAAAGTGGCCTGGACGTGAAAGGAGACGATGGAGGGGAAGGGGGGAGGACGTTACGAAATATTGAGAGGCTCTCGCCTCGCAGCGGGTGGGATGCCGCCGTCAAAATGTTACGTATCCCAGGGAACGAGCGATGAGGTGGTGAGAAAGATAGGGAGTGCACATGTACTCAGGCACGGACCGGCCTAATAACGATACGACCGGCATCAGTGATTGCATTGATGACGGACAATGGGGTAGTTTACCATAGTTTTTTTGTTGCCGAAATATGATAGAGTTTGTAAAATAAAAAGACCCATACTATTCCGTTTTTTGATCCGTCAATTATTTCTCGAGTTATAAGCGACGAAACCTGATCTTTTTAATCCTTTCGGAAAAGTGGGTGCGGTGTAACCTCTGACGTATATCAACTTCGTCCAATCACAACTGAGCCCGCGAAGCTATATTGCCTTATCGCAATGGGGGGGACACAGCTGACTCGGCCAATAGGACTGTTGCGACAGCCTCTGTGCGTGCAGACCTTCTGAGAACCGCCCTCCACTCCCTTCCCTTCCCCGAAAAGCAGTCAAGGACGGGAGGAAAATGACGTCTATGTTATCAAAACAGTTTTATCGGAGGGCGTCACCTTTTGCTTTTATAATTTTTGATTTATGAGTGAATGGTTGTGGTTAGAACATTAATTTTTTCACTAAAATTCTTTTCCATAAAATAATTTCGCGCAAAAAATTCCGATTTCGGTTCCGAGTAAACGCCTCCATTATAGACTAGATCAAGCCAATCAAGATGAAAACAAAGGACAGGTGAAATATATTTTTACCTTTTTTCGCATACCTACTTGCATAAGACTAAATGTTAACCATGGAAAAAAAATCATGAAAACGTTCTTGCATGACTATCAAGAAGCCCAGAGAATTAAGATTAGAGATAAACACTGTCACACCCTAAGATTTAAAATGTCATTTTTCTCACATACCATTAGAGAACATAATAAGCAGCATAGCAAAGGGTGAAATATTGCTGGAGTAGTCTTTAGCGCATGATGCATGTATTAACATTACCAACTCATACATGATAGGTAAATATAGATAAATATATTTAGATAACATCTACATCTATGAAATACCCTGCAAGCCACATGCAAACAAACTACTGCATGGAAACATGCTACATAATAAGGTCACAGGCAGCTAGATGGTTAGTTTCTACATATTAATAAAGGGATTGGTTGTTCTATGCCATTGTAAAATAGATACCATTGTGGATAAATGCCTTTATAACCAATAATCCCTATTATTACTATGCATATATACTAACCATCCACCTGCATACCACCCTTCACCCCCTGCCACACACCCACGCGGCGGTTTGCAGGGTATTTCGTATTTGTAGATGAAGCCTCGAATGTTTCAGAGGGTGACGTCTATTCATTACAAGCAGCATAGCACGTGAAGATAATTTTATTCTGAGGTGAATTCAATAGATATATATTTTAGTGACAACTCTATATAATCTCTAGAGCTTGGCTGTAGCCACAACATCATTATTTATTTTGAATTTTCCCAATTTCTCATTGCATACATTAGATAATAAGTCTGGAAGAATGTGCAGCTTTCTTCAACAAACTAACAACTTCAAAAATTGAAAATATTTAAACTTAACTTGAGAGGGCATATACTTAGGGATACTCGCACGCCTGATATAGCTGCCTATTAAACGCAATTCCTCTTAATTTTTTCCTCACGAAGAGGGTGAGACTTCAAATCTGACATAAAATATCTCGCATAAGCGATAACATGCACAAAAAATATGAAACCGACTGATTCGCATTTGTTTTACGTTAACAAACTGCGAAATGCTGATTTTCATGGGTATCCACATGCATATATATCTCTGAAAGTTTGATTTTATAGGCACATAATAAGTTTTGGAGTGCGTTATACGAATTAGTTCAAATATATAATAAAAATCGAAATTTTTTCATTTTATTTCGCACTCGACGCTCAAATATTCGTCTCAACTCCATTCAGTAATACCGCAATACGTTTATTTTCAAACTCCACCCGAAGCGCTCCACTCCTAAAATCAACGACCGTTCTACTATTTCACAGCAACGTGATCTAGCGAGTGACTACCACGTAAAACCCATACTCTCTCATATCCGCCATCGGGCGCACCGCTCCGAATCCTCTCTTCTCCAAAGCCCCAAATCGAAAAACGAAGCCGAACGACTCCCTGCCAATCCCTGGAGTAGTTGAGGAAGGAGCATGAGAGGTCTATTTTCGAGAGACGGAACTTCTGGTTGGAAGCGAGAGAGCTGGATCCGAAGGGAAGTGTAGGGAAGGACTGTTCGGGGAGGGATGACGAAGGGTAAAAGGGGAGGGGGACGAGAATAAGAGGGGGAGGAGGAGGATTTTTTGGAGGGGGTGAGATCGTGGGGAGTCTTGAAGGAAAGAATCGATATCTAGCAATCAACGTCCCGTGAGCTGTTTATTTTTATTTCGGCACATCCTTCAGCTAGATTGCCGAGCACCGACTCGAGGCCAGGACGAATTAAGGAGAGAGAGAGAGGACGATGGAAATTGGTCCCTCGCCCTAACGCTTCATGGCAGCCCCAAAACCACTTCCATCCCCGAAAACACCGGAATGTTATTTTTTCAAAGTCCCGGCGAAAAGGCAATCGTCCCGGAAGTTACTAGACATGAAAATGAATTAGGAAAGAATTATCAAAAAAAAAAAACATGAACAATAAAACAAATCAGGCAGAGGTCAATACCTCAATAATCCGACAACGCAGACGAAATATGTACTTAAAATTTCATACTCAAGCTAAATATACCCATGCATACGTAATAGGAATTGAAAACAATGCATTAATAAAAAAATTAGCAAACCAATTAACAATAATTACCTATAGTTATACGTAGGTACCATCGAGTTTCACGTGTGTGGTGGATGCATGACTAATACGTTTCTCGAAAGAATTAATATTGAGCCTATTAGCTGCATTAGCTCGTGGCATGTTTGGTGATTAAGCCTCCTATTATCTACCGTTCCTTCAGGCCACCTTGAGGTGGCAATTGAAGGTAGAAGATGGTAGATGAAGGCACATAGCTGTTGGTAGATGTAGAATGTAAATATTGTATTATAACATGAAGTAGATTGTGTTTCAAGAGGAGAAAGGGGAAACGAGAATTAGTAAAATGTAATCAGTGGAAGAAGATGATGAAAATATCACACATCAATTGATAATGGTTAAACGGTCAAACGTTTCGCGGTGAAATAAAAGCAGAGTTCATCAATAAGCTAACACAACTAACAGCATTTTTGTGCATGCTTGCTTTTCTATTTTAAATATAAATGCCAAATTATATTTTTTTAAATATTTAAATTGTTAAGTTTAGACAAAAATAGAGTTACTAATTCTTTTTAAGTATGGTATATAATGCATGTTTGGAGTGAATTCAACACCTGCCACACTCATTGATGGTGGCTTTCAGGGTATAATGTAGATGTAAAGGTAAGAATTGAATACATCAATCAAAATATTGTACTAAGTCGGAGAGAAAACCTTAAATTCCAGTGCATATATTACAGCCTTCTTCTCAATGCACTCATAAAACTTCACCCCACATATTGAGAGAATCTTTAACTCAATTAACTGATATCGCACAGAAAAAAGCACTTGCGTACGAAAACATTAATTAAGAAGTTTTGCATCATTTTTCAAGGACTACGTTAATCTTTAGTCCACGAATAACAAAAGATCTTGAGCACGCAGTTCGTACGCAATGAATTAATCTCCAGGAGGATCATATTTCAAAGGACTATTGACTACTAGATTGAATTGATGACGATTAATATCGGACCTCAGAAAGTGATGTTTATTTCAATTAAATTTCATTAAACCACCAGCATCAGCAGTTAGACGTGAGGTCGCGAATCGGCAATTTACGATAACGAGCTGTCACCAAGAGGGAGGAAATGATAACCCATCACGCGGCACAATAGCAACGCTGAGAATGCCATTTCTCCGGCCGTAATTAAAATTCGGGATGGTTCGTCGGCGAGGGCTGAGGATATCGAGGATGTAGATTGGTACCCTGATCGCGGATCTACATCACCCAGATGGGCCGACAAAGGGCTTCGTGGGGGACGCGGAGGCAGGACCGGCGGAATACCACCATTCATAACGAAGGGATTCCTTCGCGGACGGAGGCTTCTGACATTAATGCAGCTATTCATCAGGTAGGTAGAACTAAAGTCACGCTACGCGCAGATGGGATATTCGGCGGGTGGCCGCACAAGTCTCCCAGAGCTACGTCGATTCACGGGGAAGAGGGTTAATTGATGACAGGGAAGAAAAACAAGTGGAAAACGTTCACCGAGTTCGATGGAAGAAAGATGAACCTCAAGTTCTTAGGAAGATTTTCATCATTTCCCTCGCCACATTCCCATCTATGTTCATCAACAAACAAAAAAAAAAGTATTCCCGATGCTCACAAAATTCAGCAGTTGTATCATCAAAATATAGCCTATCGATCACGAATAATTGTTTAAAAATATAAATGTGGTATGAGTGGTTGAAATAAAGAAGCAGTTACCTTGGTATTTCTTCCCGCTAAAAGGTTATTTATTCACTAATCAACCCCACTATTACCATCAATTTTATTCAGACTCCTCAAGTTCATAGTGTGCTACCTCTCACAACAAAATGACACCTAAGTAGTGACAGTGCAAGACCGAAAAAGGTGAAATTACTTCCTTTATTGTAGGAGTTGCCGATAATTTTTAGGGGTCTATTATAATACCGAATAAAATTAATATTTCCAGTATACCAAAGTAAATACTTTAATTAAAGTATTAAAAAAGAATATAATTCAAAGTTTAGTTTGCAGGAATCTTCAAATGTATTATATCTAGGAGCACTAAAAACAGCAGGATGAAGGAAAACGGTGCACCTAGACCTGAACTCGTACCATAAACCCCCTGATTTCACCCGGTACTCTGCCAATAGAGCTATCAAGGCCTCCTTCTCCCAGGAGGATTTCTAGAAGGTATCATATTCGCGGCTCGCTCACAATCGTTGACTTGGCTCGAAAAATAGTTTGCTCAGATATTAGACTAATTTTTATTCCGTTTCTTCAAAATATCGCATGCGTTTTGCTAAGTATAGGTATGTCTGGTACCTGCACTTCAACTAAAATACCAGTAGGACTTATAAGAAGATAATCCCATGAAACAGACCAGAAGACGGAAAAAAGAAAATTAGAAGCTGAAATGAATTTCCTTTTACGTGGCAACAAATAAACCTGCTACTCAAGGAGAGAATTTAACCAGGGTAATGAAATAAGTAAATGCACACCCTGTGAGAAAAAGAATCTATCCAAGCATTATCAAGTTAGGAGATGGTGCTCAAATCTGACGGTTCATAGAAAACCCTCCAACGTTAAAAAAATGGACTATGTCCACATAGTGCATTGAATGACCATATTATTTTATTGCCGGATCTGATAGAGCTTGTAAAATAAAAGGCCTGTATTTTTCCGTTTTTTGATCCGTCAATTATTTCTCGAGTTATAAGCGGCGAAAAGATGATGTTTTTAGCCTTTTCGGAAAAGTGGGCGTAGTGCAACCTCTGACGTCATTGACTTCGTCCAATCACAACTGAGCTTGCGAAGCTACATCGCCATATCGAAAAGGGGGGGGAAGCTGACTCTGCCAACAGGAGCGGTTACGACAGGATCTATGCGAGCAGACCTTCCGAGAACTCCCCTCCACTCCCTTCCCTTCCCCTAAAAGCAGTCAAGGACGGGAGGAAAATAACGACAATGTTATCAAAGCAGCTTCTTCGGTGGGCGTCACCTTTGACTTATTTTAATTTTTGATTTATTAGTGAATGGTTGTGGTTAGAAGATTAATTTTTACACTAAAATTCGTTTTTTGTTTCATCTAACACTTTGGTGTACAAAATTACGATTTCGGTTCCGAGTAAACGCCCCCGTAATTGCTTGCAGATCCCCAAGCGAAGCATAAAAAGTAATAAAAACATAGGGCACCATATATTCACTATGACGAAAGAGAGAATAAACCCAGAGTTAAGTACACAGCTTCCAGGAGTGGAGTGCTGACACCGTGAGGCCTCAATCAAGACGAAAGAAGAAAATAGAAAGGACGCCTGAGATAACCCAAAGAAGTCCACGCATCTGGGAAATGAGGGCGAAGAAAAGAGGAAAAGGGGAAGATGAACAATCGCTTCCTTATTTTCAGTTTTCACCTCAGTTTCCTTTGTACGTTCAAGTTCAACATAAAACCAACATTTCCAGATCGAATGATTCGTGGCCATGAGAACGAATAAAAAATCTCCATTATCAGTCTGCACGTAAACATACCTACTTTATAGTAGGCGTGTATGAATGAAACCGCACACTTCAAGAACGAAAAGCAAATTGATCTCAGGGACCCAAGTCCTGAATCTTTCGTTACGCTATAACGAATGAAATTTGTCGTTATGATAACGTCGTTCGTTTCAAGTTATTCGTTTATCCACGTGATAACAAAATATGACGTTGTCGTTGGTAACGAAAACATCCATATTTACTCGGTGAGTAACGAAAGATTCAAAACTCGGGCCACAGGGCTTTGGATTCGAGAAGGGAATTACTATTTGTTTTATGTCTCACCTACTGGCACCAGAATACGCCAAACTCTGGCGCAATCCATTCGACAATCGATTACTCTAAATCGAAGTCGCCTGGTGACGTGTTCCGTGGAGCAGATTCGTGGTGATGAAATGCCCTATTCACACAACGTATTCCGACTATAATGCAAGGAAAAATGAATCACCAATGAACTTACGAGTGACAATACAAAAACGAATGCTCGGCCAACTGCTCATGCATTCACATAGTTTTAGGTAATTTTTAGTGAGAATCCTTTCAGGATTTCCAATATTAAAAACACCAGCGTATTATGCTAGATTCGATCAGATACATAAGATTAGAGAGATAGATTGTCGTACCGATAGATTTCAAATGTCATTTCCCCCCGTACTATTAGAGAACACAATAGCCAGCATAGTAAAGGGATAGGTAGGCGAAATATAATAGAGTAGTTTGTAGCGCCTAAAGCATGTATTGACAACCAATCCCTTTATTACTATGTAGATACTAACCATGTAGCTGCATCTACCCATATCATTAGAAAGTTTCCACGTAGTACTCTAGTTGCATGTCAGTAGTGCACGTTTTGGTGAGCCCCCCCTGCCACACACCCTCGCGGAGGCTTGCAGGTTATCTCGTAGATGTAGATGAATATTTTTAAATACTTCCACCACAAAAAAGATAAACTAATTCAAATAAGATAAACGTGGAGCTAGGGTTGTTTACTAACGTTCCTTACCCACTTTACAGCTAATAAAGATCAAATACACTCAAATAAACTGGGTTTCATCAAAAGAGTATTGGGTAAATGTGACGATCATGTACGAGAAATCAGCTACTTTTCCCTTGTTAGACCTCATTTGGAATATGCTGCCTGAATATGGGATCCCTATGAAATCGGTCTAAGTAATTAACTTGAACGTGCAGTGCAGCGAAGATCGGCAATATTTGTAAAGGGACGATACGATAATTATATTAGCGTAACCAGTCTATTAAATGAATTGAAATGGGAATCATTATCAGATCGCAGGTTGAAATTTAGACTTAATCTCTTAAACAAATTCCAAGGCAATATTTTCAGTGACGATGTTAAAAATATTTTACGAACCCCAACTTACTATGGCAGACTGGACCATAATCGTAAAATTAGAGAAATTGATTGCCGAACCGACCGATTCAAGATGTCCTTTTTCCCTCGAACAATTAGAGATACGAATAACGGTAAATATGTCCTATCGGAGAGTAGCAATGAATAGCATTGGTAGCTGCATGTTGGTATGAGTACTTAAAGCTAACCCTACTAACAGAATGTTTTTGCATGTTTGCTTTGCAATTTCTATCTTTTTTAAATAGTGTAGTTCTGACTACTATATTAATACTATTCCTTTTTTATGCTGATATGTAGTGCACGTTTGGTGAGAAATCACCCCCTGCCACAAACCCTTGTGGTGGCTTGCAGGGTATTATGTAGATGTAGATGTACACTCATAGTTACGTCCGAAGAAAATGCCAAATACCGAGGCACGAAAGGCGCCTGACTCGACAATTCTTGGCGATGATAAATACTTAGGCTTTCACGAGTATTCATACGCTTCTGTAGCAATGTTACCCTTTTACATTGCCTAAAATTGAGCTCGTAAGAGTGCAAATCCAGCCTCTGACGAGGTGGGAGTTTACGGAAGAAATCATCAAACAGATTCGGACGCGAGAGCATCCTTGAAGAAGTCAGGAACTCCCTATTCCGTCTTAAATCATTCAAGCGATCGCTTGAATACACACACGTAGACTGATCGCTTGTCTCCATCGCTCACTGGGATGCCGTTGAGCAGAGAATAGAATCCGCCATTCTTTCTTAGCGACCTGACACAATGGCTGTGTCTAGGCCAGCACCTCAAGAGTAAATTCTAACTCCCGAGACCTCTACCTCGAGTGGGCGGGAAGAGGTCGGACCTTTCCCACACACAAAGGCTGCGCTCGGCAAATGCCGATAAGGGTTGAGAGGGTGGAGGGTGGTGCGGGCGAGGGGAGGTTGCTCCGGGAGAGGGAGTCCGGCCCCGGCCGCCCCCGGGGACCGAAAGGTCACACCCCCGGCAGCAGCGACCCCGCTCCGGACGACCCCTGCTAGCTGACGAGGGGAGGAACAAGGTACCTCACCACAGGCTCTATCGAATTCAAGAGTGTCGCTGGATCTAGATCAAATTTTACTATCGATGACATCGGAAATATCGTAAAACCACGCATGACATCCGCAATGGGGAATATGCATGAAATTTGTTTCTCGAAGATTAATGATGTACTTGATGCGAAATTTTCTCACTAATTTAAATATACATGCCAAATTTTTCCACGCCCACCACCAAGTTTATTAAATGATATTAAAATGTTCCCGAAAATCGACGAAAGTCACGTGACCTGAAACGCCTTCTGACGTCACTGCACGGTATAGGTTCCATATTGCTACGGAGATAGACATTTATATTTAAAAGAAAACGAAGTGAATATATTGTTTTGAGATTTTTTGGCGTTTCTCAAAAGAAACTATGACTGAAAAAATACTTAAAAAGCACATTCCGACAATTTCCTTTGGTTGACTCCCTGATAGCGGCGTTCTTCTTAAAAAAAACCAGCGATTGCATAGACGTAGTAGAAATTCTTGGGCACTAAACAGGCATTATATAATTAATGGACGATTTGCTCGTTACCATCCATACTACGTGAATAAAAAATCAAAACACAATCGTTTATTGCAATAAACAAATATGATAAATACATACGTTATCGTTAAGTATTCATTTAACAACTTACCTCCACGCATAAACAGATAAACAACGCCCTTAGTGATACCGAGCCGTTACGTCATGCGATGACGTCGTCTTTTTAAGCTGCGGAAAAGGTACAATTTTCAAAGAGTAATATCTTTGTAACGCAACTTAATTCTTCAGCAAAATTTTCGCCAAGCACATTTTAGCTAATAAACTTCACATTCAAAGTGTTATAAAAAATAGTGCATGTTCCCCATTACATCCTGTATTGGCTATCCGCAATATCGCACACAAATATCTCCAAGGCGGCCAACAGTATAGCTCGACGTAAATTAACTCACTTTTAATAGGCAACATTCCCAATGTCCACCATTCATACAAAAGTTCGGCAAAAAAATATGAATGTACAAATTATCTAGGCAGCGATGTTTAACGACCATACGCTACTCGAACATATCGATCACTCAATATATGGGATAAGCCTGAAGTTAAAACTCTGCTTACAAGTCGTACTTGGACAAAATCATCCAAATCGGTATACAGACGATATGGTCCATATCGACAAGACAGGAGAGGAGAGGATATGATCCCATCTACCGAAATTAAATTCATAAAGAAAATCAAACACCCATTCAAGGATTACAACTAGCCGCGAATAAAATCTTAATTTAATTACTCGCTGATATGAAATACTTCAAATTTTTGAAACATCCATACATCGATACAAAATTAATAAAACTTACACCTCACATCGCGATAATGACCTAGCTTCATCGATTTCATCAGGTTATACGTTTTGAGCGGATCAATAAGAGAAACAACGATATTCCATCGATGTGTGGCCAAATTGCACAGTCAGCTAAATGGATACGGCACCCGGAGGCAAAAAGGCGCTGACCAATCCGCATTTCAAAGGCGATTCTTACGCCCTTCTCGCTGGCAATGGATATTTTATGCCAGGCGCGCAGCCCTGAGAAAGGGACTCTCGTGGGAACGAGTTGAATGCAACCAAGCACTGTATATTGCTGAGACGGCTTTCGAGGCGAAATCGCTCCGAGGGGAGAATTTAGTGGTTCTGCGTTCATCTCGTGCCACAACATCAAACTACACTCTTATCGCTGAAGGTAGTCTCGCTGTAGGGGAGTTTGTGCGATTTCCCGAGCGCAAAGCAGAACTACAAACAACATGCAGAGTAAACCTCGAATATTACCGCACAATCAGCGAATGGTTGAGAAACACACACCCTCCAGGTGGCTTGCAGAAAACTCAATATAGATCTAGAACTGTTACACCAAAATTGTTTTTAAAAATTAACCTAACACGCATGAATAAAATTAACTGTATTTACCTCCCGTAATGGAATCGTTCCATAAGGCTACAAAATGATAAACCATACCACTTTTTTCGATATTTAAACTAATCACATTTCCTTTCAGTTGTGCAAATCGTAAATAATTGAGGTGGATTTCACAAAGTGACATACCTTTCATTTCTGTGGCAATAGAATATTGCACTAAGTACGGAATACGGGTTCTACTTCACGATGAATATTTCTTATCAGTAATGGTAATATCACTTTTTACGTCTACTTGAAGTAAATTAGAATAAAACGATGAAGGCCAATTAGAAATGATCTTGGAGAGAGGGGAAGTTTAAATTACAACAAGGGTATCAATGAGGGAAAGACTAAAATGAATGTAAATCAAAACATATTTTGTGCAATGACTGATTACTCGTAGATTCACATACGACATAAAATAATATGGATTAAAAGAGTATTTTCCACAGATATTTTGAGATCTTACAAGGAAGTTCTTGATTCATTCAGCTTTCACTACAATTGCAAACAAAGTTGTTTGCTACTTCAAATGGCTCTTTCTTCGCAGGGAAAGTATGAAAGAGGTTTCCATTTTATCACAGATTGATTAATCCCTGACTAACAAGTCGCCAACTCAAAGGCCTTTGTCGGACCTGATCTATCAAATTGAGGCTGAAGATTGCCTGTCCATACGGAAGATGAGATATGATACTTCTGTTGCCAGCATTTTTTTCAAAATAGTTCACTCACATTTTGCCAGATTGAAAACCACTCATAGGCACGCATTGTTTAAAGTTACGTGTAAATGGAGATACCATGGAAATGTAAGCATTGAGTAAGGAAGCATCATCAGAACTAACAACTAGAGGACGTTTCTTTACGGCAGTGAAGAATTAACGATAACAGCAGCAGAGAAGACGAGGCTGAAAAGCCTGTGATATGTGCTCTTACAGAAGGTTGACGAAAATGGATAGACTGAGAAACAAACGATTTCCTAAGAAGGGTGGAACGTCTCCTGAAAACATAAAAAAAGAAGACGGGACGACCTAATCCGTCATACCTTGAGACATGATGGTAGCGATGACAGTCGCAGAGGGAAGGATAAATTGAAGTCACTTCGGGTCTGCCACAGGGTAGTGTGATGGGTCCACTCTTGTTCCTTCTAAGCATAAATGATATCAATAAGGTGGTAAAAATAAGATTTGCCTATTTTTCAATGACGCAGTAGTGTACAGGGAACGTCTATGACCAAACGATCTAGAATATTTAAATGACGACCTAAAAGCAATTGAAAACTGTTGTTATACAAGGAAAATTGAATTAAATTTGAAAAAAATTGAAAAGAATTTTTGGAAAAAGAATAATTCTCCTCAAGCCACTCAAAAAATATGTAATAATAAATTAACAAACATGGAGTCCATTAAATACCTTAGAAGAAGACCGACACATGATCTTTCCTAGGGTAAACACATTATTTCACGTATGAGTTTACCTAGGGAAAAAAAGGAGTTTACCCCTGCCTACATGCATGGAGCATGCAGTGAAGGATGTCAGAGGGAAAAATCACATAAATATGAAGAGGTTAGCCGAGTGGAGAGTTGCGTCAAAGCAATCCTCAGCGGAAATTGGTATTGAAGGGGGATGATCACCTTCTATGAATTTGCAAGGATTAAATGTCTCAAATGATGAGCCACCGCCACGGAATGAAGCTAATCGCTTCAAATCCGGTTCGAGAGAGCAAGATTTAGAGATGCGTATCACGGCTCTGGGTTCTGTCCCGATCCCGGTCTCACCGTTGACTTTTCGTCAGTGCAATGCCCTTCGCACGCTTCACTTGTCGCAGCGGGGTAGCTGAGGCGATTGTGGAGAGTATGCAAAAAAAAATATAATTCATTCCCACATCAGGCGTGTTAAGTAACATTCTCTTAGAGATGCAGAAGGAAAGCGGTCACCATCAACATCGACCGAGAAATATCCAACTACCTGACGTACTCGAATCAAGAATATATACCCGTGAAAGGCGTAGCCTTTTAACGTAAGAGGCACCAGCTTGCGGAGTGACGTGCAAGAAGCACTTCTGGAAGAAAACATCGCGCATCACGAGTAATCAAGCAAGGCAACCAGTTTGAAATGAAACTGTCAGCTGTTCGGATTCCCAACGAACGTTAGATCAGTGCAAAGATGGATCCATATATTTGAGTAGCCTTCAACTGCCATTTATCAACATTTTATTTTTAACATACGCCTGTAACTAATGGATGCTAAAACTGCATTATAAAATAGATTAGTTGTGAATCAGCGATATAAAGAGTAGTCCGTCCTTTCACCTACAAAGAATAACGTAGCATAAATAAACAACACAACGTAGGCTGCAAAAGTGTACCTAAATCCTTTTCCCACTTACCAAAATCTTGATGTTAATTCAATTAACTCAATCCTTTTAGGGCTTTAAAAAGCATGAGTTAAATTGAATTACGATTATAACAGTTTGTTTTTAAATTATTTCCAAACAAATGAGAATAATCCTATACTTCGTATCACATATCCAAAGAGTATGATCCAAATGGGAATCAGTAATATATTTCCACTAGTATACCAAGCGAACGACTTCACAAATGCGAGGTTGCGATTCTTTACCATTCCTTGCGATACCTTGCGTGGTTCAATTCCTTACTAATAATCCTCCTGCTCGCAATTCTGTTTAGTAATAATTTAAGAACAGCTACAATGAAACGGAATATATTAATTGAATTCGGCATCTCAATAGATTCAAATTCCATTTAAATCAAGCTGAAAGAATAAAAAATTGACTAAACAGGGGAATAATGGTAGTATTTTATTTTTCAGTGCGTAAAAACAAATGATCTAAAAAGACAAATGTTCCCCCAATACTATGAAAATGGAAAAAGCCCAAAAGAAATCTTCTCCTAAGATGAGTTTAAAAAGAACACAAAATAGAAAAGTAGATAAGGGGAGGTGTCAAACAATAGAAGTTTAACTCTTTATACAGAGTTAATAGTAAAATTTAGGGTAAAACTTCATTGCAAATTCGAAGCTGATTTGTTTACAGATGACATTACATATATATATTTAGAAGCCCTGCGTATTATGTTAGGTTTAATCAGATAAACAAGATTAGCGAGATAGATTGTCATACGGATATATTACAAACGTCATTTTTCCGCGTACCACGAGAGAACATAATAGGCAAAGGGATACGTAAGTAAAACTTTGTTGGGGTAGTCTGTAGTTTAGTGACAAAACCTTTCTAACCAGTACTCACTTCGTCACAATGTAGACACTAACCATCTAGTTGCATGTGAATCTTATACCTAGCATGTCCCCATGCTGCAGTAGCATTGTAGCTTAAATTGATCCGAATCAGGCGGCACTTAGTGAAAAAGTAATATACTGACAGAAAAACTTTAACGGTGCATTTTTCGCACACTTTAATCGATTACTAAACCCTTCCGGTTTCGACATCTCGTGTCAGAGTACCCTTCATAATGACACGAGTGTGTCGAAACCGGTAGAGTTTATTAATTCAATAAATGGTGTGAAAAATACATCGTTCACGTTTTTCTGTCAGTATATACTGTCTCTTAGTTGCATAACAGAAGTGCATGTTGGGAGATTTTCACCCACTGCCACACATCTTCTCGGTAGATCGCAGTGTATTGCGTAGATAGATAGATACATATAAATGAATGTTGATAAATAGAGTTCAATACTCCGTCCGTAGAATGGGACAGTGAAAAACAGTGGATCACCTAACGCCTTTAGTTAACAGCAAGATAATATCAAGGCTTACTCTCGACGCTTCCTCCACTCCCTGAATGGGGAACATTCACTATTTCTTATAACTCTTTGAATGTGAAGTTTATTAGCTAAAATGTGCTGGCGAAAATTTTGCTGAAGAATTAAGTTGCGTTACAAAGATATTACTATTTGAAAATTGTACTTTTTCGGCAGCTTAAAAACACGACGTCATCGCATGACGTCACGGCACGGTATCACTAAGGGCGTTGTTTATTTGTTTATGCTTGGAGGTAAGTTGTTAAATGAATACTTGGCGATAACGTATGTATTTACCTCATTTTTTGTTGCAATAAACGATTGTGTTTTGATTTTTTATTCACGTAGTATGGATGGTAACGAGCAAATCGTCCATTAATTATATAATGCCTGTTTAGTGCCCAAGAATTTCTACTACGTCTATGCAATCGCTGGTTTTTTTTAGAAGAACGCCGCCATAAGGGAGTCGACTAACGGAAATTGTCGGAATATGCTTTTTTAAGTATTTTTTCAGTCATCGTTTCTTTCGAGAAACGGCTAAAAACCTCAAAACAATACATTCACTTCGTTTTCTTTTAAATATAAATGTCTATCTCCGTAGCAATATGGAACCTATACCGTGCAATGACGTCAGAAGACGTTTCAGGTCACGTGACTTTCGTCGATTTTCGGGAACATTTTAATATCATTTAATAATCTTTGTGGTGGGCGTAGAAAAATTTGGCTTATATATTTAAATTGGTGAGAAAATTTCGCATCAAGTACATCATTAATCTTCGAGCAACAAATTTCATGCATATTCCCCATTCGTACCTCTTCACGAATATCATTCTACCCTAATAGACGCAAATGAACATAGTCATCGGTTACCTCTTCGAATGGCAACAACAATTAATAATGATAATTAGCTATGGGCCATACCTGTTGCTAACTGATAAACAAAGGCACACCGGTATTTCAACGTGTGTCGCTCGGAGGAATTTTTGAAGAGCGAGCGGGTGAAGGGTTGAAGGTAGTCGGAGGCGGGTCACGCCACATAACACAGCGCCAACCGCGGGCCTGACATCTCCTCCTCCCTCGCACACTACCCCCAGCCCCATCAGTCGACGTGAACAAGGCTGCGACGGCTTAGCACCGCGACCCCCACGCAATCTCCTCCCGGTCGCAAGGAGAATGATGGGAATGGGGCGTTGCCTGGGAAGAGCAGCAAATAGAATGCTCACGTGAATACCAGCTTCCTCGCATTTCCTTTCAACTTCGGGGGAGGTTAATACGGCGGAGCCGCGTGCCTAGGTTTTCTGAAACGACCAGGAGGAAGGTATTCGCGCACTGCTGAGACGTAAGCAGTAGAAGTGAGACTGTAGTTTAGATCCTTGGCCATGTTCAGAATCTCAACTCTGTTCTCAGCTTTTACTGCTCCTAAAATGCCTACAACGAGGCATATTTGTTTACAGATTAAAAATTTTCTGCGTGCGCCACTGGTTGTTGTTGTATTAGGAGGCGACCGATAATGCGTTATTTAGCATAGGTTAGTGGTTATGTACAGGCACCCTTTTTGGAAGGGGAGGAAGGTGGAAAGGTGGAAGCACTTCTCAGCGACACGCTGTACACCGCTACGGAGAATATGTACATCCTTTTGATCTCTTAATTGAGATTTAGGGCCATAATCAGAATCTCCAATACAGTCTCGCTTCCACTTCTTACGTCCTAAAATACTTGCTTCCGAGTCAAATTGGTGTGCAGATTCACCCTGCAAAATTGGTATTACCACGATGTATGCCGCTTCGAAGCATATCTAGAAGAATCTGGACACCCTTCCGAACTCGTAATAGAGATTTTATGACGTAAGTAGTAGAAGTGAGACTGTAATTAAGACTCTGAATATGACCCAGCCACATTCAGAATCACAAATCAGTTTTCAGCGACACGCTGAGAAGTAATACCATAATTGCAGGTAGAATCTGTACACCAATTTGACTCGCGGTAAGATTTTGGGACGTAAGAAGTAAAAACTGAGAACTGAGTTGAGATTTTATAATATGACCAATGATCTCAACTGCAGTCTCACTTCTACTCCTTCCGCTATAAAATCTCAATCATGAGTTCAAAAGGGCAAACAGACTTTCCCCGATATGGTTAAAAGCGGTATACAGCATGGCGCTAAGAAGTAATACCTACTTTGCAGGGTGAATCTGCAGACATAAGTAGAGATTTAGGTAGATAAGCTGAAAACGATCGTAAAGCTATAAATACTGTAGTTGAAATCCTGACTTTGGCCCATAGTCACGATAAATTGATGCTCCAGCCATGACCTCACTATGCAAACGACAAAATTAATTTACATGAAGGAGTGAAACATTAATTTGGGCACTCGCATCATTTTTAAATTCCGCCCGGAGACAAAATTATGCCATAAAATAACAATGCCATAAACTCATATTACCCTAAGCACTTGAGTATACGATAATAAAGGCATAAACTGAAATTAAATGTATGAAAATACGACACGAATATATTGATGACTACTCGTGCGAGGCAGTGGTTAGTAATTCATTAGACACACTGCCTTAACGAAAGTATTTGAATATTTCTACGAGGGTTTCACTGAAAATTGAAAAGATGAAATGAATAAAAGCACTTTGCAGGAGAAAAAAATTCCCTAAGTTCATGCATGCGACAGGTTAAAAGCATGAAGCAAATCAAAAAGACTAAAAATATTCTAATTTTTCGAGCATATTGTTATATGCTCGAAGCATCGCTTGCATCGCGTGTCTGCTGCATGTATTCCAAATGGGGGAGCCGACGGGCCGCGAGTGAGAAAATTGTAAATGTTTAAATATTTATAAAAAACGCATTTATGAATTGCCACTAAATTTTATTTTTGGAATAGTTAGCTGGGTATGCTTAGATTATGGAAAAAAAGTTTCGGCTGATTCTGAGAGTGAGTATTTGAGAAAAGTTTATCAACAATTTTTTAAACATTAGTAATGAACAACAATAGGGTTTAAAATAAAATAATTTTTTATTGATATACTTGCATTTAATAAAGATTTAGCTTTAAAAAGAGCTATTAATCATTGTTGTATGACAATTACAAGCAGAGATATAAGTGATAATATGATTTAAGGCTCGGTTTTTTGCTAAAAATGCGAAAAAATTAAAACATGCATAATTCGCTCAAAAATTTTTTTTTCACAACACTGTTTGAGGGTATTCAGTTTGAGTTGATTTTGTTCCCATACACCAATTTTTATCAAAATCTGAGACCCTAAGGGACAAACGTTTGTTGAATTGAGGTGGAATGACCCATATAAAAAAGAAAAGGTATCAAGGCAAGGAAAAAAACGAGTCCCTAAGATATTAACGCACATAAAAATTAAAGTGCACACGAGAGGGAACACAAATGAGGAACGAAGAGGTGTACAGAAGAGCAGATGAAGAAAGGACAATATGAAAAACCCTACGGCAAAGAAGAACCAGATGGATTGGACATTACTCTATACACAATGTATTAGTAATAAATTTAATAGAAGGGAAAATTGAAGGGAAGGTCCCATAAGGAAGACCAAGAGATAAGTATATAGGACAAATAAAGAAGGATGGGAAAGAGAAAACATAGCAGGGCGTAAGGGAATTAACAATGAATAGGGCAGAATGGAGGACTGCAGTAAATCAATACTAGGATTGAAATACTGACGATGATGACCAGAGGGTAGCCATAAGACTAAGCTTCCAATATATTTCAGATATGACTGATCACAAGCTTCATTGGGCCTCACTCGATTAAAACCATTGGAAATATAATATACTTGACAAATTAGAGATGAAACGTTAGAATCGAAATTCTTAGTAGGGTGTCGTATACTTTGAAAGTAGGTACAAAAGAGACCGCAAGCCAATTCACGAGTATAAGTAAATTTATCCATAAAAATTTCAGGGTTCAAGCCGTATGATAAACCAGCTGCTGGAGGCGCTTATTAAAACACGTTTGCCTTATTCAAAGGGTGCCTCATTTTAGCTCGGGATTCATTATAAAAACGACCTTGGAAACTTGGGAGTAGGGCGAGCACATGAAACTAAAAATTAATGGCATGCTTGTAAAAAAATTGAAAAACGTACAGCGAAACGAGGGCTTGAAGGCACTTCTGAAAGCACGCTGAGTCATGGGAGAGCAAAGGGTGACAAAAGATCTAAACTAGGGAATCTGCATGGCCTCCTTGGATGGCGACGAGGGAAAGATGACGTCAGCTTCTCTTTCTCTTTGCGACAAACCGAAACAAAAGGAGTACGAGGAAGCGAGTGCCTTGTGGAGCACGAAGACAAAACAGGAGAAGAGCGGGCAGCGAAAGTTCAATGTATCGACAATCCGAAAACTGCAGCAGAGCCTGGTTTTAGCAGCCAGGAGGATTCGGATCAATGAAGAGGCCTCCACTTCGCCGAACTCGCAGTGAAATGGTAACGGGGAAAAAAATCGTGTCTGGGCATTTCGACAACAATGGAAATGACGTCGTTTTGAGAAGACCTGTTGCACATCAATCCTATTCCGTTAGAGGAAAAAAGTAGTAGATGAAACTATGTTTCCAATTCAACTTGCTAATACGTTTAAAAACACTTAGGCATGAAGGTAAATCGGGCAACGTATTTTAAAACATAACACTAAGCGTTCCCTCTTAGGAAATCGGCACTTTCGGTAATTATTTTGTAATTATTATATTTCTCCCTCCCGTTGAATTTCAACGGGCACCTTCGGCTAGTTTAATATAATTCGCTAATCTATGAACAGTTCAAATAGCATATTGAATACCCTATCAGAATTTCTACTCTTCAAATGACTAAGACAACATCCGCTAGAATCTCATCTTCAGATTAAATGAGCTACAAAGCTCCTCATAAAGTATAAAACAACTGATTTCGTGGCGGAACCAAAGTAATCCCGTAATCCAAAATACACCAAACAACTTCATTTCAGATGGAGGGGGAATCATTGCAGCTTAAGAGATCGGTTCGTACATTTCACTGACTATCCCCCATGGATGTAAAATTAACTATAACGAAAGAATAGGTTGATGGGAAAAACTTCATATCGCAGATGAATTGACGGCATCTTTTAATAAAATTATTACTAATAATGCCTCTTCAGTGCCGTTACAATGAAAAAACTGCATTACACTACAAATGGGTATCTGCTTCAAAACAAACATTTTACTCGTTTTTTTTTCGAATTTACTTACGAAAAATCATAATATAAGGCATTTCGAGAGCCTTTCGTGATAGCAAATAGTAATTACAATTTTCCACTGTTTCAATAGGTAATTAGAAGTTACTATGAAGCTGTTTCGAAATCTCCAGCCAGAAACTCAATTACATACCTTCAGACATTCGTAACTTCCTACATTTCCAATATTACCATTTTTATCCCACGTTTCCGAATTGCTCAGTTTCCATTTAAGGAACAAAAAACAGATTGATCACGAAAATAACGGAAGTTTTCCTCGCAGAAGCTCGTAAATTAACGACGTTTCTGCTCGAATCCACCAGGATTCTGCGAATCTAGAAGGGGATTGGAGCAAGTTCCGTGACTGGAGCCGATACCCTTTGACCTGGACATTCCAGGCAGTAACCTGAAATAATCCCGACGGTCTTCAAAAAGGCCATGCGGCTTCACCTCAGAATCGGTCGTTTCTCCCGATGATCCGCCCCCATGTGCCGGGAGTTCACCCAGCAGCCTTTCGACGCGAGTTACGCGATCTTGGATTCTCAAAGGAGAAAGAGGAAGAGGAGGGGTTGGGACGAGAGAAGGGTGGTGGGAAGGATCAGGCTTCGGTTCGCAGATTGGTTCGAGAAACGAGCACAGCGGGTGTGTTTCAAACTGTCGGGATAATCTCGAATAGGAAACCAAGGAGTCACGTGTTACAAACACGAATTGTTCGCAAATTCGGTGTATTTGAATAACTCATTACAATCTCACTAATTATATTCACTTGAGTTTCTCGTCTGTCTCCAGGGAGGCTGTATTTGAAACCATCGGAATTATCTCGAATATGTAACCAAGGAATCACGAGGTATAAACACGAATGGTTCGCAAATTTGGTTCGTTAAAATCACTGATTACCACCTCATTTATTGTTTGCTCTTGTATTTTATGTCATCTGGAAATTCTATAGTCGAGAAAGATGAGAAAAACTCAAGTTAAAACAGTTAATGAGATTGTAATCAATAGTTTTAACACACCAAATTTCCAAACCATTGGTGTCTATACCACGTAACTCCTTGGTTACCTATTTGAGATAGTCTCGACTGTTTCAAACACACCCGCCCTTCATAGAGCCCCCGCAAGAGAAAAATTGATGTAAAAACAATAAGCGACATTATAATGAGCGATTCAAACACACCATATTTGCAAATCGTTCGTGTTTGTACCATGTGATTCCTTGGTTACCTATTCGAGATTATCTCGACCGTTTCAAACACATCCCTTTAGGAAATGAATCCGTTTGAGACAATTCCAACATCGCGACCTACCCGCTAAATTCATTTGCAGCTTTTTCAAACGAGGGAAAGGTCAAATTTACTGATTCTGATCCAACGAAATACTTTTATTTGGTGGCATCCTTCGGAGTAATACTCTCATTCATACTTAATTATTTCGTGTTATGATTCCTTATGAATTTTAAATAAAATTCAGAGGATATCAGCCACATTTGTAAACAATTGTTAAGATACGGGATAAAGTTCGTTGATACAGACAATGGGATGGGAGACCCTTCAAACGCGACGACAGCAAGCCAGACTAAGTCTTTTGTACAGGTACGGGGAAGACGAGTTAACCTCCGACAAAGAGAGAATTGTAAAGACTATATTCTTCAATGGAAGACAAATTCACTCAAAAGAATATTATAGAAATACGCTGCATCACAGAGATTCAAATACTAGTCCTTTCCCCGAACAATTCGCCAAATAAAATTACAAAAATAAAATTTCCCCATACCATGATCAATTCATAAAATAAATGTCCTTTAACATGAACATACAACCGCACTCATTATACAAACACAGATTAACCAACGAAACATATTATAACAAGATGGTGGAATTTTGAAGATTTTAGCTTGCTTGCATGAACCCAGAACACATTTAATGCATGTTAGCAGTATTTCTCAAAGGTTTCCTCACATTTAAGATGAAATTTGTAATTTTTAGTTTTGCGTCTTACATGATATTTATCTCACTAAGAAAGTAGTATATATAAACTTTAGTGCATGTCCATAACACAATGTTTAGTGAAACTCACCCCCTAACAACTCTCTCGAGGTGGCTGACAGGGTAGTCAGTCGAAGTAGAATTAAAACATTTTCAAACCCTTTGGGCCACAAGGAAAGTGCATTTACCGGAGAATATTTATTAGAGAATACATATTTGAAAATATATGTAGTATGAGAACTAACTGTGGAGCAAAAAAGCACTGAACAGTATAGTCATTAAATTGATCATTCTCAGGGCAAGAAATACTTCCGAAACATTTTCGCCGAAGCAAAAAGATTCGACTTCTGACAAATTCAGTTATTTCGTAACTAATAAAACAATTATGACGTGAAATAATTGTCAAACGATAATATCAACGTGCAAAGGCAAAAGTATTAAATCACGTCGACGTAAAATTCAGTCAATAATGGTTAACGATAATAAGGATGATTCCTTACGTTATTTCGGATACGGCTTAATCAGGTTAATTAAACTATTTGCGACACAATGGCAAAACACAAATTCACTAACATGAAATGGAGAGCATAGGGATGCAAATATCACAAAATATTGGTCATTTGTAACGGCAAGTGTATTCCAAAAAGAAATCACCGTTCGAGAGAGAAAAAAAAAGGAGTTTCCTTGCCTTCCGCTACAGGGCCACCACTGTCACAAACAGCGACACACGTGCAACTCTAACGGGAACATTTAAAAATACCTTGCACTCCGTCATCCATGAAGGCAACAAGCTCACGAAGGTCTTTTCATCGTAATGCAAAAATTGGGACAGGAAAAAATCTAGAAGTACGATCGGTAATGGGGCACCATGTCTCAAGAAATATTCAACCAACAACTAGTTCGAAGAAACAATGGTAGAGGGATAAAAGAGCGTGAGAAAATAATTATGAGTGAAAATAATTTTATATAAAATTATGTTAATGTTTGTTCGTGAATTGATAGAAGTATTGACATTATGAGAATTCCGTAAAAGCGATTTCATCTCGATGCATGTACAATCATCAATGGCAGTACTATTTCAAATATTAATATGTAAATGACTCGCTGATTCCTTTACTGAGATTGAATACAAACAACGCAGAGAGCAGCTTATTCCTGCCCTCATACCTATTTTCATATCGAGTAGGATCAAAAATGGTGAATAATACATTTCCAAACCATTCTCATTAATCACTGTGTGCACCCTCAAGTTTTAGTAATAGAGGACACGAGTGAATTCCACCGCAATAATAATTCGCTGACAGTATCGACAGCAAACCAGGTTATATAGGATGCAATAAATATGTTACAGGGGATAAAATAAGGAAGCAGATAGTCAACATCATGGAAATAATTACGCTATAATTACAAGGGACTCTAGCATAAAACAAACCATTCGCTAATTTGAATGAAATAAACAGATGCAAATAAAACTAGGAGTAGCTGGATGCATCAGCTAGTTCCAGGCGTATGCATGATGTGTATGATAAATCACTCAATTTCCACCCAATGGCCTCAAATGTAATCTCCATCGTTAGTCAACCGAAAGGTTAACAGCGCCATATCTCGTCGCTTGCAAGGCTGCTTTACAATCATAATTTATCGCGAAAAGGGACCTGGGGCATTATCAGGGGTCATTCTTTCGCGTTTTCGCTATTTATATCAATAACGTAAAACCTTTCCAGGAGCACTTAGTGCATGTATGGTGATCTTCACTCCCTGCCACAAACCCCCGCCGCGGCTTGAAAGATGTAGATGCATTGAACACTAGCTGAAATCATAGCGATTCATTATCTAATATCAAAGGCAGGTTATCCTGAAGCACCACCTAAAATTGAAGAATGATAGTCATGCTTTCTTCTACGTTGTTAACATTCGTCATCGACCCTCTAATAGGTATGTACAATAAACTTTTTTGCAACGATTAAGTCATTACAGGAAGCGCAGGAGTAAATTGTCAATATAATAATTGTCAATATAATTGTCACGACAGCCACCGGTCTCATTTGACCAAAGGAATTAGTCGCTACAATACCCAGTCCAAATATTGCTAAAGCCCACGAAATTCGGTTTCTGAGGCCGAAGCGCCATCCACACGAAGACCCTACCGGTGAAATCATGAAACAATTAGCATTTAAAACAGCGAGTAACGAATTTCGCTCGCTCGCTGAATATTCAAGGACAAGAATGTTCGATGGCTGCCGAAAAAAATATGCAGCGATTAAGATATCCAAAATGGGCCAGGAATGATGTCGCCACTTCTTAAATGTCCAAGAGAGCAGAGGTCATTAAAGGGAACAGGTTTCATGCTCTGCCCTCCCTCGGTGCCTTTCCAGGTCGGAGAAATGAACGGGACTTTTATTGGAAGGTGGCACAACCAATTACGCGTAAGTGTGCTCCCGATACTTGATAAAGTTTTCCCTCGAGATTACCATTCACCGAGCCAGCGATGACAGTGAACTACATTCATCACTTCCCGGCACTGCACGGAGGTTCCGAGCGTAAACAACAACACAAAATTGAGATGCATATATTCAACTCTAAAACGATTACCTAATTCATTAAAAAAAAACTTATTTATCTCGAGCTGAAAAGGTATTTGATAGCAAAACCGAAAACTGATACGACCATTTCTACTAACCAACATCATCTTCAAACTTTCTGCCTAATATAATGGCTTCGATTATGCTCCGCAAAACTCATTGATGGGCATTCATGCTATTTGGGGAAATATTTTCCTCTTCCAATGCTGTTTACGGTTGCATTGCAGTCGGAAACCAAATAACCACGTTTTTCCTCAAACCGCTTGATTCTTCAATTCAAGATTACACAACACCTTGATTACAATTCAAAATACTAATTAACTTCTTCCAAATTTCACGTTCGTATCATTATCATGAACTCGCCATCAATACAGCGCACAATCTTACTTTAAAATCAATATTACGCCTACATTTCAAAGCACAGAGCAGAAATAGTTGATGAATTTTCCAGTAAATAAAGTTCCAGTTTTCTGGAGAAAAAAATAATTTTCTACGCACATTCCTTCTTCAGTTCCTCCCGACTCTTGAGGTTGGTAAATATTGTCCCAACCGTCCGTCTCATGCCTTTTGCAATATTTTCTTCCGTCTTATTATAACCTTAACGAGAACTCCACAGCCGTTCCTTAAACACCACTCGATTCAAAACCAATTGAAATTTTTTTTTAAAAGTTCCGATTCCCTAGATTTAATTTTCATAATACTTCTATACGGATTGACACGCGAAAATGTTTTAACCCGGTATCTGAAACGGAAAAGAATGGAATCAAGAAATGTTCCACCAGGGGAATCCAAAATGCGATGACGTAAGCGGCGTGCCTCAAAAAAAGACTAAATTTCGCAACTAATCCCCGAGCGAATAGTCATGGGAATTCGATGGGGGACTTTCTTCTCTTCCTCGAAACAATGGAGTTGCGATATTCCTTCCGCCCTTAGCGACGCCGGGCCTAGCACGCATCCCATTCTTTCCGTAAACGAACTCATCTCTCCTACATTTCTTCGACAGTGCGCAATCCGGAATTACGGTGTCTCGCATCCTTTCGTCTCCCTACGGAATGAAACCCAAGCGACTACGAACCTGGAGCCACCCGGAAACATCGGGGCTAGCCAGGCAGTGCACATGCACGACAAGCACGGATTATGCAGAGACAAATATCATGTACGGACGACGATAACGGGCATTATTAATCCTTGTCATCGCCTCTTCCGGCCTGTTATGTGCGTAACTGCAAGTACCATCGATACTGCACGGTTCTGCACCGGTGCTTTCTAAGCGTAGGCATCTCACGTTCAAGACTCAAATTACCCCGGCCGAGAACTTTGGAGCGGATGGCGAGGAACGCCGCCTTTGTGTCACGATTGCACTTCGCATGAATGGTCGCGTCTTATAATTCATGGGTTGCTTAGGAATTCAAAGGAAGCATTATTATACTGAAACAATGAAACTGCACACCATGACCAGAACCAAACTAAAACCTTAGGTAGAAGGATGCACGCATAATTGGTAATTTTCTTCAGTAGTATAGGGTAGGTAGCAAAATTACCTTATGAATATGGCTAATAAATATTTTCCCGAAACGTCATCAATAGATACATTTAAACTAAATGACAATTTCAACCCGTAAATAGCAATTACATGGCGATTCTGACATAAACCACGGCGACAATAAAGGAGAAAGAGTATTTCAGGCATATTAATCAATCACGTACTATCAAGAAACGATTAAATAATTGTCGCAAAGATAAAAAATATTGGGAAATCCTGAACAACCTCATAACTGAAATTATACAACGATTACTTAGGTAAACATGACGTGGTGCCTTCAATGTCATGGTCAATTCCATGAAAGTCATGAACATGTAATTATTTTAGTAGTACCTAACGTGACGCCACACTTAGTAAAAAAAAAACCTTGCCTCTCCCCTTAAAACAGAGAATTGGGGTCGCACAAACCCCTTTTACCCCCAAAGTGAGCGACGGCATTTGAAGATGGTATCATTTTATGAGATTGAATACGGTGGATCGAACACCAACTCGTAAAAAAAACAACAAACGCATCCGATGATTTAAGGTGACCCCCTAACGTTAGCGTAACAGAAAGTAGGTCTCTCCGTAAATTGGCATCTCTCTCTCTCTATTCCGCCAGCATGTTAAAAGAAAATATAAACACAGGGCGGGTTTACGATCTGGAGCAAGGCACTCGCCCGGATCATACGCGGGTATCGTACGCTGCAGCCAAACGACGACACTGTGGGCGTCGACGTTCCGTTATCTGGGATACGTTCCCAGGCTGCTCGCGTGACAAACTATCTTTTGCGACCGCGGGGGTGGGAGGGGGAGGGAAAATCCTGTCTGCTGCCCTGGCGCCTCACGTTTCCCCACGGACGGAAGAATGCGATGCAACCCGAAAGCAAAACGTAACGGATGCTCTACAACATCATCAATATTTCAATCCCAGGATTGGTTTACTGCAGCCCTCCATTCTGCCCTATCCTGTGTTAATTCCCTCGCGCCCTGGGGGGTTATTTTGTAATCTCACTTTAGTGAGAATACGTCATAAAATGTCACTTTTTCGTAGTTAAACTCCGCCACCCAGGCGGCGTGACCATCTTCGGATCTCAAGTGGTGAACTGCCGGTCATGTGCTGGTGTTTTAGACGATTCATCCGCTCTGATCCGTTCAGATCCCGTTTCATTATCTCCGCCTGCCATTAGTTCCCATCTCATCCTCATAAAGAACGTGAAATGGAGCCACCAGCGTTTCCACTTGAAGCTTGAGTTGGAAAAAAAAGCAAGAGCGAGAAAGATACAAACGATTTTAAATGTATTTTTGGAATTTGCACAACGTGAAGAACTTCAGCACACCGAGATCGGCAACAGATAGCGCTACCGACAGAAGCGTCTCCCGCCTTCCCGCAAAAAGTCATTAAAAAGGTGAGGTTAAAAAATAACCCCCTTACATATTTTCTCTTTCACGTCCTTCTGAATCGTGAATTGGACCAAGCAAGGAGGACACAAACGTTGGATTCGATTTCGTTGAATCGGATGATTTGTTTGAATTTAAAGAAGAATTAGGCTTCCAGATGTTCCTACTGCCAAGGTTACATCGCAACGTCAATATATGTTGCTAAAAAAAACAGTTTTACACCCAGAATAGGCTCATATCGAAATCCTGTAATGGAAATAAGGTCTCCCTCGGCTCAAATTTACTACTCGCGGAATCGCATTTTAAACGCACGTCTCAATACGGCGTGGTCATAAATCAAAGGGCAGAGAGGCGCCAAGAGGGAGGGAGAGAGATCTTAAGAAACGGAAAGTCACCGCAACTGGCAGTCTTGATGTGAAGGGAGGATGACCAACGGGGGAGTAGGAGAGAGAAGAAGGGTGGGGAGGCTTAAGAACAGTGGCTTCGAGAGAGGGGGAAGGCACCGATGAACAGAAGCGGGGGCTTTCAAGACAACCGGGGATGAATTTAAGACCGCGACCCATTTTCCGCGACCGAACCCCTTCACATCAGCACAAACCGTTCCGCGATCCCCTCAGGCAGCAAATACTACGGCCTTTCCCTTTACCGAGAGAGACTGGCGGCGATCGGGAATCCGACACTATCAAACGAACAGCGCCGGGGAATCATCGCCTTTCAGATCAGCTATCCAGAGCTGATGCATCTACAACTTCCGATGTTCCCACATCAATTTGCTAAGAAAATTAATTAATCCATGAAACAACTTCGGCCGTCACCTTGTGGAATTTTTCCATGATTGAAAATAAGAATGAACTTTGTAATTTTCCACACGTTTTTTATTAACCAACCGGTTTCAACACTCACGTGTCATCATCAGGGACTAAAATTTTTGAGCAAGGGAAGGCCTTAAATAGTGCACTGGTGGGGGGGTGGAGGTTAACATGGAAAGGGAGTGAGGCATGGGGCTACATCACAGGGGTAAGAAGAATATATTGGAGGTTATGTCAAATGTTCACATTGTGGTGAATAATGGGGTTTACCAGAGCAAGTGGTCAACGGGGAACATTTAAAATCCGTCAAATCGTTTAAAAGTAAAATATCGGGTGAGCACCGTCGTTCTACAATTTCATATTTCTCTAAAAAGTCAAGTTTAAAACCTTTATCTTGGACGTGTAAGACTTGAGGTTTGAAGTTTCCCCGGTGGCCAGTCTCTAGTAGATGTTTAGCATACATTGAAGTCTCGTCACAGTATCTAACACACTTCTCATGTTCTTTCACCCTGGTCACAAATCTTCTCCCGGTTTGCCCCACATACACTGCGTTACAATCACCACACTCTATCAGATACACACCACTTTTATGGTCCACCTCAATTTTGTCTTTGGAATTAAAGAGTAATTTGCTTAGTGTAGTCGGATTATCCGGGGATCCGGGAAGTCGCACAAGCCGGGGATTCCTATTCGACCAGTAGTTTCACACATATCGGCTCCGTCGCACTTACTTGCGCTTAAATTAAATATTCTCTTGAGAAATTTTTCCTCCTTTAAGTCAACTTATGGTATAAAAAACTCCATTGAACTGGCTTCCAAACTCAAAGATATGACTCTACCCCCTAATGGAAAGTTAGTTTCCTTCGATGTGCGCAATCTCTTTACATCCATCCCCTCACTCGAGGCGATTGACTCAGCAATATCCTGGCTAAGAAAAGCGGATTGCAGTGATGACATTGTGAAAGACTTTGGACAACTTTTAACCTTGTGCACCGACCAAAATTACTTCCTGTTCGATGGCAATTTTTATAAACAACGACATGGACTGTCTATGGGATCCCCACTTTCCCCAGTTTTAGCGGAAATATTTATGGATTCTCTAGAACAGAGGTTATTTAGCGCAAACCACTCTCTTTTAAGCAACGTTTATTATTACTATAGATACGTAGATGACATAATTTGCTTGTGGACTGGTACCTTGAGGCAACTGGACCAATTTTTATCAATTTTAAACTCCCTGCACAAATCTATCACTTTCACTATGGAACTAGGTAATGGTTACCTCAATTATTTAGATTTGTCCATTTCCATTAAAGACAGTAAACATCAGTTTGCCATTTATCGCAAAGATACCTTTACAGATGCTATAATTCCCAATAGTTCAACCCATCACTATGCACATAAACTGGCTGCCATAAACTCTATGTTACACCGGCTAGTGAGCATCCCACTTCAAGATACCTCATTTAAAGATGAACTGCACACCATAAAAATGATAGCTCATCAGAATGGCTACAGTGAACATACAGTGGAAAAATTATTAAATAAAATTCAAAAGTCAAAAGCTACAAAGTTACTGTGCAATTTGGACCAATCTCCCCACGATAAATCAAAGAAATGGTTTAAACTGCCCTTCCTAGGTAATATTAGCCAAGTAATAGCTAGACATTTACCCAAAGACATTTTTAAGGTCTGTTTTTATAATCCGACTACACTAAGCAAATTACTCTTTAATTCCAAAGACAAAATTGAGGTGGACCATAAAAGTGGTGTGTATCTGATAGAGTGTGGTGATTGTAACGCAGTGTATGTGGGGCAAACCGGGAGAAGATTTGTGACCAGGGTGAAAGAACCACATGAGAAGTGTGTTAGATACTGTGACGAGACTTCAATGTATGCTAAACATCTACTAGAGACTGGCCACCGGGGAAACTTCAAACCTCAAGTCTTACACGTCCAAGATAAAGGTTTTAAACTTGACTTTTTAGAGAAATATGAAATTGTAGAACGACGGTGCTCACCCGATATTTTACTTTTAAACGATTTGACGGATTTTAAATGTTCCCCGTTGACCACTTGCTCTGGTAAACCCCATTATTCACCACAATGTGAACATTTGACATAACCTCCAATATATTCTTCTTACCCCTGTGATGTAGCCCCATGCCTCACTCCCTTTCCATGTTAACCTCCACCCCCCCACCAGTGCACTATTTAAGGCCTTCCCTTGCTCAAAAATTTTAGTCCCTGATGATGACACGTGAGTGTTGAAACCGGTTGGTTAATAAAAAACGTGTGGAAAATTACAAAGTTCATTCTTATTTTCAATTAATTAATCCAAATTGTTACAGCCTCATATTTCGAGAAACTATGGGTTTTATGAGATAATCCAAACGTAGTAGATTTAAAACATGCACGTATTTATATCTTAAACGACCAGCTTCGTAGAATATTCGACATCATCACACAAAACTTATACCGAACGGCCGGCCGTGGTCGGTTACCCAAATGTCTCTGGAAAGAATACTGCTTCAGTACGTCTTACATGTAAATGTTACGTTATGCGATTAAGATTAAGATGTTAGGTAATACGATTAGGATTGAGATGTTATGTTATACGGTTAGGATGAAGATATTAGGTTATACGATAAGGATTAAGATGTTAGGTTACACTTTTAGCATTAAGATGTAAGCATTTAGGATTACGAATCTACGTTATTCGATCAGCGTTAAGATGTTAGGATATACAATTAGAATTAAGATGCTAGGTTTTACTTTTAGCATTAAGATATTAGGTTATACATTTTAGATTAAGATGTTAGGCTATAAGATTAAGGTTAAGCTGTTAGCTTAGTCGATTAGGGTTAGGATGTTAGGTAATACTTTTAGTATTAAGATGTTAGGTTATTCGATTAGGATTAAGATGTTAGGTTATTCGATTAGGATTAAGATGTTAGGTTATTCGAATAGGATTAAGATGTTAGGTTATTCGATTAGGATTAAGATGTTAGGTTATTCGATTGGGTTGAAGATAGGTTATACAATTAGGATTAAGATTTTGGCTTATTCGATTTGGATTAACATGTTGGGTTATACGAAAAGGATTGAGATGTTAGGTT
Organism: Platycnemis pennipes; assembly: GCA_933228895.1. Lineage (NCBI taxonomy): Eukaryota > Metazoa > Arthropoda > Insecta > Odonata > Platycnemididae > Platycnemis > Platycnemis pennipes. The sequence continues at coordinate 112,914,653 of OW121851.1, read as the reverse complement.
GCACTGTTAAGAATAAGTCGTTCGGTTATACGTTCAAAATTAAGATGTTAGGTTATACGATTAATATTGAGATATTAGGTTACACTGTTAGGGTTAAGATGTTAGGTTCGACGATTAGGATTGAGGACGATTGAGTAAAGGTCGCAATCAATCAATTTAGTATAAGGCATTAATCGCTGTCCCTTCAGGGAATAGTGGAACCAGTTCGTTCTTTCGCAATGAAATGTCGGTTTCGATTCAGAAATGAAAATCATGTTTCTTTCTCTCTTATTTTAAAGTGTAAAATCATATTATTTACCATAAAAAATCAATGAAAAATACATAAAACACTAGACGTACGGAAAAATGATTAGAAAAAATTACAATATTATAATAAATAATTTAGTTACTTATTCTAATTATGACTTTTTTATCACCATAATTGTCATAAACGGCGAGTTTTGCTTCTATCGAGGACTTCAGATACTCTCGATCACCAATGGAATATGACTAATTCTTAAGAACCACTGAATTCGGTCCCTGAACTGAAATCCCGATTCCCGGAAATCAAGATTTAAGAGCTTACCTGAAGAAATCGGTTCTCGCGTCTTGGGCTATGTCATGGCGCGACGTAACGTCGAACAAACTCAGTGAAATAAAAGGCCATGTAAGAGATTGGACGTCCTCGGTCAGGGATAGCCGACGGGAGGAGATAATTATCACCCGATCATGCACAAAATATCTGCTGCTATCGAACGCCACAAAATATCAGGGATCTAAGCCAGGCGATGGATGAAAATCGTAATCGTATCGACTACGTCCTTAAATTTCTGCATGAAGTGAATATACTACCCAAAATTCGAGGTCCAGGAAGACGCATTGTAATCTGCCTTATTGCTCTGAATTTAATTAATGTATTGCTCTTTTGCCATATAATTAATACAGACTTAGACCTGTCATGTCCACTGATATTTGATACTATTCTTAAGTTGGTTGGTTGTTCAGGGGAGGTAACCGACAGCTGAGGTCAGCCATTTAGGATAGGTAGTGTAGGAGTAGGGGTAGGAGTAGGAAATTGGGTAGTGGTAGGAGTTTTCAGGGAACGGAGGAAGGGTGGAGAGAAACCCGGTGTCGGCATTAGCCTACTCTTAACGAAAGGCGCCAAGGGGACCGCGGTTTAACGTCCCATCCGACGGACGGAGAACCGAACTTGAAATGCCCTCCAATTGGCACTCAAATGGGGACCGGTGTTCCACTGAAAAATCCGCAACTGCCGGGAATCGAACCCTCGGGATGGGAGGCCAGTACTCTAGCCACTACACCAGCCGGATCCCCTACTATTCTTGAGTATTCCTATGTACTTACCAGGTATTGTTTTTTTAACATTATTTTTAAAAGCTAGAAAAGAAAAGTTTCAAAATGACCTTAGCAGTCGAAGCACCTTAAAATAATTCTACTACTACTACTGAATTCGGAAACCGCTCAAGTAATTAGATAAACGCTCCGTAACAACTTTAAGACTACCAACCACACAAAGAGATATTACCCGAGTATTTTCCTCAAATAGTTCTCGTTCACCAAACGTTATTTTAAACATCAAAATCATACTATTCACCATACTAAATCTATGAAAATTCCATAAACACTAGATTTACGGAAAATTGACGAGGAAAAAATAATAAAACTAAGATAAATGATTTAGTTACTCATTTTAATGATGACTTTTACCCCCATAGTCGTCGGCGAGTTTTGTTACTATGTAGGCATTCGGGTACTATCGAATACTAATGGAATATGACCAATTCTTAAGACCGACTGAATTCAGAAGCCGCTTAACAATTAACTAAATGGTCCGAAACCACGTTAACACTTCGGCCCACACAAAAGAAAATCTTCCGAGTATTTTCCGCGAATAGTGTTCTCCTTCACCAAGATCTCGTTTTCCAAACCCGTGCATCACTCCGAGACTGCGCATAAAACGCCCCTAACCCGTGGGATACATGTCAGGTGTCAAGCACGGGACATCAGCCAAGGTAAGGTAATTAGCGGGTACCCCTCATTTCCAACCAAGAATTTCTGAAGTAAAACACACCGGTTTCCGCTTTAAAACCGGACTCGGAAATACGATACCACCTGCGGAGCGCGTCGCGCACCCTGAAACGTCGAGCGTTCGCAAACGCGTTGCCACGCCCAAATGACAACTCATGCTAGGTGTCATTCGCGCACGTCAAGCTTCCGCAACTTTTCCCTTACGAACAGCTACTACATGATCTTTCCTGGGGTAAACACATACGTGAAATAATGGGTCAAGCGAATCGTAAACTGGGATTAATCAAAAGAGTACTGGGTAAATGTGACGATCATGTACGAGAAATCAGCTAATTTTCCCTTGTTCGACCTCATTTGAAATATGCTGCCTGAATATGGGATTCTTTCGAAATCGGTCAAAATAATGAACTCGAACGTGTGCAGTGAAGATCGGCAAGATTTGTAAAGGGACGGTACGATAACCATATTAGCGTAACCAGTCTATTAAATGAATTAAAATGGGAATCATAGTCAGATCGCAGGTTGAAATGTAGACTTAATCTCTTAAACAAATTCCAAGACCATATTTTCAGTGATGATGTTAAAAATATTTTGCGAACCCCAACTTACTATGGTAGATTGGACCATTTGATCACAAAATTAGAGAAATTGATTGCCGAACTGACAGATTCAAAATGTCATTTTTTCCTCGTACAATTAGGGATATGAAGAACGGTAAATATATCCAATACGAGTAGCTGCATGTTGGTATAAGGACTTGAAGCTAACCCAACGAACAGCACGTTTTTGCATGTTTGCTATGCTATTTTTATCTTTTTTAAACAGTGAAGTTCTGACTAGTATATTAATACAAATCTTTTTTATGCATGATATGTAGTGCATGTTTGGTGAGAATTCACCCCCTGCCACACACCTTTATGGTGGCTTGCAGGGTATTATGTAGATGTACTGACGCAGAGCAGGCTCTGATAAAAATGAAAATCAAGTCGCACTCCAAAAGTTGAGTAGGTAGATTCATGCGCAAGAAACACGGTTCAGCGAATCGTGCGCGTTGAACAAGTGCGTGTATTTTGCATCGCCCGTTACTTAACACCATTCCGCGAGGGAAAAAATCAAGCAAGATGTTAAGTGATGAATGAATACGTGAAGATGATTTATCTGGGACTCAGCATACTATCAGAAGCGATGCGTTATAAAAGTACTGACCGAGTCACGATCGTATCGCAAAAGTATTTTATAGGGATGTATTTTTGCATATAAGATGATGAGATGCTGTTTTGATGTATTATTCCCTCGTGGAAAATAGACGGAAACGGAATTCAGGATGCCAAACTAATAGATTTTCGATCCAAATAAATTCAATTTACATCTAGATAAATCTTTTTAAACGTACTGACCGAGTCACGATCATACCCTTGAAGTATTTTATATGGATGCATTTCTGCAGATATGATCGGAGATGTTTTTTTAATATACTATTCCCTCGAGAAAAATGGATAGAAACGAAATCCACAGAAAACAGACCCCCATATGCCAAACTGATAGATTACTGATCAAAATAATTTCAATTCGGAATTAGATTAGAGCATTCACAAAAACTCTTTATCAACCGTGAAGCCACGGAGATACCCACCAAAAGAGATTATATCTATGAACGTATTCATATAATTTACCCCAATAGGGTAGCCAAAGTGTAAATCTAAACATTGAAATAACTGCTCGAAGTATATCTCAGAAAGAGCGCTAAAGCTTCCTCGTCACAAAAGAAGACATCAACCCAATAAATGGCAACTCGGTGACTAATGTCACAGGGCTTGACAGATGATTCTATTTTTCAATTTTCCTTGCTTTCCCAAGAGTGAAGACGGATTTTCGTCTCCAAAAAAGCGAAGTCGAAAGGTAGTTCAGGGATAAAATGAAAAAAGATAAGATGAATATAAAATGAAAATATTACACATTTAAAAAATATCTATTTAAATAATTGAATAATGGAACTGGATTTAGAGAGTAAAAATACAATAAAAATATATTTTACAAAAAATACTGGTGATCTTGGATCAGGAGGTATTTAGCACGAAAAGCCATTTCCAAGGAAGCTTATTGACTGTTGAGCCCACATAACTTCGCATACTGAAAGATAGGTTTTCTAGAAAAGAAATTTTTTTATGAATTTTATACTAATTTCCATCACTTCCACTCTAAAAATTAATTCCCAAAACTTACTCGACAGTAGGCAAACTCGTGTTAGCAAATTAACCGCTACCCAGCCAAGAATTTCAAGGTGAGCAGTCTCAAAATACGGGTTTGTAATGAACGAAGAGATACAACCTTGACCCTCTTGACTTTCCTTGTTCTTCCCGCTCACTCAGTGCAAGGAAGTCTAGTCCACAGCATGGAAAGGGTCACGAAATCCGATATACGCCTACCCGAAACCACGCACGTGCAGACAGACTGTTGGGGAAGTCATCAAAGACATAACAAAGAACAAGTGTTGGAATGTAGCAAATGTTCCACAGAGAAAAAATCATTCGCCTCTACCGGGAATCGAACACGGACCCCCTGATTTCCGGCCAGGTGCTCTACTGGTTGAGCTACCAAGGCGTCCTCTTTCTCTGTGGAAAGTGTTGGAATGATTTGGGCACTCTCTCAAGCACACAAAAAATATTTTTCTCGCAATTCTTAGATTATCGACCTATAAATATTCAGTCACGGACGAAGCCATACAGTGACTTCAATTGTAATGACAAATGGATACGATAAATAGATGATACAATGAAAACTGGATACGATAGATGGATAGAAAAAAATAAGATGAAAGAAAGCAAATAAAAATAGTCATTTTCATGATTACTCCTGTGTTTGTTACGAGAAAAAACAGATATGAGTCCAACAATCCCACATCTAGGTATGTAATATACTGCGAGCTTCCGCGAGGGAGTGTGGCACGGGGTGAAGATCACCAAACATGTACGACTTACATGCCTCTAAGAGTTACAATGCTACTACTTCATGAACACAGATACAAGAGTCAGTTAGTACCTACAGCTTATCAAGCTTACAAGGAAGTAAACGGAGAACAAAGAGATTCGAAATGTGATGTTTGATCAATATTTCAGAAGATTACTTCGGACGCTTAGAGGTATATAGATATTCTATTCCCCAGTAGCCTCCCAGCAGGCGTAGACTTGTGGACTGACTGTCTTTCCCCACCCACGCAGACCGCCGCTTATCTTCCTATACAGTCCGCGTTTTTTTTACATTGAACCCTTACATTAAATCTCCAAATCCTATGCCTACATTCATAGTATTAAGAACACCTACTCCTTGCTTCCTTCTTCAATACTTGCCAAATATTATCCTCTAACATCATTCTCAATATTCCATGCTCTATCAAAATCTCTTCTACTCTCATATGATGCCATCTCCTTATTCCTCCTACCAAACCCTTTCCTAACTCGTTCATCAATTCCTCATTCGTCTTCCTCTCAACACAGAGTTAAGCTCATCCATTCCACTCCAATGCTACATCTCAAAGATCTCTAATTAGAGAAGAGCAAGCATTTTCTTTCGTCATTGTATTCACGACGAAACCCAAGGGAGCCATGTGAATAGGAAACGACTCCCCTCCGAATGAATATGCACATTCATGTGCAGCAAGCTACGCCGAGACGGAACTACCCTCAAAACACAACGAACAACCTTGGCTTTGATGTGTACGAGAGCGTAAAGCTGCGATATTGTTTTTTCCTCGAAGGTAATCCTCCTCCGCGGAATTGCCAGCAAATCTTCATAGGGATTCCCAATTGGTTGAGTCACGGCATCGGAGGGGAAAGCAAGCCCGGCAGGGTCGAGCGCTTTCAACAAGTTCGATGGCGAATTACGAGCTCCTGCATTCCTAGCAATGAGCTCGACCGAAGCCAAAAAAAATGAAGATCAATCACTTTCGCGCTCTAAACCGACGAAACCATTGGATGTAAATAAAACGCACAAGATGCTAATTTTCTTCGAATCAAAAGACTTTTCTGTGGCAGAATTGGCAAAAACCGAAGATTAAATAAAGATCTTGACGTTTCACATTAGAATACACAAAAAAATATTACATTATTAAAATGTTAATGGTCAAGGATATCATGTACTGTCACCACTGTACGAAACATTGAAAATTAGCAACCTATTTGATCATCCTAAATAGGGAAACCAGAGCGGAAGAACGTTTGCTGCCTCACGGAGAGTTAAAATCAGAAGCAATTAATAGATACAGACTGTTCTGAGTATGAATTGTTTACAACAAAAATATCACAATCATCTACGATAAAAATAATTTATATTTCAATATTCACCGCTGCTATTCAGATAAATCCACCCTAAGCCGGACCTTAGCCAATAGAGAAAACTTGATCGTTCTAAATTTAGCCATACGTCGCCATTCTTTGCACGAAACAATTTCATACTTTCAGACGTACATTTTTTCTGATTCCGTTGAAACATACTTAGCTTCGGATTGACGGAAAAAACGTGCGTAATTATTTTAATGGTCCCTTTTTCGGTTGCCTCGAGCGAGGGCACAACTGCGTCTCAACGCTGACATTTTCCAAAATGGAGGGCGGACGTTTTATGGATCTCATCCAGCGACTGAGGAATTCGAAGTGAGGCAGGAAGAGATGAGAGAAGCGTTAGGCAATGGTGAGGCGGAAGATGCCAAATTTAATATTGCGCGCCTTACGGCTTCCGTGCTTATGCAAGAACCGCTACGAAAAACATGAAAGGAAAACATGCAAAGTTTTCCTAAGATAAGTGAGTTTTTAAAATAATATTCCGAGCCGAAAAAAATCTTTTTAGGATTTTTATGGCGGGGACACTAAGGAGTGCAGAAGACGACCTCGGGTAGGGGAGAAAAACGCCAAAAACGAACATCCACGTTTTAAACGCACTTGGTGAAAAACCGTAAATAGTAACCGAGGCTGATGTCAGGATGCACAAGAAATACCATAGGGAAGTATTGACGGAATGATAAATATCGCAAAAATGCAAGGCAGAGAGGCGTCAATTTTTTTACACAAGATAAAGTAATATAACATTTTACAGTCGAGGAATTTAAATTAGAAGCCATGTCTTTACAAATGAGAAGCATTAGAAGACGTTGATCTGAAATAAAATAAAAGGAATTTCAGACGGAATTGCAACTATTGCCAAAATGAAGACTACCATTCGTGACTTATTTGTACAGTATTAAATAATACGAAAGTACACTTTGTCATTAACTGAACAACAGAAATTATGACTAGGCATAATTTCACGGTCACCCGATCAAAAACACGTCTAGTTTAGGGGCAAAGATGATAAAAAATGCAAGCTACGCAACAGTCGTTCAAAAAAGATATCCGGTAGGTAAACATCCTGTACGATGAAATAATGATAACAAATAATTTGATCTCAAATACAGGCTAACGGTACCATATTTCGCATTAAGAAACGATATTGAGGAAAACTAAAAGAAGATTAAATATTCCCTTGGAAACGGAAAGAAGAACTTCATTCACACACGATTTTTCCAGGTGAAACGAAAAACCGTAACATTACGTAAGCGGGTTACATCACAACCACAAAGTAAGAGAATACTCGTCCTGAAGGAGAAAGCAGGAATTCACCGTTTACCACACGTCAACATGGGCAGATTCTAAAAAACTTCGGGACAAAGGAATACGAAACAGTTTCCCATAACATAAATTTTCTTTTGATCCTGCAATGGAAAAGAAAAATTTAGCAATGAAATCTGAATTTAATGAAAGGGTGTTTGAGCACTAGTCAACACATAGCTAATTAGCGAAAATATTTTCCTTTCCAATAAAGATGATATGGATAAAAACATTGTTTGATATGAAAAGAAAACTCCCACGCTAAATCATGCATTAATCGATTTGAAGCAAAGTTTCCTAACTGTACCCCGAGGAGAACTAGGGGCTTCGCGACCGATTTTCAGGAGCTCCAGTTTTTTTTAACAATATTTTAATCGTTTTCTTTATTATTATTCACCTAATAAGTCATACTTCCGTACACGTATCGTGTGTATTATGCCTTATAGGATATAAGCAGACTAAACCTCTCCTGGTGCTCCACAAAAAAGTGTTCTTCAAAAAGGTCTCCGTGGCTGAAAACGTTTGGGAACGAAATTAACGAAATGAGGCAGATTTTGTCTCTGAGACGACGGAAGCGCAAGGAAATCACCGCGTCACGAAATTGGGAGCGAGCAAGCGTCGCGTGAACTCCCATAGGGTCACGAGCGCGCGCCCGAGAGCACTTAACCCCTTACCCCGAGGAGCGGAACAATGGGACAGGTCGTGCGAAAACGGCTATGGGAACCGGGTGACGGGATCACCCGGAAAGAAGAGGAAGATCGGGGCAGACCAACCTGCTCTTGCACCTCCGACGGCGGGCCGTGGACCTGCCCCCGGCCTCCCCTTCACCCTCCCCAACCCCCAACGCCTCCTCCTCCGACTCCTTCGACTTGCAGAGGTGCTCCTGGAGAGCGGGGGCGGGGGAAGACACCACCATAGTCAACCGCGAGATGTGAGGTGCGAAACCCCTTCAGCAAATTCAGCAAAAAGGGTTAGGCTGGGGGGGAATGGGGAGCGACGAACCCTGTAAAGGTCACCACAGAACGAGAGACCGGCTCTGCTGGGGACGAGACCGTCGCGGCGGCCGAGGCATCACGGATGCGAAGAGGCGGGGGTGCACACGCTTACTGGGGGCGGGGTGTGAGTTCGTTGTGGGTGGGAGGGGGTCCTCCTTCGTTCAGATTCCACCAAAACGGGCGTACTGGACCGCGTCCGGAACGAAATCGTCCATCACCACTCTCACAATGATTACACCAAAAGAAGAACAAGGTCGATCAGAAAGCGGGTCCCAGGATGGAACCTTGGAGGACTCCACGCTCGAAGGAGAAATCAAACAAAACACTATAAAGGCTAATCACCACTGCATTCACTGTAGCGCCCAAAGTTCACAAAAACTACTTAGAGAATCTTCCCTTGCCAGAGAACCAGCGACATTTAGATTGCGAGAATTTATGGCACAATGGGGATTGCGGGTGACGTACCCAACCCGATATCGACACAATTCGACTATTCTTGAAACTACACAATTATCCAAGGATTCGATTCTAATAAACTGGAAGAGTCTAATGTAACAACACACACAAACAACACCACCGAGAGATGAGACGTAGAGAAAAATACCAAAGTACACTCAGAGAAGAGTACTACTAGCAGAACTGCCCCAAATTGTCACCACTTCCTATTCGATGTTTGTCAACACTAGGATGAGACGAAATATTTCCACAACCTCGTATCACGGGTGCACACCCTTATGTCACACAAGCGTCTGCCGACGCGGGGAGAGGCGTGGAGCACGCAACATCCCCGCGACACGGACGAATCCAAGACTGTCTCGACTGAGAGGATGCACCCTCGCGTACCAGCGGTTCGCCACCACACCTTTCGGGTTTTGCGAGAGCGGGGAGCGGTCGCCTGGCGGCTTGCCCCGTCGGAGACTTCGGCGGAATGAGCTCGGGGGGCGGACGGCGAGGCGGGCCGAGCGGAGGTGTAGAGGAGAGGAGGGGGTCGCGGGAGAAGGGTGGGAGTGAAGGGAAGCAGAGGAGTGCAGTGTGCGGCCGGGGGCCAGAGCGGCGGCGGCGGATGCTTCCGACTGCGCGGAGGGTGCCCGGATCGAGAGAGGGGAGGAGGTGAAGGGGGAGGAGCGTAAGGGGAGGGGGTCGCACATCTCTTAATAAGAGGGCAAAAGAGTCCGCCGAGCATAACGCCGTCCGTTTGGGGAATCGGGAGCGGTGGTCTCCGGTGGGGGGGCGGAAGAGGAGGCGAGCGGGGGCCTAGGCGAGGATCCCATCCCTTCCCCCTCGTAGATGCGCGCGATGGGGCGTGGCAACACACGGGCCGACCGCTGCGAGCCCGACGTCGCTAACAGGTTGCCGGGGATTCACTGGAGGGACGCAGGTGCCAAGCAGCATCTATACGGCGGCGCGGGAGGATTTATCGTCGACGGGGTGACTCTGGAGCAAGATAGCATTCCGCGCGACTGGTCACTGCGGGCTCTGACCCCCGCATCCGTCCCACTCGCGACGCAGTCTCGCGGAGCAATGACATGGTGCGTTTTTCGCGCGACGGAGGAGGAGGTGAGTAAATCTTCGGGCGACTAATTAAAACTGGGTCGAGAGCCAAGCTAAAGAGCATCGTGTATTACAAAAAGAAACTATTACGCATGCGAAGGGCGAAAAGAAGTTAAAGAAAAGTGTGAAAGAAATTCAGAGGAAATAATCTTAAAATAAACGCATGAAACCAGGAGGAAGCTAATAATACGAAATCTTTAAACCTTCAACTTTAGGTACATCAATTCTTTCTTCAGAAGTTCTTGGTTGAATTGGTAAATGAGCACAAAACTAAAGACGTAAAAACTGAAGGAAGAACAATTTATAATGGAAATTAAAAATTTGAGCTCAAGCAATCAAGAGATGTAGTTCGATATTTTTCACTCTAACGTTGTGAAATATCACTAAAAAAATGAAAAAAATAAATAAATAAATTTCTCAAATACATTTACTGAGGTACACCACTTCCATCACCAATGCTACACGTTCACGCACATTTTCAGAATGATAATAAATAGGAGCATGATGAAAATGCAGAATTTGAACAATAAGAGATTTGAACAACAACATTCTGAACATCACTGTAAGTGAAGTTTGGTGTTATCCTTCACACAGAAGATTAAAATATGGCATTAAAGAAAACTTAAGTTTGTCGTTAAATTATCAGTAATGTAGCGTATTGTCAAAGTGTTTACTCGGGGCTTACGCATTAAATGAATGTTCATAACATATCAACGTAATTTACAAACAAAAACAGGGCAAAAAATAATTATTTTCACAGGTTTTTCCGAAAGAAATATGGTTTAAAAATAACAGTTTAAGCAACTTTCAACTTGTAATTGTTCATCCTTTCTAAATTTCAGCATCGAACTTGGAAACAAGCCCTAAAATAATACGAAAGAATCAAAATATGATAATGAATCACTTCCCATAGAGAGTGACGATCGAATGTGACGAAATACTGGTTAATTGTGAGGAAAGGTAAATGAATTACAAATAAATAACGAAAGAAACTCAACAAGACTAGAAAGAGTAGATCTATTTCGTAGAGCAAACAAGCAAAACTACCATCAAAATTATGCACACTATACCCGATACACTCCGAAATGTATGTGTAAGTAATAAACAAGTTTTCGACAAGACCGGTAGTCATTTTATCAGCAGCATGAATTGGAGATTGTCTCAATATCATCGTAAAAGATCCTTCCTCATTCGCAGAAATTTCTCTATCCATAACAATTATTGACTTTTTTCACTATCTTCCTGACTTGACTTTTAGATTTTAAGCTGTAAAGAACTACACAGGATACAGGTAGTATTCAAGAATTACGTATCCCTGTTAGATAAAGTGATTTATCACTATTATTTAAGAAGTTAATAAGGTTGATTTCACGCTTTAAAGTAAACACATCGATCATATTTTCCTATTTACAGCGACTTGAATCTGAGTCAAAGTAACTGGTTTCAGCAACACAAGTACGACAACGAGTAGTAATTCAATATTATCAGTGAACTCACACAGTATCTTTTACAGAAACTCAATCATTTTTGCGAAAATTGATTGGAACTACCCCTTCGGTACTATGGCTGCATCCAGGCGGGAAATTGGACAAAATAAACCTTGTTTCCAATCTCCCACATCTAAATGTATTTATCACGAACGCTTTTCCACAAACGGCTTCAAAGGCTGTAATAATACCTTCTCATGGATTTAAATTAAAATATAGCAATCATCCAAAACAAAAACGGCCCGTGCCTCATTACCCTCAACGATCAATAGATGGAAATTGGAAATTAGAGGCAACAATACGGTGCTGGTAAACAGAAAATCTGTCCCTGGGTATTTCCATGCATGACTACGCAAACACAGGCAACAGACACCTATCCTCCCCACCTCCAACTCCCAGACTAACACCATTCCCTCCAACACTTCCCCCCCCCCCCCTCACCCCACACCCCTGCCAAGGCTCGGCTCAATCGATTGGAACACTGGGAAATGCTATCGCGATCGATTGCGCGATAGTAAAACTCCCGCGACCTAAAACTTACTCCATTACGCGGAAACAACGACATGGGCGCGGAGGTCGAACGATATCCGCGAGAACTCGCGGCGAGCTCCTCCCACGAATTGAAAATTACACCGGATCCCCGACTCAACCACCCACCCACCTACAAAACCATTACCTCCCTCACCCTCCATCTACCCCTTCTCCAATTCCCTAACCCCTTTGCCTTCCTGACGGCCACCCGCCACAACCCCTCCCGTGCCACCTTTCGAGCAGAACTTTTGCACTTCCAGGAAGTCACCCCCCCCCAACACATTTCACCGCGTCTGATTAGCTCGGTGGCCTCTCCGTAGCCCTCCCTACCCGTTGGCGCGTCAGATTAAGGACGTCTTGGGACGAGAGGATTTAACCCTCTAGGTCAAGGCTGCGGGGAGCGTTGGAGATTACTCTGACTATACAGTTCAAGTAATTGAGTCGGGATTTTATCCACCGAATCCGACAGAGAGTCAATGGATTCTCCTTACTTTTTGCGTGCTGTCGCAAGAAAAAAAAACCTCGTACTTGGTGAACTGCTCGTAAAACAGTACTGTCGTTAAAATGCATCAGAGCGCTATCTTTATTGCCGAGGGGCCAAATCACGCCTCAATTTTAAAAACGAAGAACATCTTGTTACTACACTATCAGGATACGATTTTCTAAGCCCACAATTTATCAAGAAGAAAATCCTAAATAACCTACGCCGGTTTATCAAAAATAATAAAAAGACGTAATTAATAAGAAATTTAGCTACTCTGCATTTTCAGCGGGTGGCTCCGCTAAGATATTCGCGGCTAGGTCGCAATTTTTGAATTGGTCTAATAAGAATCTACTAGAATTATTGAAATACAAAACTACAAAGCATGCATTTTTTATTTAACTGATGTGAAAACGAAAAAAAATAATACGTGTATCACTCTTTTTAAGGACAATTTACCGAAACATTGGGGGGTAAAGCGTAATTTCTTCAATTTTAAATAACCATACATCGTAGGTTACATTTTTCAATAATTTTTTCATCTGACGTAAATGACAGAAAAGCTAAATAAATAAACCCAACTGGAAGCCCATTTTCGAGGGGATTGTATAATTTTTCCGTCACATTACTTACTATGGGATCCGTATGAGGAAGGTAAGATAAAGGAATTAGAGCGTGTGCAAAGGAGATGAGCTAGATTTGTTAAAAGCCGTTAATATAATTGTCTTAGTGCTACGAGTTTAATAGAAGGGCTAGGACAGGAATTACTATCAGAACGCAGGGTTAAAATTTATGCTAAACCTTTTAAATAAATTCGATGCTGATTTGTCAACAGATGACTTTAGGTATATAGTAACAACCTCTGCGTATTATGCTAGGCTTGATCAGATAAACAAGATTAGAGAGATAGATTGTCCTACCGATAGATTTAAAAAGTCATTTTTCCCGCGTATCATAAGAGAGCACAATAGGCAGAACAATTGCTTGAATAGTCTATAGTGAATCTTGCATGTATACGTATTACAAACATATCCATGACAGGGAAAGACAGGGAAAGATAAATGTATTTAGGAAAATGTTTTTATAACCAGTAATTAATTCATTAATGTGTAGTTACTAACCACCTACTTGCACGTGAACTTTATATCTAACAAATGTCCATGAAGTAGTAGAAATGCATAGCATAGTTGCATGTAATTACTGAATTTTCGGTGATCTTCACCCCCTACCACACACCCTCGCGCTGATTCGCAGGGTAATACGTAGACGTAGGCCTATCACATACACAAGAAGGAATATTTTTCATATCGTTATAACGACTATGAAGCAGAGTCATAATCCATACAAATAACAGCCAAGCCAACTAATCGGCGGACGAAAGAACAAGCCTTTTTTCCAAGGTTTTCTCTTACATTTCCCACCCGTAACGTAATGCGCTAAATACACTTCGTTGGCTAAGGCGGCGCATTTACGCAGGCTACCCTCCTCACCATTCCTCTCCCAGTGGAGAAGTGTATCGTGGGGGGGATGTACAAGGTGCGGAAAGTTCCCTAATGGTCTAAATCAAAGGCAGAACTTCCTCCGTGAGTGCTTTGTCTGGTGAATCAGGCCGGGATGGAATTAAATTTTCGGCAACTAGCTTAGATAATCAGCGGTGATATCCCAACTTCCTCGCATTCACTCGAGTACACCACCATTCTCCACCGGAATTAAGCCCGGGAAGTTGGTATCCTTTGTAATACTAACCCTAGGGACAACACTAAGGACCAACTTTAGAACTGACTAGAGCATCATAACATTCAATTCAAAGGAGTGCGACTTTAATTACTGAAGCGACGTTAGACGTTAAGCATATTAAAAAATTCAAATTTCATTCAAATACCAGTGTTAAGGTTCGAAATCTTGATCACTGTAATAATTATAGTAGTGAATTAATAGTCAACTATATAAATATAAAATTTATATATAATACACAAAGACAAACAGGCAATACATAACATCGCCAAACACATTAGAGCTGGAAATATCACCTTATCATAAATGTATTGAAATAATTATGGAAGAAAATTACTTTAATTGAGACCAACTAATTAAAATGAAAAATCAGGCACACTGAAAATAATCTAAATACCCAAAATATTCTTTCAAGTTGCAATACGATACTAATCTTACCTGAACAAGACTACTATCCAAAAAGAGCTAAACAATCACCAGAGGTTCCAAGGGGCCATGCTATCAAACGATTGTTATGGAATTTACTACGAGGTCAACCAGACAATCCTGGTATTGATTGGTCGAGGACTTAAGGGTTTGTTATAATTACATTATTTGAGACTTGCTATGCCTGGAGCCCTGAAACCTTTGGAGTTTACATTTAATTTTGCATAGTTTCATACAGCCCATAAGGAATACTGCTACGATGTTTTTATGATTCGCATCGTAATATATAATCCAAATATGAGGAATATGTAAGACAACTGCCGATAAAATAAAATAAGCAGAGACTAGCTCGGAAATTGTTGGTCATCAAAACATATTCACCAGGACGGTAGCCTTTTTTCGGAGGGCAACATTAAATTCTTCCCATCCGTCCATTGATCTGAGAATATTTACGACCATCTCAGCAATTCCTTATCAGGAATTCCGAACAAGGCCTTCTCTCATAACTTCACCAAACTTTTAGAAGCGAATTCCCATGGAAGAAAACTCCTCGAGGGTTTCATACTATCGCGACAGGACAATAAAAAACAAGAGAGCGGTTGCGAGCGCGTTTCGTGACCGAACGGTATGACCACACCGACCCACGATGGAACCCCTATATCATAATCCCGGCGGAGATGGAACGAAACGTCGCAATGCGTGGCGAGGCAGGCCGCGTCCCCCCGGCATAAATTACCTTCGTGACTCCTCACGCACGGGGATGGATTGAAGCAGCAAGATCGGGGTTGTGGGGTAGTTAAAATACAGGCCTCCAATCCCGAGAGCCCGGTTTCTGTTCCCGGCAACGGTTGCTATTTTTATCCTCTGTAAAAGTTTTAATTTAGACTAGTATAGTATTACTAATAATTTTTTATGGATGATATGTAGTGATTGTTTGGTGAGAATTCACCCCCCCCCCCCGCCACACACCTTTATGGTGGCTTGCAGGGTATTATGTAGATGTAGATGAACGGTAGAGATTTTTCATTGGTCTACCGATCTCCACTGGAGTGCTTAGTGGAGAATTCTTACTTCAAGTTCAGTACTCCGTCGGTCGGAAGGGACGTTAAATCGTGGCCCCCTAGGCGCCTTTCGTTAAGAGTAGGCTATTGCCGACTCGGCGTTTCTCTCTAACCATCCTCCACTCCCTGAAATATGCCGAACACTATCCAATTCAAAACCTATGATTATCTGTAAAGTTTTCTCGAGCTTTACAGGTTCGTTTTGCTTCCGACGTTTCGGAGACTAACACTGTCATCTTCTTCAGGGTTTCGAAACTCAATTGCAGCGACGTGCCAAACTTTTAAGAACGCCCGAGAAAACTATACACACGATATACAGCTGGTAAGAACCAATTCCCTCACTATATCTAACTGTCGCAAATAACTTGATCTGTCAGTGCCATCGCCTGAGCAAGTAATAAACTAACTAAATGGGATCAAATCAGGAATTTCGTCGTTGTAGTTGTTTATAGGAGGCGACTAGCAGCTGAAGCCATTTGCGCCAGTTACGATAGGTATAATAATGGGATTTTTGATGGAAGGGTGAAGAAAAACCCGGCGTCGACATTAGCCACTTCTGTAAGTAAAAACGCCAAGGGATAAACGACAAACGTCTCATTCGACGGCCGGAGCGCAGCGATTAAGTAGGGATCGGTAAACCACTTTAAAATCTGGAACCGCAAGGATTCGAACCCGGGCCCTCGGGGTGGAAAGACAGTACTCTAGCCACCACACAAACCCTCTACGTTCAAAAATTCTGGAGCACGATAGCAGTGGTATACCCTGACCACCGAAGTAGGATAAAGCGGGCTCTCAAAACAAACCCCCGGAAACGAATGCGTTTCGAATTTTCTGGGCGGGGACTCGGACGGTGGGAGAGCCTGCCACGATTGGATTCCCCCGGATACGTACCAAAACACCTGGAATCCCTCCGCGGAAGGCAGAAAGAGGGGAGGGGGGCGTGGGAAACTGGCCCCTGGAAGGGACGGGGGAGTGGGGGAAAGGAGGGGCGGACTCCAAATAAGAAGAAACGAGCGGGAAATCGATACCGCGGGCGGAGGACGCCACGTGAATTGCGTCTCCGGCTCCAGAGCACCGGACTCCCCCCCTACCCCCTAATCGACGCACAAATGCAAAGAGGGCGAAAAAACAATTCGCGTTGCGAGAGCGAGGATATCTTTGTTTTCTTTACGAGGGAGGCTGTTCGGGACTGAAGAGATGAGCGCGGATTCAAAACGGCGGCACGGATCGCGAGTCAATCCTTTTTCGATCGATTCTCGAACTGGTGGAGGCAAGGTGAAGGGTGAGAGCTTGTTTATACTGCACGTCGCAAGGCATATTTAGACGATCAAATACTACCTCCCCCGTGTTGAATTGTACCAAAGAGTATATAGAGCATATATACTTAATATAAGTATATAAATATAAATATATAATATAAAAAAGAGGGCTCACCGCATAGGGCAAAACTATTACGTGTTTTGGATGTAGTACTGGAAGGTTTCCAGAGATGGCGAGGGAAGAATAGGATAATCAGAGTCCTCTGGATTGCCAAATAATAACTATAGTGTTGAGAATGCCACCTAGAGGACTCTGAGGATAATTGGGTTCAGGTGGGATCCTCCAGGGCACGGAGAAAGAACGGAGTGAAACCTGGCGTCGGCATCAATAGCACTCATAGTGAAAATCGCCTAGAGGAACCAATTTTTCACGTACCATTCTACGGACAGAGTACCGAACGTAAAATTCTCTCCATACAGCACTTGATAAGGGACTGGTTTAACAATGCATATGACTGTAATCGTTTCGAATTGTAAACCCTTTCTCTTTCAGTTCCCTCATTCTAATTTAAAGACATGTCAAGCAACGATCTGTCAAATACATACTTTTTTTTTCGTTCTTTAATAACCAACTTCTTGGGCCTGGATCCGACCATTTAAAGGGGATGAAACTTTGAGGGGATGAGAACGCAGCAGATTTTTCGAACTGAACGGATCAACATTATCAGTATTGTCATGGAATATTGTCAAAAGGATTATACTATCGATACAAAGAAAATAATTCCATTGTAAATCAACTAGGTATATTCGGAACAATGATTTCAGAGGCTTATCTGATGATATTGTAGCAACTTACTTATTTTATTGTTCGGACTTCCTTAACCCTTTTACTGCCAGTGGGCCGATATATCGGCCCTCTATGGTTGTGCGAAAACTGCCAAGGGGCCGATATATCGGCCCACCTACATTACATCATCATGTATTTGTAATGGTTACAATTCATTCAAATCAGAGACAGCATGAATAATTTTTTCATCTTAAAAAGTGAAAATATATGATCAAAATTAAAAAAAAAAATTCATATATTAATATTAAGTGCTTATAATTTATTTTAATGAGCTTGCCCATTGGCTGGGCATAATGGGCTTGGCATTTTTCGCACAGTCTACTTTAAAGGGGCTGGCAGTAAAAGGGTTAATATACTTGCAACCCATGGCCACTTACGTTCTTTTGCAAGTTTTCTTTTCTTCTTTGAGAACGTAAATCAAGACATAATTTGGAAATGGGAAATGGACACATTTTCGGAGCAGATTCCTCCCCCTGGACAACCGGAGATTTTCAATGCAATTTAGCCACACATAAAATGACATCCCGACGATTTCAGGCGAGAGTTCTCAGTAAGACCCCACCCGGCCTTGAACTCGAGATCGCTGAGCAGCAACCCCATGAAATGCACTGAACCATACTGTAGCACCACGCAACTTTTTAGTTTTAAATACTCCAAGAGTTTATGCATCAAGTCTTACGAACCGACTTCAACGCACAACCGAATTAAAAGAGTACCTGAGGGATCTGGTTGGTGTTACTACTGTTACTAACCGAATAAATATTGACGTTTCCGTTGCCACCGAAAACGTTATATTTTGTTATCAACGTCGTTAAACGAATAACTTAAAACGAACGACGTTATCATAACGACAAATTTCATTCGTTATAGCAATTATATTCGTTATAAAAAGACGAATTGGAAGCGTTGTGTTCCTTATGGCTTGAAAAAACTTACTCGGGTCACGGCATTTCCAGCTCCCGGCGCGCGTCTCCGGCTCCGGACGCGCGTATGAAAAATCAAATGTAATTTTCGGCGTCGCAAACTAATTTTCAATTTTATTTCAGATCTACCTTATGATAGCTTCAAAAAATGATTTAATATGAGTCACTTGACAGGATCTTTCGTAAAACGCTAGATATTTACTACTAAATATGAAATTTAGCGTGAAAATAGCGTCCGCCATTTTGTTACGTAACATAACCTAAATTTGGGAAAAAAAATTCCCAAAGTTAAGCAAAGTTAAGTAAAAGAGTTGTTTTAACAGACCTAATAGTTTTTTATCCGATCAAATTCCTCCCAAAGCGTCACCATCAACTAAAATAGGAAGATTTTCGGAGAAAACTAAAGTCGGGTGTAATTTTGGAATTTTGGTTCTGTTTGAGCCCCTGTATGTCGGTAACAAACATGGCCAATGACATGCCATTCCTTGATTGCCAATCAATTGTGAGTATTTGTACCAAATTTCACGATTCTATCTCCAAAAAAGCCATTTTGTAATTTTGTCCAAGAAATTTCGATTTCAGCCCACTGTGTAGCGTAACGAAAGATTCAAGACTTGGGCCCCTGGTTGTATTCCCGACAGTGGAAGACGTTTTTCTTCGCCAGGGCGCTGCGTGGAGAGTACTCCAAGAACAGTACTCCGTCCGTCGGATGGGACGTTAAAATATGGAACCCTTGAGCAGGCTAGTGTCAACACCGGGTTTATCTTTAGCCTCCCTCTACTCCAGGAAAATTTCCTTCCTCAGCATATTTACGCAACTATCACAAATGGCGCAAATGAACTTAGCTATCGGTCGCCTTCCCTAATAACTATAAAAAAATAGTTCATTAAGCAACATGTGGAGAGAGGAACAAATTTACACCGAAGTTATCTTGGCGATGCATACATGATCCACTGCAGCTCTAGCGGTGAATTGATGCGGTCCATAAATTGCTAGATATCCGAGCCTCGCTTAGGAAGAAAATCCCGTGTGCGAACTAGATAGCTAAAATTGCAAGCACTCAGGGAAATAAAAATTGCGGAAATGATAAGCAGCTGCTGAAAACTTCATGGGCGGATTGTGAGGAAGGGAAGATAGTATGAAACGTTCAGATGAAAAAGGTCTACAAAGAACATAAAAAGTACCTGGGACGTCACTAGCTCCATTTAATTTGCACATGAAAAACACGCTGTCCAATGAAGCGAGGATAATATTTCAAGCAGAAAATCCTCGTGACTACAGCTTAGCCCACGACCCTGTGAAATTTATGAACGCAACGGGTAAATAGAATTAAACGAAAATTACGCACCAAAGATCAGCATAAGAAAACCAAATCGAGGTAGAACATGGATTCAAGACAGCTAAATTCGATACATATTACATATTAGCTTCCGGCCAAAACTAGAAGAATCCATGCACTTTTTTTTTCTGATAATGCGATTAAAATTCCGTTACAGACATACCTTATGTTAGATGTCAACTTTTTGTCAAACTCTGTAACGGGACAGGACTGCTTAAACGAACACACCCTCAGCGTAGATATAATATACATAGTTAGTACTGAGGTGGTACAGTCGTGGAGGATGGCATATTAGGGAATATTTCGTATGTTATAAAGCACACCATGGAACCACAGTGGCCAGCCTGATACCGTCTGGCTGGAGAGGTTTCCAAGGCTAATCCCTACGGCGGCGTGTGAAATTCACACTTAGGGGTAGTGGGGACAGTATATTTTCTTGGGCCGTATTTGGTTTCAGAGCAATATCTAGCTCCCATAAAAATTACCCAGAATGGATTCAGCAGGACATTAAAAAAAAAGAGGCATCCCGCGGACTTGAACCCGAGACCACTAGTCAGTGAATCAACGCCATACCCACTCGGCTACTAAGCCGTTTTAAAGCTACCTGTGGATGAAATTCGACGTGAAAATAACTCGCTTTCCGCAATTTTTTGACCCATTAAAAGCCATATATCTAAATCAATTATTTTTGCTCTGATTACTGCATCTGCAGTAACCTTAGGGGTTACGAAAATCTGATTGTGTAAATGTTTACGTATATTGTTTTCAATTTTTAATAGCAATAAAACATTAAATATAGTATATTAAAATCAGCATATTGTAAGTATCTCTTGATATTCAACAACTACATCTGTTTCCCAAGTCACCTTAAAACCATGGTCAAGAAAAAACTGTAATTGAAAGTAACACAGAGAAAACTTCTTAATTCATACATAATCGTTTCGCGAAAATCTAGAGATTCCACAACGGCACCTCAGTTTGCCGCGTCAGCAGAAAACCACGGCCCGAAGAGAGGAGGCAATTAAAGCGAAGGTTTTACAGGGACGCACTGAAGGGGTAGTCGTTGGGATTCTCTGACGTAACACCGGTGGCGCGGCCGGCACACAAAACACATTAATTCCCACCGCCCTGCCCTCTGCCCACTTATTGCCCACGGCGCTAGGACGATTGGACCGTGGCCCACTTTTCCGGCGGCGCCTGAAAAAAGAGAGGGAAAAAGGGGAGTAGGGCCGGCACGTAATACTCCCTCCCCCACCAGCCCACTCGAGTCGAAATGGCCGAAGAGGGGAACGCACGCGAAGAGGAGCGACAGACGGTCAGCGGCGGCGGAAAGACGCGGCGTGGGGTGGCGGACGTCCCCGAAGACCGACGGTCGGAGGCTTTTTCGCACACCACTGAGGGCATGGAAGAAGAGGAGGAAGGCGAAGAAGGTCTGTCTAGAGGGAAGATAAGGTCACGGCAATGACCTTTCCCACCTCAATCGACCCCGAGATTGCAAGCGACGATCTACCGAGAAGTCATTCCTTCGTAAGCAAAATAGGAGCGAGGGAAGCAACGAAAACACTTCATGCCTTGTGTCCTGCAGAGAGTTGTGTTTGAAACCGTCGGGATTAATCTCGAATTGGTAACCAAGAAGTCACGTGGTACAAACAACATATGGTTCGCAAATTTGTCGGGTAAAAATCGCTTATTACAGCCTCGTTCATTATTTTATCTCATTTGGGACCTATGTAGTGGAGACAGACGAGAAAAACTCAAGTGAAAACAATTAATGATATTGTAACAAGCGATTCAGGCACGCTAAATTTGTAAATCACTCGTGTTTGTATCACGTGACTCCTTGGTTACCTATTCGAGATAATCACGACGCTTTCAAACAACCCCCCTCCCCTGGGAGTTTGTGTTTGAATCCGTTGGGTTTATCTCGAATAGGTAAACAAGGAGTCACGGGGTACAAACAAGAAGTTGTTGCAAATTTGGTGTCTTTGAATCGCTCATTACAATCCCCCTCATTTTTTTCGCTGTTCGAGTGCTCCTCATATACGGCTGCATATTGACTCAAGACGCTCAAGACTAAGAATTATAATTGCTCTCTATTCGGCACTTGGAATGGGGACATTTTATCCCATTAACGCACCAGAATATCACTGAATCTCACCGATCACACAGTTATTCGGGGGTGGCGACCGACAGCTGACGCCTCTAAGATACATGCTTTTTTTCTCTCTGGCGATTCTGCTATTGTGAATTTCAGCGGGTGACTCCGCTGTGGTTCGAGGAGTCGCGTCTAGTTCGCAATCCTTGAATAATTGGGTTATTGAATAAGGGCAGGATTTTTTTCATCGAACGAAGGGGTTAAAAGAAACCCAACGACAAAACTAGCATACTATTTAATCATCAGCCTACGAAAGGGCCAAGTGGCTCACTATTCATCTGACAAACGGAGTACTGTATCCAAAGTGCTACCCACATATCACTCAAGTTCTGTTCTGTCCTTAAAAAATCTCTTGCAAGGCCGGAATTCGCTTCCGGGCCCTCGAAATGGTAAACGACCACACCAACTCCATACCTACGTACCTTTCTCGTAAAACGTGCAATCTATAAAATAAAAAAATCTAAATGTTGGTTCAAATATTGGCACTCATCAGATCATGAAACGAGACTAACCTAACGGAAAACCAGTCTGATTCTCTAGCCCAGATATTCGGGGCGTTTTTATCACATTCCACATCCTCCAACAGTTACAGCGAATGTTTTACAGCCAAGCAAGTGATTAGTGAAAGAGAAAGACGTTTATTGGAGGGCCAGGCTACCAGGAAGAGGAATATACGAAATGTCAACGAGGCATCTGACGCACCAAAACAAGAAAAACTAGAACAATTAAATGACAACCACGGAGATATAATTTCTTCGTATACTTCAGGACGAATTTGGAGGTTTTATCTTTTGAAAATAACCGTGAGTGACAACTCTAATGTTTGAGCACTATGAATTATTATGAGAATAATTTAATAAAATTATTCTGAGCATTATGCCAGCGGCATTAAAGGGCATGCGTTCTGTTCGGAAATATTCGGTAAGCGAGGTCGTTTTGTCAAAAAAATCCACCATAAATTCCCCCGAAACTTTAGCACTAAAAACACCATTAAGGTCCTTTACCTTGGACCGAAATGCGGACACATGACTGGGGATGGAAATAGCTTTTCGCGCTAGACACAGTGCCCGAAATCCTTGCTGGCGTAAGGTTGAGAAATGTTTAATGTACGAGTTTGCAGAAGCGATCTAAGTATAATTCGTAAGATTCACACTAGACGAGATTTTCTTCACAATCCGGATTAAATTCGGACCAGGGGCATAGCGAATCCATCCTTACTAGACGGTATTTACGTAATATGTTGTTAAATACACCTAAACACGAAAATCGCAGCCATTAAAGAATTAGAAATGCATAAAGATAAATATAAAAAAATAAACCATGCGCCACGACTAATTTGTTACAAATTTAAACAAAATACCAAAAACATTGTATCTATGCATAAAATATATATCAAAACGTCAGCAAGCGAAATTCGTGCCTATAATTGTTAGATAAAGTAGGAGTTAAAATAGGTAATATTGTTTCAGGCATGAGATGAGACTCATGTAGTACATCATAATTACAATTCTCCACATTCAAGAATATTTATTTACAATTAGTACGTTGTATTGATTGAAAATGTAGAAATACAACTATTCTTGAATTGATGTTCTTAGAATATTGTAAAATTGCTATTATAATTCAAAGGGTATTAAAATACTAGAATAAAATATTCTTAAACAGAAAGAGAGATAATTAAATACTCAACATCACCTGGACCTAGAACCACGCTGCGCCAGGTGCACGAAGGGTTTTTTCGAAGCGAAAGAAAGGGACGTACATGAATAATATACCTCGCACATATAACTGCAGATGAAAAATGAGAGGGGACATTGCCTAAGCACGATTCTACGCCAGCGCGAGTCTGTAGGAGAAAAGGTCAGCCGTTAGTTAAATAGAATACCGAGGGAGATTTATGATCTGACCACAATAAAAGGGTCATCACCACAATTTTCCTTATTTTTTTACTTCTGTGAGTGGAAAAGCGAAAGCATACATTTACCACAGTTAAACCTTCATCTAGGAGTTCCAATCATTGATTCTTTTTTCACGTAATGGGTTCCATATTTACAGGGGGCACTTTCGAGCTTGAAGATCTGAAAATCATTTAAATGAAACACTTTATTAAGTTTACATATCGTCCAAGATGAAGAACCTCGATCGAAAAATATATAAATTCGCAAAAAAATTACATGGAAGCCATTTACGGAAGTCAAATATCAGAGCGGGTGATCAATCTTTCACTCACAGATGCTTTTCCTCACTGACGGAAACAAAATATGCACATTAAAAGGACTGAATGGTACGCACTCAACCCTCATCTAGACCGGCATCCTCCATTTCGTCCACAAGAAATCGATATACTCATTCATAAATCATTCTGTCAGTCGTAAAACTTCCCATTCAGCATATTCAGTATAATATGTTTACGCCAGTTTCCTCATTCCATTTCTACGAACAAAAAAAAAAAACAAAAATCCATTAGGCGAAAGCCTACGCACTTGTTTAATACTTCAGATGAATACGGTCATCTAAGAAGAAGCCTCGCCGCCCAAGAAACCAAGAGCAATTATTTCCCATGTCATGATAAATATATTGTACGAAGACTTGCATCTTGAATTTCATAGGTACGTGCAGTCTCGAGTAGGGTTATTTATTCTGCCGCTGAATAGCTCATTTGTGGCGTTGCCATGGCGTATACTCGCGAAATGAACGCGAAAAAAATAGTACTAACTCTAATTGTACTTCTCAATTTTACTCAACTTTAGGATACTAATAACTCGATTTGAATATCGATGGAGAGAAAATTAGTAAACTGCGATCATGACAGAGAAACAAAATATTTTGACTAGTCTACAAGACTAGTAGTCACGGATAGGACAATGGTCAGATTATAACCAGAAAAACAAAAATATAAGTAAGGCCACATCTTAGCACACGATGGCCTGATGAAGACAATATTCGAGGGAAAAGTGAACGGGAAAAAAGGAAAAAACAGGCGTCGTATGAGATACATGGAAAAAGTTGTGAAGGATGTAGAGGAGTTACGTTAATATGAAGAGGTTGGCCGATAGAAGAATCAAGTGGAGGGCTGCGTCAAACCAATCCTAGGATTGTTGACTGATTGATGAATGGTATGCAGCAGTAGAGGAGCCAAAACCAACGTTAAACTAGAAAAAGAAAACCAGTGACTAACGAAGGCCTGAAAAGAGAGGGAGAAAAAAAGAGGCCTACTGAAAACCTCTTGATTTTTATTGGACTGATGAAGACGATCATCATTGGAAAAGTAAATGGGAAAGGAATTCCATGCAAAGAAGAGATATCGAAACTTCATTATATTTTTCCTATTGTGAAACCCATCCCTCATTCTCATTGTCATCTTATTTTATTTTCTTTTTGTAATTTTATGTATTTTCAAGTATTTATAGCAATGTTTATACACATATTATATTTCACATATTGAAGAGGGGTTCGATGGAAGAAGTAACTTTCAGTCTCAATCACGTCCCAATAAGGACGTTTATCTATCTATCTATGCACGGAAAAAAGTAATGAAGGATGTGAAAGAGGGAGGTAATGTAGGTATGAAGAGGTATGCTAATAGAGGAATCTAGTGGAGAGGTAAATCAAGCGAATCATAGGATTTTTGACCTATGATGATGATGATACCTCGATTAATGAAGAATAATATTTTTATCTCAGCTCAAAATGTGTTACACCGAAAGTTTACATCTTCCAAAATAATCAGTTCAACAGGAATGGTTTACAAAGGTCCTCCGTATATGTTATCTGTCATCCTCTTCTATTACAAAATCTTCCACATTCAATGTCCTCCAAAATCAGCATCACATATTATAAATCTAATTATAAATGATTCAAAGAGTCATCAAATGAATATGGATAAGACAGGCAACAATGTCTGATAGAGGAACTCAATGGGTCTAAAACATCAGCTTGATTCTTCTTTTTATTGCTACCAGGCGTCAACCTTAGTAAAATCATGGAAAAAACATACATGGGACAGATGTTCTCTGGGACCTTTCGCAAAAGAGAATTTGTGCCCAGAACTAAAATGACAGTAAAAAAACAGGCAAGTGATAAATTATAATTAATTTCATAAGAATAAGTTTTTAATCCAGGAATTCTAAAAAAAAACAAAACTAGAAATCAAAACTAACTTTTTGTTAACATAAGGCAGATTGTTAGCTACAACTTTTAACTTTAATTTACCACGTAGAGTGTCTACCAAGTACAAGTGCCTACCATCCAGCATAAATCTGTAAATATTTTACGACGCTATAAGGTAATTTTGTAATGTGATGCTTATCCGATCCCTTCAAGCACCTTAGGAAAACCATAAGATAGGATTTCATAATAATGAGCTGATGCGACGAACCATTATCGCATAAAAGTGACCGAATACCTCTGGAAATAAGAAAATAGACACATAACAAAGACTTACTTTTTCTAATTCCACAAAATGTTGAAAACTACTTTAATGTCCTTGAAATGATAACTCGATACGGCCCCTTTGATGTACTTCAAGGCGATCGTGACGATCAAATCACGAACCTCTGGTCGAGCACCACTGGTCTAATGCACCGGGTAAGTTTAGACGCAAAGGTCATGCAAGCATTCTCGGGAGTTCTGCCTGCCATCGATTCGAGGAAGGACAGGAAAAATGCTTACTTACCAACCGTGCGCTTCACGGATATTATCGTTCTCGGGCGTGGGACTTGCTCTGACGAGAGTCGCATTCGAAAGCGAAGCATAATGCGGCCGCCAGAAAGCAAACCATTCTCTAGCGAGCGCGCGACGATAAATCCTTGAGAATTACGTCGAGGGTGAAGCTAGTTTATCAGGCGTGAGTCGAGAGACCGGGGTATCACACGGGTGTATCTGACATGCTGGGCTCCCTCTAGCGGTATTCCCTCACGACCTTGGCTCCCACTCCCACTGGCTTAGGGTCGGAGAGCAAAACGGTAATCCCACGGGTCATTTAAGAATCGCAATGCAGCGGCGGAAAGTGTCCACCGAACCCATTAACCGTTAGGATAAATCTGCCTCAGAGGCACCTGGATGCATGACTCACGAAAACGACCCTACGACGTAAAAAAAAGCCAAACACTAGTCCCTTAATGGGCTCCCATCGCAAGTAGACTCGGGATGGGATCAAGGATCCTTTCGACGCGTCATCGCAATCGTTATCACCAAAGGCAAGTTCACGGAATCCGTCCCGATTGCTTTCTCTGCCACTTGAGATGATGATTCGAAGCGCCGGACAACATTCTAAGGATTGTCATCATATTTTCGCTTTCCTCAGTACTGTAAAAAAATAACGATAAAGTGATCGCACGCGGTATGGAGATCCATCATCGAATCTTTCAATTTTATTGACGATCAAGACATTATTATTACGCAACTAAATATTCTGTGTAAGCCCTTTGT
Source organism: Platycnemis pennipes (assembly GCA_933228895.1). Lineage (NCBI taxonomy): Eukaryota > Metazoa > Arthropoda > Insecta > Odonata > Platycnemididae > Platycnemis > Platycnemis pennipes. Next base: position 112,886,770 of record OW121851.1, on the reverse strand, counting down.
TGATTGGATGATTAGTGCTTGGTACTATTTAAACATTTACAATCAGGCGTTGTTCATTAATAGGTTCATGCAGACACGCAAAAAAGACAGGAGTTTAGTTATATACCACGTAAATTAGTCTTAATCTAGTGCTCTATTCCGTTTGCGCAGGAAATATGCCATTTCAAACGTATCTACCCTGCTATCTATTATCATATATTTTATTTCTCTTGTCAACATCCCTTTTTCTAAACTTGCGGATTATCGATGGTTTCTGGCGTCACTTTATGGAATTAACTATTCATTATAAATAACAAAATAAACTTTGTATTTCCTCATTTAATTATCTCGCACTACTACGACCATGGTTTTGACGATTATTGGACCTGATGATGACGTTAATCGTCGGAACCATGGTCGTAGTAGCGCGAGATAAATAAATGTGGAAATACAAAGGTTATTTTGTCATTCATATTGCGGATTATTGTTAAAAAGCCTATAGCGACGAAAAAGGAATAAGTGGATAGGACTTTTACCGGTTTCTAACAGAGAAAAATGAGTAACATTTTCAGTCTAAATTTTTAGATAAAAGCATAACACAACAAGAACGACCGTATTGAGACGTAATAAACAACGAAGAAAAAAGAATTATTGTCAGCAACAGACATGTATATTACTTTTATTTGTGCAAATAAATAACTAATATGAGGTGATGTACTTACATTTTAAATACGTTTACATTAGTATACTGTCATTTTCATTCAGTATACATATATACTTCTCTATTTCATTTCAATAACTGAAAAAAATTAATCATGTTGAGGGGGGGACAAATGTTGAACGAAAGAATATTTCGCATAGTTATACTGGTCTCTCCCATTTCCTCTTTATGGTCTAACCTACAATAGTACGCTGGTCAATTAAATCTAACTTTAGCAGGTTCAGCAGAGGTATGCACCGTAAATTTCAGCAAGAGATTCTCTCTTCTTCATCCATCGATCGACCTACGCTGTCTCGAGAATTCTGCCGGTCTGCCAAGAGCATTTGGAGTTTCGTGGAATCTAGAGCTTCCACAGAATCGGATGGGATGCGCACGAACGAAAACGGAAAATTCCGACGGAAAATGACAAAGAGTTTTTCCAGGAACCGAGAGAAATATAAGGAATAGACCTTAGGGAAATGGCCATATGATTAAATGGAATGAGGCGAATAAAAAGAGAGTTGCAACCGATGAGCAAAAAGATGCAGCAAAAAATGCATTTGAACTTTCTCTTTAGGAGGCCATATGCTTTCACTCCACCAATTTAGCATGTTTACGAGAGTTCTTTAAAAGAATAATCTCCGAAAAAATTACAAAACAAAAGTGGCCAAACAGAATCATCGCTCTAAGACTACGTCCCATATTAGTGTATCTGATCGACTATCAAAAAGATACGGCGAGAAGGGTACTCGTATACACCTATTACATGATAGTAATACCTGGAATTTCTCCGTTGAATCATCAAAAAATCAATGATGTAAACAAATACAAAATAATGTAGGCAATACTTTTCGTATCCGTAGATTTTTCAGTCGAATTGTTTAAATAGCATGGCGCAAAATGTTAAAAAAAAGGGTGTTACACATTAACCCTTTGTGGAGGCAATAGATAGTACTTAACACATCACATAAACCCAACGAGAAAAGAAGAGAAAGGTCTTCATTTTCAATCGGTATATTGCGCTAGTTATGAGGTTTGTTTGCACATGCAATAAAACCGCACTCTGCAAAAGTTTTTGGGGAGAAGTAAAAACAAACCTTTTTGGGACGAATAAAAGCACTTAGCAGAATGGTTGTTGCACGTGTGCAGTGTAAGTTGACCTATGATTCCCTTGAGAGCATAGATTCAACCATCAATGCTTTCAAGGGAAGCTGAGGCAGTGAGACATTATGCATGTGAGTTTCTTCTCCTTGAATTTATTTAAGAGTAATTTGATATCAAAAGCATAACGTATTAAAAGTCATCTGAGTACTTTTCTGCTACTAAGTAGACAAAAACACTAAATAATGAACTGTTTTAATTAGTTTATTTGATGAATTACATATTCATTGACTACCTCTAAAGAGAAGTAATTTCCAAAAGCTGTGTCAAAAATTGAAAATAATATAACTTAAACATGTAAATATGTGTAAATTTGTAACTTGTGTCATTCTATTTACGGTGACGTGTGAAAAACGTTTGCTGAATAGAATTTGAAGTGGTGTATATTTGGTACTTGAGAACGATAAGTGGAATATAAATGAGAACTATCGTGGCCGCGTACTTGCAGACGCGTGAATTCATGGATATTTCATGTTTCATGTTGGAATTAGCCTACTCTTAACGTAAGGCGCCAAGGGGACCACGGCTTAACGTCCCATCCGACGGACGGAGTACTGCACTTGAAATGCCCTCCACTAGGCACTCAAGCGGGGACCAGTTTTCCACTGAAAAATCCGCCACCACTAGGAATCGAACCCGGGCCCTCGGGATGGGAGGCCAGTGCTCTAGCCACCACACCAACCCGATCCCCGCATTTGATGTTTCCCCTGCAATTCGTCTCCAAGTGAATCAGACTGCACAATGAGAAGCGTCGCGTAATACACCCTCTAGAAATAGAAACGTGGGCTTTTATTCACAATGAATGAAAGAGAGGGAAGCTAAATATTTCATAGGTGATAACGCAGTCAGGAACTTACATAAGGAATTGGAATAAAAAATTACACTTTGTAATGGTCCACTAATAAGGTTAACTATTACGATCCGGAAGTGTACGAAACCCGGGTAGTAACAATTAGTGGGCCATCAACGTATTAGTGGGCCATTACAAAGTTTAATTTTTTATTCTCATTTTCATCATAGAGAGGTCCACATAGTCAGGCGTGGAGTCATTGCATAAGGAAGTTTTGGAAGTAACTATGGGATAACCTAGCCATTTTTCTTACCATTTAATTAATAATCAGGCTCTGGGAGAGCGTTGAGGAACGATATGTACAGAGAATATCCTAAGAATGTCAGAAAATTGATCCCTGATAAATCATTCATATGCCCCAGCGAACATTTCCCCATGCTTCCACAACCACCGTCTCGACATGTCATTACCCTTAACCGCTGATCCATTCGGATACGATAAGGACCTTAAGTGCCTTGGGGGTGAGAATTCAGCGACCTCTTCGTCCGGAAATTGAGAGAGGAGACGAAGTAAAAGGTTAGGAGGAATGCTAGACGAAGAGGCCCTTTTGCAGCCGGAGAGGCAGGCGGTCGAGGGATCATCGGTCACGAAGCGGTGAAAGGAGCCTCGACGGAGAACAGAGTCATTCGTATCTGACAGAAAGCGGCGAGATAGGAGCGCCCGGACTCTTACAACACAGACGTGACTTTGTCACGCCTCGCTGCTGACGCGTAGGAAGGCGAACGCATAACGATGCACGATTTCCGAGAAGCGACTTCCGACGGGCGACGGAATAGCGAAAAGGCGAATGGACAAAAAATTCTCTCTTACAAAAAAAAAGAAGAGTTAAGGCAGGCGGAGGAAGAAATACATACCTAAGATTTCAAAGCCTTTAAGAACCCGAAACCCTTACGCGCTCAAGAATGCAATCAAGGAGTAATACGCTGCGTAATGACTCGATCCTCGGGGAAGGCATGCGTTCACTTCACTCGAGGTGTCCAATTACACCAGTTTCGGAATACATTATGCAAAGCGGCAAATTAATACTGCCGACGACCGCGACAGGAAAGGCTTTTTCAGCCAAGACGCCGTTAGAAGGGGGTAGTTACAGGCAGCCCACGCGAGGGTCGTCGGTTCGAAACCCCTTTTGAGATCCCTACTATGGGTTTTAATGATTGGAACATTAGGTGCCCGCGAACAGTTAAGCTTCTCGAGGGTGCGTAGAAATAATGGGCCGCCGAGCAATGCGGAAAACATCACGATGAGGGAGGATCGCGAAACGATATAAAAAGTGAAGAACGAACATCGTAATGAGTAATATAATCAAATGGCGCAGCACGACACAAAAAATTAAAATCAAAAGGAAAACGTTCGAGAAAATCCCATCAGAACTTAAGCAGCAGGAGAGTAAACAATGGTGGTAAAAAGATTACGGGTATAATGGACGAAAAATGGACGCTTAGCGTAACGGTTGCTGGGGAATAATTTAAACGATCCACTTCTGAGATGATGATGAGAACCGATGCAAAATAGGAAGGGGACGAAAAATCCTAACACGAATGCTGGTAGAAGTGAAAGGTGAAAGGCTAGGGAGTTAGGAAGGAAGAGATCAAAGGAGTGACCGATTTGGCGTAACGAATATGCGAAAATACATCATGGCGGGCATTCCCAAGAAAAATAATATCCACAAGGTGCACTCTATCACAGTCTGTATGCTAGAGCATTGAAATAAATTTAGTGGAATGAACGGAGAAATCAGTTGCACGAAGCATTATTTTCATTTTTTCTCAATTGTGTTTAATTATGTTCCTAAGTGCTGTGTGGGATGATGTTGATGTGGTTCACGATTGGTGATAATTCACCCCCCGCCACACACTTTAGTGGCTACCAGGGCACTCTGTAGACGTAGAGGAACAAGGTAGAGATGGAGTTCGAAGAGTACCCTAATAAATCGAAACAAACACGCAATCCATGGAGCATTTGATACCGGTAAGTCAAAGTTATATTGCGAGCAGCGACTATATTTTCACAAATAAAAACTGATAAAAAATAAACAAGGCTCATTATCGGCAATTAAAATGTCTATAGATCACGGAGTTGATGCTAAATGTAACGAGATAAATAAAATCTGTTACCGTAACCTGCACCATTCAGAAATGTTTACATGATTAAGCACGATTAACAAGGCACTACTAGACAAAATTAAATGTTAGGATTTGATTTTCGAAATAAACTACGTCATCAGGTCTTTTTTCGAGCAACTTGAAATTGATTGACCCTATTTTGTTCCCACGGTCCTAAAGTTGCATAATCATCATCATTAGTCAGGGATCCTGACATTGGCTTGACGCAGCTCTCTACTGAATACTTATATTAGCTATTCTCTTCATATTTACATATTCCTAGAGTTGCAATGAATTCTGAAACATAAACCTTCCAGAAGAATCTTTCACACTACCATGGAATATTAAAATCGATACAATATATCAACAGAAATTATTAAAACAAATTAATATCCAAATACACATAACCATGTTTCAATACAAAGAGTGAGGGAGAATATTCAAAACTGATTCAAAAACGTATAATGTTTTAGGCTCTGCTTTGTTTAAACAACAAAGAATAGTTAGCCATCTTCAATTACATGAATACCTACCGAATGTGATCGAGTAATTATTGCAATCATGGAATTTTGAGGAACTTAGGTATCATTGCAGCCGTAATCAAAGCAAAATATGGATCAAAATGACAAACGCAACCAAATAAAACGAAATACCAGCTCCAAATAAAATAAAAGGGAGAAAAACCGCAAGATAACCATGGACTGAGGACTCGAAAAGAAAGAAAAATTTCACAAATATTCTCTCAAGAAAAGTAATAGATACGGGTCAACATTCGTGAAATGTACAGTAATCATTATTAGAAAGTATTCACTACCGTTTCACTGTCCGATGTTATTTCTCGAAACAGACGTTTGAGTCATCTCATTTATAATAGTGAAGCTCTACTAACAGAAAAATAACTAAGGAAACAGTAAAAATCAGCCCATATACGCTGAGACAGCGCATAGTCCAGTGGGCAGAGAGTGAACTCGCTAACCAGAGGCCCCAGTTTCGAATCCGTGAGAGACCTTTGCATATGTATGTACAGCGAAACTCAGTATGTGCTAAGCCAAACCTTGCTGAGAAACTTCAAGTGGCAAAGGGATAGGAAGTGGTCCCCCTACTCCAATGTGTTAAATTTACACATATTTGGACTTGGTATTTGGTGAGCATTACCCTTACCGATCAGATCAACCATCGGGTTGAACACAACTTAAATTGCTTTTTCTAGACTATAAATCTACGAAGCAGCCGCTGAATGGATGAATACTAGGATGAAAAAGTAGACCATTCGCTTCCGGATATTATGCGAGATGAAAAGAGGGAATGGGATATGACTCCCGGTTTACAACAGATTGAGGAGCACTGCCCTGAGCAGTTAGATCATAATTCAAAGAGCTAAAAAAAAACGAAGTGGAATTTTATGAGGGTACATGAATTATCTCCCTCATTTCTCGATGGAAAAACCAAAAAACGGAAACCATATCCTCAACAGCAGCGACATTAGTCAGATACGGTCAGAATTCTCGATTTAATCAAGTAAAACTGCTACCTCCAGGAAGAATCTTGACTTACACTTCAGAAAGAAAGAAATATTAGATGACCGTACAACTAAGTTCACTAGTTCAGGCTATAAAGAGGAAATGGGGTAGAGACGCCTCAGAATGTAAAACGAATAATACGATTTAACTAAGCAAGAAATGAAGAATAAGAGGCTTGCAATCGGGAGCAGGAAACCGATACTGAAAACCTGATGGGGGAATAAAAAACAACGGAGTAACACAGAATAGAAGAGTTCATACGAACCGCCATTAGGAAAAGGAAGCCTCGGCGAAATGGATGCCAGTTGTGACAAGACGTGTTTCTTAAGAGCACACGTAGAAGACAGGGAAAACGGAAAAGGAAAAGGTCCCAAGAGAAAAGTTTAGAGATAAGTATCCAGAAGAAATAAAAAGTAGAGCTACAGAGAAGACGAATCACATCGCAAAAGACAAGAATTAGGATAGGAGTTAATGGAAACGCATTGGTCATCCATTCTCCGGGGTGAAAATCTGACGTCTTAAAAGCCAATCCCAAGCATAATTTTCGGCCTCGTATTTCTGAAGCAGTACAGGAAAGTAAAGGCTACTCTTCTGTTTCCAACCGACTACCGCCATTAAGCCTACTATTAGTTTCCTATCAAGGCTTTGTTCAATATCGAAACCTTCCTAACTTCCGACACCGAACTTCCAACATTACAACCAAAATATGGTAGTCGCTTCTTATTTTCTAATGTCTTTACCAAAAGTTTATAACCTCTGGAGAGCATATTTTATGATGTTCGATTTTTAAATGATGTTAAGTATTTTATCACATAATTTGCAAAGTGAAAAAAAAAATTCAACGGCGCGAAAACTCGACAGCAAACTATTATTGCATGCCGGTAAATTACGTGTAAGGTGGAACTCTTTCCTCTACCTGCCACTGGGTGGTGCTACGGACGCTTCCAAGCAGACTTTTACGCTTATTAACTAGTTACTGTTAAGTAAAAGCTTATTAACGAGTTACTGTGTTATTTATTCAGTGAATTAATAATGATTAACTTTTATTTATTTATTTACATTATTTATTCCGTTGATTCATTTAAAAACAGTTAATATTCATTTTACTAGGCGCGCAGAGAAGTTGGCTCATAGTCGGGCGAACTTCACGCAGCAGAGGACTCTACGTGTATGATGCCCTGGGGCTTATAAAACGATTATTAATAAATAATTAATTAACCGAGGAGACTTTTCGAGCACTGATAGTTTTCACAAGCTATTATAAATACATATCCACTAGAGCTGAGGGGCTCTAATATAAATACCAAGTTCTGGAGACGAATATTTCCTATACCTCGCAACGAAAAATATATACCTATTACGTCATTAACACGGCAGCACATACCGCCATTTCTGAGCTTTATAAAATGAACTTAAAATTAACATTTAATTGGACTTAAAATTAAAATTTAATTCCCTCGCAAATGGGGATTTGCCAGTCCAATTTTTTGGGGTAAAATGACTACATGTATGGTTGCAAACGATTCGAAATTAAGGAAGTCTCTTTACTTTGACAAAAGTAACTACCCTATTGGATTTCAACTGGATTTAAAATACTTATTAAACTGGTTTTAAAATACTTATTGTGCCCAATATGGATACTCGAATCTGAGTTATATCACCAAGCAATTACATTTTAATATAGACACTATTCCTGATATAACGTATAATTTAATAATAAAAAACCTGGAGCACATATAGTTTTTAAGTCGAGTACAATTTTGTACACTTAATTCAAAAACGAAACCACAGCGTTCAACCCGGAGGTCGGCCTGATTGATGAGGGATGAACTCACAAAGTACTAAGCCAAACAGCGAGTGAAATCAACGCATCAGGGCATTTCCTTTCTCTGTACGACTGGGATTTCACAAAAAAACTTGGTTTCCAAAGATATTACACAGTTTAGGTTGACTGGACCTCTCCATAGAACTTTCCTGGATTTGAATACCAGTTTCAGTAACCAGCCAAACGTCCATCCGGAGTAAAATCAACAATCGATCACACGATAAATATTCCATACACACTTTACCAATTACGTTGATGCTCTACCTGTTGAGAGCGCGTGCAATATCCAATTGCAGGAATTCTGGAAATAGGGGTCATATTCAGAATCTAAACAGCAGTCTAGCTTTTCTTTTTTACGTCCTAAAATCTCTACTCCTAGTTAAATTGGTGCGCAGATTCACCCTGTAACGTTGGTACTACTTCGTAGAGCCACGTTGTTTACCACTTCGAATCATATCGAAGAGAATCTGAATACCCTTTTGAACTCGTAACAAAGATTTTATGTCCTAAGCAGTATAACTGAGATTGTAGAAGAGATTCTGAAGGTAGCTAAGCACTATTCATAATTGCAACTCATCTTCAACATCACGCTGAGAAGTACGTACATACTGTACACCAAACTGACTCGTCGTATGAATTTAAAGAGGTAAGCAGAGGAAACGAGACTGTAGTTGAGATTCTGATTATTGGCTCTAGTTTTCACTACCCCAAGGGCCAGAATATCAGTATCTCCCTCTCAGTATCAGTACCTTCTCAGTATTCAAAGAACCACCTGAGTTCAAGGAGCACAAAAATACCCTGGAAAGACTTCAGACACACATAGTGCACTGACACTCAAGGGTGTCATTATTTCGAGTAGGTACCCCGACCGGCACGTGCATCGACTAGAACAGGCGCACTAGATACGCTCAAGTCCAAAATTTCAAGGACAGCCTAAAATTGGATGGCGAGCGATAGGTCGGGTGAGGAGTCTTGAAAGGTGATCGGTAGAGGGGATCAAGGAAGAGAAAGAGACCGGTGGGAGGAAGTGGAACTGAAGCGGGGGCTGCCCAGACGTGGGCCGAGGCGAAAAATTACGAAGATGACGGACTATGTGACTCAGGAGATATTCCGAGAATTGAGCGAACCTATAGACGGACAGTCATGAACACACCAAAACCGAACGACGCCGGAAATGCCTACGTCACCCTCCCAAGGAGAAATAGGTGAGATAGATACGCGCAGCAAATAGCTACCGGCAGGGAATGGGGCAAGGAAAAGCAAACATACGGCAGCTAAGTAAGATTAGCAGGTATCACTACACTAATTCCCTCATAATGACAGTGCTAAAAGCTCCTAATCATATTTTGGAATAGTACTGGAACTTCGGTTAACCGCGGTGGTTCGGACCAAGTAGGTACACATCGGATAACTGAAATCTCGGATAGTCACAGCAAAGAACTTTATTACTATAATACATACATGTACATATTTATTCAAAACTAAAATATTACCTATTTCAACGTTATATAATACATTATTATGCAAAATTTCAAGTATTTTAATGAAATGTATACATACTCAGCATTATTCGAGATCAAGTCTTGGTTCACGCAGAGATCTCGGAATATTTGAGCACCTTGAATAATGAGGAGCGACGGATACTTGGGAGGCCCGATAACCGAGGTTCTACTGCAGGCTTATCATCATCATCACCATCATTATCCTCAACAATCCTCGGATTGGTTTGACGCAGCCCTCCACTCGATTCTTCTATCGGCCAACCTCTTCACATTAACGTAGTTCCGCTCTTTCACATCCTTTACGACCTGTTCTATATATCTCATACGAGGCCTTCCTTTGCCGTTCTTCCCATTCAAAGGAAGGTTCTTTATCATGATATCTGAATTTTTTAGTTACAACGTATATTCTGGACATAAAATTTTATATAGTTATAAAATTCCCGATGAATTTATCAATTAAGTAACTGCTATAGTATTCACCTCATAAGCCTCCTTAATGTATCAGTAAATCAATAATTTTATTTATAATGATAATTCTTATTGAACAAGACATAAATAGAACAATTAAATCACCATAATATCCGTTTTAATTATAATGAATAATATAAGCAAGGATGTTTTTAATAATTTCAATTTCATCAGACTGTTTATGATAATGAAACTTACTTCACGTGTATTATTCACACAATATTTTGCGCACTATATCCTTGGTAGTGGCTCAATGGTCATGGGGGGCACCGAATACCAATCACATATGCAGGAGACTCATTTCACAGACTCTACCGTACATGAATGCACCTCGCGAATAAATTATTTGGACCCAAGAGTACGGGGAAATGAATGTAGGACCGCGATGGGCAGAATGCCGGAACGAAGGGAATGAAAGGAAGCAGCCTCATTTCCTGCAAACGGTCACGGGAGGTGAGAGAATCTTTGAATTTCAAAACCCATATGCAGATACGGTCCGGAACCGCATACATTTCACTACTCGAGAGTGGAAGCAAGAAATGAGACAGGAGCTAGAATGACTCCTAGGATCGGAAGAGATCAGCTAAAAACTTTGATATTAAACTTATGATGATGTTGGACTCGACGTCCAACATCATCATAAGTTTATTAAATAAGACCCAACCCGGGTCGTATTTTAAAATAAATTCATGCGGAACTACAAAGATAAGTTTTTCTTTTCATTGATATTAAATTAATCATGATTAAATGAAATACAAAGATTTTCCGTGAAAAGGAACTCACAGCCAAACACAGAAGGGAATCAGCTACAATAGGTAAATTTCTTTTCTTTCGTCAAGCATTTTGGAAGAATATTGACGCTGTACCAGTGGTATTAGAAGGTAAACTGCTATGGCTTCACAGTCATTTACTGGAAGAGGGAACTTCTGACCAGAACATTGAGCAAAGAGGGACCAAAATTTAACAAAAAATTTGAAATGTGGAACGCTATACTAGGGATTCGTGGGAAAAGATGATGAGAATACCCGGAGCATTTGGATTCCAGATGCGGAGGAGAATGGAGAAAAAGCATAGGGGAGAAAGAAAGAGGAATGGTTAGGGGTGTTGATCATAGTGGAAGTGGAAATGAGTAAGCTGATGGAAATTAGGAAGATAAGTAGGTGGATGTAAGAAGTAATGATGGGCAGAGGGAAACTGAATGCCGTTACATTAAGAAGAGCGCTGAATGTTTCGAGTGCATTAAAAACACCAGCGTGCTACGGCAGGTTAGATCATGAAGATAAAATTAGAGAGAGAGAGATAAGAAGTTTGATGGAGAGGTTCAAGAATTCATTTTTTCCGCACACAATTAGGGACATTAATAAATTACAGCGAAGGTGATTACATGGGGAAATCAGAATACGTATTTTAGATTTTGACCACGATAACAGAAGGTATTGATTTTTTTCAATGAGGTGAACATGTTTTAACACTACCAACTCATGCATGTTCTAGGTTCACAATATAATTCATTTATAAAAATAACTACCTAATTAAAAACTATTGTATTACCATGTATTAACTAACAATTTGGTGAGTTAATAACAGTTTAATGTGTGTTATTTGTAGCTAGTATTTCACGTGCCTCGTGCTGCATGCTTATATTTTCTTCAGGGTGGTAGCATTGTGACTTTTGGTTTCATAATAAGTATTGTTTACGGAGTGCTATTTGTTTTTCATGTCTACATGGTAGTAAGTGTTCTCTTTAATTGATAATGCCTGGGATCCCTAGGAATGGTGCCACACACCCTTACGGTGGCCTGCAGAGTATTATGTAAATAATCCTGGAAAAGGAAGGCAACAAACGAAACGGTGTTTAAAATGAGGAAAAGAGAGGAAGGAAAGATGTCGAACTGAAGAAAGAAATGAGGTTAAGAATGCGTTTGAAAATACAAGAATATTTGAGATATTCCAACAAAACCTACCCTAACACGTGACATAATGCTTAAAACCGAGTTTATCAAAGTATTTACTGCCACTTCAACCATATCACAATGAAAACAGCTATGAGCTAAATAACAACTTGCCAATAATCTGGGTGATATGATTTCGGCTAATTGAATTATTTCATTGTCATTGGCGTTCCTTAGGCGACCCGAACGAACATTTTCACTTTGAAAGACCCAAATTAAAAAAAAAAAGATACGGCGCCAAATTCCCAATGGCCTGCCAATTATAGCCGGATTTTCAAATGGATTCCAAATTTTTGTAATTCGAGGAGAGGAATGGTGCACAAAAAACTGCCAACTTCGGGATCTAAATGGAATACGGCAATAAATTTCCCATCGCATTCATGCACCATCGTGATGCCTCCCCTTAAATCCCCCCCTTATCACTGAGAAAGATATTTTCATCGTCAGTTTATAGTCAAGGAATCACATCAAATAGTACCCACCCACATCCAAGCGGCAAGATGACGTTATCTCTCTTAGTAGTGAACATAAACAGCGAACTTTCAAGTAGACGGAAACAACATTGAGTTGTGAAAGACAACAGAACCATAGGTAAGACAGGGGAAACTGCATACCAGTAAGCCTAAAAGAGCATTGTAAACATTTTTTTAGCTAATCCAAACCACGGTATGTGTACCGGGTTTTATCAGGACCGTGGTTCAAACTTCATTGCAGCGGTCGCCTAAATATTTGGTCCAAAGCCGACGAGAAATACACAAGCTCAACATGCAAACACGACATATTTCAATCTCCTGATAATATATCGTTTCGAAGTCAATACCGCAATAATCTTAAGACGTAATAGCGATACATGGAACGCTCATTATTGATGTAAAGAGGTGGAATGAGATAATTTCACTCCCAACGATGGAGCGCGAGAGATAATAATAAACTTCTCCTCCAGCATCTGTCTACAGGCTTCGGTTCCGGTTATGAAATACCATTCAGGCCCTCAACGACCCAGTCGGAGGGCCCTAAACAAGAGCTTTGGGCAGGCCACTCAATATTCAACAACTTCCTTAAGCCGGAAAGCATGCCCTGAGGTATACTCACCGCTGGGAAGGGTAAGAGCGGGGGAATCAGACCAATTATGCCGCCCCGAGAAAAGCGTAACGGTTTCGGCTTCATGAGATTTTTTTTGTGCCTCCGTCTTTCTGGTCCAGTTCGTCAGGATCAAAATGGGAATTTAATCACCAAATTCATTCTTTACAAGTCTTGATGGGCGAGAACAGTCATGCTTTGACACCCAATCAAAATTTCAATCGTTCGTAATCGAGCGCCGAGATTCTCTTAGATAATTCCTTTCGATTTCGAATTAAGACGTCGAAACTTATACGACCGTCGACACATTTTCCTGAATATATAGTAACCTCGATTAAACATAGACGATAAAAAATAAAAGCAGTGAAGTTCCACCATGAAGATTGATTCCGATTGAGGAAAAGCGAGGAAACAAGAAAAGCTATCCTGGCCTTCAAGGTATTCGTAGATGAAATGACCGAAAAGAATTAGTCAACGTTCACATTAAGAAGAATTTGGTGAAAAAACTTTAGATAATACAGCGGAATGCGATACTTCAAATCCTGAACGGAATTGAGGCTTGAACGACAGAGGAGCATCCATTATCCGCGAAAAAGGTCGATGATTAAATCTACATTTTTCAGTGAATAGACAAGAAACAAAGAGAGTGGAAAGACAAGGATATAAACTAACCTCAAGATTTTAAGTAGCCACATCTAGAGGGCCATAAAAGAAGTTATAGCTGAAAAGGGAATGGATATCAAAAGTAAAAAAGTTAGCAATTCGTATGGTACGATTTGCCGATGGCGGCCGTCATGTTTGGGATAGAGAGAAAATTCTCAGCTGCTCGTTGACTTGGAAAGATTAACGGCGAGATATCACCTAAGTGACAATAAAACAATACGCAAGAATATTACGGTATGTAGTAGCAGAACAAAAGAGGAGACCATTATTCAACAGGGGTCACCTAAGCTTGGAGAAGTTTGGAAGAATGTTGCCATTTTTAAGTGGAGATTTTATTTATTATTTTAAGTGTTTGCTGGGCAAGGAAGAACCATGATAGAAACAATTTTTAAGAGTAGCTCATGTGAAGAGGGCATTCTACTAGAAAAAAAACCTGGAATCGGGAAGAAAAGTTGAGGAAGAAATAAAGCTGAGAACTAAGGAAACAATTTCTTAGAACGTCCATTTGTAGTCCATACGTCAGTGAGGCCTGGACTGTAAGAGCTACAAAAAAGGCAACACTAGAAGAAATTTAAATTTTAAGGTTAATAAGAATGATGAGATAAAATGAACATACCTACTAACTAGGGAATAGGTTATAAGAAAAAAGTAGTTCCGAAAAGGTGATGGGACAAGATTATCAGTAATATAAAAGAATAGCTAAGATTAAATGGTTAGTTTGACAAAGACGCTTTACAAAACATATCCCAAAAAAAGGAAAAGGAAAAAAAGGAAACATATCTCAAAAGGATTTAGAAATGAAAACATGACAATATTGTAGAAGCATCTGCATGATGGTCTAACGAACAATATCTCCGAAGGAGCCTTCGATGGAAAAGTGAAAGGGAGCATGTACAGGGAAAACATCGGATGAGATAAATGAATAATTTACGGTGACAATTAAAAGACCAAAATTAAAACAATATGAAGAGGATAGAGGAATCGACAGAAGAGCTTTGTCAAACTAATCTAAGGATTGACGATTAATGAGGATCCAATTCGAACACTTCAGGGGCACGATAACGGTTCCTCATAAAACTCTAGCTCCTGTCATCACTATTTTTTTAAGCGTTAAGAATATAGCAAAAACTGTAGAAAAGAGTATCTTGGCCTCGTGCAAATTGTGAAATTTATTGTCTTTGACACATATTATGAAATATAAATGATAAAGCGGTTCGCAGTTATGTACTAGAGACTTGACCACACATGAAATTTGTATCACGGAAAAGGAAAGTGAAAAATCTTCGATAATATCCGTGATACAAGTCACCCAGTTGTTATATTTTCTTCATCGCAGAATATCATATTCCCTCTTGACGAACGCGAATGAGCCCACAGTGATTGGCGGATCAATTGAATTATTTTAGATTCTTTTATCTACACGGGCCATTAGTATGGGTCATCAATCGTCGTCGAGATAATTATGAATTACGATTTCCACTCATCAGCACGTTTCAATTCATCGAATATTAATTAAATGTTAAACATATAGGAAGAACAGTGAGAATCGACAAAAAATTACAACTGAAAGGCTGATCTGAAGGAAGAAACTGTGGGAAAGGAGCCATTTGGATAATAGTTGTTGCGTAAACTTCACAAAAACCTACCCTAACCGGTAGAAAACTCTTAATGATACGTTAATATGGACCAGGATGCGCCAATTCGTTCAGGTTTCATTCAGTAATTTTTCAGTCCTTTCAACCTTGTTTGAATAACACCTCCCCCTCAATAACGCCAATGAACTCGGTGAGAAGATCAACTCAACGTAATTACTACCTACTCGGGATGCGAGAAGAATATCCGATTCTTTCGTAACAGAACACCGTCGAGATTTTTCGCAGCCAATGACGAAGCCTCTTGAGATTAGACTACGTGGGCGACGGCATATTTACATTAAATATATGACAATATCAATTGACCACCAATTGTGGTCATACCAGTTCCCATATATTCACTGTGAACATCTACGAGATAATTAATATATAATATCACGAGGCTGGGAAATAAGTTTGTCGGACTAAGAGACTCGGAGAGAAAAATTTAGGCGGGTCACCTACATTTACGAATAGTAGACGCTAAGTAAGTCGAGAGAAGAGCTTTCAAAACTCCCACGCCCTTATGACGCTCAAAAAACTCGACTAAGTCGAGTAATTTGTAATATATTTTTATAAATACAGTGCATTGTATTTCTGTCTTTTTTTTATAAGTTCATTGAAACAAAACTTTAACACGTTATAATTTTCAATTGCCTTTTTGTGTTACGATATTCTTTTCCTTAACTTAACATATTTTGTTTCCAATTCCTATAGATACCATCTGACCAGCTGGTCGGTCTTAATTGAAGCTTTAATAATATTTATTCAACAGAACTCAACAGCGAAGGCAATATCATCAATATATTTTCAGCACCGAGAAGATAAAATCATCCCTCCATGAAGCCAAGGTTATGACTGTAAGCTAAATGCTGACCGCGCTATTTGTTTCGTGCTTGACAGTAATATTCCTCCACGCTAAGCGCGCGAACTAAAATACCCATGCGCCATGAAACTCTCATACTATTTTGTAACACAGTTAAATGGCTTCATCGCTAATAGTGACACCTATGAACCGAAAAGCAAGATCTACTCTATTACGACGTTTGGAATACTAGAACAAACCAAAATGTCCACACAATATCTTATCTAAATATTGGTTCCCAAATCCAGCCGATACATCTTAGCACACAGAGCAACCATAGAGATGGCTATTTATGTGATACCCGTTCATCCCTCCCTAGCGTTCCTTAAGGTAAACCAGGAGAAATTCTCACGGGTTGGCGTGACCAGAATATTCGAAATACGGCTACCTTATCCGATAGAATGATCTCTCAAGGTCAATCACGAAGAAGTTCCGTTCGCGGCACGTCACGTCACACGTGAATTCATCAATCCATAAATCGAAAATTACGATGGGCGATAAAACAGCCACAGATGCACGTCTGACACCTTTACAATCTCCCAAGGACGCTCTGAAAACTAGAACAACGACGTGGACGAGAAAACAAGATGGGTACAATCTGAGCAAAGATTCAAAGGAAAAGCCTATCCAACGGGCACGACAGCAACGTTTAACTTCGCCGTCGTGCGTATACATTGTTAGTCGAAATATCTACAACACATGCATATAGTAGAATTCGCGGTATATACATCAAAAGTACGATAAATGTTCTCTCTGATTTAGATCTACATCTACATCAGCACAATACCTTGCAAGCCACTATAAAGGTGTGTGGAAGGGCGAGAATTCAAACCAAACATGTATAACATATTATCATACACTAGTCTCATCTTCACATTAGTAAAAAGATAAAAATAGCAAATCAAGCATGCAAAAACATGCTGTTAGTTTGGTTAGGTTAAAGTACTTATACCAACACGCAACTACCTACGCTATACAATGATTCACTCGTATTGGACATATTTACCGCTATTTATATCCCTGATTGTAGGAGCAAAGAAGAACATTTGGAATCTGTCAGTTCGGTTATCATTTTCTATAATTTTATGATTATGGTCCAGTCTACCGTAGCAAGTTGGAGGTCGCAAAATATTTTCAACTTTCATCAGTGAAAATATTATCTTGGAATGTATTTAAGAAATTACGTCTCAATTTCAACGTGCGATCCGACAACGATTCCCATTTTTATTCATTTAATAGACTGGTTACGCTAATATGGTTATCGTACCGTCCCTTTACAACTCTTGCCGATCTTCGCTACACAAGTTTATGTTCATTATTTAGACCGATTTCCTAGGGATCCCATACACTGGCAGCGTAATCAAAATGAGTTCTAACAAGGGAAAATTAGCTGATTTCTCGTACATGATCGTCACATTTACCCACTACTCTTTTGATGAATGCCAGTTTACGATTATCTTGACTCATTATTTCACGTATGTGTCAGCCACAAGATAGATCATGAGTAGGTCTTATTAGAAGACGATTATGTACACGAAAAGAGAACTTATATGTGCCTGAGAGGTTCATTGATTCTACTGACCAGTATTCACGGAGACAGCACAAGTATAAATAAAACATCGCACATATTTTCATTTCCAATGATTTCCGTCACGTTTTTCTTTTTCCTGCGACAGTTTCCCCCTCGTCCTGGGGGCGTCTTCAGGTCGGAAGGACCGGAAATGGTCGCCGACCTGAGCCGCCCCCAGGATGAGGGGAGTAACTGTCGTCGGAAAAAACAGAAGGCGCGAAGGAAATCATCGAAATTAAAAATATTTAGAAATTGGTTATGAGTCGCGGAATCGTCAAGGAAAAATATCGTGCACTCTCAGGTATCCAAAAAATGACATCCACTCTACTGTAATCACCATTCAAAACTCATTAAATTCAACCAATCCAACATTTAAAAAATAAACATCCGACAACGCGCGCTCTGTCATGCATATTAAATTCAGTCAAATTATATTCAATAAACGCAAGAGCACCTCAACAAAATCTTCCTTCGTACCTATCACATTAATTTTATTACCGTAAAAGTGGCACCATTCAAGTAAGATACGTAAGCAAGGTGGAGAAAAGGGAAAATATTGAGTTTTTGCCATTCAGAGCAGGAGCTAGAGCAGATCGGGGGATGTGAGTGTTCATGGTTATGGTCATAAGAACCTAGCTAATTAAAAGGAATCTCTATAATCATGGTAAAAGTATTTTTATATAAAAAAAATTTACGATGCGTTTAAGAAATTTCATTTTCTTCTTAATTTCTGACCGTTCATTAAAAACGGAGAGGAATTCTTCCACAAAATTGTATTCTCTAAAATTTGGCACAGAAATGATCCAATATTCGTTACTGTCTATTAGATACATATGCTCAGGTTTTCTATGCACATACCTATCGACATTCTCCCAAAATGAACAACGTCTTAAAACCATTTTTTTCCTCCAATTCTTTCGCAATGCCGTCCGCAGAACGAAGTTCCACAACCGTACTTCACCATCATCAAATAAGAAATCTCTATCATGAAAAATAATAAATTATACAGATTACTTACACAAATTATCACGAGAGAGCTTCAGGGCGTCACCAGTATCATTCAGCCACGAACTCGAACATTCTCAAGGTCCCTGCTAATAAAAAAAAGGAAATAATTAAAACACCAAAAACTTTGGGTTACCACCAACATAAGCAGCCAAAAATTACAAAGGGACACATTGCTTTTATGTAAAAAAAAACATAAAACCTGTGCAAGTGGGAAATTACGCGATAGTTTGAAGGATTTCTATTAACTCATTCAAAAACTGACAACAACCAATTTTACACTACAACCAATTACAAAAATTTTAAGCCGATATGAAGCACAGACTAAAATGTGACCATTCACCAACAGCAAGGGTTTTAAAATTGGGTCATGGAACTCACAGTTAGTGGAAAATGTCAGGCAAACGCTAGGCCAGAAAACTAAAAAGGATTTCTCAAAGTTTCTCCATCTTTCTACAATATTTTTTTCACAACGATGCATTTGGTAGCGGAATATCAGGGCAAATGGTTACGAAAAAATTACATCATTATAGTCAATTTATTCTGAAAGTTTTCCTTTCGCTGATACTAAAAAAAAACGATTAGAAGAGAATTCCTACGATAAAAAATATCGTGATAGAGGGCACTGCTTTAGGTAAACAAATATGACAAGGATGTAGGTAGTTTAAGTTAAAGAAAGCTAGGCATTGAGGTAGGAAAAGCAAGCAAACTTCACATTAAATAAAAGCTGCAAAAAGTTACTTAAGGAAATATTGAGTCTTTCATTGTGAAATTGACCACAAAATTGAGTCATGAAAGGCAATATATTTAATATCCCAAGAGAAAATGGCATTTTAATTAATAAATTCCTGAAAGACATGGAAAAATGTTTTTTATCTCTATGGAACTTCTGGATGACTCAAAATGCATGATAAGTAACGGTAGGGGATGTAAATTATGGCCGGCAGAGATGAACAGAGAATTAAACAGGAATATAGGAAGCAAAAGCTATTTTTTTTTATATACGGAGACAGAAAGCACCGAATGGGATTATCTGGCGGAGTAATTTATGAAGCTAACAAATGAACTAGTAAACCCGGTCACCAATGGGGTAACAGTTAATGGATTACTGCGGCTGAGTATTTTGCTGGATAAGTTGCATAAATAATCATTTAAATAATAAAACAAAATAGATATTCGAAAAGTAAAGACAGGCAAATTTCTATTTCTAATTTTAAGTATATCGATATTTTGAAGCGGTTATTTTAAAATTATAAATGCTAGTACACTAAATGCGTAAAAGACAATTTTTAGCAAAACAATTGATCGAATCAGCGATCGATTTTAGGTGAAATCACGATTACGAGTAGGAAGGAAAGATGGTTTTCAAAATCATCTTCTAAGACAAAGGTTAGGATATAAGGTTGCTAAATTACTGCGGAGATGATAGGATATATAATTATATAGGAGGTTGCGATTCTAACGCTTTGTCACAAAAATCAAAGAAGCATAAGAAAAATAGAGAACAGGGAGTAATGGGATAACTGGAGATTTTTAAGGATTATTTGGAATTCGGAGGCTGGGATACAAGTGAAGAACGTCAAGTAGGCAGGAAAGTGCAAGAAGAGAATAGTAATCAAAAGCACAGAGGAGAAAGGGTTGGGAACAAATGAACTAAATATGTAAATACTTTAGGAAAAATATTTACTTCAAATACGGTAAAGAGCTCCAATAAATCGCATAAGGTCATTAAGTTACATGAAATTCTGCACGAGCCGTATTGAAACGAACACGCTAGTTCGGATTAGAACTTCGTGGAAAAAATACCACACATGCCTAAAACCTCTAGTCAATTCACTTGAGTGACTTACAGCAAGCTCATGAGCGGGGAGTATCCACGAGACACAGAAAATAACCTACTTTCAGAGGAAAGGCGTGTCCATCTGGCTAAAATTGATATTAAAGGGAAAATACATGAGAAAAGCGCCAATTAACAACCAGTGACAAGAAATTAGTATCGAATACGCAAGAGCGTTATGATAACGAAATACAATAAGCACCAGCCACTTTCGCAATGAGCCTTAGCCGCGTCTTTTGTTTGGTAAAGTAAGATGATATTGCTGAGAAATATTCGTTTCTTATTTTTGTTCGAACGTGACTAAGTAATTACGAAGCTTCTTCAAGCGCAAGTTGGTTGGACAGTGTAACGGTTCGATGCCCAACATTTCATTCCAAGTCTAAAAAAAACGTTCTTCAACACCTTCTGTCCACCTTCTTAGTGATCAACATAGAAAAACATAACTCGTATGCGTAGACACAATGGTATATATCATACCCCAAGAAGGATTCAGCAGACGACAAATCATCCTTGTCGGCTGCGGCAGGTAGTTCGCAGGCCAAGCTTAAGTTGCCGGTTAAAATGCTACTTCGAACTCGGATGTTATGCTTTGCATTAGGACTGAGTTAACGTTATAAAAACCGGCATAACCTGAGCTGCTAAATTACGAAGTAAGACAAGTCTTCTTCCATCAATTATAATAAAATACAATACCGAAAACCAGCAACGATGAGAAATAACCACGTCAACCCATCCTACGAACTATGTACCACAATTAATCGTATTCTTGTGGAGCCTTGAACCTAAATATAAAGTTAAAAAAACAACGGGGGATATCATATAATTACTCATTAAACCTTCCAGAACAAAAGAAATCAAGCGGCGCGAAGTTCATAATTCAAATATACAGATCGATTATTGAGTGATTCTGAAGGCTGCTCGGGTGCTCCACCGGGTAATCTCCTCCATGGCTGCCGACGTTTCGGGGTACGAGTCGTACTCCATCATCAGGGCTGAATGTCGTGGCTCGAAAAGTGGCCGCCTTATATAGCGGTGTCGGGGCCTCAAGTTCCCTCTGATTGGTCCTTGGGTTTAGCCAATCGGATGCTTCGTAGGACAGGTCGCCAGGTGTTGCTAAGGGAGTAGCCACCGTCTCTATTCATGCTATTGTCCGCAAGCCGGATCTCTATGGCCTCCTTCGTAATCCTTTCCCAGTATTTCTTTTCTCGAGAGATGATCTTCACCTCGTCCCAATGGATAGCATGGTTTTTGTGGATGCTATGTTCGGCCACCGCAGATTTTTCAGGTTGACATAGCCTGAAATGCCTTTTATGCTCTTTTATTCTCGTGGCAATTGTCCTACCAGTTTCCCCCAAGTAAATATCTCCGCATTCACAGGGAATCTGGTATATTCCGGGAGTCGCGAGGCCACAGGGATCCTTCGCTCTAACTAATTGGTCCCTCAGCTTGGTACATGGCCGGAAGAAGGATTCGATTCCATGTCTCTTCAGAATTCTGGAGATTTTGCCGGAAACCGTAGACACGTATGGTATTCCGGCCCTTGCCACCGGGTCCTGGCGTTCTTTATCCTCCCGGGCGTCTTCTCGAACGCTTAAGGCCCTTTTAAGGGCCCAAGATATCTCCTCCTTGTAGCCATTCCGGCGGAAGGTTTTTTTGAGATGATTAATCTCCTGCACTCGGCTTTCCGAGTCGGATATGGCCCTCGCTCGGTGGAATAGCGTGGACAAAACCGATCTTCTTTGGGAGGGAGGAAGCCTAGTAGTAGCCTATTTGCACGTAAATAATGCAGGTTTGGTTTTCACCCCCTACCACACACCCTCGCGGTGGCTTGCAGGGTATTGCGTAGATGCAGATGAAATCAAATAAATATTAGCATAGGATGTTATATTTTGCAACGACAACTTGGGAGATCTTACGAAAGGCTTGTTAGAATAATCATACATCTCTTTGAATCACCATACACAAAACGTCTTCCTTCCCCAGTTGCTGCTCGAATGGCAAACAAGGATTTGTGCCTATCAAATCCTTTTTACCGACCATAAAAGAGGAAGTTGGAGAAATCTCAAGTCAGTGTTGGAAGGGTAATACGATCGCCAAAAGCGTCCCTTGTAAAAAAAAAATAAAATAATAATAATTCTTCCAAGACGGGTAAATTTCGACAAAAGAACACATCTCACCAAATGACGTCACTCTAGCGAAGATTAAATTTTTCCTTTCGAGTTTGGAGAAGGGTACAAGTCTAACGCCCTCGGTCTCCGTCCATTTCTCTCCCATACTAGTTCTTGGGCTTCACAGCAACATTCCTGCGTCGACCGTGCGTGCCACGTGGCTCGCCCAACCCCAAAATCCGAACTCCCCGCCGACCACGCAATTAATCCCGTCAAAATCCTCTCTCGCGTCCTTCACCGCAGTATCTTCGAATACAAGAATTTCAATTCTCGCTCGAAGACGGCCTCGGCTTCCTCGTGTAGGACACTCGACTCCTCTAATCTCCTCCAACGTCGCGTCGCCTCGAACGCATATAATCCTCACACGAACTGTGCGACTTCTCGATGCACAGCGTCCATTGAGACGTTAAAGAGACATTTCCATGGGGGTGGTGTGCTTGAATCGTTCGAGATTTATTCCGGTTACGTAACTAAGGACTCAATCGTATGTTTTTTCATTGCACTCTGGCTAATTCCGTACCTGAATTGATACTCCGGAACCGGAGACGAATTGCGGTTGCGCGATATTGCAGCATAAATGACCATCATGACCACGACCGCACCAATTATGAAATTATGGATGCAATGATAGATTGAGGACTTATAGGAAATATATACAAACCAACAAGGTAGATGTGGTGGTTCGCGGGGTGTTGCGTAGATGTACATGAACAAGAGTACGCAGCACTTTACCAGGAAGATTTTGTTCTGAAATAGTTATTATTATTTTTTACTATTTTCTGTCCAGTTAAAGTCAAAGAGTTCTTATTTCTTCAACATTCATTAATCTAACTTTTTCCATTCAATTCAATTCATTTACTATCGTGGGACTATGTGATATTTTTACAATGATTTTACATTAGAATTTATTACAGGAATTAAACAAGTAAATTAGAAAAGTAAAAATAAGTAGTAAATAAAAATAGACATATGAATTCCATTAAGTGTGAATGAAGCATGTTTTACAACGTGAGATGTAGATTGAAGTTAATAAACACGAAAATAGCACTCAGGAAGACACGCACACCCCCGAATTAGTAACAAAGTTACATACGAATGATCGTACATTCACGAAGGATTTTGCTACTTTAACTCATACTGTATGATTGGACTTTAAGATAGTTTGCGAACTCCAACCTACTATGGTAGACTGGGCCATGATCATAAAATTGGTAAATCGATTGCCGAACCGGCAGACACGAAATGTACTTCTTCCCTCGAGTAATTAGAGACATGGATAGTTGCCATCTAATCCAATAGTACACATACAAGTGTATCAATGGCTACCAGATATACTAGTGATCGAGCAGTGATCATCATAGGATCCTTACGAAATAGGCTTCAATAATGAACTTGATTGTGTGCAGCGAAGATCGGCAAGAATTGAAAAGGAACAGTATGACAAAAATATGTCAATAACCAGTCTATTAGATGAATTAAAATGGGAATATTTCTCAGACCCTAGGTTGAAATTTCGACTTGCTCTCTTAAATAAATTCCAAGATGTTTTCACTGATGACGTTAAAATTATTTGCGACCTCCAACTTACTATGGTAGAATGGACAATAATCATAAAATTAAAGAAATTGATAGCCGAACTGAGAGACTCAAAATGTCCTTCTTCCCTCGAACAATTAGGGATTTGAATAGTTATACATATGTTCAATCAAATGGATAGCTTAGTTACACGTTCGTATGAGTACTTTAAGCTAACCCAACTAACATCATGTTTTGTCATGCTTGCTTTTCCATTTTAATTTTTTCTAATTGCTAAGTTTATGTGTCTAATGCATAATGCTTAGTTCAGACTAGAAAATAGTTACTAATCCTTTTCGAGCAAAATATATCTTGCATGTTTGGTGTGAATTCACCCCCTGCCAAACACCTTTTTGACGGCTTGCAGGGTTTACAGTAGATGAGTGAAATTGTTCGATGCGAGAGGGGCATGAAATGCAAAGTCTATTCCTTTACAACAACCTCAAGATACGCTAACGCTAATGATTAGCTAGCAAAGTTGCATCGCCCCTGTAACGCATTTACGAGCATCCTCTCAGTCCTACGCGAAAGTACTTCATCACGTTACCATCTTGAAAGGCACAAAAAAAAACGAAATTTTTCCAATTACGCCTCCACTCCACGACATCCATCCCCGCTACAACGAGCGACAAGCTCTTTCCAGTCGGGTGACACCGGTCTTCGAAAACTCGTTAACACCACGGTCCCCGGGAAGCAATGCAATCCTTTTCACGGAGGCAGCTCAATGCGGACAAAGTCACAGAAGCAATGGGAGAATCCCCCCCCCCTCCCTCCCGAGTGCAGTGACACCGGAATACTAATTGGATGGCGGCGAAGAACCACACTCGATGAGGGAAGTTGGGCCAACAAAAGACTCAATTTCACTCAATGAAACGTCACAATCGCGAGGGAGGATAGATAGGTCGCGGGATTGAAGGAAAGGGGATGAAGGACGGAGACAAATATCCCTTTTCTTTTTCTTCCACGCAGCACAACGGTGATGTTTCGTAAATGGCCCCCAATGGAGCGATTTAAAGCGAAAAAAACTGCCATCACCAGTATCGCAGCGAATAATGTGGAAAGAAAACCGGGAAATAAACATTGTACGCAAAGACGAACTCCGCGTACACCTGGAAGGCCTTAACTTCGCTGTATGCCCCACAATGAACCCTCAAGGAGGCCCCTTGGAGGGTCATTAACATCATCAGCGTTCTGCCAATAATGCTGTGTTTAAGACTTCAGGCTGCTCAGAATCCCTTTCCGTCTTCAGCCTCTTTGACCCATCCTTCTTCACTCAATCGTAGCCTTCAAAACGTCCATTTCCTTTTTCCTAACAACTTCCTCTCCTCATCACCACACCATAAAATTCTTCGTTCGTCTTTCTCTCCACTTCAATTTCCTTTTCAATCCTCCTCTAAGACTAGAGTCTCAAACGCCGTATTTCCTTAATGATCAAGTTTTGCGAATATATTCAACCACCCTTTCCTTAATTAACCTCTTCTTTTCGTCTCTTTCCTTAATATCATTACATTTTATACGCTTTTTTACGACTTCAACTCTTAAACCTTTGCCGTGAAAGACGCAACCCCAATCTGTGAATGTATTATAAAACCGTTACAACTTATACTCTAACCGTTCCGCCGAGCTTCCCCGCCTCTTGATACCTCTTTCATTCCGTCTCTCTCTGATTAGCCTCCACACCGTACATCTCACAAGGATCGTATAATTAGTCCAACAAATATTAAAGTCCCTTAGCTGATTGAAAAACACTTGATCAACAGCAAATCCAACTCCCTACTTATAGAAATTCCGGCGCGAGTATCGCATGCATTTGGTTTGAATTCATCCCCTGCCAAACATCCTCGTGGTGGTTTACAGGGTACCTATTACGTGGATGTATACAAGGAAAAAGTTCCCTAAACAGTCTCCTATCTCAAATTAATATATAGTAAATACATTGGTCGTGAAATAAAGTGTGAAAATTGACCATTGTGCCTTCATTTATCATCAGTATCACCTAACGACTGGAAAATAGGAAATTAATGAACATTTTAAAAGCGGCGATACAGAACAGCCATGTATTTACAGGACTACACCACTAACATCATGTGCACTACGTGCATCTTAAAAAAATACTCCATTCAACTTAAAGTTGAGCGAACCCTAGCATGCAGGATGGGAATTAAAACATGACGAATTTAAACAAATAACTACACTACTAATGAGAACTAAATTCATTCGCACACATCAATCATTTAGTTCCTCGCTTTTGTTGCATGTAAAACCAACAAATTTCTCTAATAAGCAGTATTTTACTCAGTTTGCATGTTCGGTTATGATATACCTTTGGCCAAGCACCGTCGAGGTTACTTGAAGGATTTAAAGCACATGCGGATGCAAACAAAAGATTGTATGCTAAAAAATACTCCCAGAGATATTAAATTAATCGTTAAATCCTTAACACTACTGTTTCTTTGAGGGGAAGCTCGAGAGACAACTTCCCCCATCAATTACTCTTCTTTCTTAGTAAGTTCACTCTTAGAGGCCACCCAGCATACAAATGGACGCCTCCACGTGATTAATGACTCAGAAGTCGGGCACAGAGTATGAATTGAACGTGTCGAATAGGTATGCATAGAACGGTTCCATGTGTGATAAAACGTTTTAAATTTTAATCACTGCAGTAGAGAGCAAACTCATGTACCTAAATTTAACACTAAAACTTTAACAGTCCTAGATACCACAGAGATTAAAGGTAAGATATAAGAATTTTTTTGTTTAAATCTCATATCGATTAAATTTTCGACGTCCTGACGCAGTCCTTAGTAACGATCACTAATCACTCGATGTGTCAACGTTAAAGGCAAATGATGGTTACTCCAAACGTGCCCAGCATTAGAGCCCTATCATAAGTAAAATATCCCTGCAGGTGCAGCTGTTTCACGTGAGTCGGCGGAACATCATGAACGCACTCTGCATTAATGGAATGAAAATTCACAACCATTGCCTCGTTCCACTGCGATCATTCGATGCGCAGATATGCCTAAATTCACTTACGATGCTCTAAATCGATAGCATGCGTCTTCCATTCAATTAAAAACGTTCTCACCGGGAAAAACAACAAGTTTTATGATGGCATCGCGATTATACATTTCATTATCGAGTGCGCGTAGATTTAAGAAAATCCAAAAATAGGTTTCTCCTCTAAAGCAAAACAAAACAAACAATAAAAAAATATAGTGATTGAACTTGTCATTACAAAGGATAGGTACCTACCGAATATTTCAGTTATTTTGTACTTCTGACATGCATTTACTTGCATGACTGGCATGCAACTTCAAATATTTGTTTAAAATCAGTATAGTGTCTGTCCCTTAAGAATATAGTTTGCATCAAGATTCAGTAAAAAAAATGATAATTTCTAATGAGAATAAAATAATGATAGCTTCAATCATTCTAGCAGCAGGATGACAGTACTAGGTATAGCTATCACGCCTACCCGATCCCCCTGGTTTAATAGAAGAATTAGGTAGGGAATCATTATCGTATCGTAGGTTAAAGTGTCCACAGAATAAGTTTTAAACGGATAGGTTTAAAAAAGCTGTTAGATAAACATTAAGAACCCCTGCATATTATGCTAGATTTAACCAGATACATGAGATATTACAATTATTTGCATGTAATTGGTGCATGCTTGATGATTTCACCCTATGCCACACACCCTCGCGGTGGCTCGCAGCGTATTACGTAGATGTAGATGTTTATAAGTTGAGTCTCTTTTGGGCCAGGCCTGAAGATAACAAGAATATCGTAACCTAGGCCGAGAAAAGAAAAACAAGTATGTGAACAACATTGTTTTCCAATCCCACCTGAGTTGCTAACGAGTTTTCTTTTTTTAAATTTCGCAAGGCTTTTATGTTCCCGCAAAGCTTTCAGATCCCTACCCTCAACTGAGCGATATTTTCATTTCCTTCCAGTCAAGTCGATTACCTTCCGAAGTCATCCGTCTGGATTTACTCTAATTGTAAGTCTACAACGAGACTTCTAGCGCAAACAATGAAAGCCATTAGCAGTTGATTGATAACTGGCGAGTGGATAGCAGGAGAAGGGTACGAAGAGAGATGGAAAGGATTCATTCGAAGGGCTAAAGAGAAAAACGCATTAATTTTGTTCGTTAATGAAGAGTGATTACCCTCGAGAAATTCTAGTCACCACAAACTAGGCAAAGGGGGATACTGATGGTGGTAAAAAAAATGAGTGGACCCCCATCATCTATTTAGCTCTTCACTTCATGGACAGGTGGTTACTTACAGATGACAAACGGAGAACGATATACTCAAATGCCTTAGATGGAGATGCCAATAGATGGTGGCTAGCTTACGCCTAGCTTAAACAATTAATTATATTCTAATTGGAAATGAGGCAATAGGGCGGCGAAATTATGCTTTCTACAACGTAGTATCTGCAATTAAAAATACCGGAAAACGCCTCAGTTTCTGGATATTGTGGAGATTTCATTAATGATTCGCAACTCTTGTTTCACCTTCCAGATAAGGTAGTCCATCGATGCCGTGGTTTTAGGAAAAAGCTCAGATATTATTATACACATTAGACAGCAGACATTACATTTCAATGGTTTGAAGGTCGACTTTCCATAACCACTGCATTCTGCGTAACTCAGGAAAAATTAACTCTGTACATGATTCACAACTGTCGCACGATATAACATAATAACAAAACTGGATTGAACATTACAGCAACGGCAAGCGATCAAACAGACGAACGATTTTTTTTAAATGCATCAAACAAATTCTTCATGATCAGAATCGAGCCCTATTTTAAGTCTTAATATCTCACGTAATCGGAAGCAAAAAAAGAGGGGAGGTTTTTCACTGCCAGGGCATGGATGCCTGTGCTTGTGTAGTTTTTATTAGTTAAAGTACCCGATGTAAAAGACCACCTGTGTTGTTTTCGGGTTCATGGAAAATAAATAAACACTGTCTGGAGGACTACTACTTTTACACCGCATGCAATCTGCTACAGCAGTATGCACGCACAAGTTGGGAATGAAAAACCAACCACAACTTTTAATATACTACATAGTCTGCTCGGAGAATGATGCTCTTACCACTGAGGTTATAAACTCTCCATTTGAAGGAAAATTCCACCAAAACAAAGTCGCATAATTAGTAGTCTGCTGACGCTTTGAAGCAAAAGCCGTTCCTCCGACTTAACTTCTGCTGATGTTACAAATTAACTTTTAGAAAAGTATCTCGAAGTAATTCAATAACTTTAACCGTCGGAAGTACTGACAATTCCATACGAGAGTACTTCTGACTAGAAAGAACTTCATTAGCGAGAGAGATTCGCATTCTTTCCAAAGCATCATTCGGCCTTCGAGGTCGCGCCTAGAGGACGGAAAGTTTTCCCATCACAATGCCGAGACGAGCAAATTAGCACCCAGCAGAATACCAAACCCGAATTAAAAGCTCTAGAACTTTCCTTCACGATTTAGCCCATCTCTGGAAGCCATACAGCGTCTGATGCAATATTTGTGTTTAATTATTGCGCGCAGAGGTGAGCAACAGACGAGGAATCACTCAGAATATGACAACTTTATCGGCGACATTGATCCACTCTCTATAATTGCGAAATAAAATGAACGTACACAACGAACTGACAAAAAATTAAAGCATCCGTTCCATAACTGAGCAATTTTAAACATTGCATGAAATATCCAGTCTGTCTCTGCCGCAAAGAGATCAAAATTAGGCAGATAAAAGAAGAGTTGAAAAAAATACAATCCACGGTCGCTCCTTAGCAAGCAAATTGAGGTTAAATAATGTGTTTCAGGGTGCATGGACACCGAACTATCATCTACACAGTCAAGTGTATCGTGCCAAAACGATAAACTGAAACATAAAAGTGACTGCTGGTTATCTCATAGACATGCGTCAAATTGTTGATGTTACAATCAACCCGAAGATTGGTCTGATCAGTGAAAGTAGAGCTCACCAAATACTAAGGGCATAGTAATATGAAATTCACTAATCAAGTTTCTGAAGGGCAGTTCCTTTCCCTGTACCGCAAGCGGTTTGCCACAAAGATCTGGCACGCAGAAAATACCACAGCTTGGGTTTGGCTGGGTTTGTCCTAAGGCCTCTACCGGCATTGGAACCCCGGGCTTCCGATCCGCAGCCCAACCCTCTAACCACTGGGCTACCACGCCGTCACACACAACGTAATTCACAGCAAATTTTGTTTACGCGGGGGAACTTAAGGATAAAATTGCACCATGTGAGTTTCAATGGAATAACCACCACCGTATGAATCCAATATACACTTAACCTAACAGGGAGATAAGAGCTATTAAATTAGACACTTCAACCATTAAAATGTACCGCACACATGAAATATTCTACATTCCACTCCCCTTTTGGGTGGCCTACAATACTGCGACGCTAGCCACTGATTCCTTTATTTTCGGAAGTGCCAGGCAACAGCAAAAGACTCATTTCGCTAGCTACCTAAATGAAGACAAGTTCACGCCTCTCTACCTTCCTTTGTAAAGTTACGCAGCCGATTTTTTTAAGGAAACAATTATTCTAATGATAACAGTTTATAAATCCTTTGAAATTGTATGACACACGCGTTCTCCGAAATTCCCCAATAAACGTTGCTCATTCTAATTCTGGATACAATTATCTCTTCCTTGGCATTCGTTAATTGGGAAAGGAGGATCGATAGCAGAGGCCAACTTCGCCGGTAGCGATTGCGGTGGGTGATTGGCTAGAGGTAGGCTTTTTCGGGAATCAGAGAAGGGGTTAGAGAAAAACCCGGCGTAAGTTCCGCTCTGAGAAACCAATGGCGACAAGGGTTCCACTATTATGTGTGTTCCATCCACCGGACGTAGTTTTAAATTAATTCCCTCCACATATCACTGAATTGCGAACCGGTATACTTGAAAAATAGATCCATTCCGGCATTCAAACCGACGGAAAATGAAGCAGTACTCTAGCTCCCACACCAACCCGATCCCCTAACCTCGTGTCCAAGATATCTTATAGAGATCTGCGTAAAACCGGTGATGTTTCCCATTTATTTATCAAGAGAAAAACTAAAGCCGAAATGAAACAGGAAGAAAGGGAGGATGACACGAAAAGAAAGTGGAAAACGGATGGAAAACCGAAATACCAAAAAAAAAAACCTCGGCATGTGGTAGGTATATTTTTACGTAATTGACGCGGCAACTGTGAGGGCAAAGGGTCAAAGGAATATACGAAAAGCTGCTTTTCTTTCAGTCTACAAGGATGTCCCACAAATTAACCCCTGATACAGTCGACTAATCTATGGCTTATGGGGTACTTCCTACCAATAAAATCCCATTGCAATACACACTTCGACCATCATCTTAGTTTTCAAGTCTTTTACCGCACTTATGGACGATTCAGACGAGGAGTAAAGGTTAAAAGGATGGGAATAGAAGGGAAAGGAGGAAGGGTGGAGAGAAACCCGGCGTCGGCATTAGCCTGCTCTAAACAAAAAGGCTCCAAGGGTACCAGGGCTTAACGTCTCATCCTACGGACGGAGTACTGTACTCGAATGTTCCCCACAAAACAATCAATCGTTTGACCGATGAAAAATATCTTCCACTAACGGGATTAGAAACCGGGCATTCCTGGTGAGACGCCAGTAGGTACTCTAACAACTACAGGGCAAGAGCCTAGCCACGTTGAATCACCGGTTCCCGTCAGATCACCGCAGTTAAGCAACGTTGGACCGGGACGGAGAATGGATGGATGACCCTCTTCCATACCTCTACCGCGGTGCCTTGTCCCCCGTCTGCAAGCGGCGGGCAGGTTAAATGTGGGTTGGCACAATGGATTAAAAGAGATTTAAGTGCCAGGGGGGCTCTGGAAGGCCATTTTTACATTTTATTTTACTCTACCACTACACGAACCCCATCTCCATTACAAAATTTGTTTATACGATTCCATTTCGTAAGAGCGACACAAGAAGAATATCACATAAAATAATACACCAAATTAAACATGGCATCGTATGTGGCGGTTGATGGTTTCAGGCGTAACTTTATGGAATTTGCTTGTATTACTTATGAATGGTAGGATGAAATTTGTAATTTCACAATTATTTATGTCACACTACTACCACTACTGCCATATTTTCATCAGGTGATGACGTTAACAAAAGAAATGGTTGGCGAGTTTACATTGTGGAAGTTAGTTTTCATTTTAAAAATGAAAAAAAAACTTAATTCTTTTCCACCAATATATTATATTTTTATATACACCAATATCTTGGTGGAAAAGAACTAAGTTTTTTTTCATTTTTAAAATGATGACGTTAACGTCGAAACCATGGTAGTAGTAGTGTGAAATAAATAATTGTGGAATTACAAATTTTATCTATCATTCATAATGAATACCGTATGTGATGCCATGATATAATAATATGACATTTTTTATTGGCCGGCCCCACAAATTTTGAATTGGATGTTTGAAGGGTGAAAAAAGGGTTATGACTGGACGAGGTCTCTACGGACGCTACCTAGGAAAGAAAACCCTCTCGAGAACCCCTTCAGCGCCATCCGACGAGGGCGTCCGGAGCGAGTGAGGACCCAGGACTTCCCACCCTCTGCATCGATTCCCTCTCGGAATCAAGAGCGTGGGCGGAGGGTGGCTGGGTCCTCCCCACGAGATGATGAGCCTCGCACCCCTCGAGGGTGCCAAAGGTCTGGGGGCGATCGAGCGGACGGGAAATGAGGCCCACCCCTAACACCTCCGGAGAAAGTTATTTTGCACGACCGAGAGTCGCGTAGCCCGCGGGGGCATGGGTTCCATCACGACCCATAAAACCCTTCTGGATTAAATAACGTTTCCGCCAAATCTTCCAGTGCCTTCGTCCGAAAGGGATGCGTTTAACGTTTCTAGGGATGAAGGGGAAGGCATATACGACGTACGGAAGCCGAACGATGACGGACGGATACATAATCTTCATTGCGTCCAAGACACTAGTTGTCCAACAGCGCGAGACCGACATCTACATCTACGTAAAGCA
Organism: Platycnemis pennipes; assembly: GCA_933228895.1. Lineage (NCBI taxonomy): Eukaryota > Metazoa > Arthropoda > Insecta > Odonata > Platycnemididae > Platycnemis > Platycnemis pennipes. The sequence continues at coordinate 112,853,260 of OW121851.1, read as the reverse complement.
GCGTTTACACATAGCAGTTGACTGCTATGACAGTCAACTTCTAACAACTATTAAGCCCCACTCGCATGTGTAAATAGCAACTGCGAAATGAGAGTTCAGGCCGATACTGGACACATGTCGAACACTATCGATCCCATTTCGAGCCATTAGCAAAGTTGAAGTCCGTCTACTTTCCAGCGGAAATGTATCCAACGCAATCGCAACAATCGCCAACGGAAAGCAATGCACGACGGAGTTTGGATGTAATAACAAGGAAATCCCTCCCTAAAAGGGGAGATTCTACTCTTTAAAGAATGGGAACAAAAGATAATCGTCAATGGAATTTATTGCTTGAAAAATTTCATGAAAATATAAGCATCAATCACTAATGTAATAAAACTCTTTTTATTTGTTATGACAACACCTAAATAAGCTGCATAGATGTTGGTGCAGACGCATCATAGCAGTAGCGATATAGATATATCGCGCATCTCGCGACTATCATAGCAGTCAACTGCTAAGCAGCGTTCACACGTACAGTAGTACACACAGCGTTTCTATGGAGCGACGAAACACTGTGGGTGAAATTACAGATTTTTTCTACGTTTTTTCAAAAACTTCAAGGAAATCCGCGACCGAAAGAGGATTTTTTGATTTTGGGAGTTCTCCTGGTGACTTCAGGAAGGCATCCACGAAGGACAAGAAGTTTTTAAGTAAGATGAGGATAAAGAGTCGGACATGTGTCAAGTGTATGGTATATATAAACCCATGACCAGGTCACAGGTGACTGATATTTTTTATTAAAACAGTTCACGTTCATTTTAATTAAAATTTCACTTAAATTGAATACAAGGCCTGTCCTCTCCGTTAACTATGGAGGGCAACAGTTAAATCTACAAATATATTTACAATTGCATTATTAATTCCGAAGTCGTGTAGAAGCTCCGTTGTCGACACGACTTTATGCAACTTAAATGCGCATCCACCGGGAATATCTTTACTTTAGCGTCATAGGAGTATGGTGAATATAAAATGGATGATAAATGACAAGGTTCTTAGAATGATTGATGAAAATATTATCATGAAAATTCGGAAATGAAGACGTGACTACCTCATCGGACACATCTTGAGACGCGATGATTTTATGAAGGCAGACATGAAGAAAAAGTGCACGGGAGGAAGTGCAAAGGGTGGTACTTCGCATGCGATACAGGAAGCAAATAGTGAGGGACGTCAAAGAGAATAATTATGTTAATCTGGAGAGGTTAGCCGATGGAGGAATAGAGTGGAGAGCAGAGTCAAACCAATCTTAAAATTGATGACGGGAGGTGATGATGGTGACCCGTCTACATTCTCCACACTTTCTAACTCTATACTCTTTTAAGATAAAATCCACACACGAATGATTCAGCTTCCCAGTGTTAGATTAATGAATTTAAAAACAGTTTTCTACACATGCATGACTCTGACCGGTTTCAATCCCTTTGCGTCATTATCGAGAAGATAATTATTTTCTTGATAATGACACAAAGGTGTTGAAACCGGTAGAGGCGTAATAAACAAGCGTTGAAAACTAAAAACGTAATTTAAAAACGTAACCTTGACCACTTGAACAAGAAATAAATCTTGTTTGGATCTGGAGACTTTGGTCATATATTTTAACTTTTATTTCCTTAGGCAACGTTTCGCTACGTTTTATATTAGCATCTTCAGCACTTCGGAAACAGTTTGAGAGGTACCTTAAATTTCATAACAGAGAAAAAAAAACCTACAAAGTTATTGAGTTCATTTACATGAAATTGTTCCATCAAATTAATTCGTCAATGATTGATCTTATTCACAGGATTTCCGCAAGAGATAAAAAATAGTTGTCAGATTCGCCGGACTCTGTCGGGACACGAATTGCGATATTATTGTAAACTATATGAATATGTAAGGATGAAATATTTATTAACGAAAACAGAAAGCAACACCGAAGAGAAAAACTGTATTAGGGTTGCTTTATACCTCAACACGCTAGTTCGTCGTATATTCATCGATAAGATGTAGGGATTTCATATGTAACGCAGCCACCCATCGGCTTTAACTTCACAAACGGACACCAGGAGTGTCCGTTAATCACGCAATATTTGGGGGTGTTCATTCCATGTCTGAGAATCATGAGAACACGAGAAAGAAGAGGTATGGAAGATACAATGAAAAGTAAATCGCGTGACTCTATTTTCTTCACTACAGGAAAGCCAAAAACACAAGGAGTTGGTCTTACAAAATATTATTCACTTGAAGATAAATCAGAGCCGCAAACTTAAGGGAGACATATTTTAAAAAAAAACACAACTAAGTACGGTGGCGTGATATTGCCAGATTTTAATATCAAATGGAAAATAATTGACAGTTCACAGAGTATTCCACCGAGCAAAGGAAATTTTACATTCAAAATAAAAATCTTCCTAAACCCGCGGTTTGTAAAATCAAAATATCGACACCCTATCCCGCCCGCGTTAAATGAAGCGAATATCAAGCACTTATTCTTCAAAAATGGGGAACATTCACTATTTTTTATAAATCCTTGAATGAGAGTGTATAAGCTAAAAAATGTACTTGGAGAAAATTATTTTGAAGAATAAAGTTGCGTTATAAAGATATTGCTCGTTAGATCTTGAACGTTTTCGACAGCTAAAAAATACGTCACGGGGCACCCAAGACATGACGTCATGGCACTACGGCGTTGCTGGGCTGCTGTACGTGGAGGTAAGTTGTTCAATGAATACCTGGCAAAACTGTTGTATTTATCTCGTTTTTAAGTATAATAAACGAATATAATTAGATTTTTTTATTCAAGTAAGTAGTATGGATCGTAACCAGAAAATCGTCCATAAAATATATAAGACTAGTATAGTGCCCTGTTTGTTTTCACTCCATGAATCTATACTGCCATAAAGCAATCGCTGTTTTTTAGGAAGGCTGCCACCAAAATGGAGTCGAAAAAACGCCAACTGTCAGATTACGCTTAACCAAATCACTTCTAATACTATTCTTTGATCCAGGAACGGCTAAAAAACCTCAAAAAAATATATTATCTTCGTTTTCTTAAAAAATAAAGCTGTTTCCGTAGCAACACCGAAACTATACCGTGCATTCATGTCAAGATAATGAGAAGGCGTTTCACACCGCGTGATTTTCGTAAACTTTCCGGTACATTTTAAAAGCATTTAATAGCCTTTGAGGTTGGCATAGAACATTTTGGCATGTATATTTAAAGAAAAAAATATATTTTATATGTATATTTGAGAGAAAAACGAGAAATAAATTTCATGCATATTATCTTAAGGCCGCTTTACACGATACAATTTTTTGTACAATTTCATGTACGAACGCTTGAATAACCTGAACGAAATTGTACGTTTGTCTGAATGGAATTAGAACAGGTTCTATTTCCCGTTCAGTCATTCAGACAATCGCACAAGCGTTCGTACAATTTGCCGCTTTACACGCTACATTCCTCATACAAGAGTTTGTACAAGAAATTGTATCGTGTAAAGCGGCCTTTATGTGGAAGATGCACGGGGAATTTACTTCTCAGGTTAAACGAACAGCTAACCTTCCATTATCCTCTCCTATGCCAATGCCAGAAAATTTTATCGTGGTTGTATCGCTCCAACCCATCACTTAGGATATAAATTTTGGGATGACGTCCTGTTAATTGTCTCAATAGAGATTTTGACGTGACACCATTAAGTAAATGACCTCCTCGATTGGTTTCGATGCCTTTGAGCCACTACCTCGGGGATGAGGATTACGCGCAATACCTTTCGTCTGGTCCCTACCGAGAACTGGAACTTCCGAGAAGGGCACAAAGACAATCCACGCCACTCCGCGCAATTCGACATCCGCAATGCATCGACGACTCTGGCAAACTTCACGGCCGCGGTCATTAACTCGCAAAGAGCGGCGCGAAACACCTGGGCTCGCGTGCGAATCAAAGCCACCTCTCGGCATTCAATCGTCACCGCAGACGGCGTTCTCGGAATCACGCCTACGGTGAACGTGGTGGCAAAGACGCCGGCCGGCCGTCAGACCAGCGAGGCGAGACGAGCCGGCGGACCTTCCCTTCCCTCAGAGGCAGCATATCGGTCCGCGGCACCTTTTGAGTCCGTGCAGCACTTGAAGGTAGGCTTGTGCGATGAGTCGATTAATCGAAGTCATCGACGATTTCAGTCATCGCGGTGAAATCGATGACGATGAATATCATTGACCATCGACTGCGATGAGTCGATGAGAATCATCGATATCGATGAGTCGATGAGTCGATGCGAATCATCGATGTCGATGAGTCGATGCGAATCATCGATGTCGATGAGTCGATGCGAATCATCGATGTCGATGAGTTGATGCAAATCATTGATATCGATGAGTCGTGATGTGCTGCTGACACGAGAAACGCTACCACTGCTGACGACCCCTTCCTGGCGGAGCTCAACAAGTACGAGGAGGTCCCAGCTTTATCCAAATCTTCGGACGTCCTACATTGGTACAGGGACAGGAAGGATGTGTATCCCCGCCTTCAGAAGTACGCAAGGAAATACCTCTGTATTCTTGCCACTTCAACGTCATAAGAGCGGTTCTTCAGCGATGCAGGAAACGTTGTGTTCGACGACCGACTTGTACTCACCGATGAAAATGCGGATATGAGAATTGCATTATGCCACAACAAAGAGTTGTTGCTTAATTTGTAACCTGGTGCTTATTTCGCTCTTTAATAAATAGGCCGTGTCCTTCTCAATTAACTTTGACCCAATTCAGTCTTCACTTAATATCCACACCAAACTGCCAACCGAGACATCTGATTCGATCATTGATAGTCATCGATCATCGTAATTCATCGATCATCGATATTCATCGATATTTTTGGTCTCTTCTCTCTTACTGCACACCAATATATTAGTCTTCTTCTTATGGATTTTCAGCCGATATCTTGCCATGGTCCTTCCCATAGTTATTAGAATCTTATTCAGATCCCTCTCTGTCTCTGCTATGAGTGCTATATCATCAGCAAATCGTAGCACGCTACTTTTTTCTCCGTGGATATTCACTCCAGAAGACTTCTCTTTGATTTCAAGTATCCCAGTATTAATGAAAAAATCCTATTATATCTTCCTGATGTACCCCGGTTCTGGTATATCCATGTTTTTTCCCGCTCATAAAAGAGAAAATAAATGCAAAAATGGACTCCTCTAAAATAGGAATAATCCTACGTAACGAAATCACAGAGCTACCGTTTTCCGCCACTAACAAAATAGAAGGCTCTCGACCATGCCATCACAGAAACGGGATACTTCTAAGAGATTCAGTTCACGCCCGGGTGGAAATGGGATCCGTTTGAAGTTACGAGAGAATATGATTGGATCTTCACGGCACGTGAACATCCACTTCATCAACGGTCAATTTTTTTTATCGATTTCACTCAGGCGTCGCAAAACTGATTTCCTATGGCAAATGTACGCGCTCCTTTGCGTTCTTGTGACTTTTTATGTCAGTCTCTTATTTTCATTTTGATTGTCCAATTGATATGCTTTCTAAAAATTAAAAGAAGAAGGTTGCCAATATTGCCGCATGAAAAAAACAGGCAGATCATAAGCCGGATCCAAGCTTTCCTGCACCCAGTAATCCTCATGACAGTAGGATAAACATCCACAGGTTTATCCAGGTTTTGTAGACCTGGTTTGCGGTGAATCCAATGATGCAATAAGCATGAAAATAGGGACTGCATCTGCATGATGAATAAATTGTCGGGGCAAGGAGAAGAAAATAAGAAAAACTGCCGGAAAAAATTATAAGCTACACGAGGAATTAATATCGCACGCGAAGCTAAAATGAAAACACGAATGAAAAAATCTCACATTTATTATGCCGGACACCAGAGAAACCTAAATATTCCATGTTTTAGAAGAAAGTCTACGGTAACAATGTTAGAGAGACTAAAATACCAATCGGCATAAATAATTATTTTTCCAAGCTTATATATGGTAGCATGAAAATTAGTCTTACTTGTTAGGCTAAATGCTGGCCGTGGTGAACACGTCAGTAACACGCAGGATTAGCAAAAAAATATCCCGGTTCGATTTCTCCCCAATGCATGTCTGTAACATTTGTCTCAAAATTTAGAACTTAGACTCTGAGCGATATCATTTTAGCCTCTGAAGCACCCAAAAACCAGAATCCGTGACTACTTGATCTAAACCAGAGGCCAACTACCTACTTCTAGCCACACTACATGATCTAAATCCAGAGGCTGACAACCTGCGGCTCGCAAAACATATGCTGCTGTTTGAGTACGTACGTTTGGCTCTGAAGTAGAATTGCAAATGAAAATCATTGTAGTTTCATTTATAAAATCATATATGTATTAGCACCAGTAAATGAAACTGTCATAGACATTTACTGATTTCAACTTGGAGTCTTGCCTTACATTGAAAACGACTAGCTACAAACCGAACACACAAGGAAGCGTTGTCATGAAACGCAATATCATGTGCCGCACCAGTTAAAACCATTAAGAGAACCATCCGAGAGATGTTTCTCTGAAGTTAATAAAATTATTATAGATACCTACTATATCTATCTTGATACAAATTTTACGATGAAAACTTTAAAAAGAAGACGGGGCAACCTGATAGGTCATATCTAAAGAAACTATGCTTGATTAAGACAAACGCCGAGGGAAGGCAATGGAAGGTGTGGTATGTCAAACAAGTAGTGAACGAAGTAAAAGAGAAGAATTATATACATATGAAGAAGTTAGCCGATAGAAGAACCGAATCGAAAGCTGCGTAAAATCAAAGTTAGGTAGTGAACCTACGATGATGATAAACAAAACATTAACTACTGCTTTTATAAACATCTCGTTAAATATTTTCGAGGTTAAAAAAACGAGATTACGCTCTTATTCCGCTTACTTCCACGTCAACTAATAGTTTTTCTTATGAGCATTATGTATCCAGAAGTTTTGACAATTGCCAATGTAGTAACCTGTAAATGAACTGATGATTAACGCTAACCTGATACATATTATAAAACGAGGACTATATGTTCCTTACGGGTCAAAATTGTCCTTATTGTCCTGGAGTAAATTTAAATTGACGAGATGGTTATGTTTTGGTTCTTCCGTCTTTAAAATCTTCCGACCCCTAGTCTACTGGGGGCGTTTACTCGGAACCGAAATCGCAATTTTGTACACGAAATCGTTATATGGAAACGAAAAACGAATTTTAGTGAAAAAATTAATCTTCTAACCACAACCATTCACTCATAAATCAAAAATTAAAATAAGCAAAAGGTGACGCCCACCGAAAATGCTGCTGTGATAACAATGATGTCATTTTCCTCCCGTCCTTGACTGCTTTCAGGGGAGGGGGAAGGGAGTGGAGGGGGGTTCTCGGAAGGTCTGCTCGCACAGATGCTGTCGAAATCGCTCCCATTGGCCGAGTCAGCTGTGTCTCCCCTTTGCGATAAGGCGAAGTAGCTTCGCGGGCTCAGTTGTGATTGGACGAAGTCGATATACGTCAGAGGTTGCACCACACCCACTTTTCCGAAAGGGTTAAAAACATCAGTTTTTCGCAGCTTATTACTCGGGAAATAATTGTCGGATCAGAAAACGGAAAAATACGGGTCCTTTTATTTTACAAACTCTATCAGAATCGGCAATAAAAAAACATAGTAAACGACCCCATTGTAACCAAAAATGAAAACGAATGCCAGGAATTTAACGACCCCAAATACATATCCCTCTGTCGGCTAGTTCTGAGTAATTTCATAGTCAGGATCGTCGTTAAAAGTCTGTGGTCAAGGAGAATGCAAACCCCTTATCTCGCGCCAGAATTAACAAGGCCGTACGTTAGAGAGCGGTCACCTCAGTGCCGAAAAGGAAAATGCCGTTGCGGGACAATGTACAGATGCAGACAGATAAAAAGCCTTCAGTTTCCGTGACTTCAGCTTTTCAGCGGATAAAAACGAGATGAGCCGCCACGAGCGTAATATTCCTCGGATGGTTGCACGTCTTTTCCGACTTAGCTCATATCACGCAAAAAAGGGGGAGGGGGGGGGACAAAAGCCCAAGGTCCGAGGTAGGGCGGGAGGAAGTTTAATGGGGACACTCCCTGCTTCCCCACCCCAGCGACTGCCTAAAAAAAACATCTCGATCCGACGGAAAGGGTTTCCAATTAGCGAAAGATGGGCGAGAGAACATTGGCATGACGAAGGAAGCCGGGATTAGCTTTGGTGGAATCAAAAAAGTAAACCCAACAGCTGAGCATTAATGGTGACAATAACAAAACGACTTCGCCGGGGCGATTTTGAGAAATATACATCTACATCTACGCGATACCCTGCTAGCCTCCACGAGGGTGTGTGGCAGGGGGTGAAGGTCACCAAACATGCACTACTTACGCGCAAATAAGAGATATAATGCAACTAATTCATGGAGAGATGTTAAATACTGGAGTCACGTACAACTAGGTAGTTCATAACAACACATTAATGAGTTAATTAACAACCTAAAAGTGTCTCATCTGCCATTCAACCGTTTTTCGGATGTGTTCAAGCATATAAGTACGTGTATGAAAGCACCACAGAGAATAAATTAGAAGCATGTCAGGCTAAAGTTAGATACAAAATTATATATATATAAATAGACATGAATATATATTACCAAACTACCGGTAGAACAACTTTATCAATACACGAGAAGACATATGACTAAATTGGGTTAAAATGTAAGTACATTAGCAGGAAAAAATGTGAGGTTATTTAAATCAAAGTCCTTATGAAAAGGGTATTCAAAAGCTTAGAAGAGACGATTTTAGTTACCTAACTCTGAAGGCCAGATTCCTAATGACCTCTTCTAACATATCATAATGGAGGACGAAACATATGTAACTTAAAAGACCGATTACTTAGCTTAGAAATTTTCTATAGTTCTGCAATTTTTCTCCTGGGAAAAACAAGTTGAAAAAGGTTTATGGGTAAGGGATCACCTGATTCCTTTGCTTCCACCTTTCAAGCACTCGAAATAACTGACTTAAGCAAGATACATCCACCTTGCGAGGGTAAAATTATCAAAGGCATGGGTAAAATAAATGAAAGATAATTTCGCCAAATGAAATCTGTCGGTCAATCCGCAAAATCTAAAAGGTTTGTTTTCTTCACGTGTCAATAGCAACTGCAACTCTCTCCCGCAATGCACGCTCAACCTTCGCGGGGATGACTGCGGCAAAGGGGGAGGAGTTTAAGCCCCTTTAGTTCCACGCTCGACGGCTTTTTACCTCCCGTCAAGCCGATGCAGGGCTTTGATCACCTTTAGACTCTTCTCTCGTCGATCAGCTGCTTGGAGAGGTGATCGCCGAGGATATAGAGCCATAAGACGTAAAACTACCGTAAAATGTCATCCCGTCGCAAGCTAGAAGCTTAAAAAAAAAGAAACTCAATCGATTTAGGAAGGCCTCCCAGACTAAGGTTACGGAGAGCGACAAGATACAAGTTCACTTAAGCTGACAACATTACGACAACAAATCAAGACCGAACTACAAATCAACCTCGATGTTAAGCTACAGTTTACAGGTATGAGAGAACAAAAAAACTGTCCATATCAGCGGCAAACTCCATTAGTTGTAATCCTCGAACCTCTCTCTAAAGCAAAAGAGGTAAAAAATGCACTCCCCAAAACTAATGAGTAACAAAGGAGCGAATATAAACACAATATCATCCCTTCACGCTGTTACCATTCTAATTATTCAATTTTCAAAATATAAATAAAGTAAACCTAAAATTATATGAGTGGGAAAAAAGAGCAAAACGCCGTGTTATTAAAAAAAGTTATATAACAAGGACTTGCAAAGGACAAAGTGTTCAAAGTTCTGGCATTTTAGCCACATTTAAAGAATATTTACCTGCATATCCCTCTATTGAGCGAAGCTAGAATAATAGCTAAATAAAGACTAAATTCTTATTTGGGAAAAGAAACTCTTCCTCCCAACCAAATGTCAGGCAAAATTTGAATCCCTTCTCAATCACAATGCTACCCATTCAAGTTTCATGCATTTTTGTCGTGACCCAACAACTCCACATCCTACATCTGCATCGAAGGGCAATTCTTTAGCGTCACTTCGTTCTCATGAATCAACTTCATGATACATCATTATAATTCATCAAGTATCAAGTCTTTGTAACCCTCCAACCTCTTCACCAAGAAGACCCGAGAGAATATTGCTACAAACATCACAACAATATTATCACCAGTGGGGAAACTAATCTCCCCAAACAAAGCTACTAAAATTGATAATACATCACCCGCAAAAAGACGTGATAAAAGTATTGCTGAGGGCAAACATGACTATAATGCACTGAGCCGTTACGTTTCTAAAAGTTCCTAAATTCAACAAAGAGCTCGCACACACGCTTCATTACACTTCATTAGCTACTACAGAACGTTACAATTTAAATTTCACAATGCAAAATTTAATAAAACAATTCCTTAAATTCCTTAATTTTTTTAACGGGTTCAAGCATCGCACATAAGCTAGAAAACCACAAAGGAAAATAGATATACGTCCTTAATAAAAACTCCAATGTTTCCTAAAAAGAAGAAATAGCCCAAAGAGAAAAAAAAAGGAAAGAGGCGCAGGGCACAGCAAAATGTGACCTTGCGCCCTTTCATCATTCTCGACCGTGACCTGAAGACATGCTCATGACTTCTTCTTTTAATAATGTCTTGAACTTTGAATTAGGTCTGATGCGAGGAGTCGAAAAAAAAGCGTGGAGTCACGATTCCACATTCGTGTCCAAAGGAATTATTCAACTCCTCTTCTAAGGGAAAAAACTTGCCTTCAGTAGAGTTCTGAGGTTCCAAAAAGTGTATGACATGAAGGGCAATCAGGTAATAGGGGAATAAAGCACCTACCAACCACGATAAGTACTGCGAATATCACTATAAATGTGATAGAAAATTAATTTCAGGGTGAAATACTGGAGAATAAATTTAAAAAAATAAAAATCCTAAGCACCCTCAAATAAAAAAAAATGCCGCAGAGAAAATGCTCTCCAGAGGGCATCATTAAGTATCACACAAAATTTTCCTCAGTCGGGCAAACAAGCTCATTTTCATGATTACACCGCGCCCAGCCCACTTTTAAGGGTTAATTACTTCAGTCGAAATTTGAGAAAGAGCAAATGCAGCTGCGCGACAACCAATGAAATATGCTCAACATTATTATGCTACACGCGCGAAAATCCCAACTAACCAGGGTGCATACATTTTAAACCATCTCCATTAAAAACCTCGACCGATAAAGGGTGGAAGAACAAAGGCAAGATAAAAACTAAGGCAACTACGTTATTTTGAAATGATTGGAGACCCGATGAAACAACTTCGGCCGTCACCTTGTGGAATTTTTCCATGATTGAAAATAAGAATGAACTTTGTAATTTTCCACACGTTTCGTTCCAAAACGTGTGGAAAATTACAAAGTTCATTCTTATTTTCAATGATTGGAGACCATTCTAATAGTGCATTCTTTTCATTTAATGCCCAGAAATTAAATGATGCAACACGTGTGGTTGCTGGAAATAATAACAATGGAATATTAAATTAACTTCCAGCGAAAATAATCCAATCCTAAATTACGCAATGCCACTACTTTTACAAATGCATTTAAATGACGAAAAATTAATCGCATCGGTATGCCAATAAAATCATAGACCACCGAACATGAGCCCCTGGGACACATCTGCCACGTTCAATTAAGGTCTTAGGTCCTCAGAAGTGAAGCTTTAACACTTGCTTCCTTGATATGGAAAAAAATACTTAAAAGTACACTATTATACCCATATGACTTTAATTAATTATACTGCGCACATATGCTAACGACGTACTTTCTGGAGCACGATAAAAATTGTGATAAAGACTTCCAATTGATTCTCACATCATTTTCATGCTTTCATGATATTTCTCACAGAACGTTATGGGGTCAGAAAAGACAAAACGGGATTATATACTTTAAACTAAAAACAAAATTTATCACAGAGCTAAGATGAAAATTAACTTCTTCACGATTCACGTGTACATTAGATTCATTTTTGCGTCCATATGTTGGAAACTACATTACGAAACTCATATAGAAAATAGGAAATTGCGACGAATATATAAATTATACTGATGCACGTACGTTAACAAGAGAAATTAATTTAATTACTATGATTCCAGCAGTCAATATCAATTGATATGTGTTTACGCATGTCTCAGTATAAATAGACAGTAGTACTGAGGTCTGCAGCAAATCTATAGCAGAGTGAGTTGGTATTTTGATATGGCTTAAGCTGAGCATATTTATGTTCAAGACGTGACATTGATCTGAGAAGAAATAGAAATAATGGAATAATGCCAGGTATAATTACTTTTACAAATTATACCTCGCTTAACTTAATTAATTATACCTTTAATGTCAGAAAATACGTAAATATGAAAAGATTAGCCGATAGAAGAATTCAGTGGAGAGCTGCGTCAAATGAATCCCAGGACTAATAACTAATGATGGAGACCTAGCTTAAATTTCAAACCACAAAGGAACGCATCAGGTTTTTCCCCACACTACATAAGACTGTTATGATTACAAAATAAGTACTTTCCCACGCAACTTTTACGAGATTATTCGGAGAAAATATCGTTAATACGTGAAAATACGAACGTTTATAATTCCAAATCACAGTTGGGTTTGTTTGTTCGGGTTGGTTTGAATTTTTGTTTAGGTTGGAAAAGAAAAAGTACAGATTGGTTTTAATATATATGAATGGAAATTTTCCACAAATTTGAGTCCAAAGAATTTACAGTTCCTGCATAACCATCTCATGTCTTATTTTTACATCCATACCAGTCTCTTTAATTAGCCCACTTCCACAGATTCCTCGAGTGGGTCATAGCTGATCAATAAGTTTACGGGCGCACACATCACTCATGTGAGACTCATTTATGACACTCTCAGAATGCAAAAGACGCCTAACAATAAGAAAATACGCCAAGGAATAAGAACATTCTTTAAGCATGTGGATAACTTAACAAATAACCATTTTATCTCTAGAGTGCAAATCATTTCAAGTGCTCTCTCCGGAGGGCACATGGCAATGGAAAACAACAATGGCTAGCCAACCGCGGTAGCTACGGAAGTTGTTTGAAACCGTCGGGATTATCTCGAATAGGTAACCAAGGGGTCACGTGGTATAAAATCAAATTGCTCGCAAATTTGGTGCTTTAAAATCGCTGATTTCAACCCCATACGCTGTTTACACTTGTGTTTTATCTCATCTGGTGGCTCTATAGTCGAGGCAGATGAGAAAAACTCATGTGAAAACAATTAATGATACAGTAACGAGCGATTCAAACAGACTATATTTGCAAAACATAATGATGAAACACGTTTATCATCTGCTATCATCAAGCTATTTTGCGAGGTTAAAACTTAAAATAATTGGTCAAGTCAGTAACACGGTGACCTGGTGACACGAAGTTGGCGATTCAGAGTTTGGTAAAAAACTGATTGAGGCTTCCTTTGAGGAATAATTGTGTGATGAAATCATAAAATTTGAACTTCCTCCACATCATTCATTAGCCAACCATGGTTTCGAAAAAGCATTGACAATATCAATTAATACTTGTTGATGTCAATCAGTTGTTGAAACCATAGTTGGTTGGTAAAAAGTACTGACGATGTGGACGTAGCACATGATTTCATTATTAAGAGTTTGACGGTTAAGAAAAAGTCCTTGGCCGATGGCGCAGCTAATTTCAAGTCTTCTAATTGTATAATTAAAAAAATTCCAGCCTCTCATCCAAGATCTCTGCCAAACGTACCCTTACGTAAAATTTTTCATGGTAGAAAACCGGTTTACGGCAGGATATATAAATAATTATGTTCCTTAATTACAGAACGCTATAGCTACCTAAGGTGTCCCAGGTCCCAGAAAAGAATTCTACAAGCCGTAGAGTAAACTTCAGATGAACCACTCGTCGACTACTTGACTTTGGTTCATCTACATCTACGCAACACCCTGAGAGTCAATACGAGGGTGTGTGGCAGGGGGTGAAGATCATCGGTCATGCACTTTCGACGTGCATATAGGAGCTACAATGTTACTACTACTACTTCATGGAAACATTTTAGATAATAGAGCGGCATGCAGCTGGATGGTTAGTATGCGGATGGGTAGCATTGGGTCTCCTCCATGATACGAAGCAATACTTCTTTGGAATGGCTTCGCAAAAATATCGAACGTCCCCTCCCCAATTCAATTCAATGGAACAACACCCTAACATTTTCTTTTGTCTCCCTCCCTCCTGCGTAACCTTATAGATGTTTTGAGGGGAAAGAATGAGATTCAGTCCCTCGGACGACTATTACCGAGCGTATTTTCAGATGCATCTAGTGAGCATCTACATCTACACGATACCCTGCAAGCCACCGCGAGGGTGTGTGGCAGGGGGTGAAGATCACCATGCACGCACTACTAACATGCAAACAAGCAACTATAGTGTCTCATGCAACTAGATTGTTAGTATCTATAGTATTTGAGGGGTTAATACATGCATCATGCACTACAGACTACTCTAAAATATTTCCCCTACCTATCCCTTTCCTATGCTGCCTATTCTGTTCTCTTATAGCACTAAGTTTGAAAATTTCTAATCTATGCTTTAGAAGAAAATTCAATTAACATTATTCTTTTAAATTAAAATTGTTGTAGTTTGTACAAAAGATAATTTAAAATCAACAATCTCCTGACAAAGTCACAATCTGTTCCATTATGATTGACGTCCCTATTTTTAATATCTCTTCCTATACCTCATTACTCATTTACTACCCGGAAAGGTAGATCTTGCGAGACACAATTAGCTTTATTCGTACACGATATTTTAGTCTACGGCGAAACCACACTGTAAAAAGTAGATCTGATTTTAAGGTACAAAAGCGATCTGAATTTCAGATGCAACAATTTTAAGACAGGGTATGTTGAATTTCAGCAGTATTATCTTGTCTAAAAATAAGGCAGGTGAACGACTGAAAATCAGACCATCCAGAATCCTGCTCCCTCTGCTTCCTGCTTAACTGCTCCTGCACCAACCATCCATGTTCCTGCCTCTTCCGCACCTTGAATCCGTGTTCCTGCCTTACAACCAGACAGCGCTTAAATTCAGATCGCACTGAAAATCAGATCAACTTTTTACAGTGCAGTACTGACGTTGATGCGATATTTTTAGATTTTAAAAAGGCATTCGATGAAGTTCCTCATGATAAATTAATCTTGAAGATAGAGAGTTTTGGGATAAATAAAGACGTTGTTTGTTGGGTAAAAGAATTCTTAAGTGGGCGAGAGCAGAGGGTTGTCAAACCTCACAACCAGAGGGTTGTGAACCTGGTAGTGAAAACGGAGATATCATAATCGCTTCAACTGGGAGGGCTTAGCCAGGTTTATTGTTGCTGACCGTGGAGATGAGGACATCTTAAAAAGCGAATAACCTCGCGCAGCCGGGGATATTCGTGGCCCGATGCACATCTGACCTCGGGAGGGTAGACGGACATGGGATCGCTTCATTCTCTCGTAGGGCCGGAGGAATCCCGAGTCGCCTGACTTATGCCACGACCCCGGCAACCATTCCCCCGCCCTCACCCCTCCTCCTCCAAACCTATTCCTCCCCCCATCCCTCCCATTTAACTGCATTGACTCCGCAATCACCCAACTCACCCCACACAACCTTGCTCCTCCCCTCCCTGAGGGCAGCGCGCAAGTGGAAAATCCCGCGGCAAAATCTTCCTAAGGGAGGTGTGGTGTGAAAGTGAAAGCACGCAGCGCCAACGCTAATCCCACGATGCCTCGGGCTTGGGTGAGCGCGAGATCGAGAGCAGAAAAATTTCGGGGACAACATGATACGAGAGGCATTCCCATCGTTTTGAACAGTTACGGACGCAAATGACGAAGTGACGGGAAGGCTTCGGTTCTGAGATTTGATTCAAGCTTTCCCTTCCCGTTATCCTCCGCCCGACAAAATTCGAATTTCAGTCAATATTCAAGCCGATTTCTCGTTTCTCTAACAGCGGAAATTTCTATCACGACAGGTGGTAGAACACCCATCACTAGACATCAAAGCTCAAATACACTAGACAACCGTGTCTCTTAGTTTCATATTGAAACACTTAAAAAAAAGATAGCACTTTTCCACACAAAGTTGGTTGGTTATTTAGGGGAGGCGACTGATAGCCGAGGTAATTTGCGCTGATGAAATTGGAATCTGAATGGGTATTTTTTTAATTTTTTTTAGGATCGGGTCGCGCGAGGTGTCAAAAAGAAGCTTGTATTGGAAGGTAACAAGCGATGAGAAAACCCATAACTTTTTCGACCTTGGGTCATTTTGAACCCCTCTATTACCTAGCTCTAATACACCCTCTATTGCCCACTATTGACACGCAACTAGGTTTTACATGGAAACATGCTACATAATAGGGTCACACGTAGCTACAATATTTTGTATCCACATAGTAATAAAGGGATTGGATGTTAATACATGCATCATGCATTACAGACTAAAATATTTCACCTACATATCCCTTTGCTATGCTGCCTATTGTGTTCTCTAATAGTCAAACTATGCACTTACTGGCAGGCGCCACGATATCCACAGCATTTTATCCTATAACATGGACATAGAACCATCAAAAGATGTTCTCCAAATGACGTGCAAGTAAAAAATGAATTTCACCGAAAATATTTAGAATTCCAATGTAGGAGAGTTATGGCCATATCCTAGTAACCATCCAAACCCGATCATAATCTGAATAAAAATCAATGAGAGGAGAGTTTCCAATATTAACGAGTTATATAACCCTTGACGACAAGAAATAGCAAGCAATTGTCGCTGGGAGATGAATCATGGTGTAATAAGATTCGCAATCACGAAGCAAACGGTGATGTTAATATTAGAATGCTATGAACGGCTTGAAAGTAATTACTTAATGTATATTTTTGAGAAATAAAAGACTTGGTATCCGTTTCACCGCGCCACTCCAGTTGGAGTGACGGTGCATCTATTATAAAGTTATGCCATAGGTAATAAATAAGTCATCCGCTAGCAAGACATTTTTACATAATAAGCATGCATCAAGTACGTAAAATTTTGGACGGCTTCCTTCGCAAAAAAAAGTAGCTCAGTTGGAGGGAAAGGGAGTTGGAAAAGGGCATTTAACGAATAAGATTCACGCTATTACGGATTGATTACTTGAAGCGACTCAATTAAACCCCGGTTCTCTGAAGTCCTTCTAAATACATTCCTAAACGAGAAGTAGGCATGCGGATAATTGGGAAGTCGTGCTAGCCTTGGGGGTAAAGCGTTAAGTTACCAAATGAGGGTCCCGGGTAAAAATTGAGGAGAGGTGTCTTTATACACGCCCAGTTTAACGCAAACCCAATCACTTTCTGGGAAAGTCCAGATCATTTTGCGAAAGGCAGATGGAAAGAAACTCGCTTCCTCACTCTGATATAAGATCTGGAAACGTATTAATGCTTAGCGCTAGGGGTTACAAATAATCTCGCAACCGAATATCTCGTAAATTACATGCACTAACAGAATTTCCGTAAATAGACAGTTCGTAACCGTAACAACTGGTAATGAGACAAGACGTAACTTGCTATGACGTAAATAATAATAATACCGTAACCTTTGAAATCGATTGTGGGAGAGCCAGAAAATGATCAATAGTGAAGTCTACAATGGCGTCTAAAATGACAACGAAGGCTCAGTTGCAGCAACGATAACTTCAAGCAACGTTCATTTTAATAAAAATTAGTGATGGTTCGATTCCGATTCTATCATTTCGATTCCGATTTCATCGATTCCTAGAAAAATATCTCTTAATCTCAATGAGCAAAACAACCAATTAAAAGTCATTACTATGTAAAAGACCGACTTTACGCAAGCAGTAATAACGTATCTCTATGTGTAGATGGTGTTATCGGCCGTGACATGGTGGAAACGAGTCATTATAAATGAAAATCAAGTGTATTCATTCATATTATAATATCTGTATATGATTAATGTGCACACCCTTTCAATGATGAAGCCTCTAAAAGGGATTTTTACTGCATTTTTAAATGTTTTAATGAGTAAGACGTCGATTTTTTCAAATTCAGCCTCTGTAAATTCTTTCACGGCAGTGGATGCATGCGACATACCGATCATTTATAGGATCAATATGAAAACGTTTCCATACTTCTGACATTGCAAAGCACAAATATCACCTCTGCAACAACTAATTGGAGCAAAACTTAATAAAATGCGTCAAGTATGTCATGTATCACGAACTACGCCGGTTCGAATGTATTTTGTTTTCACGAGTACGTGGCGCGAAATACGAATGATCAATGGAAGCACGGCCGCACGTAAGATCGTGGTATGGCTGGTAGTTTACTGGAATTGGAATCGATTTTCCGTCTTTTTAAGTATTCGATTCCGAATACTTAAAAAGACGGAAAATCGATTCCGATTCTTGGCCTGGATTCGAAGAATCGAGGAATCGATTTGACCCATCACTAATACAAATGCCAAACCACCAATTGTATAATAAGGTGGTTGGTTCCATAGATGTTCCATACCATCGCTCCTACGAGATGGGTCTTCGCAACCATTTCCACAATGGGAACAGGTGGGCGGTGCCACAAATGTGCCAAATTTGCAAAACGTCGAAAATTGCGGATTTAAGCTTAATGAAAAAGTTTCATATCTTCATAGCCCCATGATTAATTAGATTTCAATAGTATGGAAATGAAGCTTATGTGTTTTTTATACTCAAATACTGAAAACAATATTCGTGCGTAGGTGTGGTAGCTTGCATGGTGAAACGCAAAATTCGTAACCTACCAACTTTCATTTAACATGAAAAACACCATCAAGACATAATCGTTAATTCTTTGAATGATGCAACGCTCCCTACGCATATATGACACACCAGCAATTAGATGAATTCATTCTAGCGATTTCTGACAGAAACGGTGTGTTTTTAATAAGAAATCACATTAGAATCTCTAGTCATAAAGATAAAAATATGTCGAAACAAATGATTTTTTGATATCCATAAAAAATGAATTCACAGACTATAATCCACACTATTTATTGAGAGAGTTTATTCTCTATGGAAGCTCCTATAACGGCAAGAAATATTCTCATCATTTTAAAAGGGAAAACATATCAGGAAAAAACTTTCGAACGTTCGCCAAAGCGACTAAGTTAAACCCCGTCGTTTTCTCTGAATGAATAGCGTGTACTATACTGTGTGAATTTATTCCTTATGGGGGGCCCAATAAAGGTTAGAAAAAAGGACATTTCCGACAGGAAAACACAGCAGGAAAAAAAAACCTTCCGAACGCTACCCTAACCGACTCAGTTAAATCCCATTTCCTTATCCAGAGACAAAGTACGAGCCATGAGCTGGATCAAACGTGCAGAAAACCTAAGGGAAGTAGTCGGCCTCAGGGAGTAGTCGAGAGGAACGGGACAGATGACACAACGCTCAACGGCTCACCCCCCTTCCAAGCACTCTGTCCAGCGGGTAGAGAGGGAGGAAGAGGAAGGAGTGTTGGCCGGCACGCACACAACGGTACGAGAAGGAGAATCCTGTTCCCCGCGATTCCTCATCTCTCTCTCTCACCTTCTCTCCCGCTTGATGGACGAGCGGTACGCGAAGGAGATAAGACCCGAAGAGTGCAGCCCATAACCAGTCGTCCAAGGGGTGCAGGGGAGGGAGGGAGTGGGGGGGAGTTGTTGGAGGGGACTAGGGAGCAAAGGGTGGAGTGGGCGGCGCCCAAGGAAAGGGGTCCGCGACCCAAGAAACACTCTCGATCGCCGGAGACTGCACACGCCGCCGTCGCGGGGTGCGTCTCCGCATCGCCCGGAGGCTGCGGCGGCATTCCGCCATGCAATCGGACCCTAACGACCGCAATCCCTCCGAATGAACAGACGGTGAAATAATGCGGAATGGATGGAATGGCAGGGTGGGTTCGGAATGTGTCGAGAATCGTGAGGACTGCCCATGACGAGGGGTGGAGTAGAGAGGAAGGGAGAGCCGGCAAACTAAGGATTTCCGCGCGGATCCGAGTTTATTGCCGGCTGCGAGAGGCAATCAGATGGCAGGAAACGGATAAAGGTAACGATGATAACAAAAATAAGGGGGGAAAAGGAAAGTTGTGTTCGACCGGAAAGCTGGTCGGGTTGTTGAGGTATGAGATAACCAACGGTGTGTCTGAAATTCGCACATCAGGGAAAGGTGTACAGTTCCTTCCCCTCTGTCATCTGCTATTTCCCACAAAAATGTGGTACACGGAAAAAAATTATACAGCTTGATTTTGGCCACAGCCCTCACCCATATCCGAACCAGAGACTTCCCATCAGCAGCCCAACGTGTTAGGCTAGGCGTTCAGACTTTCCTAATAATAATAAAGTCGTCTTTATCTGGGACGAGATTGAAACTAAATAGTCCCTTCTTCCACTTAACCACTCGGCAGTGTTAATAACATAAATTTACTGACCAAGAATAAGTTGATAAATAAATTGATCATTTACACCAAAAAATATAATTTGTAAAAAGAATTTCAATGCATACACAATGGAAAAATAAGCATATGAAATTTACAAACCCGAAATTACATTTTATAATTCAGAGACTATAAGCTTACGGAAATATCTAATATTGAATATAGTAGTGTCTAGGGCGGAAACAAAACTTAAAAGGAAACCAGATGAAAATAGACTTACGGCTTTTAAAAAGTGTGCATGAAGAAGGATGGAGAAAGTAAGGTGGGTGGAAAGTAAGAAGAACTAAGAAGTGCTGACTGCTAGGAGGAGAAATTAATGGAGGACGTTAGTATAAGGCAGAAGGTAATGTATGGTACAGGTAATAAAGAGTGTTTTATAAGACGTGATATAGGGAATAACTATGGTAGACGAGGTATAGGGAGGACAATAACTGAAAGTTTGGGCATATTATTGGGGAAAGAGCGTATGTGGGGCGGAAGAGCCATGGTGTTAAATATAGGGATAGTAAAAAATAAAGTAGTGCCTAATTACAAAACAGGTAGAAAACAAATAAAAGAAAGGCATATTCAGCAATATTCCTCTGATATTTTAGAATAATGAATGAAAAAAAGACCTAACAGCATATATTACAGAAACCCTACATAAAGCGTAGGAAGTATCAGCTATTTCTTTTTATTCTTATAAATTAACATCTACTTCTCTGTAATTGATACATTTTTAGTTCTTAACATCCGATAAATATATGGCGATAAAACTTTCCTCCACAAAATTTCGCATACATTAACGTAAGAGGAATACTTTGTAATAATTTTCATCCTGACTTTTTCAAGAGGCCCTCACCACACATCGTTTACATGCAGCACCCGATGGTTAGAAAACGGAAAAATAATTCGTATTTTCCAACTCGTCAATTCTTCGTAAAGTTTCCGAGTCAGCGGAGGGTGAAAGCCGTTGCGCCGCAGAGCGAAATGCATAATGTCGTCAAAATTTACGGTAAATTTGAAGAAAAATACTCCATTTCAATTTATACTCAGAGAATCCTACCTACCAGGAACATTTTCGACTGATGGGCGAGTACGGTACGAGTAAGGAGGAAAAAGCTAATCATTAATTTGGAAAATAATGATTCCACGGCAAAAATCTGAGTGATGATGCACATACTTCGCATGAATAAAATGGTAATAAATTGAACACATTCCCTTTTGGGTTTGTGTCGTTGGCCAATTAATGGGATTCCTGCCGGCAGAATACCTTAGCTTGAACGAAATGGGACCGCGGTCCGCTTCTGGGGACAAGGAAACGTTACCATTAAATTACATACTCGTTGACTAATCTGCATGATTAACCTGTTCCATATTTGGCATCGGCTGAACAGGCATGATGACTCAGTAACTGGATATGAGTGAACTAATTTTCGTTTCACGAGCCAGAGGAGTATGGTCAGAGGAGAAATGATTATCGGAATACATTTTATTTTTTCCCTCAGTGAATCTTGGAATAAAATTGAGAATTTTCTACAGGGCGGACAACACAACATAGCTGACTAACTGCATTCTAGGGAGTGGTAGATTTTTCTTGAGTGCAGCGTTGAGAACAATTCAAGCTAAGAACTCCATCCGTCGGATGGGACGTTAAACCGTGGATCCCTCGGCGCATTTCAATAACAACAGGGAAATGCCGAAGCCTGATTTCTCCACATTCCTACTCCACTCCATAAATACCAACACGTAACAATCGCTAATAACTTGCATTACGTAAGTTTACGAGCGCCTCCCCTAATAGTCATTGGGGACTGCGTGCGTTAAGAGGTCACGCCTCTTATAGCTCGTATGCTAGCCTCGGCTGTCTTATTTTTCCATTGAGGAATTTTAGTTGTGCAAATTTTCAACTCTTAATTATCAATTAATTAACGGGTTGTCATTTCCCTCATAGGTCAAAAAATAAAACAAAATTAATAAAACGGAAAAATATTACCTAGAAATACTACTTCCACCATTTTCCATGCAGAGGAAAATGAATTTAGAACGCTGGGGATTATTACTCGATAATATACAGAGATTAAGTGCGGATTGGGATGAAAATACGACCACCAAGCTGTGATACTCCTCGCTAGGCTACCACAATATTCCAACATCGCGACATTTTCCTCCTTCCTCCATTATATCACGCTTGAACGTAACTATACGCGCCCAAGGGATCCAGATAATCCAGTTAAAGCATGACATGAGAGACCCAGGAGGCCTAACCACTTGAGAATACACGACTCCCTCGCACGAGGTGAGCATTCGTGCGCTAGGAAATCGGAACCAGAATAACGATGAAAAATAAGTCACCCTACGGGAATCCAATGCGCGAATCACTGAACGGGAATTCAGCGCTCGCCAGTTAACACTGGGACTATGGTGACTTTTTCACGACCCCAAGGTCAGGAAAAAAAAAGTGAGGGGATAACATATAAGAGCACCTTCAATTTAAACAACTACTGATGCGTGTATGGAACAATGAGATTCCACAT
Source organism: Platycnemis pennipes (assembly GCA_933228895.1). Taxonomy (NCBI): domain Eukaryota; kingdom Metazoa; phylum Arthropoda; class Insecta; order Odonata; family Platycnemididae; genus Platycnemis; species Platycnemis pennipes. The sequence goes on along the minus strand of OW121851.1, from coordinate 112,830,143 downwards.
ACACCAACGTCGTTTTCTTAACCGCAAGATCACTCACTCGCTCAGTGATTCAACCCGAAGGTAGGTTTTGATAGGTGAGGGTAAAACTCACCACGGACTAAGCCACAGGCGTGTGAATTTCACACATTCAGGGCAGGGGGGCCAGTTCCTTTCCCTAGGCCACCTCGCACTCCCGAGGATTTTTCGTTCGGGGGCTTAAGCCGGATTTGAACCCGGGACCCTTAGATCAGTAGCCAAGCGCTCTACCTACTAGGCTACCACGCTCCTCAACCACAAGATTTAAGATATAAATCACAATATCTTCAACATAGACGTTAATTAAGTTGAAAGATTCAAAATAAGAACAGAAGAAAATACTTAATATTGCCGCCAAAACAACTCTGCTCCCGGTTAACACTTGCCTAGTGACAATCACCTTGAAAATAATACCTATCTTACCATCGAATTCAATAAGACGGGAGGAAACTAATTGACGGTGACTTTATAGAAATTTGCTAATCTAACAGTAAAGTAGAACCACGGCAAAATATTCATTCACAATTACCATGGGAGCATCATCTTGAAAAGGATATTTTACCGCCAATTCAATAACGCAGGGAAAAACTAATTTACAGTGAATTTACAGATATTGCAAAACTTTTTAACCGAAACGATCTCCATAGTTCCTCCTCGTATCAAGTTACAAAAGGGTCATTGGAGCCTCTTTCACTTTTCCCTTGTTGGACCTTATTTGGAATACGCTGACAGCATATGGGATCCTTCCGAAATTGGCTTAAATAATGAACTGGAGCGTGTGAAGCGAAAATCGGCACGCTTTGTAAAGGGACGGTATAACTATATCAGCGCAGCCAGTCATTTAGCTGAACTAACATGGGAATCATTGTCAAACCGTACATTTAAATTTAGATCTAACCTCGTAACTAAATTTCAAGACAATATTTTCACTGATGGCGCTAAAAATATATTGCGATCCCCAACTTACTATGGTACACTGGAACATAATAATAGAATCATCATCATCATTGATCAACAATCCTAGGATTGGTTTGACGCAGCCCTCCACTCGATTCTTCTATCGGCCAACCTCTTCATATTAACGTAGCTCCTCTCTTTTACATCCTTCACAAACTGTTCCATACACCTCATACGAAGCCTGCCTTTTCCATTCTTTCCGTTCACTTTTCCTTCGACGATTGTTTTCATCAGGCCATCGTGTCTTAAGATGTGGCCTATTAAGTTGTCCCGTCTTCTTTTTATGGTTTTCAGTAGACATCTCTTCTCTCCCACTCTTCTTAAGACTTCTTTTGTCACTCTATCGATCCATTTTATCTTCATTATTCTTCGGTAGCACCACATTTCAAATGCTTCCAGCTTCGACTTCTCTGCTGCTGTTATCGTCCATGCTTCGCTGCCATATAGTATAATGCGCCAAATGTATGTTCTAATGAATTGTTTCCTCACAAGAAAAAATAATGGCCGAACTGACAGATTCAAAAAGTCCTACCTTCCTCGTACGAAAAGGGATATGAATAGACGTAAATGTATCCAATAGTATAAATACTTAAATAAGGACTTTAAGCTAACCCAAATAACAGCATGTTTTTGCATGTTTGCTTTGATATTTTTATCTTTTTTGATTGACAATTATATAGTTTACACTAGAATAACACTTACTAATAGAAATTTACTAACCCTCTTCAAGCATGATATGTATTGCATGTTTGGTGTAAATTCACCCCCGGTCAAACACCTTTATGGTGGCTTGAGGAGTATTATGTAGATGTAGATGAACATTTGACTAACGACAGTCAAGATTTTTTTTATCCAATGCCCCCTTTTCAAACTATTTGCGGATGGAAACGGAGATAAGCACGGTCTACCACACTCAGAATCAGTACCTCATGATTCCGAACTTGAGGCACTCCATTCGTAAGCTGGTTTTTCGCTGGGACGAGAATAAAGTAATCGTGCGGACGAACGCGGTGCACCCACTAGACGTATTGAAACAAGACTGCAAAACTACTTCGTCGCTCCGACGTACGCTGCCTTAGAAATCTGGAACGATGAGAGAGAAAGGTCGAGCCACTGCCATTGCAAGTCCGGTTCTCTCCCAGTCATTACGAGTCAACTTTTTTTTTCACCCATTCGGCGACGACTTGAAAAAGTTTCCTATCCGAGTAAAAAAAAATGGGTCGCGGGAAAAAGTATCTTCACCGTGTGCGGGCGAGTCTTTTGAAAGAAAAATGATATAATTTGACGGAGATAACGTTTGACTCCACGAAGGCAAACTAGTGGGGATGCGGAATTTCCGACCTACTCACAGCATAAGCGAGGAGCGTGGAGAGAACAGATTTGGAACACCGAAGAAATCTCGGTGTTAACGGGTCGAAACTGAAGGCATTCGATTCAAAAATGGAACCACGAAACAGCAAAACTGACACGAGACGTGAAGGCAATGAAAATCACAAGTCAACATGCAAAAATTATTACATTAAATATCCATACATTAAATGCAACCTACAGACACATATAGTCAGCTTCTCATAAGGGATTTTTAACCTTGGATTATATTACACTGCGAAAAAACAATAATTTACGTCGGAATAACACTGAATGAAAAATTCTTCCTTAAAGCCGTGTAAAAGCGCACTTCTCATCAGGGATTTTTAACGTTGGATTATACTACACTGCGAAAAAACATTAATAAAACGTCGGAATAACACTGAATGAAAAATTCTTCCTTGAAGCCATGTAAAAGTCAACAGCAACGATGAATACCATAACAAGAGCAAGAAAATTCAATTTGTGCCCACATATGCACCATTTAAAACTTTATAAACTACATCAATTTTTTTAATATTCAGCCAACGAAAGTCATGATTTTTATTCTAATATCTCATAGCACTTGTGATCACAAGGTCTTTCGAATGCAATACAGATCAGTTCGGTGAAAGAACCGCATTCAGAACACGACAAAGTTCAACGACACAAGAAAGAGTGTGACATACAGATGAGAGGTTGCGACACCGTCATTAACACTTAGCGTCACAACGGAACACTTTGACGGGAGAGCCAAAAATTAAAAAAAAAAAAAAAAAAAAAACTTCGAAGGCTTTCCCCTCCACTGAGAGGTGTACCTAATTTGAAAGGGCATTTTGGCAAGATGAATGGAAGGGGGGGGAGTAATGGAGTACACACGGAAACCTCAGAAACGAATACGCACCTATACCATATGGTAACTAAAATCTCTATCCTATCGTGAAAATTGATGAAATTAGGACTCAGAGTAGAGTAGAGGAGCCCAACTGGGGCACTTTTTGGGTTTTTGCCTTGAAACAAAAGGAAATAGGCCTAATGTTGAGATAAAATTTGGACATTTTGGTTGGTTTGATTGATTTGGTTTAACTTTTATAGGACATTTGAAAGAGAAAATCGAAAAATGTTTCGCACTCCTATGAATATCGAACTCGCATTTAGCAGCTGTTTCGGAAAGCTTCCAACGTTAGATCGGCGGAATCCCATTGAATGGAAATCATGACAAGAAGCAGTATACCCTTTTAAAAAAATTCTCCTCCCCCTCCAAAAAGGCTGCCTGTACATAACCACTAACCTATGCTAAATAGCGCTTTATCGGTCGCCTCCTAATACAAAAACAACAACCAGTGGTGCACCCAGAAAAATTTAATGGGGGGGCCGCCATCTGCCCGATCTTATGCAAAGTGTAACGTAATATAACGTAAAGTGCAATAAAGTATGTTATTATAATCAGTATATTTTGCATGTTATAGCAGACCATATTAGTTATTACATTTATAAATCCTATAAGTAGCCATAACGGATTTACAGACAAAAATAGTCATAAGCTTTTAGGCCTTTAGGTCTTTTATCTTGCTGCTACCACCATGTGACTGTGACTTGATAATTAAAAATTAAGTTGGGTTTTGTAGAGAGCTAAGGGGGAGCCAGGGCCCCGTGGGGCCGTGGATGCGTGCGCAACTGACAACAACGATGTTCAAGGATACGTATTCATCGTGAACGCTTGCGCAAATAATTCCTTTCGCTGCGCGACTGTTTGCAGATGCGCCCTATCACAAGAAGAAGCAAAGCAAAAGTGCGCCTTGTTTATCAAAGAAAAAAAAATATATATAGAATTATTACATCAAACCACACCCAAACATTCTTTTGCCCCGCACAGAAGGAGAGAAACCAAAAATCCTGTCTCGGGCCTCCCTGGCACGCCGCCTTCCGGAAGAAATCAATTACTCGCCCTTATTAGGTTACATTCTCGGGCCGGTGGCAATCGATTCCGAGACTCGTGACGAGGAAGCCGCCGGCGAAGGGGCGAGGACCTGCATCTGCGATTCCACGCCTCCTCCGACTTCATCACTCTCGGGACTCGCAAACGTCAACTTGGATTTGGCAAAATAATCGAATCACGCCCCCATCAGACGGAGTGTGTTTGCGCGGGAGGAACTTCGTGAGAGTGGATGGGATTTTAGGGAGCAGGACCGGCAAGGAAGAAGTGTGAGGGCTTTTTCCCACGACTGGCACTACGATAATTTCATTCAACCTTTGGTGTTAAGTAGACATCTATAGTTTACGCCACGCTGATTTCCCGCTATTTTCAAGCCCTTCTTCTCACTATAACACTCAGTAACTAAAATCTATATGACTTAGATACAAAATTATAGATACAAGATTAATTATACAAAAGGGTCATTTGACCCTTTTTCACATTTCCCTTGTTAGACCTTATTAGGAATACGCTGCCAGTACATGGGATCCTTCCGAAATTGCGTGTGAAGCGAAGATCGGCAAGCTTTGTAAAGGGACAGTACAATAACTATAACAGCGTAACCAGTCATTTAGAGGAACTAACATGGGAATCATTGTCAGACCGTACGTTGAAATTTAGATTTAACCTCGTAACTAAATTCCACGACAATATTTTCACTGACGACGCTGAAAATATTTTGCGAACCCCAACTTCTTACGGTACACTGGAACATAATAATAGAATCATCATCACCATCGGTCAACAATCCTAGGATTGGTTTGACGCAGCCCTCCACTCGATTCTTCTATCGGCCAACCTCTTCATATTGACGAAGCTGCTCTCTTTCACATCCTTCACAAACTGTTCCATATACCTCATACGAGGCCTGCCTTTTCCATTCTTCCCGTTCACTTTTCCCTCGACGATTGTCTTCATCGGGCCAAGTTGTCCCGTCTTCTTTTTATAATGAACTGGAGCGTGTGAAGCGAAGATCGTCAAGCTTTGTAAAGGGACAGTACAATAACTATGACAGCGTAACCAGTCATTTAGAAGAACTAACATGGGAATCATTGTCAGACCGTACGTTGAAATTTAAATCTAACCTCGTAACTAAATTCCAAGTCAATACTCTCACAGATGACGCTAAAAATATTTTGCGATCCCCAACTTACTATGGTACACTGAAACATAATAAGAGAATCATCTACATCATCAAGGGTCAACAATCCTAGGATTGGTTTGACGCAGCCCTCCACTCGATTCTTCTATCGGCCAACCTCTTCATATTAACGTAGTTCCTCTCTTTCACGTCCTTTACGGCCTGTTCCATGTAACTCATACGAGGCCTGCCTTTTCCATTCTTCCCGTTCACTTCTCCCTCGATTATTGTCTTTATCAGGCCATCGTGTCTATAAGACTTCCCACCCTAGATTACATAGCACTTCAGCCTCAACAACACTGTAACTCTCTTGCTTTTGTGAAATAATACAAAACAGGGTTCCTTATTTACACGTTAATTTATCTCTCTACAGTTAGGGTTCAGATGGCAGAAGGGAGAGTTTTGTCTCAATCTCGCCGTAATAAAGACCTTTAATTATTATTAGTTCACGCTTGCTTATTCGCTAATTACTAATAGTTAGTTATTCAGGAGAGGCGACCTACAGCTGAGGTCATTTGCGCTATATAGGATAGGTGGGTAATTGGGTAATGGTAGGAACATTTCAGGTAATGGAGGAAGGGTGGAGAGAAACCTGGCGTCGGCACGGAGCACTGACCCTGTTATGCTTTACTCGCAGTCACTCAAGTAGGGACCGGTTTGCCACTGGCCGGGACTCGAACCCGGGCCCTCGGGATGGGAGGCCAGTACTCTAGCCACCACCCCAACCCGTTCCCCCTAATTATCATTTGTAACATTATTTTTATGCACTGGAAAGCACATAGGCCAGATATCATCTGAAGATAAATAAAAAGAAAACAATGCCAATGGTATACAATAGAGGAGAGGAAGCCAAGACCAACGTTAAACTAGGAAAACAAAATTTTGAGAGGGTATATTAATTTAGGAAGCAGAGTGACCACCAATGGACGAAGCAAGGAGGAAATAAGGAGCAGAATAGCCCTGGCGAAAAGATTATTCTTCCAAAATAACAATCCACTGACGGCAGGAAACACAAGCTTGGAAGTAAGAAAACGCTTCTCCATAACATATATCTAGAGCAATGCAAAGAGAAGACTTTCAAAAGCCTTAAAAATAAGACGGGAAACTTAATTGACCATATCTTGAGACAAAACAATGATGACAATCGTCCAGTGAAAACTGAACGGGAATAATGGAAAAGGTAGACCTCACATGAGATACATGGAGAAAGGAGAAAGGAAAGGATGTGAAAGAGAAGAATTAAGCGACTACGAAGAGGTTGCCCGATAGGAGAACGAATAGAAAGATGAGTCAAACAAACCTTGAATAGTTGACCCATGATGTGAATATCATTTGAAAACATGATTAATTTATAATGCATCTTTCTCCCAAAGTAACTGAAAGCAGGACCCCCGTGTTCACACTACCATTAGTCCCTTTTTAGTCACCACGATACCATCGTAATAGCCTACTCGACTCCTCAGCCCGCCCCTTTCGTGTTACATTGCTCTTGGACAGCCTCTAAGAGTCTCGCCGTAATAAAAAACAGGCTACGCAGAAATAAAATAAGTAGTTGGTTAATAAATCCTACTAGTTGGTACCTCAAAATAATACCTCCAAATTAGAGTACCAGCTGGGGATTACGCAATTTTGATAAATTGAAAGGTTTCTAGTTTCCATAACAGCAACCGGCGGTAACAAATAATGAAATTAAATAGATATTACAGTTTCTACACAGAAATGACAACCTTGATTTGAAATTCGTTTAATAGAGTTCAAATACATTACTACTCGAAAAAAATCACTTTTCTTTAAGAAAACGAGTTATTAAAAAATGTAAATACCACAAATTATAGATGAAAACGCATAATGTACAAGCAGCTGTAAATGAAAACAAGTTCTTCCAAACATTTCATTAAAAAGTAAAAATATGCAATGACTCACGCAAAGACTAATTAATTATCTAGAGGAAATGGAAATGAGACAGAAGAATGGTCTGTCAATTTTATAAATACAGTGGAAGCCAAATTAAAATAATATTCCTTGAAATGTATCGGGAAACTCAGGCCTAATGGCATAAGAGGAAATCTTTTCGTCCCAAGCCAGGAAAAATTCATACTTGCTTTCTTTTCGATGGCTACTGATCAACTTGCCTTTATTATGTCACTTGCCAACCTCAATGTAATCAATGTCAATGAATCAAACTAAAACGAAAGAAATGAGCTTTCCAAAAGGAGAAGCCTAAGATAGAAAGGGGCGGATAATGGAACAGGTGGGTACATTTCTTTGCCTGGACAGAATCACGGACGAATGTGGGTATTGTACCACTGGCGTTAGGAAAATCACGATTACAACACGAAGTGAAATATTACACATAGAAGGAAGCATTTTGAATAAACTAAAAATATAAAAAAGTCAGAACATTATAGGATACAGAGGGTGGGGTACTATGCTACGAGGCTATCCAGGAGAAGCAGGTTGGAAAAAATATAGGTGGTTTTAGAAAGAGTGTTAGAAGGAATAAAAAAGTGCAAGGATCGAGGGATAAACAACGAGGAGGTTATTTTGTAAATTGGGGAAGTTGCTGAATGAAATAAAGAGAAAAATAGTGAGATAGATAAATTTGAAGAGATGGACATCAATTTAAAGAGATACATAGCAATAGAGAGAGGTTCAGAAACTCATTTTTTTTGCGAACAAATCTTTCACGGTTAAAGATGAAAGTGATGATAAAAGGGGAAAATCGGAATAGGTATTAAAGATTCTGGTGTAGAAAAATAATCTAATGATTCTGTTAGCGTGTTCATGTTTTAGTATTACTAACATATCCATGCCACGGGAACTTTAAATTAATTATTGCATCTAAGCAAATGCCCCGTGAACAAGTATTAAATTAATTTGTAGAGACTAGAAATTCAGTTGTACCTCTCAGTTCTTTGCAGGTAGTGCAAGCGTTTCTAGCATTCTTGCATGCGTGCACGATAGTATGCGTAAACTTAATTTTCTTAGGATTTAATGCAAGCCTGGTGATGGCTCAACCCCCTGCCACACACCCCTGCAGTGGCTTGCACGGTATTATGTGGACGTTAATCAAGCAGCATGACTGAATTAGTTACGAGGAGCGATGGAGGAGATGCTCCACTAAAGGAGGTGATAGAAGGGTAAATGGTTGGAAAGTTTTAGCAATTAAGATGGAACAAAGAGAGTATCCTAATAAGAGGAGATACTTTGGGTTGGTGACGGAGGATTCAAAAAGAAAAGAGGAGAAGCAGTAGAACAGAGTAGGAGCACTCCATGAAAAATCTAACCTGTGTAATAACCAATAAATAAAGTATCGCGCGATCAACCTACAAAATAGGTCAAAAGCCCTAAAAAAAGCGCATCTGAAACACGGGACAATTTCAGTGGATGCTAAAGATAAGATTTATAAACTAAAAAAAAAAGCATCGCAGACCAGAGTTGATGGGAGCATGGCATAAAAGCTGGACATGGTACGGAGGAGAAGAAAAAGGCGAGGTTCCTCTCCGTTCCGTGAAAGACTTCAACTGGTCCGGTTTCTTTGAAGATCGCTGCCCGCACTTCGTAATCCCTCAGATGAGGCAGGGAGAGCAATGCACTTGGGGAGGAACGTTAGGGGCAATGCGACTTTCGGCTGCAGAGCCATCGGAGCGTGATCTCCGCCGGCTCCGCAATGTCCATCCGACTATAAACCAAAAACGATCGACACCGAAAAAAAAGGATTACCTGATGAAGGGAACTTGAAATTAAAAAAAACGCATTACACTGCATTACTTGTCCGAGTAAATACAAAAAATGGGTGCGGTAGAGAAGGGATTTTCGTGGAAGACCCGGTCGATGAACGCACGCTGCACGGAGGAAGACAGTTTCATTTTGAACCGTCACTAACAAACAAGTTTCGTTGGTCCTCAACATCTTAATATTTGACCAAAATTTGGAAGAAATTCGAAACGTGGTGTTGGAGAACTGAAGAAGGACCGAGTGAAAGGCATTTTAAGAAGTCAGGATTAAAAAAAAACGTTAGACAAAAATTCCGAAAAGAAAAAGGGATAATCTAATTGAACCCTTCGTGGATTATGACGGTCGCAAAAATGGCAATCGTCGAGGAATTAGCGAACGGGAAGATTGGCAAGGGAAAACCTTATTTGAGAAAGACGGGAGAGCTAGAGAAGAACTAAGTGGATTATACCAATACGAAGATGTTAACCGAAAGAAGGCACGAGTGGAGAGCTCTTGGGAATGTTAGCTGGTCATGATGACGATTCAATTGGCATTCGGATGTGATTCAGAGCATGAAGTTGTAATGTATTCCAAAAAATATTAAGAATTTCAAGCGAAGAGACAATCGTTGCAAAGAGCCGGAGAGATAATCCGCAAATTGGAGCGATTAAGATGGAAGCAAATAATGTAAAAATTACGATTCCAGATGAAAGAAAGTGGATTTGGCCCACGTGGGATACGCAATAGAAAAATGCAATACTCTTGTGATAGGTATATGATACTAGAAATGGTTACCGGCGTGACTTCGTGGAACTGCTTCATGACTGAATAACCAAAAACACTATACATAATTATTCATAAAATATAATTTATTTACGATATCGTTTCGTTGTCGCGCAACATTTTCAAAGGCACTTGAAAAATGTTGCGCCGCAACAAAGCCAAGTCGTAAATAAATGATATTGTACGTGGAATCACAGTCTGTTTTTGGTTACTTAATCAGGTATATGATACTGTTCAAATGAGTTTCCGAACGGCCGACAGTACCTACTAGAATTCACACTTTTCGCGCTAAGAACTTCCGTACGGTAGATTTCACGCTGCTGGGTTCAATCCCACCTCACATAAGGAATGATCGGGAAATATGCAGAAAAAATCGAGTTGATTTCCGAACCATCCACAGAGTGATTTTTTTTAGTTGCGAGGATTTTCAAAGAAAGCTATTTCACACAATGCATATTAAAAGATAAATACAAGACATTGATGTACCCCATTGTTGTTACGCTTATTGACCACATTACCACTCATATCATGAAAAATAAAAATTTTGATGCAATCTATACACCATTACACCCTCATGAAAAAATGGAACAGAGAGCTCAATTAACAAAATTCTCTTTAATTGATTCCACAATTATCTTTATTCCTTTTTCTTCTTCAAAGATGACTGAATTGTCGCTGTCTTCCCAATCATTGATGACAATCCCTTCCTGGTTCTTTCATTTCATAAAATTATTTCTATATTTTAAAAAAATCTTCATAATGTTCTGAAAAATTGAAACTCTGGACCAACCCAACATTCTATTCCCTGAAGCCCCTTTTCCTAACAATAACAACACCGATCTTCAGGCGTATAATTATTCCCAGGTAGGTACTCAAGCTATGTGCATTATTCATCCGTTCACGAACATGACTTTCAGATTTCCAAGCTATATTATGCACATGATTTTCCATCTGACTTACAGTCCTTTACTTCCTGGTTTCAACACAACTGAAATACCACTGAAAGATACTATTTGAAGGGTTATTTTTCATACCTTTCGAGGGCATTATCCATTCATAAGAACACAAATTTCCCCCTAATGCCTCCCATCAGCTTCGGCTCACAATTCTAACCCAATCTGGAGAGTGGGATTCAAGAGATGAAATCAGATTCCCTTCCACTTCGGTCCTAAGCTAAGCGAAATCTATTATGTAGCAGGCCTAGAAACTAGCGAATGGGAAACATTAACTTGCATACCTACGGCCCAATCCCTATGACGTAAATACAGAATATTTCACATGGCAACGCAATTTTTGCCTAGAGATAATAAAGCCCTACGAGAACAATATAATCAATTACAGCGCTTCGTAGAGGGCAATGACGTAGATATTGAAGTAAGCGCTGGTGTCCATAGAAACCCACCCCATCGTTATTTATGCGCACACCTTTCAGCGGAATTTTAAACGGCGACTCGAAAGAGAGAGGGAGAGAGGAGGAGACAATGGATTCGAGAAAGGAATCGACGTTTGCTGTCACCACTCCTATTCGAACTCTCATTGCGGACATCACGATCCTTAAGAGAACGGAAGAGAAGATTATGAAGTTCCTTCGGCGACATCCTGGTCAGCGGGCGACGTTGAATGCTGATTCCTGCGCCAAGACTATTGCGAGCTACGTGAATTCCAAGCGACCAATAGCGAGAGGGCATTTCATCACGGGTATACCAACCAAGAGAAATAATTCTTAGGACATTCCTAGTCTAAAAAAATAATATCACATCGCATCTTCAGCACCTATTGGTGCACATCAATCCTTTCACCTTCAGTGCTTCCATTTACCTCTGCTCCGATCAAAACATTTATTACCATACAATTCCATCTTTCTATCCATCATTCTTTGTTGGTCTTCCTCTCTTCCACCAAATAGATTTTCTCCAGTCTTCTCCAGACCTCTAAATTTCCCCATCAACTTATCTTCATTACAAACAGGCAAGACAGTTCTGTTCTCTTCGTTCCAAACAAGAATATCAACTGATATTTGGTTTACGTATTCACCTAAGGGTGCAGTCATACCTATAATTCCTTCCTTACATAACGACTTCATCTCCAATAGCAATTATTCTTTTCATGCCCTCATTACCGACACTATTTCCTTCCACAAATTTTGGCCCGGCACGTTAACTGCTCCGCTACTTCTAACCCGCGCGAATTTACGTCCCTCTTCGTTTAATTTTAAGACCCCGCCCGTCCAATTCAAGAGATTATCGTAAATTACGCTTCTCGCGGTTTAATTATCTCCCATGTCTGCATCGTACTGATCCTGAGTCACCCAACAGTAAATATGAAGCAAGAAACCATAGACGTCCTCAGGTTTTCCGAGGCCTGAGTTGTAATGAACCCCGACATTTGGACATTACATGAGGTGCATTTGCCAATCCGTGACCTGAATCTGTCAGCAGTCCACTGTCTAATAAACGGTGCCCAAAGTGCGGACTTCAGGCTTATTCTGGCCCGACATAAACTTCAATCCGGTCTGCGGAGAAATTTGTAGCAAAAGGCCAACACATGCCATATGTTCACAAGTTCACTAAGAATGAAGGAAGGACACTTCTGGTGACTACAAAATGAACCTATTTAACACAAATTATTTGATAAAATTAACTTTTCCGGAAAGAAAATTTTGTGCGTAAAAGTTTTAGCCAGTCCATCTGTAAAAGAATGTCAAGCAATGGTAAGGGATGAAGTTCAACCTCTTGGAGAAAAATATGTGATTCTCAGAGAGTAAAAAGTCCTGTAAAACGTTAAGAAAGGCAGAGAGAGGATTCGAATATTTAAAAATAATTTTCAATGTAGGAATGACGCCCGATTATGGAGTGAAGTAATATACGGCATACATGGATAGGGAATAATAGGCAAGGATCATCCGCGAACCTACCCATGCCGGTAGACTATTACTGAGAATGATATGCATATAATATACCTACGTGGCGCGCATATCCTTGGGTTACGTGCCATTTGGTTCGAGGAGTAAAACGTTTTGAACCATTTGAACGCCTCTGATCTTCGTGTGGGCACGTAGGATTCCATCGAGAGTGAGAAACCGAAGAAACCTCTCCGACGATATTTCCCACTCATGAGGTATCCCGAATCGACAAAGAGATACTCCGGGAGTGATTATCCACGGGGAGAAAATCAGCATGCTACGATTCGCCGATGACATAGCAGTCATGGCAGAAACAGAAGGAGATGTAAAGAAGACACAAGGAAATATGGAAAGAACAATGACCAGACATCATCTGAAGATCAATAAAAAGAAAACTAAGGTATTGGTATGCAGCAGGAGAAAGGAAGCCAAGACCAATATTAAACTAGGGAAACAAAAAATTGAGGAAGTGGAAGAGTTCTTCTACCTGGGAAGCCGAGTAACTAGCGATGGACGAAGTAAAAAAGAAATTGCCAGTAGAATTGCCCAAGCAAAAAGGACATTTTACCAGAAGAATATTCTGCTTACTGCTGCAAATACAAGCGTTAAAGTGAGGAAACATTTCATTAGAACTTACATCTGGAGTATTCTACTATATGGCGGCGAAGCATAGACGATAACAGCAGCAGAGAAGTCGAGGCTGGAAGCATTTGAAATGTAGTGCTACCGAAGAATGATGAAGATAAAATGGATCGATCGAGTGACAAACGAATAAGTGTTAAGAAGAGTGGGAGAGAAGAGATGTCTACTGAAGACATTAAAAAGAAGACGGGACAACTTAATGGGCCACATCTTGAGACACGATGGCCTGATGAAGACAGTCGTCGAGGGAAAAGTGAACCGGAAGAATGGAAAAGGCAGGCCTCGTATGAGGTATATGGAGCAAGTCGTGATGGATGTAAAAGAGAGGAGGCACGTCAGTAGGAAGAGGTTGGCCGATAGAAGAATCGAGTGGAGGGCTGCGTCAAACCAATCCTAGGACTGTTGACCGATGGTGATGACGAAAGAGATACAGGGAAAGAGAGAAGAACAATTGCCCACACCCACCGAAGCAAACACTTCCTACTCATGAGGCATTCCGAATCGACTGTGAGATAGGGGGAAAGGGAGAAAAACAATTGCCCGCGCCTTTTGGCGGACCGATTCTTCCCCAGTCGAGGAGTCGCGGCGATAATCCACCGAGGACATAACGGTGCTGCAGGGGCGGGACGAAATTAATTCCGTGGCACGAGGGGTGGGTGGGGGGGGGCGGGAAACCTATCGGAATAAACGAGACACGCGGGGTCGCAGGGGTGAGCCAAGGGAAGGTGCGGCAGCGCGACGCATGCCGCTCCCCCAAACCCACCCCCTCTCGACGGGGGAGCGAAACAGGTGCACCGGATAAAAAAACCCGACGCCGACGAGGGAACAAGGATAGGGAAACTGGCTTTCGCCCTCAGCCGGGTAAAATTGTTCGGGAACAAGATGGAGGGACTCGAGCAAACAATGGTATAGGATGGAAATACTAAAACAATGGCTGCCGATAGTTTTTCTACCGGTTAGGGAAGGTTGTTGTTGCTGTTTAATGGGGGAGGCGATCGACAGCTAAGGTCATTTACACTCTTAAGGTTCGGATTTTTTTGAAGAAGTAAAGATATTCAAGGAGTGGCTAGAAACCTATCTTCGGTATTAGCCTGTTCTTTACGAAAAGGGCATATTTCTTACGTACGGAGTACTGAATCTGAAAAGCCCTCCACACCAAACTCATGGACCTGGGGTCCTGATCTCGGAACGATGCGATAAATTTCGAGAACGATAATAGCCGAACCTCGAGCGGTATTCTTGAAGTCACATCCTAATCGCATGCAATATTTTGTTTCTCCGAGGTATCCTATGGGAGTAACTTAAATTGGCTTTTTATTTGAGAACTCGCGAGAAATGAAACATGGTTTTGAATTTGCATTATTTTAGTGCCATGTAGCTCAAGCCCTTGACGAAGCAAATGTTAATGCATTCGGAAGAGGCCAAAGTTTTCGAAAGCGCGACGACCCATTTTCCCAACAAGAACATCGAATCAGTACATTATGGGTAAACGCCTCGCGAACGGAGTTATTGATGTATTTGAGCAATATTCAGATGAGCCAACTCTCTTCTGCTTTGGATACGTCGGTACAAGTACGGAATGGAGAGTAACAATATTGCATTCCATGGTAACATATTCAGTGCTATCAATCTATCATAGGGCACAATGTTTTTTCTGCAATTATCCATTCTTCTGCGTCACGATCAATAAAAATGTCACTTTACTCCTTGCTAGGAAAAGAATTTTCAAGATTGGTTCAATTTGGTCAAGTTTTTGGGGAATAAGCATAAAATGACTGTTATTCACTATGGTTATTATTAAATTTGGTTCCATTAGCCATGACGATTTTTCCATTTCGAATGTTATGCCAACTCTCGAAGTTACCGTAAAAGTTTTTTTTTTAATTCCTTACGATTAATTCTCTATACGTGAATATAACGAGGCGTAAAATAAAGTTTTTGGACTAAATATTAAATGCCAGGAGCCAATGGATCTTGGATCCATTGACATTCTGTTCAGAGCTGACTAATGCCGACGCCGAATTTCAGTCCACCCTTCCTGCATTCCCCGAAAAATCTTTCCTCTCTCCACACAAAACCTTAAAGACCAAATTGGCTTGAGGGCTCAACTGTAGTAGGTACCCTATACCGAATACCTACAACGTATTACTTGTATATAGATCGGATAACTTAAGTACCAACGGAAAATTTTAGATCATATGGGGAAACAGAAAGGCCATCAAAACCAGCTTTAAATCATTAGAACTTCACAAATGGAAAACATAAATAGAATGGGTATATCCTTAAAAACGTAGAGGTGCTACGGGGGAACAAACTGACTGAGAGAAAAACAGTCACAGATTATCGCGTACGTTGACTCATACATTCCCGAAGTAGATTAGTGAACAAATATTAAATGATAATAGTCCTGAACTCCAACGTATGTGTTGTCTTGGCGCTCTTCTATCAGTCAAACTCAGCCGTTTTACTGGAAGCCACTTCATTGCGAGCATTTCAATCACCGCAAGGCTAATGTCCAGGCAAACTGCATTTTAATGTTAATTATCTTAAACAATACTACCTTGGATGATTTCATAGAAGGTGATCATTCGCCTAGTGTCCACTTTTACCGATACACTCCCGTCAAGCATATGGCGACAAATCGTGCGATACGCAACGTGAATACAACAAGTTGTTCAAAACCTTATCCATCAGTCACTCAAAATTTTCACTTTTAACCTTTATTACTTCTAGATCTACACGATACCCTGCTAGTCACCGCGAGGGTGTGTGGCAGGGGGTGATAGTTACCAAACATCTACATCTACATAATACCCTGCAAGCCACCATAAAGGTGTGTGGCAGGGGGTGAACTCTCACCAAACATGCACTATTGACAAGCAACTAGGCTACTACATGGAAACATGTTATATTATAGGGTCACATGCATCATTACACGATGTAAAGCACTAATTACGAACTTATCGGTATTAAGGATCAGTATGGAGCACTGTACTGAATTCTTTCCAGCCAAAATAAGGCAGAAATCATATAAGATCGAATGTCCACACAAGACTTTTCACCAAAGGACGCTAACGTTCGCCAGTAAAAGGCGATTACTGTTAGAAAATTCCTCGCGTGAATTCTTGGAACTTCTGAGTCAAGAGATATTTCGAGGGTGGCTCCTAATCGCGAGTGTATTTGCCGAAGCTATCACTCACAGAAAGACAGGTCTATAGCATCATCAATACACCAAGCACTCCTCTGACGAAATAATATTATCACAAGTTTTAATGTTTTCGCTTACCCACCGATTCAAGGGCGCAAACACTAATCGAAGAACTTTCCTGGGAATTTAAAAAAATGTTAGAGTGGGAGAGACATAGGATCTGGAACAATATGAGTTTCATCCTTGCGATAAGTTTACGGCGATTCTAACTATAAAATCATCTTCAGGTTAAACATACAGGGTGCGTTCCGAAAGTAATGCAATTATTATTTTTTAAAGTAATTTATTGAACAGATTTGCGCAAACACTTAAAATTCTTCGAAGTACTGTCCTTGGGCCTCTACACATTTTTTTCAGCGACTCTGCCATGAGCCGTGCGCGCCCTGGAAGGCATCTTCGGGGACCTCTCGCAAGGTGTTCGTCACGGCTAATTGGGTTTCTTCTATGGACGAAAAATGGGTTCCTTTCAAGATTTCTTTAATCCAAGGGAACAAAAAGAAGTCTGCTTGGGCGACGTCAGGACTATAGGGGGGGTGGGGCAGCATTGGCACCTGATGTTTGGCCAGGAACTCGCGGACTCGTAGTGCGGCGTTGTGGCAAGGCACGTTGTCGTGATGGAGTTGCCAGGTAGTGGAGATGTCTTTTCTCGTCCTGACGACCCTTTTTCGGAGCCTACCGACCACATCCACGTAGTGGGCAGCGTTACATGTCTGTCCTTGAGGAACAAACTCCTTATGGACCACTCCTTTGCTGTCAAAAAAGACAATGAGCATTGTTTTCACTTTTGATTTGCTCATTCTTGCCTTTTTGTGCTTGGGGGACTGGTTGGTGTGCCACTCAGAGTTGGTGTGCCACTTTAACCTCCCCAAAACTTGTGAGTAGGACAGAGTAGAGTCCGAGAGTCCCCGCAAGCCTCACAAATCATTTTGTTAGTCTCCTCAAGAGATTTTTTTCAGTTTAGCACAAAACTTAATCGCGTAACATTGCTCGATCATCGATTCCATTTTTTCCGTGACACGGTCTGCGCGCAGAGGTTTACAATAACTGATGTCCTGCCACTTCTATAGCTTGGAGAGGACTGAGATTGGTTTTGCGGCAAAGCTTAGTGTCCCTGCCACCTACTCCAAGTGGTCCGATCCCACTCCGACCAACAGGAGCTGCGCGGGAAATTCAATTGCATTACTTTCGGAATGCACCCTGTATATTCCTTGCAACTGAGCGAATGGGAAAATCACAACAAAGTTCATTTCTGTTTTTATTACTTACTGATTTTCTTGCTAATGCGCGCTTTGCATATAATAGTGAAAGTAAAATATTGAAGATGGTTAAAAGTTCATTCCAAATGATAAATTTTTCCCAACATGTAAAGATCATTTGATTCGAGGCAGGCATACTTAGTGAAAAAATGAACATACTGAAAGAAAAACTTAAACAATGAATTCTTCACACACTTATTTAACTACTAAACATTCTCAGTCGCATATAATATACATTTGGGCTCGCCACAGTGAGAATATCAGAGTACCTACCCTTGATAATGACACGAGAGTGTCGAAACCGGTAAGGTTTAGCAATTCAGCAAAGTGTGTGGAAAATACAATGTTTAAATTTTACTTTCAGTATGAAAACATCAACTTTAAGTGAATGAAACATCAAGAGACAATAGTGAAAGGATTGCGGAAAAGTGGGGGGACCGCTGACTTAAAGAAATGTAGGATGTGATTCTCTACGAACGCCTTGAAATATATTTTATTTTTATTTCTTTACAAAATTCTTTTTCCCCGCCCAGCCATTTGGAGTGTCGGAGGCTTCACGCATGATATCCGCCCACATTGATTCAAGGTGGGCGTTTGGGTGGCGATTCCGCTAGCTCCGGCGGGATAACCAGAAATTGGCGAGGGAGCACGGTGAATTGAATGCGTGCGAATGATTTCACGATCGCGGGCACTTACACGGCGCGCAGCGTTGCCCTCTGGGAAGGCTAAGGAGCACCCGGAGGCGGGGGTTCCTGGGGGGAGGATGGGGGGGGCGCTCTCGAATAGGGGAGCGCTGGGCACATGGGAGTCACCACACGCATCACATCCTGCCATAGGGTAGTTTCCTTCATCAAGGAAAGCAGAATTAGTTAACTGCGATTCATGCCCCGCCACAAATGTATTCATTTTACGCAAAAAGTTTGGACTGAGAAATCCCAGTTTACTAGAGAATTAGATGTTAACTATACGACCACTTGAAAAAGTTCAGAAATGGCGGAATGGGCTGCCTTCTTGCTGACGTAACAGGTATTTAGTTTACGTCACGGGATATAAGAAAATTCGTCTCCTCATTGTATTTCAGAACCCCTCAGCCCTAGTGAATATGTCTTAATAATAGCCAGTGAAAACTATAAGTTCAAAAAGTCTCCTAGTCGTTTTATAGGCTCAAGGGCATCCTGCTCATGGAATTCTCAGCTACTGCAAAGCATGGGGTGAAGTTGGAAGGATGGGTGAACTTCCCGTTATGCTTAGTAAAACGAATAAGAGCTATTTTTCAATGAATTAACAACATATATAATTTTAAATAAATAAATAAAAGTTAATCATAGTAAATTAACTGAATGAATATACATCCCATACAAGCTAATAAGCTTTAACAGAGTGCACCATCTGCTTGGAAGCGTCCGCAGCACCACCTAGTGGCAGGTAGAGGAAAGAGTGTCACGTCACACGTATAATTTACCGGCATGCAATAGTTTGCAGACGCGTTTTCGCGCCGTTGATTCTTTTCACTTTTAAATTGATGAGGTAAAATACTTAACGTCATTCTAAAATCGAACGACTTAAAATCCGTACGCCAGAGGTTGTTATAAACTTTCAATGAAGACCATAAAAAATTACAGGTAACCACCCTTTTCAACGACCACGCACTGGATTGACACGATCTTTCGGGTGGAGGCTTCAGACCGCATCCTTCGGACCCCATCCCTTCCATCCCTATCCTTATACCTTTCCTCCCGGTCTGAAGCGCCTATTAGTGCGGAAACAGACTTGAAAACACCCATGATAAAGGGGCGTGGCTCGGCAGGTTCAAGGGGTCAGGCTGCAGATGTGGCGAGAGGATGAGGATGGGTGAGGCAGATGGGAGGGATGACGATAGCACCAAACCCTTCGAATTGAGAACCTGTGCTCTCCCGAAATGAAAACTTCTCTCACTCAGTAGCTCAACACTCTCTCAATCACTCAAATACCTTGAATATGATGCACGATTCGAACATCGAAACGTCGGCTCGCTTGGACAACTTGACCCGATGGAACACTCGAGAAGCTTTTATCTACCAAACCCTTCAATACCGGCGATATTTATGCCACAAAACCTCTCCTGGGGACTGCGTTTGAAACCGTTGGGAATAGGTAAGCAAGGTGTCACGTGGTATAACACGAATGGCTCGCAAATTTGGTGTGTTATAACCGTTGATTACAAACTCATTCATTGTTTACACTTGTGTTTTATCTCATCTGGGAGCTCTATAGTCGAGACAGATGGTAAATACGCAAGTGAAAACAGCTAATGATATTGTAACGAGCGATTCAGACACACCAAATTTGCAAACCATTCGTGTTTATATCACGTGACTCCTTGGTTACCTATTCGAGATTATTCCGACGGTTTCAAACATACACCCCCTGTACACTCCACATCGCTTGGGTGTTTGGGTGAATGAGGTACCTATGAGCAAAACTTTGCCTCAGATATCTGGTCAAAGAAGGGATGGTTTTGGCAGGCAAGGAAGACTTTACGATAGGGAGAGGAAGAGAAAGGGAAGAATAGGGAAGATGAGGGAATCCAAGCCTTTGATGCGGGCGAAATTGAGACCACAAAGTCTACCCTCCCACACGCTCCGTACCGAATACGATATGACCAAAGTGGTTCCCTCGGATATATGCTCAAAGAAAGGTTGAAGTTCCCAAAATCAATAACACCAAAGGGCTCACACCAAAAGTATGGTCTGTTAGAGCAGAGCTCGCCCAGAACAAAAGCTAGCAGAGTGTGAAATTCACACTTCAGGACAGGATGGCTACTTCTCTTCCCTGCGCTGTCGGTTGTTTTAAAAAAATATCTGGTAATAGAAAATCACAAAGCCTCTGTCCAATAAGGACAATAGAGTCTCCAAACATATTGAATGGGCTACCACGCAGCCAAAATTCTTACCGATGTTACGACACCAATTCTCGTTTGTATGATGACTGACTTATGTTTTAATTGAATGATAACTCAGATCGACACGGTATTCCATCGTTAAAAGCTCAGGTCGGTGAGTCCATAATCCAGTTTTGCTTTACGGATACACGCAGAAATCTTAGCGACAAAAGGATTAATGTCCACATCAACTGGGGATTTATATGCATCATCACGAACCTAACTGTGCGTGTATTAAAGGAATAGACTGTGAACACTTCACAATTTATATTAATTTTTGACCTGATATGGTCGAGATTTGAAGTTTCTTCATGCATAAACAGACTTTTTCCATGATATTCTAGGCGACTTTCTTAAGGCAATGGAAAACTACCAATCAAATCCGGAATTGAACTGAGCTGCGAATAAAATAAAGTTTTATGTAGCATCTGAAGATTCAGGCGATATGGAGTGGAAGGGAAACATGATGACACAGAAAGAAAAAACACGAGCCAAATCTACAAAAATAATAAACTTTACTACGACCCAGGTTTCACTGTATTACAGCATCGTTTTTTCTTTCTGTGTCATCTTTTATGTAGCATGTTCTGTTACTAAAGAAATTGTTATCTTAATGTCACATCTACAGGTCAAAGCCTGACAGAACTACATTGTAGCCAAGAGAAATAAACAAATGTACGTTGGCAGGAATTACACAAGATGTAGCACGATATATACTCTATTCTGCGATGGAGACAGAAAGAGAACGAATATCTTAATTAGTTGTACGCGAGATTAGCCTGTAGAATTGTGCATACCAGTAAAATTCTCTAATCCTCTATCCGCAATATTGATTTACTGGGGATCTATTTAATTTCTCGTGAGTCAACAATCACGATGTGCCATTGCACCAGGCTAAGTCTCGCATTTAACTACCATCCTCTCTCAGTGAGTGCCTTCCAACCTGGCGTTTCTTGCGTCAAAATCTAATTCAATATTCCAACATCAAATACATGTTTCTACAATCCCATGCATTTACCTAACGAAAGAAATATAATGAGACACACACTTGAAGGCCAAGTACCAAGGGACTACTGAAAGAGACGCTTTTTATTCCTCATAAAATACACTAAAGGTGAACTGAGTGAAGTTAAAATCGCGGTTAACCAAGTCAGGAAAAAAAACGGTCGACGCCGCGGTTTTTTGCCCGCAAGAATGAAATTTTCGCCAGTCCGAGAAAAAAAACCACATTCCAAGCGGGGGCGAAATTCATTATTGTTCGGTAGTCTCCCAACCTAACAATCCGTAGGTTTTTTATACACATTGCCACGGCGATTTTATTCTTATTCCGCATCAAAATAACTGTAACCACGGTTGTCACACATTTAACAACTGAGTGCATTTTCATTCAAAGAACAAAAGGTAACCTTTGTCTTGCCGGCAGAAGATGCAAATGTACTGACCGAGGCTTCTGAAGATGACTACACCGCGCTATAAACACAGCCCTTCAAATCTTATTGTTAGTTTCATAAAGGTGAGTTACCATACTTCTATCATAAACCAGTATTAACTTAACTGTCCCACGAGGAGGATGCAAAAAATAGGAAGTTTGCCGGTCTCACGACAAAAAATGAATTAAAAATCCTAAACTTCCATTTAAACTAACCTTTGACTTCTCGAGTGTAAAGTCAAGTCGAACAAAACCAAGGGCATTGAGAATTACTCTCGACACGCAGAACCCGACAAAATGAGATTCTTATTAAAAGAGAATGATTTAAGAACAGATAAGATCAAATTGAGATAGGTCATTTATGTGGGGTGTACGTTAGGGCGGATCGGAAAAATCGATTTTTCGCGGAGAAACTTGGCCCTCTGGAAAAAGTTGTCAAAGTGACTCAAAATGAGGCCAGAAAAATTTGGGAACTCTAGGTCAACCCTAGACCCTCGCGCCGTGGCCATTTATGGGGATGGGGGCTGAAAATGGAAAAAGTCATGTTTTTAAATCGGTTCCCCATGGAATTTGTCGAGTTGCGGCCCTTCAGGGCAAAAATTTCGTCCATTTGTACGTATCTGCAGCCGTTAATCCACAAATCGTCTATTTTGAGTGCGCGGCCGCGCGTAATATGCACCGCCCACGCAGCGTCGCGGCGCTACGCTCCGAAGGCCGCTCGAGCGTCTCCTGTCGGCTCGCGCCTCCTGCCCGGTCGTCGCGAACGCAGCAAAACTCATCACGGATGCGTCTTCCGTCGTTGATCTCATTAATATTAGATAATTAAACAATTTCCAGGTAATAACAATTACGGAAGAACTGTATGAAAGAAATATAACACACCGTCATCATTCAGGGAGTTAAGGAACACTCCTCGATTTTTAGCCTACTTTTACTATTAATTTTCAGTATGGAGAAAGAATGCAAAAATATTTAAAGTAGTTACCAGAGCTCACCACGTTGAGGTACCTGCACTATGAACTCCCCCGCCCACACACCCACTCATAGAATAGAGGAACGCATTTCCTTTATCAGATTATATGCTATCGAAAAAATAAGAAAGTGATCATTTTTAGTACCAGTCCGTTTATCTGTGTGCAGTTTATCAGTTTACAGTTCCGGAGGAACTGTATGAAAGTAATATAACCCTACATACTAAACCGTTTTTCCTGTCCCGTCCACATAAACGAATTGACAGTACTAACTTTTAAAGAAGTGATAAAATATTTTTTTTATGTTCGCGACGTATTGATACAAAAGCGCAGGAAGGGAGCCTACGGTTTATCAAGTAGTCTGGTGGCGTAAAAAGTGTTCGAACCTTTGGAGACGCACCTCTATTCCAATCATTCCGAAACATGGTGTGATTAAAATGATTATACGGTACCATACGACGTACTACGGCTTAAGAAAAAATGCAAGCAAGCCTACGAAAGGTGCCAAATCGATAACAAATTAATATAATTTTAAATGAATCCCAGAAACTATGTGATATTTGTGCGTTTCAGTGCTAAAGAATTAACGAGTGTAAATTTAGAAAGAGGATACAGTTCTCCCAAATGAAGCGGCATTTTTGAGGGAGCAAAGGACAAAACGTAAGATGGTATCCGGTGAATTGGATGCCTCAGTAATTCGACGATTAAAGAAAAACCTCAGAAGAGGATCGTCGGAGAGCGTCTACTCAAAATCTTTCATTCTTGAAGAGGTAAAAAGTGAGCATCAAGAATTTTTTTCCGCCACATCTCGAGAAAACTCAACCGACGAGGAACCAACCGACTTGGACCTCAAAGTTCCTAATACGATTAGGAATGAAAATCAACCTGGACCTCCTTCGGGGCAAAGGCGTCTTCAATTGTCAACTGTGGCGGAGGTATGTGCTAGTTTTGGTGACTTGTCCCTCAGAGCAGCAACAATTATCGTCAGCGCAACTGTATCCGACGCAAAGCTCAAAACTCCGAAGACACGTGAAAGGTAGTGGACCGGCATTACTTACGAAGACAGAAAAAGAAGATGCTAGATTCTGTAAAAGCAAAGACAGATAAATAAAAAAAATACAATTGAAGGTCTGTATTTTGACGGCAGAGAGGATGAAACAAACTGCAGAAAATAGGCAAGAGGACTTACCCATCTAAGGTTAGGGAGGGACAAGTCGTGTTAGTTGGAGCCTGGCTCTCCAATTTTTCGGTTTTGTCTCCCCCATAGGAGGATCTGCAAGAAACAACATATTTGCATTTTCTTGATTTTTTGCGAAAGAAAATATCGAACTTTCAAATTTAAAAGTGATTGGATGCGATGGCACCAAAGTGAATACATGTCAGGAAGGAAGCGTCATCCGTTTTCTGGAAGCAAAACTCCGACGTCCCTTATAGTGGTCTATTTGCCAATTTCACTTGATTGACTTAACACTGCGGCAGTTGGTAGAAACATTATACGGGCAAACTAAGGGTCCAAATTTGTTGCAAGACCTATTGTCTCCACCCTTCAAGACTGCCACACTCTTGATATCATACGATTCGAGCCAGTTCCAACAAAATTGTCCCACGAAGAAGACTTGAGATTGCTTAGCAGTGACCAGCAGTATCTTCGGGAAATTTATAATGCTGTGGCCAAAGGATTTCGCTCGAAAAATTTGGTCAGATGAACTCCAAAAAATGTGGCTCATTCTCGTTAGCTCACTACGGCCAGCCGACAACTGAGGCTATAAGTGTCCACTAAAATTCATGCGCTAATTTATAAAATCTAGTGTCATTCAAAAAGTATACGCACCTGTCTGATTTTCAGTGAAAAAAACACTGTATACACGCTGGTGCTGTAAATTTATGGAAATTGTTAAATTGATCAAGATAACTACCAGTAGATCTAAAAGAGTCATTGATCCTGTTATTCAGAGAAAGTTTTTTCGGGCACTCAGAAAATTCACTCCTCCCGATGATTGCTGACAATGGAGAGGAAGTGTAAGAGATTCGTGGAAAATAATCTTAAGAGGCATGAAGAAATACGCGTGCGACGAAAATCCAAGAACTTTTGAGTTAACAGATTTTAAATTTGATGTAGAAGACTACAAGCTGCTGATAAAATGGGACGAGAACACCGACTCGTGCTCTATCGCATCTCACGACTGAAGCAAGTCGATAATTATTAGAGTAATACTCAACTGTGGAACGCAATTGTCCTTGTCACACGCAAGCTTTTGAAATATTTGTAAAAGAGGTAACCCAAGCTTCATTGGCATCCGCAACAACGACAGACAATAAGAAATACAGAAAATAATAGAAAGCAGAACCAAAATGCCAACCTTTAAAACCTACTCTCAGTTCATGCTGTGATAGAGTAAGTTTTACATTTATCTGCTCGACTTCAAAAATAAAAAAAATCGATAATGACCTTTAGTGTTCAATGAAAATAAAGTTTAAAGACGAATACTTGCACACAGAAAAACCGACTGGTACTAAAAATGATCACTTTCTTATTTTTTCGATAGCATATAATCTGATAAAGGAAATGCGTTCCTCTATTCTATGAGTGGGTGTGTGGGCGGGGGAGTTCATAGTGCAGGTACCTCAACGTGGTGAGCTCTGGTAACTACTTTAAATATTTTTGCATTCTTTCTCCATACTGAAAATTAATAGTAAAAGTAGGCTAAAAATCGAGGAGTGTTCCTTAACTCCCTGAATGATGACGGTGTGTTATATTTCTTTCATACAGTTCTTCCGTAATTGTTATTACCTGGAAATTGTTTAATTATCTAATATTAATGAGATCAACGACGGAAGACGCATCCGTGATGAGTTTTGCTGCGTTCGCGACGACCGGGCAGGAGGCGCGAGCCGACAGGAGACGCTCGAGCGGCCTTCGGAGCGTAGCGCCGCGACGCTGCGTGGGCGGTGCATATTACGCGCGGCCGCGCACTCAAAATAGACGATTTGTGGATTAACGGCTGCAGATACGTACAAATGGACGAAATTTTTGCCCTGAAGGGCCGCAACTCGACAAATTCCATGGGGAACCGATTTAAAAACATGACTTTTTCCATTTTCAGCCCCCATCCCCATAAATGGCCACGGCGCGAGGGTCTAGGGTTGACCTAGAGTTCCCAAATTTTTCTGGCCTCATTTTGAGTCACTTTGACAACTTTTTCCAGAGGGCCAAGTTTCTCCGCGAAAAATCGATTTTTCCGATCCGCCCTAGTGTACGTACATGTATGGATTCAATGTTTATTTACTTGTTTTGGTTACTGTGTTTTATGACCAATCCGAAGTCAGTCAGTTGGTAATAAGCTCTGTGGGAAGAAGGTCCCATAAATCTATAAATCATATATTAGAGAATAACTTCAGTTATTCGGGTATATCCCACATACCAGCCATAAATTCTCTAAATGTATACGGACCGAATATAAAATCATGCACCTGAAATGTAAAGCGGGTCGAAAAAAAAAGTACTTCGCGTTAACACTTTTATCAACACGCTTATTTAAATATTTTATGGGTGAAAATTACTTTCATGGGGTACATGTTGAAACCATAGAAAATCTAGTTAAGTATGAACACTTTTAAACCAAAATAGAAAAAATTCGTAGTTTAGTTTTCGGGAGTTCGGGAAAGGAAATTTGAGCCGATAGACATTCCTGCAGAAAAAATGTGACCTTTTTAAAAGGGTACAAGAGTATCTACCTACAAGAAATGCAAGATTTGCGAAATGAAAATAAACACAACACAGTCGTGAACACACCCGAGAAAAATAAGCAAAGAGAAGGGGATGGAATAGCAGCAACGAAAAAAGATTTTAAAGATTCCCGGAGAGTAAAGAATCTATCAAGGGATGGAGAAGGAAAATATTTACACAAGAGAATACATTATTAATTCGGGACTGGCGGCCGAGGTGAACTTTCCCATACTCGCCGAGGATCCCTGCGTTTCCTAGGTAACTTTCCACTGTTTACAGTGAGCTATAATATCAGAAACCGCTCCACAATCTTTTCCGTCATTCGCCTAGCCACTCTTTCTTCCTTAACGGCTGAGGAAGCATTCCGTTCGAAAAGCAACATCATTTCCAAGCGCACCGATTTGATTTTCTGATGTTTAACGAAAGATATATTCCCCTCCGTTCCAAAACTGTTCCCATAAATTTCTCTTTTCAGACGTCACTGGCTTCTGATTTTCTGAACAAAAATACCAATACGAAGAGTGCGAATGGGGGCGTTTACTCGGAACCGAAATCGCAATTTCGTACACCAAATCGTTAGATGGAAACAAAAAAAGAATTTTAGTGAAAAAATTAATCTTCTAACCACAACCATTCTCTCATAAATCAAAAATTAAAATAAGCAAAAGGTGACGCCCATCGAAAAAGCTGCTTTGATAACATTGGCGTCATTTTCCTCCCATCCTTGACTGCTTTTCGTGGAAAAGAAGGGAGTGGAGGGGGGTTCTCGGAAGGTCTGCTCGCACAGATGCTGTCGCAACTGTCCTATTGGCACAGTCAGCTGTGCCCCCCCATTGCGATAAGGCAAAGTAGCTTCGCGGGCTCAGTTGTGATTGGACGAAGTCGTTATACGTCAGAGGTTGCACCACGACCACTCTTCCGAAAGGGTTAAAAACATAAGTTTTTCGCCGCTTATAACTCGATAAATAATTGACGAATCAGAAAACGGAAAAATACGGGTCTTTTCATTTTACAACCTCCATCCGATTCGGCAATAAAAAAATATGGTAAGCGACCCCATTGTCCCTGCATCCCACGAAAATGGGGTTTTAATTCACAAAATGGAAACCACATTTATGAAGTTACTAATTTATTTGTGACTACGTGTAAAAATCTAATGCAACACCACCTTTACACTGATAAACACAATTAAAAAATAACACGTGTAATTTTGAACGCTGCTACGATATTTGGGTACGATTTCATTGCTATTTTTTTTTCAACATGCAGTCTCCGTAAGAGGTCGCATGAAACATAATGCTTTGTATGGCCTAGTACGGGGGTGGCGAACCTATGGCACGCGTGCCCTAAGTGGCACGCAGAGCTGGGAGGGCGCTCGATCGATGCCTCTATCTCACTCGATGGGTTGGCACGCGTGTCGATCGAGTATACTCTTAATATTTTATAAACTTTGGCACTCAATCGCCAAAAGTTGCGCCACCCCTGGCCCTAGTAGGTGGAGCCTAATACTTCCCAAGCACCCCTATTCAGGGCCTCGATCATGGATCTTTACAAGGAGTGCGCTAGTGTTATTGTTATTTTTTTATTTCACTTATGCCAGAGAGAACGTGATCTCCGTTCTTCATTTTTCGCACAGCACTTCAAATCGCTTATCACAATCAGTGGAGCGAAGTTTATAGACAGTTATCGTTAACCCTGCGCTACTCTAGGGGTAAGCGTTAACGATAAATATTGCGATAACGCGAAAGATGCACCCGTGATTCCACACCAGGTAAAAGCGATAAATATCATAGAAACTGAATTAAACAGTTAAATCCGTGATTCCACAACAGGTAAAAGCGATAAATATCATAGAGACGGAATCCAACAGTTTTTGTTATAAAAACAAGGCATTCATGCCTTCTCGATCAATTTAAAGAGCCGCACCGTGGGGTTCAGGGGGTGGGATTAAATCGGCGCGGCGCGGCGGCGGCGCATTGAGCTACAGCTGCATCGCACGTGGCCTAGTTGCGTCTCTTCCACGCGGTGAAACTTTTACGTCCATGCACGTGGGTAGGAAATACACGACTTGCGACCTGCGCATGCTGACCGTGCTTCCTCTCATAATAAGTTACAGGATTTTCCCGTATTGTGAGCCATCCGAACATATTCGAAGACAATCATCCAGATAAGAGTCCCATCTGGTCCTATGTTTCATGGTCCTAAGGATGTTTCATGCACATTAGGAATTTCCGGCTTCTTCGGTTTCCTGAAGTTCTGTTACTGGGATTGTGTTTGAAACCGTCGGGATTATCTGTAATATGTAACCAAGGAGTCACGTGATACAAACACAAATGGTTTTTTAATTTAATGTGTCTGAATCGCACTTTACAACATCATTAATTGTTTTCACTTGAGTTTTTCTCATCTATGCCAACTAAAGTGCCCCAGTTGAGATATAACAAAAGTATAAACAAAGAATGAGGTTGCAATTAGCAGTTTTAACACACCAAATTTGCGAAGCATTCGTGTTTACACCACGTGAGTCCTTGCTTACCTATTAGAGATAATCCCGACGGTTTCAAACACAGCCCCCCTGGGAAGCCGAGTAACCAAAAACAGACGAAGCAAGACAGAAACAGCCAGTAGAATAGCACAGGCAAAGAGGGCATTCTATCAAAAGAAGAACCCACTTACAGCTGGAAATACAAGCGTAAAAATAAGAAAACAATTCATAAGAACAAACATCAGAAGTATGTTTCTTTACGGTAGTGAGGCATGGACGATGACAGTAGTGTAGAAGAAAAGGGTGGAAGCATTCGAAATGTGGTGCTGCCGAAGAAAGATGAAGATTAAATGGAGCGACCGAATGACAAACGAAGAAGCCCTAAGCAGAGTGGGAGAAAAGAGAAGTCTGCTGGAAACTCTAAAAAGAAGACGGGACAACTTAATCGGCCATATCTTAAGACACGACGTCCTGATGAGGACTATCGTCGGGGGAAAAGTGAACGGAAAGATTGGAAAAGGCAGGCCTCATATATGGAGCAGGTTGTGAAAGATGTAAAAGAGAGGAGTTACATAAATATGAAAAGGTTGGCCGATAGAAGTATTCTATGAAGAATCCTATCTAGAAGTATTCTCCGAAGAATCCTATGATTGGTTTCAAGCAGCCCTCCTCGCAGCGTAAAAGAAAAAGATATATTAGAGACGGAAGGAGTCTACATCTGCCGATCTGGATAAGCTGCCGATCGTGTGATAAGGTGTACGTAGGAGAGACGGGCAGAACAATACGGACAAAAAGAAAAGAACATTGAGCCGCCATTAGACTGGGCCACTTCGAAAAATCAGCGGTCGCAGAGCACGAAATTGACGTGACCAACGCAGAAGTCATAGCAAGGGAAAAACATTTCAAGACGAGGTTAATAAGAGAGGCCCTCGAAATTAGGAAGTATGCAAGAAATTTTAATAGAGACCAAGGACAAATGGTAAGCTCACCCTGGCTTCCAGTTATTTCGAGAACCAAAAGAAAAATCGAGAAACCCCCACCTCCACCCTCATCCAGTCCCCCACCTCCACCACCGTGAGAATATAAATCTACGCGCAAACCAAGCAATGTCATTACCCTGAGGAAGTCTCCAGCAGCGGAGACGAAACTGTTGGTCATTTTTATACTGCTTGACGCGGGTTTACCCAAAAAAACAACGACGCCGGAAATCCTAGGATTGTTGACCGATGATGAGGATTACAGGAATTTCAGTTCTGAGACGAATAAGGGTCTTGCATAATTAAGAGGGAAAGAGAGATCACTCGATAGTAATTCACTTATTTCTCGATTACTTTTCCTCCACGAAGTCTCACACTCATCAACTCACGCACGATGCCGTTCACTTACATGAATAACATCACAATCACAAGTCAACAATCCTAATATTGGTTGGGCGGAGTTCTCCAATTGATTCTCCAACGGCTAATCATATGAACATAATTCATCTCTTTCACATCCTTCATAAATTGTTCCATATATCTCTTGTGAGTCATTCCTTTCCATTCTTTCCATTTACTTGTCCCTCGACGATTGTCTTCATCAGGCCGTCACGTCTCAAGATCAAGCCCCTCCTCTTTTCAAAGTTTTCAACAGATGACTAACATAAGAATAAAAAATACCTGAAGGCAACAAATAACCCCAGCCAATAGGTATCGCTGATTTCCAGACTTTTTACTGAAATGCCAAGAGTTTAAGATGCCGATCAAAACTTTGAAAAGACTGGACAACGCAGTGGTGATGAAACCATATGTTGGGACATTAACGTCTACTGACAATAGGCGTAAAGCGAAAAGTGACTGAAAGAGTGGCAAATAAAGGCCTAGTATGAGATGCATGGAGTAAGAAGTGAATGATGTATGAGTGGAGTAAAATTACGTCAGTATGAGTAGGCTAGGCGATTGAAAGAATGGAGTGGATAGTCGCGTCAAGTAAATCCTAGGACTCGTGACCGATGACAATGAAGCCAGAGTTACGTATTAAATTAGTTAATTTACAAATGAATCCTCAACGCCCTTTCCAGTCTTATTCTTTCTTTTCAACGGCCACATAATTTTTCTCTCAACTGATGTCAATACCAAAAGCTTGGGCGCGTGCCAGGAACTTAGAATAATAAGACATCGGTATGTGGCAATGGTAAGGCCGGAGGTTTGGCACAATTTCGAGAGCTTGTGCCCCTAAGATAGCCTGATTACAGGTATACTGTTAAGTATCTCCATCGGATGAAAAAATTCCAGGTATTTCCCTGATTTTACACATGGATATCACTAATACCTCACAGCCTTTAAAACCAGAAAATTATAGGAAAAACTGTACGCTTTCATCATCACTATCGGTCAATAATCCTTAGATTGGCCTGACGCAGCCCTCGCTCGATTACCCTAACGCTCAACGTCTTTAATTGACGCAATTCTTTTCTTTTAGATCCTTGACAACTTGATCCAAATATCTCATAAGAGGCCTGCCATTGCCATTCTTCCCGTTCAAATTTCCCTCAATGAGTACCTTCATCAGGCCATTGGGTCTTAAGATATGTCCGAGTAAATAACTTCTTTATGTAATAGTATAATTACGCACTACTGGATATCCTTCATGATTACGACTACAGAATTTTCAAAGAGAAACAAATCATTCATCTCCACCAGGATTCGAACCCGGATGCCCAAAATTCGCCCCAGGTGCCTTAGCCAATTAAGTTACCAAGGTGTCCTTCTCCCCTGTGGAATTCTGTTGGATTTAAAGGAGCTAGATGTTGCAATGATAGGTACTGTGAATTACGACAGGTACTGTTGTCACTTAACCATATTCTTGAGACAGGATTAAATATTTAAGCCTCCTTTTGTGCCTTACGCAAATCTAGAATGAACTTAGCATTCTACTTCAAACCAAAACACTTGCCGATTGCCACCTTTACGGATATTGTTACATACTTTAAAGCAATTACCTAAAATGATCTGAATATCTATAAAAAATAGATTCGAAGAAGAGTAGGGGGGTATTAAATTTTCACAGGAAATGGAAAAGGAAGACCGGAGAACCTTATTCTACATAACTAAAGACTCTTCAGTAATGTGACAGAGTTAAAAGTGAATCAAAGAACTACATAGGAACGCCACGCATGAAGTGTATGAAGCAATGAAGAAAGATAAAAAGATGAATAGTTTTAAATCGAAGAGATTAACTGGAAGTAGAGTTTAGGTCAAGAGGTCTGTGCGAAAAAAAATCTAAGGAATGGTAACCGGAGACAATTGACTATTATTAAGACAGCAATGTGAATTTCAGACAAATTTGATGTCGGAAAAACTGGGCAGCGATTTTTCACACACAGCGGTGCTTCAAAGTTCTACACACAGACACACACACTACAAAATTGAATCTATTCATTTCCGTAAAAAACAGGCTTACAAAGGAATAATGGCAATGATGAGATATTCCCCTGCTCGTTTCATGGTCATCCAAGCAAACAGTGAAACATACGGCTTTTCGGCGCGTAACGTGTACGTGAACATCAGCCCAGTGACGCGCAGTTAACTTCCCCCAGGAAGTCCAGCAACACTGAAAGCACTTGTCGCCTCCCACGGTATGTACACCAAGTCACCAAATTCTGGCAATACAAAAATTTGACAGCTACAGCTACATAATACCCTGAAAGCCACATCAAAGGTGTGTGGCAGGGGGTGAATTCTCACCAAACATGCACTACATATCAAGCATTTAAAAGGATTAGTATTAATATATTAGTCTAAACTGCATTATCCCAAAAGATAAAAATAGCAAACTGAGCGTGCAAAAACGTGCTGTTAGTTGGGTTACCTTCAAGTCCTTATACCAACATGCTACTACCTATGCTATAGATTGATTCACTTGCATTGGACATATTTACCGCTATTCATATCCCTAATTGTACGAGGAAAAAAGGACATTTTGAATCTGTCAGTTTCGCAACCAATTTCTCTAATTTTGTAATTATGGTCCAGTCTACCATAGTAAGTTGGGGTTCGCAAAATATTTTTAGCATCATCACTGAAAATATTATCTTGGAATTTATTTAGGAGATTTAAGTCTAAATTTCAACCTGCGATCTGACAATGATTCCCATTTAAATTCATTTAATATACTGGTTACGCTAATATAGTTATCGTACCGTCCCTTTACAAATCTTGCCGATCTTCGCTGCGCACGTTCAAGTTAGTTATTTAGACCGATTTCGTAGGGATCCCATATAATGGCAGCATATTCCAAATGAGGTCTAACAAGGAAAAAGTAGCTGATTTCTCGTACATGTTCGTCACATTTACCCAATACACTTTTGATGAATCCCAGTTTACGATTAGCTTGACCCATTATTTCACGTAAGTGTTTACCCCAGGAAAGATCATGCGTCAGTCTTGAAGCATAAAAAGCTAGAAAAAAACCAAAGCATAAAAAGAAAGAAAAACGCACGAATCGCAGCCGCGAGTTGTTTCCTCCGCAGCAGAACAGGAATCGAACGCCCGCCTGACCGTGTAGTAAGCGCAACGCCGCTCACCACCGGGGGCTTATCGAACGAGTATTATACGGTCGTCACTTCGTGGATCATTACCCACCCCAGTCTGCTTCGTTCACCAAGTCTGCATTTCGTACGCGAAGCGGAAAGAGGGAAAGCATGCGGCCATAACATGATAGAATGCGTCTAAATCAACATTTGCATAAGACTGCAAACCATCTCGGGTACGTATGGCTTGGGTTGAGAATCGTAACGTTTGTTGCAAGATACAAAAAATATGAAACAGCGTAGCAATAAATATGTCAAAGAGCAATACATTACTATCCATTTACTGGGAAGTTTGAACAAGAAATTCCACCGCATATGCAAGGGGTACTGTTAGTAAACGTTGGAAGGATTAAGACATCATTACTTTTAAAAACACAAACACATTCGGAATCAATACGTATCCTTATGACTTACAGTGGGCAAAAAGCAATGCACTTAAAATATCAGAGAGTTCGACAGTTTCACAGCAACATTATGCTAGCAGTATACTTTTGAAACACGCTATTATTGTCTTCGGAAAAGACTGACTTCGAATTTGCATTTAGGATTCGATTGAATTTAATACATTATTACAACGTCATTTTGGTACCCACGATGATCATGATACAACATTCACCGCGTATCTCCGGATTTCGTACTCAAGGCTACCCCGAAGACAAGGAGAAACACTTCGCCTGCCCAAATACGCTAAGTAATTCAGGATCCATTATGCGGCAGCCCACTAACTTCGATTTGATTGAAGATTCCTGCACACTGTAGAGAAAGTAGCAGGATACCGATTTCCGCATGCTTCATTCAACGAGTACACGCGCCTGAATAAGAGAAAATGGTGTGACCTATGATCACGCCGGAACTTGTATAACCCCGCAAAAACGAAGGTGGAGACCAGGCATGTAGATAGAAATTTGCTTCGGAGGGGGGGAGGCCAATTCTATTGTAGCGTAAATTGACACAATTCAGCCTTGCCCGTTCGGTGCCGACATGTTACAAATATCTTCTTTTAATTTTCAGAAAATGGTATTTACTTTCACAGCGCCCATTCCTATCTCTTCGCACTGGTAAAGTTCACTGCTTACCTCACTATGAAGCAGTTAATTTGACCGCCCCCAGAACAGACGTTGAACGCATACATACGTATCAGATTGAAAAGAACAATTATTGACCACACACATGCATCAAACTAGTGGTCACGTTTAAAGACACTTAACACTTGAATTATATGAAGATCCTAATCTTAAGGGATTTCTTCCGCGTTTATCCATTGTCTTGGACGACGGACTTCTGACCTGAAGACGCCGACTGCAACGCCGGCGAAACCATCGTCCAAGTGAATGGATCTACGCGGAAGAAATCCCGTAAGAATACATCTACATGATACCCTGCAAGCCACCACGAGGGTGTGTGGAAGAGGGTGAAGATCACCAAGCATGCACTATTAACATGCAAGCAAGCAACTATAGGCTCTCATGCAACTAGATTGTTAGTATCTATAGTATTTAAGGGGTTAATACATGCATCATGCACTACAGACTACTCTAAAATATTGATAAAAAAGTCTATACTTTATAAATTTTCTCTACTATAAATAATTATAAAAAAGTAACATCGCTCTTTTGTCTTCTCATCACATTTCCCAAGTACTATTTTCAAGTACTAGTAGTAGCCAACACTTTCCCAAGTGTTGGCTACCACTAGTTGGGATAAGTTGTTAATATATTTCATCCCGCGAACATTGTATAAAATTTGGGTAGATCGAACGAGGGTAGGCGTATTTATAAAAGTAAGTGCTTAATTCTACTAGGTCGATATAACTTCATTTCGTTCATGCTGTTATTATGTTATGGCGAGTAAGAAAAAATCTGTGTAGCCAATTAATAAATGTTACATTCGTATCATTTAGTTCAACACGTTTGGTGTATGGCTCATTAGCACTCGTAGGAAGTGTCTTGGAATTGCATATAACGATATAACTAATGTAGGTTTGGTGATACTTCATGCCACACGCCCCCGAGACAGCTGGCGGGGTACGTCACTTGTTGTCTATCATGCTGAAAGTCAATGGGTTCGCACGACAACGCTTGGAGTGGTTTTGTTAGCGCGGAAATGTTTACCTGGAATAGCTCGCTAATTGATTTCTTTACTGTTCGTCGATTATATCAATAAATTGTAGAGTACTCGGCAAATCAAGTGAGAAATATGGAATGGAGGATCAGGTTGGTGTGGTAGCGAGAGTAGATCATCCATCTTCGAGGGCCTAGTTTCCTATCCTGACGGTAGCAGAGATTTTCAGTGGAATACCAGTACCTACGTGTGGACAAAGACTTCGTGTTCACTACTCCGTCGGTCGGATGAGACGTTTAACCGTGGACTCCTTGACACCTTTCATTGTGAGCAGGCTGATATCGACGCCGGGTTTCTGTCCATCCATCCTCCGTTCCGTGAAAAATTCCCATCGAGTTACCACCTTTCCTAAATGGCGCAAATGACCTCTTTAAGTCGGTCACCTTCCTCGAATAATTACGGTGGAGTGTCTCCACCAGACACGAAGCCGGGGGAGAGGGGGGGCCCACTCCGGAATTTTTTCCCAATATTTTTGCTGTTCTGATTTTAACTGGGCATGATCATCAGGATCACACTGGGAATATAATTCAAGTTCCTTATGTAGGCTTCCGCGGTGTGTCAACTTTGAAGATCCTAGTCGTAGGTTAAAGTGCAGATTAAATCTATTAGAGAAATTTCAATCGGATAGCTTTGCTGAAGATGTTAGGCACACACAAAAAAAGCCAGCGCATTATGCTAGATTCGACCAGATAAATAAGATTAGAGAGATAGATTGTCGTACCGATAGATTCAAAATGGCATTTTCCCCCGTACTATAAGTAAACACATTCGTGAAATAATGGGTCAAGCGAATCGCAAACTGGGTTTCATTAAAAGAGTATTGGGTAAATGTGACGATCATGTACGAGAAATCAGCTACTTTTCCCTTGTTAGACCTCATTTGGAATATGCTGCCAGTGTATGGGATCCCTACGAAATCGGTCTAAGTAATGAACTTGAACGTGTGCAGCGAAGATCGGCAAGATTTGTAAAGGGACGATACGATAATTATATTAGCGTAACCAGTCTATTAAATGAATTGAAATGGGAATCATTGTCAGATCGCAGGTTGAAATTTAGACTTAATCTCTTCCACAAATTCCAAGGCAATATTTTCAGTGATGATGTTAAAAATATTTTACGAACCCCAACTTACTATGGCAGACTGGACCATAATCATAAAGTTAGAGAAATTGATTGCCGAACTGACCGATTCAAAATGTCCTTTTTCCCTCGCACAATCAGAGATACGAATAACGGTAAATATGTCCTATCGGAGAGTAGCAATGAATAGCATTGGTAGCTGCATGTTGGTATGAGTACTTAAAGCTAACCCTACTAACAGAATGTTTTTGCATGTTTGCTTTGCAATTTCTATCTTTTTTAAATAGTGTAGTTCTGACTACTATATTAATACTATTCCTTTTTTATGCATGATATGTAGTGCATGTTTGGTGAGCAATCACCCCCTGCCACACACCCTTGTGGTGGCTTGCAGGGTATTATGTAGATGTAGATGTATAAGAGAACAGAGTAGGCAGCATAGCAAAGGGATAGGTAGGGGAAATATTTTAGAGTAGTCTGTAGTGCATGATGCATGTATTAATCCCTTACATACTATAGATACTAGCAATCTAGTTGCAGGAGTCGCTATAGTTGTTTGTTTGCATGACGGCAGTTTATGCTTGGTGATATTCACCCCCTGCCACACACCCTCGTGGTGGCTTGCAGGGTATCGTGTAGATGTAGATGAACACTCCGTTGTAACAAAGCAGGAGTGAAATAATTATACCGACGAAGGGAAAAAGCTTTATGCCATCGTGAAAAATAATGAATTAAAATAAAGAGGGGGAAAAGATAGATAATTATGGACAAGTATTTCTGGCGGTCACTTTTTTTTAAATAAATACTTCAAATCTCGAGACAGGAAAACATACCCGAGTTCAATGCATGAATGTTCCAGGCTAAATTTCAACGCGCGAACTGCAGATGGGAAATCCAGTGAGGGAAAGTTAATCCAAACAAGGAAAGACCACTCAACATCTTTACGCAAATGAGAATGTAGCATCACCGATGTCTAGCAAAATCCGGATTATCGCGAGTTTTCTTTGCAGGAAGATCCTTCTCACTCTGTTAGAGCTAAAACAGATTTAACATTAAGCCGGAAATACAGTTAAATGACAAGAGTGTCAACGGTAACAGCTGCACTGCTTAGTGTCAGTGCCCACACACAACAGTCAAAAGTCAATCATTGTTTTCAAAAACAATGCCTTCGTTGAGCACGTCTGTTTATCCTTTGACGACAGCCATAACGTAACACGGACCTATGGTAAACTTTCAAACTTTCTAATCGAAGAACTTGACCGTGAATCACTGATGGTATGCATGCAACCTATTCCGGGACAGAAGGAATACTTCCAGTACATTTCCCCATGATTTCACCATTCACCAAAGGCCGGAAAACTGGTTCCGGTACTAATCAAAAGCAAGGAGTGGGTCGCTTTCACTCTCTCAGTCAGAATAATTTAAGCAAAGAGCTCTAGTTATAATGATGCCATTGGTATGTAAAATAAAAAAAATCACTTTACTAATATTTAGCAATAAACATTCCCGCTGTTCGTTAGCCACACCAATTTGTGCATAACTGAAATTCTTCAGGGTGTAGAAAAAAACATTACAGCTCTTGGGGGAAAATAACGGCGAAAGAAAAAATTATCAACATCATTATGAAAAAAATGTACATTAAATCGACCTAAATTAAATAAACCTTTCATATAACGCAAGAACAGAGCATCCTACTCCAATTGCTATTCATATGTAGTACATGTTTAACAAATCCCAAAATAAAATCTTGAAAAGCGGTTTGAATAATTCAACCGTATTGTTTACATCTTAAATGGTACTAGCCGTGGCTTAACAAATAAATTCACACGTAAATACGATAAACGCCAAAACAAACAACAGAACAAAGGCCTAGTAACATAAGTTTGTAAAATTTAATCACCGTGATTGACAACATAATTCCTCTGCCTCTCTTCCAGTTTAAGGGTCGTTCCTCGCCTGTAAGCAACATTCCTTCCAAACATTTACTTGAGTAGCAAACTGAAATGGCATACCTTGAATGATACGACGTTTGGTGTAGAGAGATGATAAATAAGCCGTTTCTGTGGATAACACTTATCACCAAACAGCTACTGCCCAACGACACTAGCAGTGTTTATTCATTCTCCTGTGCACAGGTCGTTTCACTGCGCTGCCTCACGAACGAAAGACACTTCGCCACTGGGTAATGCTACCACAACACATCCCGCTCACGTAGTCCGGAAGACTCGAATGCCATACCCATATAGGATGCCGGAAGGTAAGTCTTAAAGCCTTTAGACACGCCCAATTCAAACCAAGTGCTAAGTAGGTACCTAATTGTTCGGCCTTCTTGCTAAAATACACCGGCGGCATTGAAAATGACATATTAGCACTTCACAGACACTAGAAGCGTTGATATTGTATTTCGCGCGTCGAAAGGTATCCTACCACAGAACACAAATCACGAAGTTGAAAAGACAATAGATTATTGACGTTCCAAAATAGAATAGAATTTAGTGCAACCACAAAGTGTGTAAGCTGAAATACATAAATATCACATTTACGACAAATGACTAAAACACAAACAGCGATGGGAGAGCAAGGTAGAAACAATTCACTCGAATAAATCCATCCTAACACTAGGAAGTACAGCACAAGATACACATTAATAATATATTCAACGATTTAGTTCATGCAATTATGATAAACAAGGCACTATTGTCATCAAATCGTGCCATGAATGGGTATTTAAAAATCACGGACAAAAATGTGAAATTAACTTAACCTAGCCATGGTGAATGACTTGAAAGACCTGACAAAACATAAACAAATACGTCTGGTAACGATTCCACTATTCGGTTCACAACTGTGATATAACTAACCTTATGATTGAAGAAGGTATTTCTTACCTTAACAAGAAAACAAGTAATGTACAGCATAAAAATACCTACAGCTGTCATAGAATTCAAAAATAACGCCTACGTACGAAATTAAATCCAGATTCCACGATTAATGCGAGCGTGATAATAGACTACTCTTAGACACCTACTGGAGATGCACTACTCAGATACAAATAACAGCAACGAAATTCACCTTATAGAGAGAAAATACTTCAATATTAACTTGCAGTTGGTGCTAAACACTTCTTTGCTAAGGGTTGTGCCCATCTCATTGATGCTTCGACTACACTGTGACATGAAATGATGTGTGACAATAAGCTCACAGTTTAAAAATAATTTTAAAAAGCACATGCTAATCTGTACATACCGTAAATATTACTTGATCCAATTATTACTCCTTCTTTCACGAGTAACGACGTCTTCTTGCACTCTCCTGTTCCGCAGATTCAAGACTGTCCTCTATCGGTCTTCAACGCATAACTCGGAGATGAATAAAAGAAGGCTGAAATTGCGCCATCACGTTTGAAAACAAATCCAGCTGGTTCGGGCACGGAGAATTGAAAGTGACATTTCGATCTTAATGAAGATCCTGGGCAATATCTCTGCAGTGACTTAGTGTACAAGTTTCACTTTAAGTCTCCTTTCGTTCATTACATTTGCTTTTAAATCATGACCGGAAAGATTATCAACTTAAATGTCGGAGTCTTAGGCCATGTAGATAGCGGTAAAACAACTCTATCCAAAGCCCTCAGCACTGTTGCGAGCACTGCAGCTTTTGATAAAAATCCTCAGTCGCAAGAAAGAGGAATTACTATAGATTTGGGATTCAGTTCTCTAGTTGTCACACCTCCAGAGCACCTCAGTGATACTTGCGATCAGCTGCAGTTCACATTTGTTGATTGCCCGGGGCATGCATCCCTGGTCAGAACGATCATTGGAGGTAGGAATAAATTAAGTTTTCATTTTACATAAATAAATAATATAATTTGATTTTAATGTAGCTCTTACTTTCAATAGGAGCCCAAATAATTGACATAATGCTACTGGTCCTGGATGTCACAAAAGGAATGCAAACACAAACTGCCGAGTGTCTAATAATAGGCAACATAACTTCGCGGAAAATGATAGTGGTTCTAAATAAAATAGACCTTCTTCCTGTTAATAAGCAAACTGCGGCAATCGAAAAGGTAAACTGAGCGCTTTCTTTGATTAATATCTAACATGGTAGGAATTAGGTATAAATGTCTGAAGCACGGGCTAATTTTTATCACCAAATCTTCCACAGTACTGAAACCTACGTAATGTTCCAATATGAAAATTTGGTGAAGGTATTGAGTACACAAGAGCATAGAAAATGGATGGAAGATATGCTGTGTGTGTCCAACTTTGCATATCAAGTACTTAAAATTAATTTGATCTCCCTCTGCTACAGGTAGCTAATTTATCTATGAAATATCGAGTCACCATCAGATGTTTTAGCAAAATAATTGTGAACCTTAATAATCTAAAATTCTTCAATAAGTAGCGTTGTTTCCTTGGATCTTTATTGTGTGATTGGCTCTTGTTACTCAGTCCCCCACATATCACAAGTACTACCACGCCCTAGATATTAATTGGCAAATACTTAAAATATGTTTTCGCCTGTTCTCTTAACTCTCCAGATGAAGAAAAAAATGGCACTAACATTGAAAAACACAAAATTTGTTGATGCACCCATCGTCTGTGTTTCCGCTAAGCCTGGAGGTCCAGAATCAAATGCTCCAGTGGAACCAATAGGTGATTCTTTGCTTCTTTAAAAGTTTACTTAAGCATATTAGGAATGCATTGTTATATTTATTTAATCGTTTTGTTGATTGATACAGGTACCACTGAATTAATAGAAGAATTGAAGAAAATTGCTTACATTCCAGAACGTAAGACTGGTAGTCCATTTGTATTCTCAATTGATCATTGTTTTAGCATCAGAGGTCAAGGAACTGTGATGACAGGAACTATTCTTCAAGGAACTGTGAACATTAATGATGTCAGTATTGAAATTTTCAATATATTTGTGCAACATTTTGGCTCTTTAAGGTTCC
Organism: Platycnemis pennipes; assembly: GCA_933228895.1. Taxonomy (NCBI): domain Eukaryota; kingdom Metazoa; phylum Arthropoda; class Insecta; order Odonata; family Platycnemididae; genus Platycnemis; species Platycnemis pennipes. The sequence continues at coordinate 112,787,937 of OW121851.1, read as the reverse complement.
TACAACTTTTTTAAAATGTTTGTATTTTTCAGAATGTAGAAATTCCTGTCTTGCAAATCACAAAGAAAGTAAAATCCATGCAGATGTTCCATCGTCCTGTGGAAAAGGCAATTGAAGGGGATAGACTTGGGATATGCGTAACACAGTTTGACCCAAAATTACTAGAAAGAGGAATTGCGTGTAGCCCCGGGTATGTTCCCACCCTATACGCAGCCATCTTGCCTGTTAATCGGGTGGCATATTTCAAGGAGAAAATATGCACTCGATCCAAATTTCACATTAGTTTGGGTCATGAAACTGTCATGGCAAAAGTTTCACTTTTTCAAGGACCTGCAAGTATAGGGTCAAATGAGGAAAATTTTGATTTTGAGAAGGAATATTTCTACATGGAAGACATTTCTCCAGAGGATTCGGCTGTCACCAAAAGTGATGATGGTGAAGCCACATCTGAAAAGCCTGTTGCATTAAAGACATATGCTCTTCTTGAATTTGAGCACCCTGTACCAGCTGTCCCTGGTTGCTTGGTCATTGGCTCTAGGCTAGATGGAGACATTCACGCCAATGTTTGCAGACTTGCATTCTGGGGGCGATTAGTCCACAGCATTGACGACAAGAGTTACCAAACCACTATCTTACCCAAACTCAGGGTTTTTAAGGAAAAACATAAAACTGGAATTGTTGAAAGAGCAAGTAATGAAATGGAAGTTATAGGAAAATCTATGTTCAAGAAGGAAACAAACCTTCAAGTGTTCATTGGCTTGAAGGTTAAATTGTCCACGGGAGAAGATGGAGTTATTGACAGTTCTTTTGGGCAGAGTGGCAAAGTCAAGATTAGAATACCAGGTGAGCTTACATTCTACACTTCCAATTTAATCCTTATCTCATGAACGACATTGGTTCTTTTTTGGAAAAAATAACTTTAATGAATACATAGGATCTTTGAGAAAAAGAGTGACTCATTAACTTATCAGATTTTTGTTAAAATTCACATATTCAAAACATTCTGATGTTCTTGAAACAACAGACACAGTAGCCGGGTCGGTAACATGCCAGCCTGGCAACCAAAGGATTGTGTGTTTAAATCAAACATTGGGCATGGGTGTTTTGTTTTTCTTGGATACAAGAGCATAGGTTAGATGGAATGATATAATCTTGTCCAATTTAGAGCCTGAAAACGCAAGTCTGTTTCCTATCTTGAAACATCTTACAGTCCTTCTTCCTTCACATTAGATAATGTCCCTACTAAGTGATGAAATAATTCAAACTTTTTTCAAAGAAGTCCTTTGGTGGATAATATGTGGAGCCAAAGTTCTATACCCACTGTTATGGTACCATTTGAGGTTTGGCTGTCATGCGATCACAGTTAGATTTCACAGTGTTAAGTTCAGTCTCTGAAGACTAATGGCCTTTCATTCCCAGTGAGTTCACCTCAGACAAAGCGGAAATATATTCACCTATGTGACGTAGTATGCACAGTTATAGTCTCTTCGACAGGTGGTATTCTGAGTCCTTAATTATCATTCTGTACTCATAAACCCTGATTAAACATGTTTTTTTAACCCTCAGGGCATTATGCTGAAATGAATTGTTCAATTACTTGACAATTAAGAGTGTATATCTATATAGTCAATCAGAGAATTCAATCAAATGTATTATCCAAAATATCCTAGATTATATCGTTTTCTGGCTTTTAACGATGAGTAATACATGATATCACTGCAGCAATTATAGGTGTAGTCATATAACTAGAAACAAAGAATCAGAAACTTTATAATCAAAAAGACCTTTGAGACAGCAAGTTATTATGGCTGCCTTGACAATAATGCTAGATTACTTAGAAGCTGAGTCTAGTTGACTATAGGCCTAAATAAATGCTAGTCATAGTCATCAATATCTAGGTGCTCTACCTGCTTAGGTACTCATATCAGTATGGTACTCATGCGGTCAACGTAGCATCATTTCTCAAAGCTCAATTTGAATTTTACCCAAGTATAGAGTTTAGACATTTTTCTGCTGCAAAAGAAACCACAAAAATAATCAAATATTGAATGACAGGAAAAGTATTTCTCTATGATGTCATTTTTTTGTTTTCTTAAAGGAGGCCTAAAGGAGTCAACCTATCAGCAGTTAGCTGGTTCATCTAAGAAGAAGGAAAAACAATTAAATACCACCATGGCTGAAAGTGAAACTGTCCGTTTTGAACTCCACTTTAAGAGATATGTATATGACATAAATAAAACCGTAAAGCAGTAGCCAGAAAAAACAATGTATGTATTTTCTTCTCAACACAAATCTTCACATCATACCCTCTGGTAAAAAGTGTTTCTAAACTTTATCAAAACCACAATTCTTGGATTATTACAGTTTACACAAGTTAGGTAGGAAATCCCAGCAACCTCTCCACTCAGTCAAAAGTTAAGAGACTCCCAAATAACTCCTGCATTAATATTTGTCATAATTAAAGTTACAGTACAGCTTGTGGTCTACTATTGCAATTGACATAGAAAAGAGTAATTTTTAATCCAGTACTGGAATATCAGAAGTGTTAATTCTATTACACAGTATGTTAAGATTTGAAGTTAAATACTCCTCATAAAATATAACCCTAAGGCAATGGTACTTTACTTAAGATTGGGCACAGAATGATTTCCTAGGAAATTTTAATATGACTTTACATACGAAAGAATGATTTTTAGAGAGAGAGTTGCTGAAGGTGATCACATAAATGTCACAAGCACTAAAATAAATATATACATCTATTGGATTTAGTCCATTATAAAATAAACAATATTCGGTACTTAGCATATAAAATTTTTAAATGCAACAAAAATAATTATATTTAGCACAAAAATGCTCTTTTTAGACACCAAAGAAGTTCAACCGCTCATAATAAATACATAAAGTTCTATAAAAATTAAAAATATAAATGTTTACCTAATAAGAATAATAATACTGTATAGGAAGGAACTAAGTGAAAGACAGACTTCATGACAAAACCCAGAAAAAGATAAAGGGTTAACATAATTGACTTGGCAGAGTGAAAGGGTATAACTTCTCTAGACATAGTTTATATACATATTATTCGACAACATAAAATAGTCTGAGCCTAATACAAAATAAGATATATTCTGCAATTCCCTGACTGATTTGATATCAGGCGCAGCACTGCGACCATTTCCAAACAACTTTTACAACATCAAATTACCGAATTCCCTCAAAATTTTCAATACTTATCGATCCCAGCTCTCTCATCGACAAAGAGTCACTTTCTTATAAAAAAAGATCATGAAATAGATTCTCTTTCTTTTGCCTTAAGTGTTATAAAGGCAAACAGGAACAGGTCAGTCCTCACACTGCAATGAATAATATGATCACCACAACCATCACACCAGAAAGAACTCCAATGGCAATCCATTGTCTTCGGTCTGAAAGAGAGTAAAATGCATAGGATCAGCATCATTTCAAGAGGTTGGATTCTAAGATTACGTTCTTCCCTCTAGTAACAATTTGAAAAAATATATGCATGGTCCATGCATCTTCCAGCAATCAAAAGATGATAAAATTATGTCAGCAACCCATCTTGGTGTCACTCACTCAGTGATTCAACCCGAAGGTTGGTTTGGATAGGTGAGGGTAGAGCTCACCCCGTACTAAGCCACAAGTATGTGAATTTCACACATTCAGGGTAGGGGGGCCAGTTCCTTTCCCTGGGCCACCTCGCACTCTGAGGATTTTTTTGTTTGAGGGCATCCAAAAGCTTCACCCGGATTTGAACCCAGGATCCTTTGATCAGTAGCCAAGCGCTCTACCCACTAGGCCACCACGCTCCCCCATCTTAGTATGTATCTTGCATTTTAAACTATTAGTGAATTGCATTCACAGATGCACCAGTTGGATAGTATGGCAATGCAATCCCATCTCCAAGTAGAGGAAAGTAATAACTGAAGGTATACTCATCCAATAATCATTAATGCCAATAAATTCATCAATTAAAGGCATTGGTGAATAATCATTAAAAATATGAATTTCATAAGACCAGGAAAGTAAGGCAAAATTTCTCATTCACCTAGACCCATATACTTTCAATAAAATCTCAAAGAAACTCATTCAGCATATCGAATTTCTTAAAACGCATGATGTCATATCACTATACACAATGCTAAATCAATAAAGGATCCCTTGATTAGAAGTAATCAATTCATTAAAAAGGTGGAGTAAGAAAATAGCAATTTACTTATAGACAGGAGAGAGTCATTTACATCATGATTAAATGTAAGGTCCAAAACTCCTTAAATGTTTGTGACAGCCTCTGTAAAATGCCAGCAGGCCCAATCATGCCAGCATTCCATTGCAAAAATATCAGATCACTGGTCGTCGAAGTCAATCAAGTTGAAAGTTATCAATAACAATCAATGGCCATCATGGGTCTTAAGATGTGCCATCGCAATTGATACATTTCATTCTAACACCCATCCAAACTGAACAACAAAGACATATTTAACAGACAAATGTAAAACAAGTCAAGAAGTAAAGGTCTTCAAATGTAGATATGCAAATGGGTTGTAATTAATCCCCACATAGCCACGTGTATGGATAAAAATCCCACATCAAGCACAGAAATAGATTAATTGAACTGAATGATTTAAAATAATTCTGAAAGGTGAAAGTAGTATTTTTTCCAACAAAACAATATTGCGCTGAATTTATAAGATTCAATTATAAATAACAAATTTCCCACAGTGCGGGAGATGTGTTATGGCATATCTCACAGTTAAATGAAACTGTGTATAATAGTAAATTAGGTATGTGATTTAATTTCTTTTCCTTTACACCACTGCAATTTGCTTTAAGTTTTTTAAACCTCAAGCCAAGTGAACTGCAAACTTGGAGGCCAAGGTTAGAGTGGATGAACTGAATCTTTTATTCAATTCATCAAAATCAATTGACAAATATAGAATAGATTGAGTTAGACATGCTTTGTAACAGTCTAAAATATGGCCCACTGTGACCTAACCATCATCCAGGGATGGATTTTCTCTGACATAATGAAGTTGTATGAAAAAAATTAATGCAGCCTGACTTAATTTAATCCCTATTACTATATTCATTATGAATGACAAAATAAACTTTGTATTTCCACATTTAATATCTCACGCTACGACCATGGTTTCGACGATTAACGTCATCATCAGGTACAGATTACAGAAATGTTGTCACTTATATACAGTTGAGGTTGGTGGGGGAGAAAGAGGGGAGAGAGATGGGGGGGTGGAAGGAGAGCACCAGTGGGTGGTGGGAAAGCATTCAGAGTTTGAAGCTAGCAGAACACAGAGGTATGGATGTGGGGGGCTAATGGAACAGAGAGAGGTTGAGGAGGGGAAGCGGGAGGCATACAAAAGGTTGTTTACAATGTTGCAATGACCTTTTGTATGCCTTGAGTATTTAGGACTTCAAATATGTGGTGAACTTCATTTCTTTGCCAAGTAATCAAAAAATTATGTATTATATTTTCTGTGGTTCATCTCCAAGGCTATAATTACATAATCACTATTAATGGTTGCAATTATGAATGGGTTTTTAAGGGTCAAGATTTTACAAACCATTAGAAATATGCAAAACTTTGGCCACTTTCTTCATAGTTGAGTCAATCTTAGATTCATTGTTTTCTAATTCATTTCCAAATTCATCCAGCATCCTGCAAAGAAATTTATAATTTTTAACCTCATAAATCCCATTTTTAATGCTGATATTACTTTATTAACTTCTTAAATATGCATTTAAAATTCAATTTTACTTCAGAAATTAACAATTTTTATTGTAAAGCTGCCTTGCTTGGACAAGTAGCAGAATGAATTTATCGTATTTTAAGGGAATTAAAGGTACAAAAAGATACTTAAAACAGATAATCAGAATAGAAGATGCTTACATCAGAAGAATATATTTACCTTAATAACACTGAAATGGCCATTTGCTAAACCCTTCATGCATTAATCATTTGTGCATCATCTTTATAATACTAAGTTTAGTATGAAATGTTAACCAAAAGTAACTAAATAGCCATTTCTACTCAATACTACAATCATGATTGGTGCTTCTTAGCTGGTGCTCCAAAAATACATTAAACTTGTTTAAACTCTTAATTATAAGAGCTCAAAAGAACGAAAAAATACTTACAGCCAGCATCTTATTCCACAGCATAAACAGTGAAATCATACACAGTAAAAAGAGTATTGGTTTTTACTGAATTATGAATACATTTTCTATTTATTCATGAATTTTATGGGTGCTTCATCGAAGTAAACAGTCACTTTGTGGAAAAAGATCGCAAGTTTTCCTGGCATATGCTGGTAGGTTGAACACAAAGTGGCTGCTGTCAGCAGTCACTTTGAGTTCAATCATGAAATAAGAACTGCTGGTACAGGCAGTGTTATTACCTTAACACTAATGGTTTAAACCTCATATTCCAGATATCATGCTCACTGTATAAAATTTGACTCACATCAAAATGTAGAGTAATGGACATTAGGGAAAGATAAATGGGGTCATTTACCATATTTTTTATTGCCGAATATGATAGAGTTTGTAAAATAAAAAGACATGTATTTTTCCATTTTTTGATCCGTCAATTATTTCTCAAGTTATAAGAGGCGAAAAACTGATGTTTTTAACCCTTTTGGAAAAGTGGGTGTGAAGCAACCTCTGACGTATATCGACTTCGTCAAATCACAACTGAGCCCGCGAAGCCACTTTGCCTTATCGCAAAGGGGGGGACACAGCTGACTCTGCCAATCGGAACAGTTACGACAGCATCTGTGCGAGCAGACCTCCGAGAATCCCCCTCCACTCCCTCCCCCTCCCATAAGAGCAGTCAAGGACGGGAGGAAAGTGACGTCAATGTTATCACAGCAACTTTTTCGGTGGGCGTCACCTTTTGCTTATTTTAATTTTTGATTTATGAGTGAAAGGTTGTGGTTGGAATATTAATTTTTTCACTAAATTTCTTTTTTCGTTTCCATCTAACAATTTCGTGCACAAAATTGCGATTTCGGTTCCGAGTAAACGCCCCCATTAACAGTCAGTCCATAGCATTTTGACCTATAGCTAAAATTAATTTTGAGAAATTAACATCATCCATCAAATTAACATGAGCTAAAATTCCATCTCATGTATTCACACTAAACTTCAATGAATTTGATGCAATCAAGCACAAATTAAGTTTATAAATTTATAAACAAGTGTATAACACTGAGGTTTATAAGCAAGTGCATAACAGGAAATGTATTGGAGGTTGAAGTCTGTTCGGTAGTGAATCTTAAACAATAGGATTGGAATAAGTCTATGAACAAAAATCCCCAATGAATATTTATTATCATGAATGATCTCATGCCCTTCTAGGCAACTCATGCCATCAAAAAATGTGGCTAAACTACAAGCATATAATAATGTATGTTGGCTCAAATTTTTAAATTTCTTCCGTATCTTGAAAAATATTCAAAACAATATGACAAAGAAGTTATGGGCAATTTCCTTAATAATTTGACACGACTATAAGAGCAAAGGGCTCATTATTACTAAAGATTATAATATCCCAGCTCAATATTTAGAGAAAAGTATGATGATTGGAAAACAACAAATTAGAGCCTGTACAAAAATATCTGCTGAGGCCAAAAGACAGAAGTGCAGTCATAATTATGTGAAATAAGGCAGCCTGAGTAAAAGAATCCTGGATAGAATGAATATATATCACTGAGTACTATGGGTCACAGTGTACTAAATACATATTAACACTTCACTAATTAGTTCCCTCTGTCCTCATTCACATACAAGATAATGAAAATAGAGCCCATGAATATGTTTACTTTTAAGAAGAGTATTCGACCTAATAGTCTATGAAGGCACTGAACATACTGTACACAGGGTGGCTACTGAGATCCAATTTTCAAATTCCCTGACCTTTCCCTGACTTTTTCCTGACGGACTCGTCAATTTCCCTGACCGATCGCCAAAAGGGCTCCTATTATCTGAATATTTTATTTCTTCTGAATTAAATTTTCGTCAAAACTCAGAAAATGTTAAAAGCTGAAATCAGTACATTAAAAGCTAAAAGTATATCCTGATGAAAAAGTATATTAAACCCTCATAAGTTAAACCCTCATGCAAATTATACACCCTTTTCAAACACATTGCGCGGCCACGTATCCACGGCCGTGTATCGTATTTCCTCGGCTGTATATGTTTCCTTCGGTAACATTACAATGACGATGTCTAATCCTTTAAGGAAGAGGTAGCGTGTCGTGGGAAGTTGAGGATTACTGAAAAGGCATCGAAGGGAAAGTTAATAGCCGATTTACTGGTGGACTTCGGTACAGGTGTGCGAAGGTGCCAAAAAATACAAACCAAAACAAGAAGTTGGATCAAAATTAGATGGCACGAGTGACACTCAGAAGCGAATAACAATTCAAATAATGTGGTTATAGCCTCTTGATTGTAAGAGGGAACTAAAATTGTATATACAAACAAAACGTAATCGCACCACTGCGAACGAGGCAATTAGCAACGGCAGCATCGTATTCAGGAATATCATATTTGAGGTGATTTGTGACATTACTAAATTGCTTTGAGCCTGAAAGGTGGACAGGGGAGGATGACTCTCAAGAATGGGGGTATGGGAATTGAAGAAGATCTTACGTAAGATTTTGTTAGAACGTGTGATCGTACTTGTATTACCATTCTAATAATCATCGTCTCGTATTTTTATAACTCCAAGCGTGTTTACCATGAGCTAGTGTGCTCTACCTGCCTCTAGATCTGAGTCTGAGAAGTTAAAAAAAAAGCGAGGTAAAATTTTCCAAACAACATAGTCTCGGATTCCATATAATGAGCGGAATGCATGTGATTATAAATTTTTACACAACTAGGCAAATATCGCATTAATGACGGACAAAAGGGATACATTGTACGTCTGATTCACAACTAAGTAAATAAAAGATGCAACTAATAAGATTCACAACTGAATGTTCCACAAATTGATGCGGCTTATTCCATGCACATCAGCAACGAATATAAGTTTTAGTTGGTGAAATAAAGGGCGGGAAATACTGGCCGATATGGTAATGGTATAATGGTAGATAATAAACGAGAATTTCAATCTGTTCCTTCCTTCCTTCCTTCTTCTTCTGGGCAACCCTGGAGGGAGGGGGGAGTAGGGGGGGGAGGGTAATGGGGGGGTGAGCTGGTGGTTCATTGGAAATACTTCGGGTGCTGAGTGGAATGGGGAGGGTCAAGGATACGGCATCGTTGGCTTACAGGTGAGTCTTCAAGGGGTGTGAAGGGAAGTGGATAGTCTAGAGGTGTCGGAGGGCGAGAGGAGGGGTTGAAGACCCACCCATAAACAAAGGGCGCCGCATCCCTGATCCTCCCAATTCCACTCAGCGCCCAAATGGTTCCAATCAGCCACCGGCACGTGCCCCCCAGGGTTGCCCAGAAGAAGAAAAAGGAACGTCACAGACATTCCATAATGCCATCCACCTACCACCTCCCCACTTTTCCCCTCCCCCCCCATGAAGCTCAGCAAGACAAAGATACGCTCGCAACTGGGACCTTCCCTCTCCACAACCGGGGGGACCCATTTCCTCCCATGCACCATAAATCCAAACTCCCTGGCCATCATAATCCTTACCCCCATCATCACAACTTTCCCAAATTACCTAAAGGCCTGGTTACACGATACATTAACACGTACGAGTTAATGTGTAAATGCATGAAGGCGAGAATGAACGCGAAAATACACTGTGTAACCACACCAAAATGTATGTACAAATGAATGAATGGGTGAACAGAAAATAGAACCTGTTCTATTTGGTTCATGCATTCGCACAAGTTGAGCTGAAACCATTCACGCAAATGTAGATGAACCCGTAAGTGTTAATGTATCACCCACTCTCACTCACCCCATCCATGCAACAAGATTTTGGTACGGACAGCCCCGGAGAGCTGAGCTAGAAGTCTTAAAGGAGCCTTAAAGGATGAAGTAGGGTTCACTGAGAATTTGAACTGCCATAATTTCACGCGTGAGGCAGTGAGCATGGTATGTGCCGTCACAAGTAAGTTTTAATCAAAACAGAACAGTGAACATTATGGAAATGCTGGTAGCAGTTAAAACAAAAACTAGCCACTCTATAGGATAAATAAAGGCATTAACTACGACTCCATTATTACTCAAGGTCTAAATGATATGTGGAAAATGATGGGGAGAGACTGGCATTTGTGGGAAAAGAATGCACTACTATTCACGCATTTCACTTTTGATGAACTATAATCGGTAACACTGGTGTGGAATCACAGATGCATCTTTCGCATTATCACAATCTGTATCGATAACGCTTACCCCTAAAGTAGCACAGGGTTAATAACAACCGTCCATAAAATTTGCTCCACTAATTGTGATAAGCAATATGAAGTGCTGCGGGAAAAATGAAGAATGGAGATCACATTCTCTCTGGCATAAGTTAAATCAAAAAATAACGATAACGCTAGCACACGCCTTATGAAGATCCATGATCGAGGCCTAATTTGTTAGGTGTCTATGCTGGCAAAAATAGTTTCGCTGAAGCAGTTTTTCTGCATTTCCCCGGTTGATTTTAATTCCTCTTTGATCATATCAATCCTTTTCCTGCTCTCTAACAAGCTGATTTTCCCCACCCTCCTCCACTCCATCGACTCAAAATGATCTGGTCTATGCACATACTCTTCCCTCTAAGACTACTACTATTAGATGAATACAACTACATTCTCACAATCAAGTCTTATCTAATTTTCTCTTAACCTAGTTTATTCAGTCTCTGCCATCAATTTGTTAATGCAATTCTACTTCCAGAGCATTTCTGTTCTCATGTCTGAATTAGATACAAAGTCACATATGCAGATGCAAGGATTAATCATATGAATGTATATTCATGTAATTACTGCTGAGGATCCATTACAACCCAAGTCTACAACTACCCTGTAACCTGCCAATTAATGAAAAATGAATAATGAAGATTGGAGTAATCACTGCTCATGCCCAAATATCTATTACAGTAAACCTGAGAAATGGACACAAAAATACAATAACATGCAGTATGCAAACTGCTTACTTTTCTTAATATTCCTGATTCATTCATTCTCCTTTCAGTCTCCTAGATTTGCTTGTGATACTCGTTCTGAGCTCACAAAAAACTAGATAAATCTTATTAAGTTTTTGGAATAACCTTCTTGCTACCATTAACTAAAAGCTGGGATTTTCAATGCATTCAAGACTCCGTCACTGTTTTCTCATTTAGAAATTAGTTTAGACATTACTATAAATGCTGCATCATGACACTGTGCTATTACAACAGACCTGAGGAAGTGAAATATGGCCAAAAAGATACAAACACAAAGTGAATCCTGAAAGAACACAAATTGAAAAATACAAAGCCATGTTTGGAGAAAAGATAGTAGAAAATGCTACATAGTAGAATCCATTCAATATCAGTTATCATTATCACCATCACTAGAATTCAACCCTAACATTGGTCTGATGTAACTATCCACTAGATTCTTCTATCAGCTAACCTAGTCATATTGTCATATCTTATCTTCCAAATACTTCACTAATCTATATGCCTTATACAAGGCCTTCTTTTGTGATTGCTCCCATTCACTTTTCACTCTAAAAATGGCTTTATTTGTATAAGTATATTAATGGTTCAATTTCCTGCAAGAGACAATGGAGTCTAAACAAATGTCCGAAAAGTTGTTCCACCTTCTTTTTAAAACATTTGCAATGTATATTTTTCTCTTCTACTCATATCTTCTTCATTAGTAAGGTAGTTTCTCTGTGCATTTTGTCTACGCTATTCTTCTCTAACATCACATTGCAGAAAAATGATGATAGCATCAAATACAATAAGCCTTTCACTTCAGTAAATATGAATGAACCAAAATCTTAGCATAAGGCATGTTTATCCTTCAAGAAGGAAGCATAAGGCATTACAGTGATTTCTAATCACGTAGGTATTTCATAATACCCCAATGCACAAAACAGTAGAGTTCCCAGAAATTGAACCAGAGAGCAGAATGGGGTACACACAAAGACTTTTTTACGAATAGCTCTACATTCTCGCCCATGTTAATAAGAAGGGTCAAGATGAAGGCTATAATCATAGAGGGACTCACACAGCCTGTTCATCCAGCTCATTGCCAATTTGGTGTGACACAGTCTTGAGAGTGGCAGGCGATTCGTGCTCGGATGAGTGATCATTCGGCGATCTCGCCAGCGCCCCCTGGAGCTGCCCTCTGTTGTCACCAAACTGCCGACTTGGACTGTCAGCCTCTTCATTCTCCAGTTTAGAGTATTTGGTGGTGCCATGTGAGCCTGCACCTCCCCCGACACCACCGCCAACAACATGAACTGGACTACTACTGTTTTCCAGCAGTGGCTGATATTTTAGAGAAAAAAACGAAGAAAGTTAGAATATCACAGATGAGTAAAAGAATTTTTTAACCAAAGCCAAGAAGTAATACTGATCACAATAGTTTATGAGGCAGGTATCATGTCTACATTAACCTTTTACCACTTAATTGGTACTAGTGGTCAGAGACAAAGACGTAAAAAAAAAGCTTCAATAGATTTATCAGACGAGTAACTAGAAATAATGGTTCTACAGAGGTTGCTAATTATATGAAATCTGAGGATGAGATCAAGGCAGAGAGTTCTGCAAAGTATAATACAAACAACTAACTAACCTAAGAAAGAATTTTTAAACTTGGACCATCACGGATTCAAAGTGAGTTATTAGATTATTTAATTAAGATTCAAACAGCTCATGAAAGAGTTATTATCAGGCCATTAGTCAAATAGGGACTGTATGTTTTATGTAAATTTAAAGTGATGTAACAAATTGAAGGATCGTGAACTGGCCACGAGAACCTTAATGACGTTACCAGTTAAAATCGCACAACAGCAGAAATTCCACAGAGAAAAAATCATTCGCCCCAGAGAAAAAATCAATTTGTTACATGGTGAGCACCTTAGTGTTTAAAGTTCGGCCCTGACCTCTTGGACAGTGGCGCCATGCACACGGCATTGACTGCTTTGTGGCATAAAACGTCTAGCAGTTCGAGAACATCCAGTTCCTTTAAGGCCTCCAATATTCCAGAGGGAAAGATGATGCTTCAGTAGCTTAACTGGTTAAAGCACCTGGTCGGAAATCAGGAGATCCAGGTTCGTATTCTGGTCAAGGCGAATAATTTTTTCTCTGTGGAATTTCTGCTATTAAAGATATGTTTTTCTACAGCTTTAAAAACATTTGAGAACCCACACCACACTAGCAAATTGTATGATAAATATGTGATTACAAATAAGGAATACCAAAATTATTTAATTAAAAAGATTTATATTCCAAATCAAAAAAGCAATCAGCAGATCTCTCTCCCTAAACAAATATTAAAACTAACATCCAGCACTCGGATGAATATTTGCAAATAAAATACTGATCATGCCAACAAATACCCATGAGAATAAATTCTTAAGACTACTTATCTTACTATTCTTGATTTTAACATTTAAGTCTCCTTGATCAATTCATGGTACTCATTCTGAGCTCATAAAAAACTAGGTAAATCTGATTTAATTATTGGACACTACTATTAGATCAAAGGTTTCCGGGGCGATGGTTAGATGCTCTCTGCATATTTCAAGGTTTCCTTCCGTGTAGGTTGGCAAGATGATGACAGTTTCGCTGACTATCCTTAGAGCATTTTCAGGTCGAAGGTGTACTTGGTGTAAGGTGTTCAGGTCTTCGACCTGAAGACATCGACAAGATAGTCAGCGAAACTGTCATCATCTTGCCAACATAGGTGGAAGGAAACCTGGAAGTATGCAGAGAGCATTGGACACCACTGTTTAACAACTTCTAAATAAAAGCTAAGATTTTCAATGCATTCAAGACTGCATATTCATTGTTTTCATTCAGAAATTAGTTTAGACATTTCTACTAATACTACATACTACTTCATCAATTAACACATATGCCAGAATGAAACATGGACACATTTTTCAATGCTAGGATGAAAATATTTAGTGATAACTTAGTTATTAGCTTACAGAGCGAAGGATTTCATCATTGCCCTGCACAATATCCATGATGATAATAAATTTTCCCACACACAAAAAGTAGTGCCAGTTATGAGTACATAACACTCACAGCTGTTTTTAACCTCAGATTTTGACATATTTTAAATACTTTTAACATAATTTATCAGCGCACATGGAAAGAAATTCCTTCACCAGGTCAAAAGAAATGCATTGGAATGCAACTTTAACAAATAGTACAAAAATATCTTCATAACAATTCTTGAAGACATTTTTAGATTAATAATTGAATAAAAAATAACAATAAAATTTAAAATTTTTATACAAAGCTTCAAGAATTTTTAATGTAAATCATTTGCCAAAGTCCTTATAGGACACTTATTTCTGAAATCTAAAAAGACTTTTAATCTTTTACCACAAAGGTGATCTGTCCTGTAAGGAGACACCTGAAAAAAATCACTGGAGCTCCAGGTAAAAACACCACTGAGAGTGAATTGTGACTCCTTTCTTTTATGTTTTTAAATTACATTATCTTCAATACGGGACCTATGACAGGGTATACAATGGTATCATATACTTTGAAACAAGCAGAAAAAATACCAAAGAGTTAAGAGATAAACTTGAACACCAATACCTACAATAAATATGAATTCCAAGCATTGTGGATGCTATATGATTGCTCTCAATGAAGAATATAATTACCTGTCTCACTGTCCTATCTCGGTCTCTACCTCTTGACATATTCATTTTTTCTTTCATCACCTGAAAATGAAAAGAAAATGTTTCAGTCACTAGCATATGCACCTACTGATTATAATATTTGAAAGCAGTCCTGACTGAACTTGAATTTAAAAATGAGCAATTTTGATAATAATGCTCATGTCTGAACTCCCTCAATGAAGAATTCCTTCAACCAAAGATGAAAAGAACTTTGTTGTCTTAATAAACAACTTAACAGAGCTCCATCATGAGTGAAAACAAAATACATAATTACAAAGCAATCACACAATAAGTAAGAAAATTTATTACATTTATAATACAAATAGAAAACTAAGAAACAACTGGCATCAAATAGATTACATATATCCTAAATTCAAAAGTCAAACATTACACATTTTTGTCCTCTATCAAAATAAATATACAGCTGAGCACCCTTAATCCGGGAATCCCTAATCCGGGAACACCCATAATCCGGCAATTTTGCCATGACCAACTACCCGGTACGTCGTGGAAAATGCCGAAACATTGCTTCATAACCTACCAAGATATTATCCCATTCTTAACGTTAATTTTCCCATTCCGAGAATCAGAATAATTTAAACATATTAATTTCTGGTACTTCGCGTACACTGGAATTATTCTGCAACTAGAACTAAACAAACAAAATTGAAGACATCGCCAAGACGGACTAGTTTACAGATCGGCCATTTTCAATGGCGCGCGCATTTTTGATTGACCACTGGACGTAATTTGATAAAATTGTTTGTTATCTGCTTATGTTTCTCCCTAATCATGTCTAATTGATGCACTTTTGGCAACAGCAGAGGAGTGAGCATCAGTACAAAGCGTTAACGATTGCAGAAGAAGTGAAAGTTGTGAAAAAGCTTACACCGTTCCATCAGTAAAGCCTTTTTCTGAAACATACGGCGAGGGATCTTCAGAAATATAACACATTAAAAAGCTGGAAGAGAAAATCCTTAAAATTTTACGGTTAATGTGACAGGAAGAAATGGACGACAGAGAGAAACACTAAGAAAGACGATTTAAGTGTTGATTTTACATCGCGTGGTTTCCATTGAGTCGAAGTGAAGGGCTTAGGTAGTATTTCAGGCCAAATGCTAATAAAGCAGGCTAAACTATTTCAGAAACAGATATAATCTAAAAGACTTAATGTGGGAAATTTTGAAATGTGGGATGATTATGATTAAGTCATTGTGACATTAAACAGGACTAATGACAGTTTGATTGTTAACTTGGAAATGTGAATTTAAGAATCCATAACTTGATGAGTACTGCAACAGTATTCTTGAATCCAAGTCTAAAACTCTAAAATTGTCCTTCCTGTCACTAAGCTGGCAAAGAATTTGCATCTGTTTGTCAAAATCAAGTGACATTGAACATTTTTCCTACTAGTGATACAAATGTAGCTAAGCAATAAATTTAGTCTTAAAAATCAACAAATGCCTCGTTTTTCCATGGTAAGAAATTGACGGACATCTCAACTTCCTGGGCATCACTGTAGCAAAAAACAATCTAAAACTAGAGTTTTCCATTTTCGGAATAGATACTTATATGTACTGACAAGTTGTTCATTGATTTATAATGAGTTTACAGTGTAATTTCAAATTTATGTCCAGTGGTAGGTGAACATCACAATTTTCCAAAATGCCATTTGGAAGTTGCAAGAGATTTTAAATCATAGAAAAGCATGTAAAATCCTAACAGAGGGTTGTTTAATAGAAGTTCAGCAAAAGTGGAAGGCTCTTTTAAACCAGCAAGCACAAAACATGCCATCTCAGCAAAGGGATTCTGACAAAAATCATTTTCCATGATCACACCCAATTTTTCCTTAGCAAAAAATTGAATGTGAAGAAGAATTGATGGAAAAATACTTTGGTGGATATTAAAAAGGAATTATAGAATATATTTCCACCCTATAACTATGTACAATGTAAAGGGATAAAATGATTCTTCAGAAGTATATACACTAACATTCACAGCAGGGGGAATCTTACACATTCCTTAGCTAGAACATTTCTAGGATGAGAAATATATTATATATAATATATTTTAGCAAAAGAGATACTTCAAGATATAAACAATTATTGCCTACACTTAAAGGCAACAAAGAATACAAAAAGTTATCTTTCTTATAATTATTAAATCTAATGGCCAAGGAAGGTGCTTCAATCTACCCATTAACTCTTCTATGTCTAAAATACCAAAGTTTGAATTTCATCATCTGTGAGAATAAATTCCAAGAGGAAAAAACCAAACTTTTGATAATAAAAGCTGAAATTATCTGATATCCGATACTTCCTGACTCATACAAAGCCCACCATTATTTTCTACAATTAATTTCCAGGGAGACTGGGAATCCCAATCATGAAAGTTCAACATCAGTAGCCTGGAATAGCCTTAGGAAATGGAATGGCAATTAGCCACCAGAAATAACAAAAATAAAAAAGATAATTCAACACATGGTTTACGTGATAAAAAAATTATTCTACCACTACTAGGTACCCACTCTTATCTCGACCAGTCATAATGACACATGTAAGACAATTTAAATTCAAGCTGACTTACTCATCCCAAAAAATCTAAATTCTTTTCATCATTCAAGTAAAACTAATTTAACATCATATTAGAGAGGTGGGATTCAAATTATTTTAGATTTCCTCTACTTACAATGGACTATTAGTAGTTCTGATAAACCAAAAACTATTTACCAACCAATTCAAAATAAAAAGAAATATGTAGGATAACTTACCTTAACCTCTTCTTTCATCTGCTCAATGAAGTTGCGCCTTGACGTCAGCTCCTTGTTGTCAATTTTAAATTTATTTGGATTCTTTTCGACAATAAGTAAGCCATGTTAAGGGTTATTACAAGCCAATAATATTTCAGTTAAAGCATGCAAAATATAAATAATATTACAAATCAAAGTTGACAAGAAATAGCTAAATAGATTTACATTACACAGGCTGGGTATCATTCACTCTGATAAAATTTTTCCATATTTTCATAGTTTAATGATAAATAATTGTAGTTGCATTTATCTTTGCACCTTCAATTATCAGAGTGAAATGTTATGTCTCTTATATACGTAGGTGAAAAATGAACCTTTAACAGGCTTGTTTAAATATGCAATTGATTTACTATGACTTTCAAAAAAGAACTACAGGTATACAAAATATTTGCCAAGTGGAAAAGATGCTATATTAGGATGACATATTGAGTCATCCAAAGGGTTAATGTCTTCATTGCTGCCGAAATTTCAAAAACCAACTCTATCATCATCTTCAGGGTTTCTAAATGAAAGTATGAATATACCTAATCTTTCCTCAGATAAAAATAATCAAATTACTAGAGTTAATGAGATAGTTGTATTTGGGTTCGTGTGGGTTCACGTTGCTACTTCTAAAAGCAGAATTTAACAGTAAGCACTTACTGCCACACAACTTCAGTTTGGCATAATTTTTTAAACTCCATGTATCAAGTATTCTCCAGCCTATAACCTTCAACACCCTGCTACCTACAATTACTTCCTCCATACCACAACTCACCAACTTCGTTACTTTCACACTCTCCCTTCATTCCATTATGATGCAATAACTCTTCCTTCTATTTTCCACCCTACTCATACTTCCCACCTCCTATTATCCCATCCAAACTACCCATGCTTCTCCCTCCTATACCCAGCTTATTCAATAAGACCAATGCCCGGAAAAATCCTTCACCCCTTTAGCTGGTTTTTCTCAACCCCTTCATGTGTGAAAGTTTTCATGCAGAGGGTTTCTTTCCATGATGGACATCAGCCAAAATTCTCACATTTTCCCCGCAATTGTATGCATCATTTACACCTATTTGTGATATCCTCATGTTTAGTCTTGTTGATATTTTTTTCTTATTATAATATCTTACCATTTCTTTCAAGTACCTACACATAACAAAATATATCATGCATAGCATGCTCCTGTATCTATCCATCTACCTATCTACCATCCCCAGCACTTACACGTTTGTCTTCCTTTCCATTCACCTTTGCGTCATATATAGATGTGCTTCTATGGAACTTGAGTTAAGTTAGATAAAGCTACAAAGAGAGGAGTCAAGCATTCGACAAAAAGAGCTATCGGACAGCGACCTCGGGAATAATCCCACCACTCCCGGAAATCAAACCCATAGGCTGTCTTGTGGGGAGAGAGAAGGCTCCCACGTTATCCAACCTGACTGATTCCCCACACTCCCTCAGAAAAATAGCCTCGAGGTCTTCCATGCCTTCAGATGGATGTATTTCCTCGCAAGAGAGATCAGAGGACGTTTTCCCCTTTGGATTTTTTCCCACCTCCTCCCGAAGGCGATCGCCACCGCTACGCGCAATTCGATACATCGCTTCCGAGACTTGCAAGACGAGGGCGAGAAACTTGTAAGAGTCGCTCCGGTGATCCGCCCTGGGACCGCTCACCCACGACGGACGAGGGCGCCGTCGGTGAAGGGCACCAGCCGGGCCGACCAGCGTGCTCGTAACCGTCGGGATTATCTCGAATGGGTAACCAATGAGTCACGTGGTACAAACACGAATGGTTGGCTGATTTAGTGAGCTTGAACAAAGAGTTTAGGATGTATCGGAGGAAGCCATGGCACGCTAGCCTATAGGTGTCAACGAAGCCAGAATGTGGGTGCATGGGAACGATTAGACCCCGCATTCTCAGCACAAAACATTACGTTTTATAAGGCCTCTAACGGAGACTGCATGAGTATTAAAACATAGATAACAATGAAATCGTACACACACGTCATCGTGGAAGTTTTCAACACCAAATTTCGCAAATTTGGTGTGTTAAAATCGCTGATTACATCATTAATTGCTTACAATAGGGTAGTTTCCTTCATCAAAGAAAACAGACTTCATTGATTGCGATTTGTGCCCTGCCATAAATGTATTTAATTTACGCAAAAAGTTTGTTTTGAGAAATCCCAGTTTACTAGAGAATTAAATGTTAATTTTAAGGCCATTTGAAAAGGCTCTGAAATGGCGGGGTGCGCTGCCTTCATGCTGACGTAACAGGTAGGTAGTTTACGCTGCGAAGCATAGGAAAATTCGTCTCCTGAACTTACCGTTGTATTTCAGGGCCCCTCAGCTCTAGTGAATATTTATTAGTATTAACCTGTAAAAACTATCAATGTTGGAGAAGTATTCTCAGTTAAACATAGTATTATTAGTCATTTTATAGGCTCAAGGACGTCCTGCTCGCTGTGTTTTCTGCTACGTCGAAGCATGGCGTGAAGGTCGTGCGGCGATAGGCGAACTACATGATATGCTTGTGAAAGGAATACTAACTGATTTTAAATGAGTCAACTGCATAAGTAATGTTAAATAAATAAATAACAGTTAATTATAATTAATTAACGGAATAAATATGCCTCCAATACTTGTTCATAAGCTTTAACGGAGTGCGGCGTCTATTTGGAAGCGTCCGCAGCACCACCTGGTGGCAGGTAGAGGAAATAGTTTGACGTCAAACGTAGGATTAACCGGCATGCAATAGTTTGCCGTCGCGTTTTCGCGCCATTGATTTTTTTCACTTTTTAATAAATGAGGAAAAATACTTAACGTCATTTAAAAATCGAACGGCTTTAAACACGTACTCCAGAGGTTATAAACTTCCGATCAAGACAATAAAAAAATAATAGGAAACTACCCTATTGTGTTTTATCTAATCTGAGGGTTCCCTTGTCGAGACAGATGAGAATAAATACTTAAGTGAAAACAAATAATGAAACTATAGCGGGCGATTAAGACACGCTAAATTTGCAAACCATTCGTGTTTGTATGTACCGTGTGACTCCTTAGTTACCTATTCGAGATAATTCCGACGGTTTCAAACACAGCCCCCGACGCGCCTAGGGCGTGTGTTTGAAACCGCCAAGATTATCTCGACTTGGTACCCAAGAAGTCACGTGGTACAAACACAAGATGCGTTACTTGACCACCCGCACCCAGAACGAATATGTATTTCGATCGCGCCGATCGCGCCCATCAATCGGGTTGTGGTGGCCCTCTGCATTCGACAGACCGCGGGCTAAACGAGATATCAAATGAGCCACGCGGAACGACAACATAAACGCGGAGGGGAGCCCAAAAGAATACAGTTGATATCCTACTGTTAGGGGAGATCAACGAGGTCATAATGTACGGAAGGAGGCATCGCAGGTGATTTGAGAAGTCAGCGGCCATCTTGGTAGGTACGAGCATACGGGCTGGCAACTCTAGATAAGTACTCGTACGAATGAAATTGTTTTTCACGCGATAAAAGTAAGAGTAGTATGATGAATGGATATTAAATCCAAAAGGATTTAAATTATTGCATCTGTTTTCATTCAATGTGTCAAACACGATACATCACATTTATGCCAGCACCTCCTGACGAGTAATTTAAGCTCAGAATGAATGTATAACAATACAGTATAGTATAGGTAAAATAATACAGTATTAATGCAAGTTAACTTTTGCTATCGCTGGCGACCTGTCGGCTTTTCAGACCCGAGAATTTTAGGACCCTTAGATAGTTAATATAACATGAATTATTGCTAATACAACTTGAATTACGTTACAACATAGTTACAAAAGCAATCTCTCACAAACAAGTTTT
Organism: Platycnemis pennipes; assembly: GCA_933228895.1. Lineage (NCBI taxonomy): Eukaryota > Metazoa > Arthropoda > Insecta > Odonata > Platycnemididae > Platycnemis > Platycnemis pennipes. The sequence continues at coordinate 112,766,445 of OW121851.1, read as the reverse complement.
TCCCAAATTCTATTTTTTTCCTTTCTGGCTTTCGGTACTTTCAGCATTTATTTTCATTCCATTCAGTTCCCAAAATAGAGGAACAAGTACTTATATAGACTGCCGTTTCGCGAAGGACACAGATGAGGAGAAAATGGATAACGCCAGGATTAAACGGATAACAAACCATGGGAGAGCGATAACGGCTATCTCTGCCGACACTTCTATGATGTTATGGTCACACGACTAGTAAACCCAATGTTCCGCGAAAGAACACCAGAGTGCAAATGATAAGCTGGAAAAGCACCTGACTTTATTTTCAACTTGATCCCAACATCTTCTGGGATATACAAAGCAGAGATTAACTCCGTTGGTCTACACGTCCTGTTTAAAAAAAATTATACAGCAGAGCCAAAATATATCTAAAATCAATATTTCCGTCAATTCTTGCGTTCATATATAGTTTCAAAGAGTATTCCGATCGGCAATTTCATTCCAGGATACGTTTTTCAGAATTTTTTTTTTACTTTCCCGAAAAAAGAGGAAAAAAACTACGACTAGAATCAATACCGAATACGTAAAATGTGAAATTCCGACAACGGAAATAAAAAACTTGTATCTGTACGCAGAAATTAAACAAATTTGAAAACATGGAATGGAAGTATTCATATCTAACTGGGTTCCGAAGGAGAAAAGGACCTCGAGAATTGGGTTAGTATGGTGGCTACAGTACTGAATTCCCATCCAGAAGGCCCTTGTACGAATCCAGAATGTGAAATATGTTTTTTTGGGGCATATTTGTCCCTACTTTTGAGTTTAAGGGAACACTTCAAGTTCAGTACTCCAATCGTCGGACGGGACATTAAACACCCTCCTACCTCACCAAAATTATCGAACCATTCTAAATGGCGCTAACGAACTAAACTCTGTCTTTTCCCCTAAATAACTATCTATCTATCTGTGGTTTTCAAATCTGCACCCGCACTGTTCAGCGCTTCAGACGGGAGAATAAATACAAGGATAGGAATGGAACGTTGAGGAGGACGGGAGGAGAGAAACCTGGCGTCGACATTAGCCTGCTATTAAGGATAGGCGCCAAGGAGACCACGGTTTAACGTCCCATTCGACGGACGGAGTACTGAAATCGAATTCTATCCACAAAGCACTCAAATAGGGGCCAGTTCATCTATGACAAATATCTTCCAATGATGGGATTCTAACTCGAGCCCACAGGGTGAGCGACTAGTACCTAACCACTACACCAACCCGGTACCATAAATAAATACTTATAGGAAAAGTGAAACAATCAGTATGCTACGATTCGCTGATGACATAGCTCTCATAGCAGAGACAGAGAAGGAGCTGAATAAGATGCTAACAACCATGGAAATGACTATGGCCAGATATCAGCTGAAAATAAATAAGAAGAAGACTAAGATATTGGTGTGCAGCAAAAAAGAAGAGGCGAAAACCAATGTCAAACTAGGAAAACAAAAACTTGAAAAGGTTAAAGAGTTCTGTTATCTAGGAAGCCGAGTAACCAACGATGGACGAAGCAAGAAAGAAATAGTGAGTAGAATAGCCCACGCAAAGAGGGCATTCTTTCAAAAGAAGAATCTACTTACAGCAGGAAATACAAGCATAGAAGTAAGGAAACAGTTCATCAGAACATACATCTGGAGCATTTTCTTTACGGCAGTGAATCATGGACGATGACAGCAGCGGAGAAGAAAAGGGTAGAAGCATTTGAAATGTGGTGCTACAGAAGAATGCTGAAGATTAAATGGATCGACCGAGTAAGTAACGAGGAAGTGCTAAGAAGAGTAGGAGAAAAGAGAAGTCTGCTGACAAGTCTAAAAACAAGAAGGGAAAACTTAATCGGCCATATCTTGAGACACGATGGCCTGATGAAGACTATCGTCGAGGGAAAAGTGAACGGGAAGACTGGAAAAGGCAGGCCTCGTATGAGATACATGGAACAGATTGTGAAGAATGTAAAAGAGAAGAATTACGTCACAATGAAAAGGTTGGCCGATAGAAGAATCGAGTGGAAAGCTGCGTCAAACCAATCCTAGGATTGTTGACCAATGATGATGATAGGAAAAGTAGCACAATAATACTTAATGACTGAAGAGTTGAATAGGTGAAATTTATCCATGATAAAGCAGAACAAAAGTGAACCGCGTGCCCTCAACAGCTAATTTCTTGAATTTGGATTACCTTACACGGTGGAGAGGGGTCGTGGTGGCCTAGTAGGTAGACTGGATTGACCGGAAGACCGGTACTGACCGGAGGGTCCTGGGTTCGTCCCGACAAGAGAGACACCCCCACCTAAAATCCTCGCGATACGATTTTCTGCGTGTCAGAACTTCGTAGGAAATCGCAGGTGGCCCAGATAAAGGAACTGGCCCCCCTACTCAGAATGTGTGAATTTCACACGCCAATGGCTTAGTACGGGTGTGAGCTCTACCCTCACCCATCAAAAACCTACATTCGGGTTGAAACTTTTATGCGGCGGAGACAAAAATTTTACAATTGCTCTGTTTAATCACGAAAAGTAGCTGGGCACGACGGTTATGGATGACTGACCACTAAAAGCGACAGATGGAGCGAGTACGAGTATTCGGTAGAGAGCAAACGGCAAGAGCATCGTTTAGTGAAAGGGACTTAAGTCAAGCCATAAAAAAACCTGTCGAATGCGATTATGGGCTGAAAATGGACTGGAAAAGCCAAGGCGGAAAGCTACGCTTCGGTAACAGGAAATAGGAAAAAAGAAATTAACGAGAAGAAAGACTTATAGCCAAAAAAAATTAAACATCTCTGCAGAAAAAAGACCTTACCATCATGTAAGCTTTCCATAATAGTACTTCGCGGTGTTTCTCACAGAAATTAAGGCCTCCATTGGCCACTTTTTTGGGCATGTTACAGTAACATTACGATAACACTGGGATTGGTTAGTATTAAGTGTTTAAAAATTGATTTTAGTGGAGAAAAGCAAAGAAAAACTACAATATGCTGACTAAACGGCATCCAGGACAATTCAACCCAATGCTGACAAATCATGTAAGTTCAGACTGCTCGTTACGTCCACTCCAATCAGTCAATGACTTTGTAGAGATTATGAAGAAGATGGTGGTGGTCCCACCCAGGGAGGCCTGCCGAGGAAACTAACTTGAAGGATTCCACTACGGAAAGCATGAATAATACAAGTAAAAGGGTGCCACATGGAATTATTATTACACTTTTCTCCCGCAAAACACCGATTTTTATTGAATATTTCCCTGCTGCGTTTTCCACCAAACACGCGTTCCTTACTAAGCTCAACTTCATCATCAACGGCGGGTCAGGAAGAAAAAAAAACAGAAAAGTTAGATTCATGGGTATGGTAGAGGATGGAAAGAATACGCCACTCACACATAAATAGGGCAGGTATCACAATTTAACCGTATCTCATTTTATCTGGTAGACTCAAGATACGTTAAAATTTTCTAGACGGCGGTCACGTGGAAGTATTGAAAACAACCGACAGATACTGATGATACTCAGCGTTCGTCGCCCACGGCAAGATTGGGCAACGATCGTCCAAGCTGAAGTGCTCGGGCAAAGCCAAAAAGCCATGCCTCGAAAATATGCCACGAAAACGGAGCTGTAAGAGAGCATGGAGAATTTCGAATGACGACGTCAGGATCTTATCTTAAAACGTGTCAATCAACAGTTTCAAATGAGTCCTTCGGAGTCGAGCCTAAGCTGGGACAGCAGTTGAGGAGGTATCCGCCAACTACATATTATCATGTATAACCCATTGCGCAAAATGTCACGCATCCAGTGCTTGCATATGGTCCATAACCATGGAGATGTCCATCGCACTACAACTCGAGAAACATCTTCTAGGGAGAGACAACTAATGGTAAGAACTATCAATTGATTTTGGATGGATCCAGCGAAAATTACAAATCAAGGATCGCAGCGAAAATTACAAACACATGATTAGGGAAATAATTAATGAAATCAGTGTGATAAAATTAACAGTAAATGGTTGGCAATAGTGAACATGTCATTGTAAGGCAAGAAGCGAAAAGATAAAATATTTGGTTAAGTGAGAATATTAGAGGAAGTAGATGGAAGTTGCAGACCAAGAGGTTACAACAATAAAAATAAATAATAAGTACAATGTCAATAATGAATGCTAATGATCGAAAACATGGTAAAGTAGGTTAAACTTGTAAAACTTAGAAAGTAAACAGAGGATTAAACTTTATAGGCATCTCACACTTCTATTCATAGAAGGATAAAGAAAAGTAGGTTCCCTCTTGCTCTTAAGGAGAGGAATGAGGTTTTGATTATCAACATATACAAAATATCCTGCAAGCCACCGTAAAGGTGTGTGGCAGGGGGTGAATCCACACCAAACATGCATTATATATCGTGCTTAAAAAGTATTATTAGATTCAACGAAGGAAGGAATTTGAAATAAGAACCAAAGAACACAAAATATCTAATGTTACGGGGACTATCAGTCATTTTTCGATTCATTAGCTCTTTTCTAGTCGAAACAACAATTTAAAAAATATGCTAGAGCAAAGCGAGCATGCACAAACATGCTGTTAGTTGGGTGAGCTTAAAGTCCTTACACCAACATGACCCTAACTATGCTATCCATTACGTGTATATGTATGCTATCACTTAGGTATGTATATACCATTGAATTCTTATGTGTATACTATATGTAATCACAACTGTTCATATTCCTAAACGCACGAGCAAAGAAAGACGTTTTAAATGTCGGTTAGGCAATCCATTTTCTATTTTTATATTGATGCTCCAGTCTACCACAGTAAGCTGGGAGTTAGCAAAATGTTTTAAACGTCATCCGTAAGCATATTGTCTCGGAATTTATTTGAGAGATTAATTCTACCGTCCCTTTACAAATTCTTGCCGATCTCCGCTACAAACGCTCCAGTTCGATATTTCAGCCTATTTCGTGAGCATCCCATACACTGGAAACGTATTCCAAATGAGGTATAACAAGAGAAAAGTAGCAAATTTCTCGTACATGATTGTCACATTTTCCCAGTGCTTTGCTGATTATTCCGTCTGCGATTAGCTTGACCAACGATTTCACGGATGTGTTTCCCCCAAGAAAGATCATGTGTCCGTCTTATTTCAAGATATTTAATGAATTCGACGTTAGTTAATTTGTTATTCTTAGTGTAGAAAGTTTTAGGAGACGAAGTATTATTTTTCCAAAAAATTCATTCACACACATTTTTTTCAAATTTAATTCCAACTGCCATGCATCAAACCAGTTTCCAATTGCTTCAAGATCAATAATTTAAAGACTCAATTATAACATGGTTCAAAACGTGAGTCATAAGACCGATAAGTGAATAATACGTAAATCACGTTAAAGGTGTTCTATCGGTTAGAGTAAGTTTCCAAGGACCATTTCAACTCCATTCCAACACAGAGAAACATATAGATTTTAATACGTTATACTAGGCTGGTTAAGCCTACTACGGTTAAGCATTTGCTCTACCAAGCCATTGAACTACCTTCAACTTTTCTTCCATTTTCGTTAGCATCCTACCCTTCGATACATTCTTCAATGAACCAAACCTTTAACAATTTGACGATGAAAAAATACTGGGGGAAATTTTACCAGCCTCGCAACGTTCAAGGTCTTCGGCGAAAGCGATATAATTTTGCTTCCCTGGTTATTCTTGGAGCATGCTATCGTGAAAATCATAAAATAAAACTGAATGAATATATACGAAGACACATACAAAGGACGGGTATTTCATTAGACGCCCAACCGACAGACCGTTGGGGAAAAGAATACAGTGGATCCTGCAAAAAAAAAGAATTCACTGGAGACCAGAAATTCATTGGAATACGAATCTGGGAAACGGGTGCAGTAACGGAGAGGAAATTAATACATAGAGGACCAAGGTTGCCGAAGTAGGTAGTTATTCTAGGGGGCGGAGGGGGACGACCGACAGCTAATAATTATTTTCCTCATTTTTAGGACAGCTGGGTCCCTTGGGGGTGAGAGGACCGCACTCTAGCAAAAACACCTAAGCAAAAACTAGATATCCACAAGTCTATCGTGCTATACCGATGATGAAGATGGCTAATAATTCTCAAGTCAGTCAACCTCTACGCAGATACGAAAAAAAACAAGTTAAATCAATATATTAATTTATTATTCACCCCTCTCAGCACAAGGAAGAGGATCACAAATTTTCCATCTCATTCCGTCAACCTCCTGCTTCTGGTACATTCATTCATAAAGGTGCTATCACATTACGAGTACGGATTATTTCTTGATTTTCATTTCACTACCGATAATTGCTTGCGTGAGGAGCGCTGTGGCAATACAAATTTGAACTAAATCGATAAGATATGAACGTTCGATATGAGACGCCAGCAAAAAATGGGACTCCCAAATAAACATACAGAGATACGACGGCTAAGATCACGATAGTAACTTCAGCAGAGAGACCCACCAAGGAAAAGAGAAAAATCTAAGAATATAATAACAAAATAATTTTTCAAGCACAAGTAAATGATTTCTTCACTTAGAAACTCTCATATATAAATTACTTCAAAGGACACATTGACATACGAATCAGTTTGGTATAAGGAAGGCCTATGGGATCCGCAAATCTTGGTTTACTTGCTAATCCGTTAAAGACGAAAGATAGCTGGGTTCATGGATAGGAGGACAATACCTATATAATCTACTAATACCATACTATATAGTATATAATACTAATATCATCAACAGTTCTTCCGTTATAGATTATCACCAATCCAATCTTTTAAGCGCTCCTTCTTTAATCGATTGTGTCATCCATGTCATCTCCGTCATTACGTCAGTGGGTCAAATTTCCTACATCTTCCAATACTTCCCCATTCGCTACTGCCAATAAATCGTGCTTTAAGATGACAACATTTTCTTAACGATACAATGCTTCTCTTCTCAAAGTTGAACGGGCAGGAACCAGAAACGGCATCCAAAGACCTCTTCAATCACTTGACCTGACCCATTTGATAAAGTGCTACATCCAATTAAAGACTATCGCCAAATACAACTATAAAAATATATACACGCTGCACGAGATACTTATTTCAATACTGGTCCTTTGTTCTGCGTCCTTATTTAGAAGGGACATCGTTATCCTCGAAAGTGACGAGACTGATATGTAACTGTATGCAATATGTAATGTTATGAAATTCCCAATTATTATAATGCTACAATCGGTATTAGTCGAGGCTGTGACATCAAAATTTTGCCATTGCCGAGCTCGACAATGTCAAGGTGTCGCTCAATATCCCCCAGCAAAGACTCGAAATTCTGGAAACTCGACAATACCGAAATTGTGATGCCTAGCCTCAACGAATCTGTTTACCCACCAAAATCGGGACTGATTCGTGATGTCGCCATTCCTGTAAGGAATCACTTTCTGTAAGGACCTCATAAGGATCAACGCTGTCGTATACTAACAGAATAAGGCACCCTGAATGTGATGACGTACCATTTTAACGAGCAAGCTCGAGTTACCGTCAAGTACGCATTAAGCGTTGGATTATTTTGATGGACGAAGTAAAAGAGAAATTGCCAGAAGAATTTCCCAGGCGAAAAAAGCGTTTTACCAGAAGAAAATTCTGCTTACAGTTGCAAATACAAGCGTGAAAGTGAGGAAACATTTCATCAGAACATACATATGGAGCATTTTACTCTGGCAGCGAAGCATAGACGAAAACAGCAGCAGAGAAGTCGATGCTGAAGCATTCGAAATGTGGTGCTACCGAAGAGTGAAAAAGAAAAAATGGATCGACCGAGTGACAACCGAAGAAGTCTTAAAAAGAGTGGGAGAAAAGAGATCTCTTCTGAAAACACTAGAAAGAAGACGGGACAACTTAATCGGCCATATCTTAAGAGACGATGGCCTGATGAAGACAATTGTCGAGGGAAAAGTGAACGGGAAGAAAGGAAAAGGCGGGCCTCGTATGAGATATATGGAGCAGTTTGTGAAGGATGTGAAAGAGAGGAGTTCCGTCAATATGAAGAGGTTGGCCGATAGAAGAATCGAGTGGAGGGCTGCGTCAAACCAATCCTAGGCTTGTTTACCGTTGATGATGATGGATTATCTTCTCTGCAGATTCTTCGAATTACGTACTTATCTACATCGCGAATCAAAATAAGGAGTAGAAAGCACAGCACTGAATGTGGATACTGTTGAAAAGACTCGATAAATGGTAAGTCATTGTAACAACGCGCAGGGAATAACCGTGATATAGCCCGGCTTCTGTGGCGGGCCTTCCAATGCTATGATATAACGCAGAGAGCTCACTCGGAATGCAATCAGAGGGTCGAGTCTTGCGTTGAGGATGAGAAAGTGCAGTCAGCGGAGCGACGAAGAGCTAAAGGCCATTGGGGACACTCGTCTGCAGTACCTACCCAACGGCGAGATTTTTCCATCTCTCGAGCCTACTTTCAGCCGCTCAACTTCCCTGAACCAGTACATGCTAGCACACCAAAAAGAATCATCTGGGCTGAGGATTGAATAACTTGAAGACTTTCCTTTTACCGAGAGGATACTTGAGGACGCTGAACAGGCTAACCAATGGGATTTATTCAGGAAGAGCTCGATATTGTTTCGACAAGGATGTGACGTCAAATCCTCGAGGGATCCCAATATTTTCAATGCAACAATAAGACTTTATGAAGTCGGATTACGAGGTTCAATGATATCGAGGCCTTATTTCTTAAGACCCAGGACTCGTAAAATTTCGTGGCAGCGCTTCCAAATTTTCACACTGACTGGTCAGGTTTCACCTAGAATAAGGGTAATAATAATATGGGATACAATTGAACTACGCTTGGATTTCAGAATTGGACGTTGTGCATCGAATATCAACCAGATGTATAAAAAGGTGTTATGATAGAAGTAGCGGTGAACTAAGATTCTTGGAAAAACTAGGTGGTGCACCCTGTATACGATTGTAGTTTGGATTTCAGACTAAATCTACAACAGAAATTTAATGCGGATGCCTTTTCTGAATATGTTAATGATATATTAAATATCACAGCTAGAGAGAGATAGGAAGAAAGAGAGATAAACATTTACTTCTTAAGCATACCTAATGCAAGGGAGAAATACATAAGATCGAAGTTACCCAGGAGATAATATGATAGGTGATGCCCGCATGAATGTCGTAAAACGTATAAGTGCTATTTCTTAAGACAAATCTTTGCATGTTTAGTATGTATCAAGGAAATTTTGTATGGGATCGTTGCAGTCTGTGTGATGTTAATTTGAGTTGGGAGGCTGAATTTACGTGAAGTCACCATATTCCTAGATGACTTCACATATGGAAATATAAGAGAATTTAAGAATCCATCTACATAGCACGTAACGCTGATATACAACATTTCTTCAACCACCCGACTGAATAACGCTTCGTAACATCCTTTAAGCCTCAAACCCTCCTTCAAAAGCCTTCGTAACCCACAAAGTACGCAATTCTGCCAACAAACCTCTCTTTCTTGAATTATTAAACGGGCATCCGTTATTTAGTCCTCAATGCTATCATTTATTCAGGGGTTATCCAAATAATACTCAACTTCCATTCTCTCAATTTTTTATCTCCCCTCCCCAATGTAACGCCTAAATTCTCTAAGGCCCCTCCTTCATTACGTTACGCTTCCAATGTACATTCTCTTTCTCGTGAATGATAAAACAGATATTCTTCATAAAAATCTAGTTTAGTCCACAGTACTTAACATGATTTATTCTCCAATTATTGCCTGTATCATTCAATTCAAGGGGTGAATTTATTATGTATCTTTCTCCCAACGTAACGGATAGCTGGATCCCCCCACCGCCTTTCCTACCGATAGTGCATCGTAACGGTTGGCCCGAGCCCTCCTCCCTTATGATGTTGCGTAAATTAGGCACGGCCTCTAACAGCGTAAATCAGGGGTCTCCAAAATTTTCAGCCCGCGGGCCGCATTAACTATCAAACAGCAGTTTGGGGACCAACTACACACTCGAGGTCCAAATAAAGAACAATCAAAGCATAGATGTTGTTTATAATTATTTATTTAATACCATTTTATTCAGTTATTATTAAATAACACATCGATATACTACACATGAGCACCTGTATTAGTGGGAATGGTGAAATTGTTTCCTGAATGCCATAATAGCAAACATTTCTGGCTTTAGATTTGATGTCCCTAACATCAACAGTGACCTGAGACTATCATTAGACAAGTTTGTTCTCAAATTGTTTGTTTCCACAAGTATGTTGTTCCGAAGATATAAAGGTGCCTTGATGCAAAAGTTTTGACTTTGGGATAATCTTCCTTGGGCAAAAACTGGTAAAAAACTCACCAGTCCTTCTTTGAACTTGTCCCTAAGGGGGTTAGTTGCTGCGCGCCTCTATTTTAATTCGTAATAAACGTTACGTCCACGTAAGCGACGGTCGATCTTGGCAGGATACCCTTAAATTTCCGTAATTTTTTTCCTCAGATAAAAAGGTCTCCACGGGCCGGATGAGAGGGCCTCGCGGGCCGTAGTTTGGAGACCCCTGGTGAAAATGAAAGCAGAGTAAATAACAAAATGATTGTTCACTCGACAATAATACATGCCCGGCATGGACTCACCCTCTGCCCCACACACCTTTGGACTGGCTTTCGGGGTACTATGAAGCAGTAGGCATATGAACTTGAGACGAGCCAAGCCTGGCAGTGTCGCTGATGTGAGCCCCGACACGTTCGGAATCGAAACGAACCAATTGGGTCGTTCACTCATCTCCGATTCTGACGGCGAGAGCTTTGGGTATGACGAGAGAGGCGACCTTCAGCAGAATCATAACCAATATCCGGCTTTTGACCATCGAAACCGAAAAGTCGAACGGTTTCTGCTAATTGCAAGATGACCATCAGGTAGTCGAAACTGAAATAAACTAGTCGTGTAGTAGCAATCAAGGTCGATCATTTTGACGATGCTGATAGTTTAGATACAAATCTATAAGCTTTCTAAGTAGAGGGTACACTGCTTTCAATTTCGGCTCGCCGGTGACTAATACTTCAGCAAATAAATTTATTGAGAAACACAAACTTTTACAAAAATACCACTGCTAAATGACTTTATTATTGGTATTACTAACTACTTCATCGGTGGTACTTTTCTAATAGTTCTTTTTTCTCAATAGTTATTGACTATGGAATACCACCACTTTACAGGAGATAAGAATTTTATTTAATACTTCGGTAGTCTAAATGTATTCAGTAGCTGATTTAAGTAGCAAAGTCTTTCGTTGCCAAAGAGGAAATTACGTCGTTTGGTTATCGAAGAATTGCATTCACGGCTGACACTTTTGCCTAATTTAATTGAGTGAATAATTAATTTAAATGCCTTTAAGAAAACCATGGATGAACCAAAACCTTCTTCATGGATACAGAAACACAATTACGTCTTCCGGTGACCACCTACTTCTCTCAAGATGTTAAGTTTCATAGACGAAAAGTTACAATATATTTTTCTCGGGTATCACACCAGGCGATAACGTTAACGAGCACTAACGTATCGAAGACTGAGTCCACGATTGCTGACTCAGTTATCGAAACGTTAACTCTATCGCACAATGCGTAATCCGAGAAAAATATTATAACACTTTAATTCTCCTTTGAGGGCAGTCATGCATCATCTTCATTACAGACAGACTTTTTACTCCCGAATGACCTTCCACCCCGCCCACAAGCAGCGGTGCATATTTTTCAAGATTAGTTCAGACATTTTATCGAATAATTATGAGGAATTTCAGCAACCAACCGGAGACATGTTGAGGTCAGAGAGTTCATCTTCCTTTGATATACCATAAGGTCCATCGTGTCGTGATTTTTTTCGAATTTGTGACCTCAAGAGAACAACCAGAGATTCCAGAACCAGAGAAAAAAGAAGTTTAGTAAAATTCGCAGTTTGCTCCTTTTCCACCATGGAGAAATTTCACATAGTTACCCCTGGCACCGTACGATTTGTCACAGATTTTTAACATAGGTTCGGCATAACAGTGATCCCTGGATTGACCCATTTATTTTTTTAATAATTCATATGGGAAACCCATATAAATAACCATATATATACAAAAAACCACACAAAAAGAGGTTATTCCTGGAGGCGGATTAACCAAATAGAATCCTCGGAACCAAAAATTATCAAGGAGGCGACGATGAATCTATATGAATTCAATTTGTACACAGGTACATTGAGACTCAGGTTCTATCATTTGGAACTTAGCTTCATGAAAATTCATGGTCACTGATTCAGAAAAACATCCTTAATTTTCACTACGAAATTTATTTACTAACGAACGGTTTCATCGCAGACGATCAATATCGATCACATCAAATACACCGAGCATTTTCGATAATGTCACGATACAAGTTGCTGGTGACACAGCTGTCATCGCAGAGGAAGTTGAAACCAAAGAAAAATAAGATTTAATAAGATATTTAGGAAACAACAACGATAATAGGACAGATATATAGATTATAGATACGTATCTGCAGAGGAAAAGAAACGTAAAAGATAGAATCTAAAGAAACAAAAGCTTGGGGAAACGGAGGAGTTTCGACATTCGAGAAACAGGTTAACAAGCGATGCAAGAAGGAAGAAGGAAATAATAATGAAGTTGAATAGCCCAGAAGAAGGGATTTTACCGGAAAGAAAACTGTTTAAGGTGGGGAAAACGACTGGAAAAAAAAATTATCAGAGCGTACATTTGGATCATACTCCTTCGTGGCAGTGAGGCATGAATGACAACACCGCAGCAAAAAAAGTTACTACACACGGTAGAAATGTGGTATTAGGAAGAATTAAATAAATCAGAAAGACAGGGAAAACTACCGAGATGTGTTTAAAGGATACATGTAACATAAAGGATACATGATAAAAGATACATGTAACAAGTAATTACGTGCATTAAAGAGAAGTAATGCGCCAATAAGAAGGGGTCTATCTGTAAAAATAATGGGGTAGAGTGCTGAGTCAAATCAAACTTCTGAATGATAACAATTGCAGGTGTGCATGCACTGTGATCTTTCACCCCCTGCCACACACCCTCGCGGTGGCTCTCAGGATATTACGTAATACAGATGATCGGAAAAACTGAAATACGGCCTGATTCTACTGGTAACTTTGGAAATAAGACGGAACAACTTATTTGGGCACATCTTGCAACACGATGGCCTGATGAAGACAATCGCCAAGGGACCAGTGAAAGGAAAGAATGGTAATGGAAGGCTTTGCATGAGATGCATATATTAAGCAAGTAATGAAGGATGCGAAAGAGAATATTAATGAGAATAAGAAGATGTTATCCTATACGAAAATCCAGGGGAGAGTTGCTTCAAACTAATCTTAGGATTGTTGCCTGATGATGATGCAGTGTGATATATCATAAATGCCGCTATTAGTTGCTTGAATGTATTTGAATTGGAAACTTTGAAATTGCAGAAAGGAAACGCCTTTTTTGCATTAGGAATAGCATTTTTCCTGATGAAATTTTCGATTTGTGACACTTACGTTTTTTCCGCTCCATTGAGGTGCAATAAATTTAAACGTTTTTAACTTCACTGCGACGATTCACTGCGAGAAAAATATATGGGAAAAAATATAGCATCGTATTGCGCTGCCAGCCATGATAACCTCAAAGCTCTAGACAACAATATAAAAAAAATATCTCTGAACGATACTGATACGCTGAAACTAAAATGCACACAACGATACGATCGCATCGATACATTACACATCAATCCAAATCCTTGCGCTTATTTTGGCTGAATTTGATGAACGGTCGATCCATATTTTCCAAGGGGTAAAAACAGAAAGAACTCATTTTAACTGATGCGCGGATCTATTCGAAAATTTGCAGCTTAGCTGCAGCTAAAGCGACTCTTAAAAAGATTTAGGAACTGCGTCCCCGAATTCATATCAGGGGGAGTAAAACACTAATTGGAAAAAGGTGAAAAAGATACAATCGCTTCCGGAAAAAATAATATTTATAAATAGATAAATTATACGTTGCATCGCAAAATGTAAATCCGGACATAATTGAAAAATTATCACAAAAGGCAAACAAGCTAAATCGGTCACTCAGGATTACGAAATCAGATACTCTTATGAGTTTCGAGGTTGAACACACGCACAGATTTATATCAAAGGATAAATTGAACTATTCGCGCACACAGTCACTCGCTCATGTTAAGGAGAAGGGCGAATGGGGTCGTTTACCATATTTTTTTAATGCCGAATATGATAGAGTTTGTAAAATAAAAAGACCCGTATTTTTCCGTTTTTTGATCCGTCAATTATTTCTCTAGTTATAGGCGTCGAAAAACTGATGTTTTTTAACCCTTTCGGAAAAGTGGGCGCGGTGCAACCTCTGACGTATAACGACTTCGTCCAATCACAACTGAGCCCGCGAAGCTACTTTGCCTTATCGCAAAGGGGGGGACACAGCTGACTCTGCCAATCGGAGCAGTTACGACATCATCTGTGCGAGCAGACCTTCCGAGAATCCCCCTCCACTCCCTTCCCTTCCCCTAAAAGTAGTCAAGGACGGGAGGGAAATGACGCCAATGTTATCACAGCAGCTTTTTCGGTGGGCATCACATTTTGCTTATTTTAATTTTTGATTTATGAGTGAAAGGTTGTGGTTAGAAGATTAATTTTTTCTCTAAATTTCTTTTTTCGTTTCCATCTAACAATTTCGTGTACAAAATTACGATTTCGGTTCCGAGTAAACGCCCCCATTCTTTTTATTTCTGCGAGGGTTTTATACATTTTTTCCTATTAACCATTTTCCACCCCTCGGGGACCTTTAAAGATTACGGCCTTTGGGGACTTTTTGATCTTTGCGAACTTATACCAATTCTGCTATTACGGCCGCAGTAGCGTTCTCCAGGCATTTCGGTACAATGCGTCATTCTATTCAACAATAGTGGACCAATGAGAGTAGTTTGAAGATCGTCGGTTTTCTTACAAACCTAGCGCAGATTCTCACTGAGGTGGTAGCAGCGTCACACAGAAAAGTAGTACCACCTATCTGTATACCGTTAGAACTCGTCGTACAGGTTTTGTGACGTTAGCAGTAGAAGTGAGACTGCAGTTGATATACTTAATATGGCCTTTAGTCCACGATTTTGGGTCTCTCAGTTAAAACCATAGATGGATGTAATAGCAGATTTCTCGAATAGCGAATAAGATTATTAAATCATGACTCGAACATTCGAATATCTCGAATTTCGAATACTGGAATTGCAATTGATATGCTGAACGTTATTCTTTTTTATTTTGCAACGTGACTAGCGGTGACTAGTTTCGGCACGTCATTTATGGTGAAAAGGCAAGTTTTACTGTAATTCCATTAGTTGTCCTGTTGTTTTTCTACCATAAATTACGAGGCAAAACCCATCAAGAGACTTATCTCCGCCGACTTCACGCGGCATATATGGATGTAGTTCACCAACACGCCGAATACTGCTTAATTAGCATAATTACTCGAGTTCTCGACTATCGAGTTCTTTTAGCATATTTATACGAGATCTCTAATATCGAATAGTTTCTAGTATTCGAGGTATTCGAGTATTCGCGGGTAGTATTCCCACATCAGTTAAAACGCTCCTCCGAAGTTGTATATCCTCCCAATGTTCAACTCCTAGCATTCGGCTCCTGTGCCTCTCTATCGATCATGAGATGATGAATGGTACCTAATGGGGATGTCACGCACGGGGTTACTGAATTCCATCGGCAGCGAAGAGATAGGGAGGATAGGGTAATGGCAGTGTCGACAAGCAAATGAATAGAGCGGCGAGCGAGTGGTGAAGAAGGTATGCGAAGATTACGAAAATGAGGAAACCTGGTGGAGAGCCTACAATGAAGAAAGGACACACTTCGAGTCACGACGTCCTCATAAAGACAGTTGCCGAGGGAAAAATGAATGGGTAAAATTGCAAGGGAAACCTCCCACGAGTTACATGGATCGAGTTGTGAAATACATAAAAGAGAATCATAATATGACAAGATGTTAACATATCGAATAGAATTAAGATGATGATCGGCACACATCTACATCTACGCAATACTGTAGGAGCCACCGCGAAAAAGCGTGTGGCAGATGATGAAGATCACCATGCATGCAACAAGCATACATTAGTGCATGCTCTTTCCCTATCAAGAAATATCTACTGATACTACTAAATAGAAATGATAGAATGATACTACTAAATAGAAACATTCTAGATATAAGAACGTGCAGCTAGATGTATCTACAGAGTACTGAAGGGATTACTGATCATAAAGGCATTTCTTTACAAACATTTATCTGTTTCTCTAGCATGCGTTGTTTAGTAATGTTAAAACATACATCATGTACTGCAGACTCTAACAATATTTCACCAACCTATCCCTTTGCTTTGCTGCATATTATCTTGTCTTATGGTTCGCGGGAAAAATGACATTTTAAATCTATGAGAACGGATTCGTCGTGAAGGATGTGAAAGAGAGGAATTACGTTAATATGAAGACGTTGGCCGATAGAAGAATCGAGTCGCTGCGTCAAACCAATCCTAGGATTATTAACCAATGATGATGATGATGAGTGAACGCAATCTACACCTCTAATCTTATTTATCTAGCATAATAAGCTGTGGTTCTTAATATATATCTAACATCATCAGGGAACATATCCGTTTCTGAATATTTAATCGATATTTTAACCCACGATCTGAAAACGATTCCCAACCTAATTCATATATCAATTTTTGATACATAGCTAATCATATTGTAATACCCTTTAACAAACCTTGCTGCTCTACGCTGCACACTGTTTAGTTCTCTGATCAAACCTAATTCATAGGCGTATATATTGCTCATTCCTCAATCTTCTGCCTAATGTAAATCTATGCAACACCAATATTTTACATCGTAATAGCTAATATTTTACTTTCATAAGCGTAATGCATGCCCGGTGTCATGATTTATCACCTGCCACAAGCCTTCGAGTGCAGGACATTTCATAAATTTGACACGTGACCATGACCTTCCAATACCGATTCCAAACGAAGAGTAACGAGGATCACGTTTTGATTGTCCGCAACTCATTACTGGCGAATTATCTCACCAATCCTTCTAAGATAACGTCCAAAAGATTGAATAATTTTCTTTGGAACTGGAGATTACTGGGCAATCTAAATATAGAGTTCCGTTGCCAACGTTTCACCAACGTTTATTCACATCTTCAGGAGTTGGGAAACTGGTTAAATTGAACATAATTTGTCATGACAGAGATAAAAATTAGCTCATTATAAATCAATAGGTTAATAAAGAAATATTATTGTCATTGTGGCCGAGAAAAGAACGAATGACGTCCGAAGATCTCTCAGATCTTTTCAGCCGGTACTCCCTTCGTTTCCAAATCCCGTTCCCAGAGCGCTCTCTTTCCCAAATCACCATCCAGTACGTTTCCAGCTGTTGCCATGTGTTCAGGAGAGCAAAAAAAATCACAGATGACAAAGCGAAGGTCGGCTCGACACGCGAGGATAGACTTCAACTTCATACGAGCAAGAGGCGTCTAGACGAGAGAAAAATGAGTGCATCAAAGAGGTTGAGATGCAACTTCCTTGGCCCCATACTTGAGGGTTCACGCTCCATTTCCTGCGATTGGCCAGATTGTCTTTTTATTATTTCTATGGGGAAAGAGCGCACGAGGCATACTAAGGGATAATTACATGGGAAAAATAAGGGACTTGAGGAAGGAAGAAGAGCCAAGGTGTAAACGAACTAGCAATTAAAAGGGATGAATAGATGTCAAGAGTTAAATAATCTACGATTTAATAAAGCACGATTAGGATAATTTCTGTTTAATAGGTTTTATGCCACGATGTCAATAGGTCGGTGTGATGGCAAGAGCCATCTAGAGGGACCGGGTTCGAATTCAGGCAGTGACAGAATTTTAGGCTTAATCCCATTTCAAATGCCGCGTGGAGAGATCTTTAATTCCAAAACCGTCTGTCTGATAGGATTGTAAATTGTGGTGGAACCCTAGGCTCCTTTCATTTAGGTAGGTGGATTCCCAAGTCTAGTTTTTCTCCACCCTCATCCTATTCCTAATTGAGTCCTATAAATGAATGCCCTAAAATTTATCAATCAGGTAGGCCATAGAAATACACTTTTTTAATTCTATGTCTCACACAGCTTCACCATTTCGAAAAAAACTTTATTGATCAAAACGCCATTCAGAGAGAAAAGTGACATACGTAAACTCGGGGTAATGTACATCCAACGGGTTTGCAATACGTATATTGATGGAAATTTATCCACGGAGCGTTCTAAGGATAAACAAGGAAAATAAATATTTACAAAATATTCTTCATGCTAATAGCAAATTCGACTCTAAAGTCCGTTTTACACGGTACATTTTTTGTACAATTTAATTCTAGTACAAACGCTTGTATGAGAAAATTGTACCGTGTAAAGCGGCAAATTGTGTGAACGCCTGTGCGAATGTCTGAATGACTGAACGGAAAATAGAACCTGTTCTAATTCCATACAGACAAACATATAATTTCGTTCAGTTTCATAAATTCGTTTTTACAATAAATTGTACCGTGTAAAACGGCCTTAATACGGGTTGTGACAAACATAAACCCAACAGTGTTCGAGGGACTTTTAGAACAACAATCATCAAAATGGATAGACATTTTAGGACAGAAATATCTGAAGCAAGGTTGGGGCCGCCAGGGCTCAAGAATGAAATGAAAGATTTCCAATTACTTCACGCATTTTGTTTTTTTTTCCTTGGCCATCTTGCCCTACAATTACGTCACCATCTGTCGGTAGTCCCTTCTGCATACGATATATGAACCGGGCAGGGGCGTACGCAGGATTTTGTTCTGGGGGGGTTAATTCACATTTATGTGCAACATCATAAAATGATATTTAGATTATTATTCACCAAAACAATAATTAAGTTACCATTATCTTTTCTTGAAGACAGTACAACTAAATTTTTAAGCCAAATAAGCGAAATTCTAAACGCTCGTGCAAAATATACAAAATATGAATAATGACAAAAGAAACTATGTTTTAATCCACAGCGTTTTTTTTAAATCTGGTACGACTAGTTTCAACGCGTCACGGCGTCAACATCATAAAAAAAACGTTGCGGATTAAAACACAGTTTCTTTTGTCATTATTCATAATGGACTTCCACAAGGTTACGCCTCAAAGGATCGAAGTATACAAAATATAGTAAATTACGGGGATGTCTTAGGGGGAAGGGGTTTAAACCCTAAACCTGTGCGCCACTGGAACCGGGCACCTCTAGACAAAATTCTACCCTAACAAAGTTAACACAGCGCTTCCCATTCAAGGCCACAAGGAAAAACATCGCCGACAAGCGCATATGGATCAGGAAGACTACGCAAACCTTCCGGAAAAATGTCATCCGGTATGAAACATGATGTTGTCCGTTTGTTGGCATCGTTCACTCGATCGATTCATATACATCTAAAAAGCATTGATTAATATCCAAGACTGGAACAGTTGCGAGGAATGACGAGAACACATCGAAGAAGAGAGGAGATTTTGAGATGGGGGAGAGGGGAAGAATGGAAAAAATTACAACAGACAGAAACGGCTAATGATGAAGGTAGAGTAAGATGGTGGGAGGTAAGGAGGAATGTTGTTGGGAGGAGTTAGGAGGACGCCAGAATAATCTGATGGAACAGGTAATTACGGACAACGGGATAGCGATTGCCGTTATCGAAGGCGGAATGCTGGGTAATGGGAGTAAAAGGGATGTAATCAAATGGCATTTGGGGGGTTGTGTTTGAAACGGTCGGGATTATCTCGAATAGGTAACCAATGAGTCACGTGGTATAAACATGAATGGTTCGCGAACTTTTGTGTGTTAAAACCTCTGATTATAACCTTATTCATTGTTTACACTCGTGTTTTATCTCATTTCGGGGCTCTGCAGCCGAGACAGATGAGAAAAACTCAGGTGAAAGCAATTAATGATGTTGAACGAGCGATTCAGACACATTAAATTTGCAAACCATTCGTTTTTGTACCACGTGACTCCTTAGTTACCTATTCCAGATCATCTCGACGGTTTCAAAAACTGCCCCCAAGGAAGAATTAAGAAAGATGTGTAACTCACAAATTTGAAGAGAGGGATATAGCGAAGGGAATGAGCCGTTCGAAAAGGGCGACGCTAAGGTATGATACTACATGAAAACCTATCAAAAACGGCGGAAAACTCATTTTAAAAAAATGCATCGGAAAGCCCTACTTCTGGCCTGGGAATGGGTGTCTGATGCTCCCAACAGTGAACCAGGTTAAGCATGGATACAACACCTAGAATGGCTACCTACTCCGACCACTTGCATAAAAGGAATCTTTTAAAAAGAAATCGTCGCCGAAGAGCTTGGAACTCGCTTTGACCTGAGGCATACATGTTAAGGAGCGCACGACGCAATCTCGAAATACACGTCGCTGTGACATAAGTGCCCTTAACGCTTCAAAAGAGCGCCCTTTTCTACCATTGGAAATCATGATGGATTTCATTCCCCCATCGTGAATAACATACTTTTTCATAGAAAATGAAACGACGAAGTAGTACGTCACTAGCTCATGTTGGTGATGAGGAAGAAAAAACCACACGCCTTAATAATCAGCCACCTGGGCGAAAAATAAAGCAACGACTCGAAATAAACCATCCTTTTCTGCCAAAACATTGACGAAATGAAATGCTCAGCCCTCGCTAAAAGAACCCTTACGGGACATGAGCAAGTCAGCGAGCCTACTTCCACAAGTGAAGCTCAATGATACGAACATACAAATTCGAACAGTGTCAGCTTCAATCAGTCCATCAAATACGTCATTGGGTCCCCAACAAAAACAACTACTCCCATACACAAACTTCCTTAGTGATTAGGAACAATGGGGGCGTTCACTCGGAACCGAAATCGCAATTTTGTACACGAAATCGTTAGATGGAAACGAAAAACGAATTTTAGTGAAAACATTAATCTTCTAACCATAACCATTCACTCATAAATCAAAAATAAAAATAAGCAAAAGGTGACGCCCACCGAAAATGCTGCTGTGATAACATATGACGTCATTTTCCTCCCGTCCTTGACTGCTTTCAGGGGAGGGGGAAGGGAGTGGAGGGGGGTTCTCGGAAGGTCTGCTCGCACAGATGCTGTCGAAATCGCTACCATTGGCCGAGTCAGCTGTGTCCCCCCCTTTGCGATAAGGCGAAGTAGCTTCGCGGGCTCAGTTGTGATTGGACGAAGTCGATATACGTCAGAGGTTGCACCACACCCACTTTTCCGAAAGGGTTAAAAACATCAGTTTTTCGCCGCTTATAACTCGGGAAATAATTGTCGGATCAGAAAACGGAAAAATACGGGTCCTTTTATTTTACAAACTCTATCAGATTCGGCAATTAAAAAAATATGGTAAACGACCCCATTGGGCACTGAAGGACTTATTGAGAGAAGAACGCCATGTAAACTAGGAAGAGGAGGAAAATGTCCAAGCACTTCTGATTAGATTAAGAGAGGTAGGAAAGAAGTACTGTAGGGGAAGAGTGTTTCTCAGAAAAAAGCGAAGTAGGGATACACCATCAATACCAACCCTAACCGGTGGAGAACTATCAGACATGTATCTCATTGGACAGCAGTTCAAACAAAGAATTCCTGAGAGCTACAATTTTATTGAAAGGAAAAACATCACGGTATAGGCACAGTCAATCTCATTTTTACAAAGCACAATTAGAAGTGAGATAAGCATTTCTACATTGCAACATGTTATTCTCACCAATTTTCACAATGGAACCACATCTATTTTCTAATTATAATGTTTCCTATTATTCCAATTCAAGATACGAGGAAAACTACATCGACCGACAAGCAAGAGAAAATCATCTATACTAGGGAGTACAAGCATAAGCAAAGGATGAATATTTCAAAGCAAGAAACATAAAACAATAACTTAAAAAAATACAATAATATCCCATTTCAACATCATCTAGGCTCATGACATGTCAGCCCAATAGTCAAGTCTTATACCTGTGATCTAAGGGTAAAATGCTTTGGGTGATGCAATCAGGCAAGAGTACAGCTGTGAGATTTGCTTACACTTGGACTTTTAGCATCGACTTGCTCATACTACAGGTGTATGAATCAAGGTTTGGGAGTAGAACACTATCCTCCTTACCATATCAACCGACATATACACCAGACTACATTCCAACCCTTCCTTCTGTGGAATGACAACTGAACATCAGAAATATCTGCAAGTCAAAACCTTAACCTTTTCAATAAATCCAGCTTCTACTGTGGGGAATACTGGCACATTAGGGTATCACCTCTGAGTAAAGTTCTGTAGTTGATTCTAAACTTAGGAGATAGTGAATGTAAAGAGACACTTTGCATAAAGGAATCAAATCCACTCCTTTCACACAGCTCCAATCAACTTTCTCCTTGTCAGAGGTGAAGATGTAATTTTAATGACCATGCTGGTGAAAACACGAAAATAAAATTCAGCCTACCAAACCTTTCAATTTGCACACAACACATTATCATTTAGATATTAAAATGATGAAACTACTTAATTAATGAAGTTTAGCCCAAAATAACTACAGCTCTCAAACACTTGATTACATCAGCAAAAGAATAAGGATTTTCAACGCTATGAA
Organism: Platycnemis pennipes; assembly: GCA_933228895.1. NCBI lineage: Eukaryota > Metazoa > Arthropoda > Insecta > Odonata > Platycnemididae > Platycnemis > Platycnemis pennipes. Next base: position 112,743,681 of record OW121851.1, on the reverse strand, counting down.
AAGGAATTTCTCGCAAAATACATGCAAGTACGATCATACCTGCATCATAACAGTCAGACCATTGAGATGGGTGGCAAAGAGTTCCTAGAATCTAGGAACAACGTTTAACAGTGGAAACTTGAGTTAAATTCTTTCAACCCCTTTGTCTCAATGAGAAAATTAAATAGGATCAGTCTGCTCAGGTGGTTGGGGTTCTGACTTCCCAACCTGAGGATCCCCATTCATACCCCAGCAATGGCAATAATGGCAAAAAGGACAATTTAAATGCACTAATGTTATTTAGGTTTAAAGTATTTTAAATACCTGGTCCTACAAGATGAGACTGGCATTAAATGCTGAGTTTCCTATGTGTTAAGTGTTAAGTTATCCACTAAGTGCCTACAGTCACTCATCAATATTAGCATTCTCCCAACATTCTTCAGTTTATGGACGTTCCCTATTTGCCTAGACACTACCTACTCTGTAGCTGCTTCCTAAACATGAATGCTTCCAAACCAATCCACATTTCCTACATCAAATCTCTCTAAAAAATCTTCCAACCCCTGCTTGCCATTCCATCTAGAACAACTCTGACCTCTTCCCCACTTAACAAATGTTCACATATCTATCATCCCCTTCAGCATTTCACTGTCTGTCAAACCACCATTCATCCACTTCAATTGCCTTCAAATTTCTCCAATCTACTCCTTTCCCTCTCCCACCATCTTTCACAGTTTCCTCGTCTTTCATCACCCTCCTCATCCAGCTAACATTTTTGATTCTTCTCCATGCCCACATCTCAAAGCCCACTCATGATAAACATTCTGTAAGGTTTTTGATGGGCTGCCAACACTACTACTGAAAAATGAAATCATTTACAGCATTTCTAAGGGACATAATATGTTCAATAGCAAGGGATACGTATCTTTTCCTTTGAAAATACCTACACAACAGGCTGATTTTGTTTTGCTTCAAAGAAATGGTACTAACGAAGTACTGCCTAGGCAGAGAAATTTAACGGTTGAGGTAGCAATTGACCGAGTAAGTAACAAGGAAGTCCTAAGAAGAGTGGGAGAAAAGAGAAGTCTTCTGAATACCCTAAGAAGAGTGTAAAACTTAATCAGCCACATCATGAGACATGGGACTGATGAAATCATCCGTTGAAGGGCAAGTGGATGGGAAGGACAGAAAGGAAGGCCTCAAATGAGATATATAGAATAATTGATGAGGGATGTGAAAGAGCAAAAATACATAAATATACAGAGACTAGCCGATAGAAGAGTTCACAGGAGAGCTGCATCAAACCTATATCAGGTTGCTGACTAATGATGATGATGTGCAATCATTCCAAAAGTTGTTTTATCCCACAAAATGATCTTAATGCAATGAAAAATCAACTATCCCAACCAATTTGTTGACCATGATTATCTGAGCTTATTGAATGCCATAAACTTCCTAAAACCTGATTTCAATAGTGAATGTCACAGATAGAAAAATTTTTATGCCTATTTCTGTCCATAACAAAGCTGAAATACCCAAATACTAACATATACTTGACACCAACTACATTACGTTCACAGAAAAGACTAAAATATTTAAAGTTCCTCATGGTTGACCATTGGCATGCAATAAGTATGCTAATGCTCTTGAGAATTTTGAGAGGGAAAAATACGACATCAGACATTCAATAAGGCCAAATGGATAAAACGGTATCTACTCATGACATTTGTTCACTGGTTGCTTACAGGTACAAAAATAGACATCAGGATAAGAGAAAGCACATTCTAATATAGCAAAGTACAATTAATGTAATGTGAATGAGCACACTCATGAAAAGCTACAGAGAAGCAGAACAGAGTTTAATTCTTCCCTGTTATGAGCATGAAATTTTCCAACAATATACTCAATAAAGAGGAAATCCTCAGGCTTCACTTGGCGGAACCGCATGATAGTAAATAAAATGATTACTTGGAAAGATTCCACAAATTTATTTTTCACCGACCTAGGTTTCGATTGTTTGACAATCATTATCAATCATTACCTATTTACTTATATACTCAATCCCAAATCACAGCTAACATCACAAGAAGACTAATATCCACAGGTGGAACTACAGTATAAGGTAACTTGCAACTAACCACTAAACCAAAATTATGATTTTTCTATTCATCAAAATCCCAGAAAACACTCAGGCTTTAAAAACGAGTAAGGAGGGTAGAAAGGTTATTATCAAGGGGACAGTAGTTGATTGGGGTGAGACAGAGAAGTGGAACCTAATCACAAGGCAAATTGTCACCTCATAAGAGAACAAATATATGTACTAATTTTTACTTCAAAAGTTCCCGGTTGTGACATTCACATTTCTTATATCAATATCATTACAAAATTACACTTCCGACCGCCTCATATCAATTAAGGTGCATTAGTAGTCCAGCCTGAGCCTGTCAGCAGCAATGAATAAATGGCATACATTAAAATCATAAAATCTAATCCTCTTTCTCCTCTCATACACCCACTATTCACCCTATGGGTACCTATTCACTTATACATTGATTGCAAATTATTTTAATCAAAATCAATGGTTCTGGATGAAATTCACTCACATAGCACGAGATGCACCACCTAAGAGTGTAACGTTGCTTAAGCTTATAATTATAAAATTCAAGAAAGATTCATTAACTTTTATCACAGATATCATTTTCACGCGCAGGAAGTTGATCGCAGACGGTTAAAACTGTGGGTGAACTGACGGTAATATAACTACCAACTGCGAAAATAAACAATTACAAAAAAATGAACCAATTAGGTGATACTGGGGTTTATACTATATATCACTCACCAAATACCAAATGCTGTATGAAAAGGATATCAATAGTGTCTTCTAAATCTTCCAAATCCCATTCTATACTCCTCAGCGAGTTTCTTAGCTCGGTTGTTGTCCATTCTAGCTCATCCTTTGAAATATCTTCAAGCTGTTCGTCTTGTAGTTCCAACCACCGACGATACAGGCCTCTAGTTTTGTTTAAAGCTTTGCAGGCCTCACTTTCAAAACACAAAAGTAGATAGTATAAATAAAAAATGCTCTAAATAGGGATTCAGTGGCAGGGTTTTGAATGACAAACGTAAATACAATACCAGCAGCCACTACATACGTAAAATGAATATTTTCATATATTTTCTATGACATTACGAACACTTCGCCGATACATAAACGTACTGAAAAATGATAATGTAGACTTACTCTTTCACTACGAAGAAGGGGTCTTCGAGTGTCATGTCAAAACTCAACAAACCATAGGGCGCAACTACTCCGAAATCGCGAAGCAATTTCTTCAATCGCTAATCCACATTGGATTACAATCGCTTCCTTTACAAGCACGGGAAAAGAGAAAATTCGTGTCTAGGCCCTGCACCGTCCAGCTGATCCATTCCGTGACAACGCATTCCGCTTCGGCCAAGGGAGCTTCCCATCGACTTATGGGTGACGTCACAGGGTCTCGCTATCGGTTTTTATGCTTGGTTAGCACAAGTCACAATGTTTTATGAATAAAATTGTTCATATTTCAAATTCTAGACTTCAGTAACCATTAAACATGACAATATATACGGTATATATACTCAAAATTGTATTATTGAAGTTTTATCAGGCTTAAATTAACAAAAACAAAATTTCAAGCGCATTTGTTTGTACACAAACCGGGGTCTGCTTGCGAGTGCGGTGGAATTTTGAATGGGATACGCTGGCATCCGGCGGTGATTTAATAAATTATAAGTGTTTTCTTGCTGTAGTACCATAATTTTAATGTATTGGTTTTACCATTTGCTCTGATGGATTGTGTTTCATGGTATGAATTTGTTTTTTCGATGAAAATTACACTCATAAGTACATACCTTAAATTCAAGTATTCCTTTGTTTTCTCGACATTTGATACCTGTCGTGTGTTTTGTGACATCTTAGTATGGTGTGATCCTCGTTTTCCGTGGAAAAAATATCAGACTACTAAACTGTATGGTTTAGACCTCTATCGTGGCTGCCCTTATCAAGCAGATAAGGATGATAATTTTCCTCTATCTCTTGATAACATTTCGTCAATGAAGTTGGAGATGAAGAATGAAAACACGGATGAAAATATTTTGCGACTGTTAGTTTTAACAACGATTGGTTTCTACAGCACTGAAATGTTATTCAAGCACAGTACTGAGACCTCGCCACATATACCACAGTAATAGCCTTATCACAATTGATTACACCATCATATATAACTTTATTTTTGGTCACAAAATTGGTTGCATATCAGAGCTTATGTTCAGATCTTATTTACTTGAACTTAGATGAATTTTCATTTATAACTCTCAAGGTGCGTGTGCGGTATATATTTAGTACAGCTGTGTGTAATTCATGAATCAGATTCTTTTGCCAAAATTATAAGCCTTCTTCATGGCCAGGTTACAAGGTTAAGCTTCCCACACTGACTTTATCTCTCTAAAACAAAATATTACATGCACATATTAGCATTTGACACCCTCACCCCTTAATACCGGCTCCGTCCACTCCCAACCTGGGGGATAATCAGGGTGGCCACCCTGAATATCCCCCATCAACTTCCTTTCCTTCACTACCATTTAAAACGCTTCTCAACAGTCTTCCTTTCAACTGACCTTGTCTCCTCCATGTACAAATCTTTAAAGACCTAAGTCTATTCAACTTCTTACTTCAAAACCATGTTTCTGTGACACATAGTGTCGCACTCCATGTTTGACTTTTCCATGGCATGTCCCTACACATCGAACATTGTTAGTTCTCAATTATGAGTAAAAACCTCATTCACCAATGCAGTTAACCTTTCTCACTGTCCGCCACTGTACTCCTTCTCTTCTAACGTACTACCAAGGTTATGTAAATCTCTTGCTTGTGATTTCCTACTTAATATTTAATCCGCTCCTTTCTGTTCTGAAAAATCTCATGAATTTAGTCTTCTTGTAGCATGTGTTGATTTCGTATCTATCACACTGCTTTTGCAGTACATCTATAATTATCATTGATAAAATCGGATGTATTTGTATCTTTTTCCCTCTCAATGGAAACATTAAACCTCTTGCTATTACACCTATGACCTTATGCTTGATGCTTATATTGCGTACGGAAATTATATGTGATATAATACTTTAGAACCAGGTTAACCTTATGCGATGATGTCTGATATCCCTTGGTTATAATTAGCACAATCATCTATGATAATTTTTAATATCCAGGGTATGTTGTCTTCTGTATGATAACTATAGTTATCATTCTTAGTCTCCGAATTTCAGTATAATTATCTTTCTGATATGATGACTGTCCTTCCAACAACCTGCCCATCCAACCTCTCTGTGAAAGCCTCTCCTTGCAGTTTTCTTTAGTAACATTATAATATCCCACTTACATGCCATTGGCTTGCAAGCCATCATTTGAAACTGGTTGAATTATGAGTAATTTTATAAAGTGGGAAAGCATCCAATACTTGAATGTTTAGCAATGTAAAGCATAATTGGGACCATAAACGTTGAAGCTCAGGACTACAGTGCAACAGCATTCTGGACTTAAAGATGCTGGAATAAATGCCAACCAATAGCCATTCCAAGTATATAGTGCCTCGTATAAGTATCAACTAGAATTAGAAATCATAGGATTTGCTTTTCTGATACTATTACTACTACTACCATTTTTTGCACACCTTGATTGTAGTCCCGAGTTCAAATCCAAGAGCCTCTGGACATCCAGCCTAAACCAAGTAGTGTTATTTCTTGGCCACTAGATCTTTCTTGGAAACAACTACCATGTCAGCAGAGAGAAACCCCCCCTCCTTCTTAACCTGATGTGTGGATGTCATTTATCATTGGACTCAGTACTTTATGACATCTACCCTCCCAAAACCGATCAACCTTGCAGTTAGACCTTTGGTTACTCATGGTAGGATGATTCATAATCATACCCAGAAATTTTGATTGTGTGATCCAATCAAAAATATACCTTTTAGTTGATTTTGGGAGACAAATGTGGATCCGCTGTATTATGCAACCATGTTATACTTGATGTGTAAAATTTTTCTAAGTATTCAAATGGTCATTCAATACATAGATGGAGTTCTACAGTCTTAAAATAAGTATCATCTACAGAAAAAGTCTACCATGGCCATACTAGTTTTGCATAGCAAATGATCAAAAAGTAAAAAATCTATGAGGAAAATATATTGACAAGTCCAAGTTCCCTACATACAGCAGACACACAATAGTAGAGAGTCACTATCTGTGGTTTCTTGCAGGAAAATCAATTTCTCCACAGGGATAACCACAGACTACAATCACACTCCCAATAGTAGGACCTTCCTGTACATTTAAAGAGCCACAGTAAGGATGCTTATAAGAAAATGGGCATTGAACTTCACTACCTCCGAGGCATTTATGGGTTACTATTTCCCCACCAGGGGCAGCCTCGGATATAGCGAACTAGCTAGTGGTACCTTGTCAGAACCTGATGAGAACCCTGGAAAGGTAACCACCCTAGCTGCAATACATGTTCAAACACTCAAGAAACACTTATGCACGTACTCATCCCAATATACATCCACAAAGTGACTAAATCAGGGCCTGCTTTGGGAAACCACTCCCTCTGTGTAAACTCGGAATGAGTGAATTCAAAAGTTTATTGTTTGAGGCTTAATTATAAAGAAATAAGAGGGAAATTTAACTGCTATGTGGGGAATGAATATATTTCGCCAGCAGGATGACTCTCTTCACAGCAATGCAGGGAGAATATTCACTCGCAGCCCGAAGGCTAAAGTCCACTTCAACCTTCTTTGGAGAGAATAAAAACATTGTGAGTATCACAAGGGAAGATACTGGGCGGCATCACTCTAGAGCTTGATTCTGTATTCTTATCTGAGTGGTCCTGTTTGCCATGGTGGTTATGTCTACTCTATTGTATGTCAGTAGTGTATATTTAGTAAAAATCACCCCCTGCCTCACACCCTCAAGGTGGCTTTCAAGGTAGTCAGTAGTTATGGAATGAAGCATGTTTTAATCATGAGATAAGGACAGTTCATGCTCACCATTCTCATGTTTCAAAATCCATGATTTGAAATAGTTGGAATCCCTTCCTAATGATACACATCCCCGTAAATGGGGGCGTTTATTCGGAATCGAAATCGCAATTTTGTACACGAAATTGTTAGATGGAAACAAAAAAAGAAATTTAATGAAAAAATTAATCTTCTAACCATAACCATTCACTCATAAATCAAAAATTAAAATAAGCAAAAGGTGACGCCCACCGAAAATGCTGCTGTGATAACATTGACGTCACTTTCCTCCCGTCCTTGACTGCTCTTATGGGAGGGGGAGGGAGTGGAGGGGGATTCTCGGAAGGTCTGCTCGCACAGATGCTGTCCTAACTGCTCCGATGGCAGAGTCAGCTGTGTCCCCCCCTTTGCGATAAGGCGAAGTAGCTTCGTGGGCTCAGCTGTGATTGGACAAAGTCGTTATACGTCAGAGGTTGCACCACACCCACTTTTCCGAAAGGGTTAAAAACATTAGTTTTTCGACGCCTATAACTTGAGAAATAATTGACGGATCAAAAAACGGAAAAATACAGGTCTTTTTATTTTACAAACTCTATCCTATTCGGCAATTAAAAAAAATATGGTAAACGACCACATTCAATATATTTCTATCCCATGTGTATCTTTTGCTTCTCATAATTATGCTAATGTGAGCACTGCCCTGTTTCAGTGATACAAAACATGTTTACTATTGTAATAATTCTCTTGATATCTTGAGCAGTATTTTTACTTTTATAGCAGTACTTTTTATAATTTTCTCTACCTACCTACTGACGACCTGAGTGATTTATGAGTGTATTCTCATGTATGCTTTTCGGTGTGTATATATACCCTACAGAATGTAATAATAATTATTATTAAATGGAGGGTGTCTTCATAGATAATATTGACATGAATATTTTTCTCATGTATCCATTAACACATTTTGCAAATTTACACAGGAATTCAAAACAAAAGTTAATATTTCGGAAAATGTAAAGCAATCATGGGCAACTTTTACTAGTGGGCATGGCAGCTGAAAAAAAAAGAATTACTTAATTTTCAATTTGCCTCTGTCAAGGTCACAGTCACAGCAACGAAGAAAAAGAAAGATGGGGGCACTGGAGTCATTGATTTGAAGAGAAAGGACCATTTTAAATGGATGCTAACTTAGCAGAAAATATAAGCTTGAATTATGAATTCAACTGCTGCGCTTAATGCTTCTGGTGAGGATACAATAAATTTTCATGCAGGTGTCACAACACGAAAGATATAATTATGCTTATGTTACCCCATTTTATTGGTATATGAATCTGAAACCTCACATATATCATCATGCGGAAAATAAAACTAGATATAATTGTGTATATGGTTTAAAAATGTAGCTAGCATTTAGAATCACTCCAAAGTGAAAAAATCTACTCTCAACTCCCAGCTTCAAATGTGAATTCATTCTTTTGTTTTGCCTTGATTCTTTCAGGTTATATTTTGCATACCTTTGATCACAGTAATTAGAAGGCTAGGTTTTGGCAGTCAAGAGAAAGAGCATAAACCACTGATCCAGAAATGCTACTGTACAACTTATGTCTCATTAGAACACTTTAAACATGATATGTTTTATTTTTAAGATAGCATGTAAAAAATCACCCCAATGACTAGAAAACCTTTGATTTATATTTAATACCATTGATTTGTCTACAGGATGTAAATGCATATAAGAATATTTGGCAAAAGTTGGCTCTGCACAACCTGTTAACAAGCCAAGACGTAAATATACAATTCCTTTACTAGATTTGCATTTGACTCCATGCAACATATATTAAAAGCTAGAAATTACTGATATGTATGCCTTTCTTCTCATCTAGGCATATTTAGTTACAAAATAGTCACTTTTCATTTATGACACATAATAATAACAAGAGCAATGGAAATATCATACAAAACAGTATAAATGAATAAAAAGATTTTTATTCGACTCCTACTAAGTTCACTTCAAAAGGTGATTCATACAACATTAATGTAAAATATAATTGCAAAATGTTCAGATATTTACTAGAAGCATTGGCAGTGATTTGAGTCTATGGTGATGGTCATGTTGAGTTACTGCCCAATGTGTTCACCCTCAGCACACAACATCAACATAGTTCACGAACTAGAATCAGCACATTATTAAAAGGTCAAAAAATATCTTTGGTACATGTCAATATTGCTTATCATGCAGTCCCACAATGTAATAAACAGCACCACATTTATACCTAGCAAAAAAAAATAAAAAATCAACTCTCTGTTCCCCATAACTTACTCCTATACTAGGTGAAGTATATGACAAGCAACTAAATAAAAGCATCCAAAAATACATCCCTGGAAGCATTTATCGTCACTGCCTGTCATATTATGGCACATCGTAGGGGAAGGCTGAGGTATGATTTACCTTCCCCTGTATCCAATAGATTACCTACGGTAAAAATGATCTGAGGAAAACTCGGGCATCCTTAGTAATTTGCCAGATTAATAAATATTGAAAGGAAGAATGGGGGTGCTGAAGACAAGACCACAATGATGGAATGATAGATTTTAAGTTACAGAACGAAAACTTACTCTAACTTGGTTCAAAGTAGGTAAAATTAGAGCTCGAGAGGAAAATTATGGTTAAAAAAGATTTACATTCATCTCATTTAAAACAAAGAGGTAGACATGGGATTAAATGACCTAGATTGGTAAGATTGACATAAATGTCTGGTGCCCTGCTACGGCACATGATGATTAATACATAAAAACCTAATCATTTGTACAAATTTCAGAAGTAAAGGTAAAGGAAGTATTACTTCACAAGTGTACTACATATGTTTTCATTGAAATTCTTTGGCATATGCAAACAAAACATGTCTCCTAGTAGTTGTTATATCAAATTTAACACTTTTCTTCTCAATTTACAAAGCTCTGATTCAGTGCAATGTCACAGAAAAATGCATTCCTATATGGTGCTATTTTTTTTGGGGGATAAAGCTGCAATATAATGGTTATATTTCATTGATCCCAAATTTCTCAATTCTTGTTGAAATTCCTCAATGCATTCCTGCATTACTAACTGTATAAAAATATCAATTAAAAATAATGTTCCGGTTTCGAATATCTTTCTACTTGACACTCGTTCCTCGCAAAACAGTGATCAATTTTCCACTGGGCCACTGGGAGACAATGGAGGTAACACAAGGCACTTGTACAAGCGTCATCCTCATTTCAAAGAAACAGAAATCATATCACTTTCACACACACAAGAACTTGTCTTTCTTCCAAGCCCTGAACTTTCCAGGGACAGTCCATGTGTGCTTATGAGTTACTTGGATTCTACATACTAATCCAATCAGATAAGTCCTCCAAATGATGTATAACATCGATCTTAAGGTTCTAATTTTACCCTCTTCCAACAACCAGAAGGTAGCGACTTCTTTATGTCCTCAATATTCATTACTTCTGCTCTCAAGCGGTCTACCTCCTCTTGATAGTCCTTCAACTGTTGGTTCTGCAAGATAAATGGATAGAAATGAGTCACCATACATACATCTAGGGATTCTCCATGGTTAAGAATGAGTAATGGCAAAATTCAATGCAAACGCAAAAGGAATAGGGATTCTCTTCAAAATAAGGATAATTAGAGTTTTATGTGAAATGTATTTTCTGCTTATTTATGTGAATGTGTAACATATATTCTTTATCACAGCACACCAAAAAAATTGTGATATCAAAGTTTAAATGACCATTTTTTCAATGCATGATGAGCCAATCATGATGAATGCAATTTTCTCAATGTGTAAACGAAAAATAAATATTGCTTCCATCACTATGCAGGCCCGGACCAAGGTGTAAGCAAACTACGCAGCCGTGTAGGGTGCTGGGCTAGATAGATAGATAGATAGATATTTATTTATTTTTATGTGGGCTAGGGGGGCACTGAAGGTGCTCCAACAAACCCCCAAAATATGTAGACCCAAAGTGCACAGAATTTTGTCAGCAAACACAAGAGAAAGAAAACGTATTTGAGATTAATCATATGTATAATTAATCATACAAATTAATGTCTGCAAAACCATACTTAGCATGACATGCACACATACCCATCAAATAATGTGATTCCCTACACTTAGCGGCGCACGCTTAAATCCCCAAGTTCAATGAATGCTAACTGCATCATTTGGCTCCAAGCCACTGCCTTGCTAGCTGCACACTGTCCCAGGGCCCTGCATGGCCGCCCAGAGACATTTGGGAACCTGGGACAATGTTCTCCCCGTGGTTCTTTCCCCCTTTCACCAGCTGAGAATGTTTTATGGAGGTCTACGGGTCTCCACGAAAGTTGGGGCCTGGGGAAAATGAACTAGGCCTCTCCCTCTACCTCCAGGCGGCCCTTTCATTCCACTCTTTTCTTGTTTTCAATCTTTTTCAATGGTGCACAATGCTAATGTCTACTTTTCGTGCCACGTTGTGCATGATCGCTCGCGTGTTTAATTCCTGAGGAGGATGTGGCGGCTCTAAAAAAACACTTCATATGTTTAAACACGTGGCACCGGCTGTTTTAATCAACTCAACAAAACCCGTCTCATATCTTATAGCCCTAAGAATATTAGCAAATATCAAAATATTTCTATATTTCTATTCATGATGCAGTATGACAGCATTCGTGATGGTAGAGAAGGGGTGGGGGGGGGGTGTCGAAAGTGTAGTTCGCTTACACTTGAAAAATGTGTAGGACCAGCCGGAATACATACTATGGTATTTTTAAGGTAAAATTGAGAAAAAACCTTCACTGGGTTGTATAAATAATAAAGCAAATTATTAATTGTGTACATTTTTAAGGTAGATATTGTGGATTTAAATAACCATCACCACACCATTGAAAACTCTATGGCAGTAGCCTAGAGTCCTAAGTCTATGAGCGACTATAAGATGGCTAAGTAATTATCAATCAACTTCTTATGGAAAAGATACTGCTTTTGGGAATAAAACCAGAAAATAGTGGAATAGCATTTAACTGTTAGCTGCCATTGCCAAATAATATGCATATCAGATCATTAATCAGTACATAGGTGGGTATAATTGAAGATAAAAATATCACCATGTGATGCAAATAATTTATTTCATGGTAAATCATTTTTTCTCCGGCCATCATTCAACTGTGACTGTTAGCATGACTCACCTGCAGAAGTTTATTGGCCCTCAGCTCCTCCATTCTTTTATCTAGGTTAGCTTTAGCAAATTCCTCCTCAGCAGCTTCCAGTCGTTTCGCCAAATCATTAAGCTCTTCTTCATCTATTTTCAAGGAAAAGCATTAATATGGTCAACATTCTACTGAGAGAGCAAGTCAAAGGATAAAAATATCCATCTCTTTGATAGAAAACATCATCGTGCAAAAAATATTTTTCTTTGCTTGACATAATTGCTCTAATCAGCTAATTCTGCATATGCAAAGTAAAGTTTCCTTGAAATTTATGAAAAAGATATCCAAAAAGTGATAACACAGAGGGTTCTCTGAGCTACCCCATGGGTAAAAATCCACTAAAATTTTAGTGGATATCCACTAAATATTGTGGATATCCACTAAATATTGTGGATATCCACTAATTATTGTGGATATCCACATAAAATATAGTGGATGTCCACTAAAATTTGTGGATATTCACTTAACATGTAGTGGATATCCACTAAATATTGTGGATATCCACTAATTATTGTGGATATTCACAACAAATATAGTGGATGTCCACTTAAGTTTGTGGATGTCCACTAGAGTTAGTGGATGTCCACTAAAGTTAGTGGATGTCCACTAAAATCTGTGGATATTCACTTAACATGTAGTGGATATCTACTAAATATAGTGATCCACTAATGCAAATAGGCACTATTAATGCCACTTAAGTACATAGATTGTGGATGTTCACAAATTTTAGTGGATCCTTAGATGTATCCAATAACCTATGTTGTGGATATCCTCCTTTCAGAGGATATGCACGTTTTATTGTATATAATGAATGGCATTATTAACAATTCCATTTTTGTCGACAGGATACTGTTAAAATAATTGTTATAACCCTTATGCCTCTTCTTTTCCTCCCATCTTTTATTTCCCCATCCAATTGATTAGGGGTTAAACTTTTGCAAACAACCTATGGATTTTAGTCCCACAAATAATATCAAATTATAAAATCTATTTTTCAAGACTATAATAGGTATAACTTTTCCCATAAGTAGAACTTTGAATTTGCTTTAATCGTGACGGCGACACTCTGCGACGATTATGACGTCTTCTTCTGCGTCTACGCATAATAACTACCAATAATTATAGGTAGACGATGAAATTGTTGGTAATACGATTTGCCGCAAAACCGCAGGGTAGGTAGGTATCTATTTTTCAATATACAATCGTTTTTCTATCATAATTCGCTAGTTTTTGAGTTATATGGTCGTAGTTATTCAAATTCGTGTAGATCAGCAAAAATCTAGCAGTCACGCGACGTTCGATCGTAACCCGTAACCCCCATAACCATAGTAACAACAACCAATAACAGACGCGGCACAAATAAACTGTTTAACCAGTCATATTGATAACGGATATTTGTTTCCAGTAATCTTTGTTGCATCAGAGGATTTTCACATAAGGCCATGGCGAGCTTTGCGTATGTATAATGTTTCGCGGAGAGAGTGGAAAGGCGATAGTGCCGATATCTTTCGTAAAAGACTTCAATAAAAAGAATGTAGTCCAAAAACACTCTACCAAGTTTTCAGAAGTAGCATGGAGGACGAATCCCTGAGGGAAAAGCTACAGCGAGAAGTGAAAACCCCGGAGTACGACAAATTTCGCGCCTTAACCAGTGCAAACGCTACTGTGGATGTTGCTTTCTTTTTTCCGCTTAAACATGTCGATTTTCGAAAATTTTAATGGACTCCGATATCGCCACTATTTGTGGATCCATTAATTGTGGATCCACTAATTGTGGATCCACTACTAGTGGATCCACTAAAATTTTAGTGGATGCCGAAATCGCCACTTATTGTGGATCCACAAATAGTGGATTTTTACCCATGGGTACTAATGGCAATTGCACCTGAAAGTAATAACTAAATCAATACAATATTGATGTACATACCAAAGGATATGAGGTCGGTCAGCAGAGGAATATGAAAATAATAGGAACTTAGAATAATGAAAAACAAATTCTAAGTCATAAGGGTTATCCCATAATGCTGCCAAAAGTAGAAAAAAATTATTTTTTTCAAGCCCTCTTGTGCACAGCATTAAAAGTAGCAAGATTACTCAAGTAACGTGTGTTCTTCATTATTCGCAGAGTAATATTTCTGAAATAATGGTTTTTCTATGAATAGTTGTTTCTTAGTAACTTCTGATTGAGGATTGATATCCATTCTTTGATCTATTTTACACTGACCCCTTGTACATACTCTTCCATGGCTTTGCAGGGGAACAAAATAGCTTTACTCACCGAGGTCTGGCAGACCACTAAGCTCCCTCAAGATACCCTGAACCTCTCCTAAAGCCTTCTCAACCTTGTCAGCTGCTTCATCTGCATGTGATTTTGCTTGCCCAACTTTTTCTTTTGCCTGAAAGAAAAGTATTATTGTGCTGTTAACTTTGTGCACCATTTAGGTAAATGTAAATGATTCCCTTTCAATCCCACATAACCATAAACTCTCCACATCAGTGTACAATAGAAACCATCACAAATGCCATGCCTGTGAATTTTCACTCACCTCAGATGTCAGTTCTTCATTCGCTTTAGCCTGCTCTTCAAGTTTCTTCAATTTTTCACCAGTAACTGCCACCTCCAATGCTAGCAAGTCAGCCCTATCCCCTACTCTATGAGAATTCTTCTTTGTTTCTTCAGAATCTCTGCGGATCACATCAGCCTCCTGGAAAATAAAGGTGAGAATCCTATATATGTATACAATAATAATGGTATATCTTCTTGAAACACCTAGATCATGGATTGTAATATTATGATGGAATTGGAATAGAAAATTTTATTTCATACATGCCAAGAATTTATCGAGAGATATTTTAAATCATAAGTACCAGGAACATGCATGCCACAGAAATTGTTTTGCAAATATAAAATTTTGAAATAAATTTTACTCCATTTTATGAAGTTGTTGGTTCATGGAATCATTTTCTTAAGGTCAAATATTTTAAATTATGTCCAATTAACATTTATAACTAGAATCATGTCAAAAAATACTATTGACAGGTTCTTACTTAACTGCAGGAAAAAGTGAATTCAACCTTCTTGAGATATTCTAAACTTTTTTAAGTTAATTAGATCTATTTGAATAAGATATAACACTATGCAATAAAGAGTAAGGGAAAAACAAAAACTTTTACTACTCAAAAGGTATAAATTATGCATCTTGTTAATTCATAGACATTAAAGACACTAATATACTCCGTGTACTCACTCCACTTTCTTCTGTTCTTTTATTGCTCAAAGTTTATTGAGCATTGTTAAGTGGATTCTAGATAAGATAAAAATTGGAAACACTTGGCAAGAAAAAGGATCACACACTAGCAATTTCATCCAAGAAATTTTCAACATTGAAAAAAAGGATGCATTGGTACTGTTGAGAAAAGACAAAATGAAGAAAAAGTAGTCAATGAGAACCTTCAACTGCATCCTTTCTCCATAAAATTTCCTTCCTCCATGGACATATCCTCTACCACTACTCCACACAGGCACAACCCCTTCCTGATTATATTCACTCATCTCAAGGAAAAATTGTGCCAACAGATGTGATCTGTATGATGAATTCTTCAGAAACAATTTTTTAGTGCATGCCAACTATTCATCTACTGAATTCAGTTCAGGGTTTCATTTTCATGAAATTCCACAAAGTTAAAAAGAAAGCAATGAGCTCGAATCTAAACGTAAGAATTTCATGGAATGAAAAAAGACTAAATAGTATAAGAGCATGGGAGTAGAGGGTAACTGGTACAGCTGGTAATGTACAAGCTAGGAAGTAAAGAAACACTTCATAAAAACATAAGTCTGGAGCATGCTCCTCCATGAAAATTGAGGCATATTCAACAATAGCAACAGAAGACCGGAGGCTTTTGAAATGATGTCTCATGTCTAGCTGCTAGCATAATATATTCCCATTTCTTTCATCAGAAAATTGACAAAGATAAAATGGGTGAATTGAGTTAGTAATGGAGAAGTTATGAGATGAGGGGTGAAAATAAGAAGACTGATCCCAATGCTACAAAAAGATGAGTCAAACTGATTGGATACATTTTGAGACATGATCTGATGGTCATAGAAGGAAAAGTGAGTGGGAAGAATGGAAAAGGCAGGTCTTGATAAATGGAGCAAGTAGGTACTGAAGGAGAGAGGAACTCAAAACCTAAATTGCTATTTTTACACAAAATCGTTACATGGAAACGACAAATGAATTTTAGTGAAAAAAATAATCTTTTAACCAGAGCCACTCACTCATAAATCAAAAATTAAAGTAAGCAAAAGGAGACGCCCACCAAACGAGCTGCGTTAACCCTTTATAGGTTGGTGGACGCCTGAGCTACCACCTCAATCCTGGCGGTCTCTATGATTTTTTGCACGAATTTTCCTCAGCATACATTTAATTGTGTTGCCTTGATGATCAATAGATGTCAGGTTCACCTTCTACTCATTTAACGAGTGACTCATCTGAGTCACTCGTTCTCAGAAATATGATCGCTCAGTCAACCAATGAGAATGTAGTGACCCGAGTAATTAAAAGCTCTAGGGACTTCTGCCCTGTAAAGGGTTAAGGATTTCTACGTCATCCACCTCCCGTTGTTGACTGTGTTGAGGAAGTACGGGAAGGAAGCGGAGGTGGGGATGGGATGTCTACCTTAAGAGATCCTGTCGCAACTACTTCCACTGGCACTGTCAGCTGTGTGTCCCCCATTGAAATAAGGCAAAGGAACTTTGCAGTCTCAGTTGTGATTGGACGAAGAGGATGACATACAAAACTTTTGCACGACGCCTCCTTTTCCAAAAGGTTTTAAAAACACCAGTTTTTGACCCCTTATAACTTGAGAACTAATTGACGGATCGAAAAATGGAAAAATGCAGGTCTTTATATTTTACAAACTCTATCAGATTCAGCAATAAAAATAATATGGTAAACGACCCCATTACATACACAAATTAAAATGAAGTGGTTAGCAGAATTGAATAGAGAGAACTGAGTCAAACCAATCTAAGAAATGATGACTATACTTTTGATGTCACATGATGATGATGATAAAAATATGCACCACTCTGGAAGGTTTGCAGCAGAAAACCTAATAAATTAGATCACAGATGGTTGGTTTCCCAGGCCTTCTTCCGCATCTATCCATTTACTTAGACAATATTTATATGAATATGCAACAGAATGGTCCAATCATAATGCATCACACCTAACAGAGCAGCTATATGAACTAAAACCATATCTGCATCAACACATAGTGTGCCTCAAGAAGACAGCTGGAACATGGGTGAAATATCACCCAAGAAAATGGATAGATGTAGGGAAGACACAAAAATTAAATCTCTTCCATTCCAAGACTCTGAAGAAGCCTTCACTGGAAATTAGATCTCACACTGAAATTGTACATGTTTTACGCCTCACCTCTGAAGCTTGCTCAGCATACTTCTTCTGAGCCTCCTGAGCTGTGTCCCGAGCAACCTGAGCATTGTGAACAGCTCCATACAATGCTCTTTCCGCTTCACCAGTCTTGTTCTTAGCTTCAACTATCAGCCTGTCAATCTCCCCAAACATTTGCAAAGATTCCTCAGCCTTTTCTCTGCTTTCTTGAACTTCCTGGTCAAACTCTGTTGCCATGCCAAAAAAAACCACTTATCAGTCATAATGTACAAACGTATACTGTCAATGAGAGATTGGTCAATCTATAGTGATAATGAGTTATCAGTTGACAAGTAAAAAATGTCATCATGCATGGAATGTAAATTGATTGTTTCCAATTTTAACTCTTAAGTGATAAATATGATCAGTTTGCAACACTTGACAGCCTCTTTTTATTGAAATCCTATAACACAATATGTCCTTTGAAAGGCTACCCAATTTTGTGCTAATCAAATCATTAATGGCTATATTAGGTTTTTGGAAATTTATATTTCAGAATTAATTGGCTTCAAATTTATGCATATGATCATGCATGGCTACAAAGAACACTAAGAAAATTAACAGGTAATATTGGACATCTTGTAATGAAGTCAAAGTAAAATGTTCCATTAATCTCCATTTCATTGGCATAAAAGATTAGCATATAGTGTGTAGGGTATGAAAAATGAATTTTAGTGAAAACATTAATGTTCTAACCTGAGCCATTCGCTCATAAATTAAAAATAAAAAAATAAGCAAAAGATGACGCCCACCAAACACCCTGCATTAAGGATATCTACATCATCCACCTCCTGTCCTTTACTGTCGTATAGATGTACTGTTTTGAAGAAGAACGGGAAAGGAGTGGAGGTGGGGAGAGAAGGTGAATGCACAGATCCTGTCGCACCCTGCAAATAACCCAAAACAACTGAACAACAAAATATTATCGTATACATTTTGGTGTTACTAATAGTGGTGTGCTGAAGTTTATTTGCTTATTCACAAATTGCAATGCAGTCAAATTTGCAATGCCTATTGAAATAATCCAAATGGACTCTAAGAACCACTTCCATCGTCAGAGTCAGCTGTGTGTCACCCATTGTGATTGAGCAAAGGAGTTGTGCAGTCTCAGTTGTGACTGGACGAAGTGGATGACGTATGAGTCCTTTGCAAGCCCACATATCCGAAAGGGTTAAACAGATCAGTTATTCGCTGCTTATAACTTGTGATGTACTCAATAGATCGAAGAACGTAAAAATATGGGCCTTTTTATTTCACAAACTCTATTAGATTCGGCAATTAAAAAATATGGCAAAGAATCCCATTCAAAGGTCCAGCTGAACACTATTCCAAAAGATGTATTAAATAAATTTTTCTATCACTGGGAGAAGTGTATGTATGTATTACCAAATTACTCTTGAAGGCGATTAGAATCACAGACCCATGAAAGCAGCGATGTTGGAAGTGGAGGACAGGAGGGGCCAAAGCCCCCCCCCCCCCCCCCCAGAATTTGCCCTGGACCCTTGAGGAATGAGTAGCCTTCATTAACAAAAGGAATGAGTAGCCTTCATGAACAAAAATTAAATTTCACTTGTTTCCAGCTTGCTTTTCCCCTTCTGACACATATTCTCTCACCTTCATATGCTATTTTAGCAAAATTCTAGTATTTACCCCTCCTATCCACAAAAAAATGTGTGCCCTTTTCTTAGGAGCCAGGCCCTTTTCAAGGTTGACCCCCTCGTGAAAATAGTTCTGACGCCCCTGCATGAAAGGATATTTTTGTCAAGCATAGGTTGATAGTTCTTTAACAAAAAAATGGTAGACCTCACCTCTGAGTGTTTTGTATGTCTTCTCCGCTTCTTCCAGAGTCTCATCTCCACGCTGGATTGCCTTCTCTGCTTTCCCTTTGGCAGCATCAACATCTGCCAAGAGCTCATCTGTTATCTGTTGTTGCTGGTCAGCTCGAGCCAGTAGGTCTTTCCCAATATTGCCAGCATCCTCGAGCCTCTTTATAAGAACATCCTGGACATCCTTCACATCATTCACATTCTTTTTTATCTGACTAGCCTAAAAAGCAATACAAATTAAAGAGATTCATCATTTTTTGTAACGGTTAATGCAGTAAAACCTCCCTGTAAAGGATTCACAGGGACTGGAAAAATGACAACTTCGTTGTACGGAGGTTCATAATATGCGTAGTCTCAGGATAAGTCAAGAATTTGTGTTGCTGCAATGATTATGCAAGCAAGTTAAAAAGGGCAAAAAATCATTCCCGTATGCGCTATACCGCGATAATCAACAGCGAAAATTGATTAGAGAGTCCAGGCATAATTGGAATACGTAGTCATAATTCAAGGAACAGTCATCTCTGCTAGCCGCCTAAAAATCCCGCTTCAGCTTAGTTATCACGTTTCTTTCCTTTCTGTGGTAAACGTGGCAACATTGTAGCGACTTCGTGCCGGCTGGTAAAGGGCGTGGTATGGTTTGAATGAAAATTTTTTTAATTACTGCATTTTTGAAAGAAAAAATAAAATAGCTAGTAATCTGTGTATGTAGTTTGGTGGATATTTCTTTACATTTGTGCGTGAGTGTGCATGGAGTTGGGAGCTGATTCGGTGCATTTTTTTCCTAACGACGCACTATCTAACCTGTCATTGATGCCGTTCAGGGAAAATTTAGTAAGAGAATGCTCTTATTTATGATGGAAAAAATCATCAGAAACGCTGAACATTATTTCGATATCGATAATGAAAACCAATAATAATTTTTTCCAAAACATTCGTTAAAAACAGGTCACTTCTAGAGATGGGCAACTTGGTAAATTACCGAGGTTAATTTTCGTAAATTAACGTGGTATTTTTCGTAAATGACCAACACCTCTGAAAATTACCGTAATAAACTGTATGTTTCAGAAAAGTTATTTTTCAGAAAATCTCTTCCTCATGATGAAACCACTGGAATTGGTAATATATTATAAAATAAGAAGCTGAAACGATTTTTTTTACATCGTGTCCATGATTAATTCCAATTAATTCAGAGTAAAATAACAAATGCACATTGCGCAGAGGTATGTCTTTGGAATGAAAATTTCTCATAGTGTGACAAAAGAGAGCCAAATTGCGTGTTGCTGCCAACTTTGTTTTAATTTTTTAATGAGTTATTATTGATAAACGTCGTGATATGTTTGTAGGCATTTATATCTCTATGCTATTTGATTTCGTTTTGAGTCCTCTGATAAGGATTTGCAGCTCAACACTTAATATTACCGGAAAATTATGGTAATTTTCGAAAATTACCGTAATTTACCACGTTAATTTACCTCAATTGAAAATTATGGTAATCAACCCATCTCTATTCACTTCTATGTTTGGACCCAGGTGTGGACTTCGTTCTACGGAGGTTTCATAAGTATGGAGGTTTGTTGCGGGAGGTTTTTCTGGGTGCATTGTGTATGGGAAAGTCCCAGGACCGGTGCTATGACTTCGTAATAGGAAGGTTATCGTAAAAAATTTCGTTGTAGGGAGGTTTTTCTGAATTATTTTTGCTAAAGAATAGATGATCTAAAATCTTTTTTTTTATAAAACTTCTATGTTGAGAGGAAAAGATGTTGAAAGGAGAACTACTAAGTAGGGAACCTAAGTATTTTGCGAGGTAAGAATAAAGAGAGGAATATAATAGCAGTTCTGGATTGAAAGAAGGGACCAAAATATGGTGAGATTAAAAAAAGGGTTAAATATATATAGGAAATACGGGCCCCTTAGGATGGAAGGTCAAATATTTAAATGGAAATTTTCAATCTTTCTTTTTAAATTGTTATGTTTGATCTGAATTCATTCATTAACAATTGTTTTAAACCTTGGTCAATGCTCTAAATAGGGTCATAATTACTAATGAACCTAGATTAAAGTGAGCATATCCATGAAAATTAGTCGGGAATTAATAGGAGGCCAAAGCTATCACTATAACTTTACCAGAATTTTAATTTTAGATGATGAAGCCTTGAGCACTCAACATGCAAATTAACTTTTCAAGGTACCAACCAGCATTCACGCCACCAAGTTGTTCTATTCACAAGGCAATAGAGACTGACAGAATTAATGTTCTACATATTTAGTGGGGGATTAAGAAAGAAAGATTTACAGAAATGTACCAAACAACAAATACCACAAAAGGCTGGCATTTTATGAAATCTGACTTATATTTGATAAGTACCTAACATTTGTATTAATTGCATCAAAATTAATGGAAATATAATAATGATTAAGTATTAAATTCTTACTAAATAAAAAATATATTTACATTCTTTGCCACAATTTCTGCATCCTCTTTGATTGCTTGCAGATTGATTTCAGGAACACTTAAAGAGTATACATCTCTATATATATTCAAAGCTTCTTGATAAACTTCTCCAGCTTTAACGTTCACATGCTCTGCCTTGTCTCTTGTGGTGTTTAATTTATCTTCAGCAACTTGTAGTTCTTCACTCAAAATATCCAGCTGATCACTAAAAACCAGAAATATGCTTGAGTAACACATTGAGGACTTAATTCTTGTTGACTCAGATACAAGCAATCATTCCCACATTCATACACCTACATAAATTGCTAATTTTACCAATACTATTGTTTTAATGACTCAAAATTTTTATTCAATCCATGAGAAAGTAAACCACAGGCTAGGAAAAAATATGGAATCACTATTCCTTCATATTTGCAATGAAATGATTCTCAGAGTAGGTAGTCAATTTTTTTTTATTCCAGCAGCAAAAGGGGTTCACTTAAAGAATCAATAATGTAAAATGCATACAGCTACAGCTAAAATGTTTTTATAGAATGTGAAAAATGGTACAATATGATTCCTGCCTGGAAATATGATCGCTTTAATTAATGTCAAAAATATGTTCAATAAAATTTGCAGAATGATTTCGAATTCCATCATATTGCTACCATTGCCAATATTATTTTCAGTGAAGCCTCACATTGAGGAAAACACCTGACTCCATGCAATTTGATATGAAAGTGCCTACCTGATGTTTTTCTGCTGACTGAAGGTGTTTCTGGCCAGCTCTATTGCCTCAGTTGATACTTTCAGAGCTTCTTCAGCAATGCCTTCAATCTCATTCACATCATCTTCCAATCTTCACCAAAGAAACCAAAGTATCATTAGGTAAATAACTTTAAAAATTAATTAACCAAACTTATTCATAGAAATTCAAATCAACTCGGAGGTCAAATTTAAAATGTATACTCTTATTTAATTAATATTTTTAATACACTTAAGCATGACATGTACTTAAAAGGCAGTGAAAAGGAAATAATTCTTTAGAGTGACCACTAGTGTACTATGCAACAATTAAATTACAAGAGTTTTAGATTTATATTAAAGGTATGCCTTTCATGGTGGTATTTTGATAACCATGGAAAAGTACATATTTCTATGCTTACTCCATTGCTTTAAGGCGAGCTTCACGGGCTATCTCAGACATTTCTCTGTTCTGTTGGCCAAACTTGTCAGATCTTTCCTTTGCCTTGGTCAGTGCTTCCATTCCTTCAGTTTCCACTAGATCACGGGCATTCTGTAACAGGGTAAAAATAATGAAAACCAAATACAATTGACGTGCACTATAATGAGTATGGCTACCCTTTGTAAAAAAAACTGTTGAAATTTTCAAAAGTAAATGGGGCCAACAATTGAAATCAAACAGTTTTTCACAAAGGATAATAGCGAGGGTATGCATCATGCATTAGCTAAAAGTGAATGATATTTGAAGATGAAATTTTATGATATTTTTATGAAATGTACAATTTTCAATGTTTTTAAGGATGGGCAGATACAACCACTTAATTGCTTACTCTTGGTCGCTGCTTATGTGCATAAGTTCATTACAACAGAGGTATATTAAAACTAATGCCAGTAATCTGAATGTGCCTCATCAGAAGAGATTCAATTCTTTCCAGGACTCATTGTAGCAGACTTCTGCTGCACCTTTCAATAGAGTCTTCATTTTGATAACATGGTTGAAGAATTCATGAGTATCCAAGTGATAGTCATAATTAGATGCAGGATGATCAAATTTCAATAAGATATTCACTGGAATTTTCATACCAAATAAACAAAGAGGTGAATGGGAGCAACTCAGTTCAATTGTTAGTCCTTTATTCTGCATCAGCTTCAGGATTGAAAGAGAAGCTGAGCTTGCTAAATGTACCTAATAAATGGTATTAATGTATGGTACCACGACAATCTGAGAAAGGTTACTTTTACTACAGTAAAACTATTGATGGACGGATCCAGGTTTTTTGTTGAATCCGGAACCGGATCCTTGCCTGGGTTTCGGATCTTTATTTTGGTTTCAGATCCGTAGTTTCAGATACTCGATACTGAATTTCATTCCTTTTCTAATCCTAGAGTTTTAATAAATATATTTATACAGAAACAATAGAATTACTAAAAAACAAGTAAATTTATGGTATAAAAATTCAACTTCCTATCATTTGTACGGATGAAAATTTCCTGGATCAAGGAAGCCACAACTATATCTTATTACTTCTAATATATAGATCACTTTCCTTATCATACACTCATCAAGCAATACATTTTTGAAACCTGTACAACTATTCTTTAGAGTGCAGTTAAATGTAACATTATAAGTTCAAGTTCAGTTTCATTAACAAAGGAATTATTTTCCAATTATTAATCAAATCCTTGAATGCTTTCTAATTCTTTTTTAGAAACACAAAACATTTTTAATGCGGCCAAGAGATCCCATTTATGGAATATCTGGGGATTCCATTTTTAATAAGAAAAAATTAATATAGAATATTTCAAGCTGCTAACTAGTAATTTTGCAATGACTTATTAATAATAACCTTTTAAATGAAATTTGAGAATTTTATACTCCTAATGAGAGGTTGTGTAACTCTGATCTTGAAATGAGAATAGCTTTTTTTCATGCTTTTAGTAGCAAAATTTGAAAAATGTCTCGGATTTTTTCTCCATTTCAAGGGTTTGCAAGAAAAAAAGTAGAATGACATGTGGGGAGCCTGTATTCTCCAAACTCAGGTATGCAGACAATAGCAGTGTGGGGCAGTGGACTGCAGGCAATAAAGTTCGATTCTTAATTATCGCTATTTAAAATTTTTCTTTCAGCCATTGGATCAAAAACTTTATCATCCTTCATTTCCAACCTTTGGGTGTGGATACTGTCTTTTTTGTACCTCTATCACTTAAACTAGATTTACAAATGCGTCACTCAAAAATACAAAGTAAAGTTAACATAATTATTCCACGATTTAATTCTGTAATAAAAATTTTGTCCAATAATTTCACTAATGCCAAATTTTATTATTTTTTTACGTATGAATTGACATGAAATTTCGGATAATCCACTTTTTTTTTAACTTCCTACTTGAATTACCCTAAGAATACAGCATGGCCTGTATTCCCAGGCAGTGTTAAGGAACGAATTTGCGACCAACAGTACACTAGCCCCCAGTTTTAACAACTACGCTATCATAAAGGCATGGGAATCTGGCGAATGTAGGCGACCCACGTGACATTTGGCTTTATTTAAAATTTTAGGTGTAAGTAGTTGGGTTAAGCAGTTAAAGAACTGAACGAGCAAGAAGTCTGATTCAGATTTTTCCAACGGTCATTGCAAAATGAAGTATTTGAACAATGGCTCACCATCTACATACACCTAATTCCAAAATTCTACACTCTGGCCCTCCCAGTCTTTCCTCTGCCGGCCAATAGAACTACCATTTGTCCCCTTCTCCATCCTACCCTTTCCCACTCCTCACATCCCCGCATACTGCATATGTAAGCACAACATTGATGTCATTTGTCACCTGATGATGTTGCAGTGTCAACGAAACCCAGGTAGGAATAAAGTTTTTTAATCCGAGGTAAATTGAAAATTTTGTCTTTCTTTCAAAAGCTTCTATGGTTCTTGTTCCTAATATCTTTCACAACTGTAGATAAAATGTTTCTAGTGTAACGTTTCAAATATTTTTTTTACATCTTTGAGGAAAGGCTATCAGAATAACCCACATCAAGGGACAGAGGTAATTTAGCAATTATCCTGGAAAATTGATATTTTCAAAGCATTCACGTGAATTTTTACATTAACATTTAACAAGACCTTTGTGTTTTTTAAAATATATATTTTGAAATCAGTACTGAAAAATAAATGCATGCAGCATTGTCAAATCTTCTTACAAATTATTAAATCATAATGTACTTCAACAGGTTTTCAAAAATTTAAGGGATAGCATGGAGAATAACATGCTCATTCATCTAATGAAGAAAAAACTTAATGTAATTGTACATATTACTGTTATTTCTTGTTTAATGGTACAAAATCCAGTAGAGTACTCCCTCACTCCTATCTCTGACATTATTACTAGACAAACAATGGTGAAAACCTTTATCAAGTTTTCATCTAATGGACTTAATATTGAACAACATTTAAAGGGGAAATTACAATAGAAACTTGTTTCTGACTCTGACAAAATAAATCTGGACATATTTTTTGCCATCTACCTAATATTCTTATAGCCATTCCCTCAGACCTTGCCACACTTAGTATGCAGTTATGGTAACATTTATAGCATGCCTTTTTTGAAAAAAACTGATGACAATAATGAAGGAGTGCTAGTGCAAGAAAAGGATAGTGGAACATAATTGGAAATCTCTTTGTGAGACCAACCTTCAAAGCTTCTCTAATACGTTCAATTGCTTCTTCTGCCAAGGATGCATTCCTTTCACCTTGTTCAGTGTTGATTAGCACATTCTCCCTTTCCTGGTCTGCTTCCACCAACATTTCCATGACCTCTTCCAGTTCTTTGTTTAATTCATCCAATCTTTCAGAAAGACTTTTGTCTCCACCTGCTCATGGAATAAAAATGAATTTGCATAGGCATCAGCACATTTTTCAGTATGAATTCATTGGCAACTCAAAATTAGCATATCTTATTGAGTTTTATTTATTTTTAATTTTGTTCATTCATTTCCTCTCCTGAGGTTGAATAAAATTTTGCTGTTAATGTCGCAATTGATATTAACCATGACCATGAAATACATGGCGATCAATAATGAATAGTAAATTAGAATGATTACAATGGTAGTGAATCGAACAAAACTAGTTTTGAAATAGATGATCTTGAAGTGGTGGAGAAGACAAAGGTTTTGATCAGGATCAAGATGACATCTGTAATCTTGATTACAGAGCTTAAAAAATCATACTATTTGGGTGACACCAGTGTCACCTAATGCCAAGTCAGTGTCACTCAGTGCCATGGGATGAGGCTGGCAAGAACATGCTGCATATGTCATTATAGTGGAAGTTCATGGATCCGTAACTATGAATTTCATATGGAGTGCAAGGGCACTCAACTAGGTTTACAAAGGTGGACAATAATTTCATGTTTCTACTTGCAATATCCCCTCTCAGCTAGTGGTATTCTTAATTGGCTGGCTTGTGGGAGGGAGGGTGAGTGCATTGGCATTTGGGAAAAGAGACCAAACCTAGTGTCATCCGGTATGAATCCCTTCAAAGGTGCTCTAATTGTAGCACCCATGGGTAAGAGAATAACAAAAAACAGTACATGAAATATATTACTATCACAATATCACTACAAAGTAAGACTTCTTTCAATCATTTTTATGCAAACATACCCATCCCAGAAAATTTGTCAACAGTCAATAGTCACGTGATTCCAAAGCATATCAATAATCACAAGGTCGAAGTAAGTCAGCAGTGCACCTTCTTCATGAATTGTTCCTTTAAATTCGGTAGATAGCTCTTATGTCAAGTCAGAAAGCTTTACCCAGGTGAAAATATCCACAGACCAAGACAGTGATAGAGCCAGTGATTGTACCAATTTACTGGGTATGTCACTGGAAACTCACTGTCTGGTAGATTAAAGAAAACCTTTATGTTTAATGTTTGATTTGAAGTGTCTTACTTCTCTACTTTTGATTAAAATCAATTTGAGATTTTAAACAATTGAATCGTACATTAAATTCCATCAAAGGGAAAATCACTCAGCTCCATTTCTCCCACTCCTCATAAAAGAAGCCTTTTCCACACGATATCTCTGTACAGAGAAGCAAAATTTCTGCCCTTTTTACACCTTTTAAAATTCTCACTCCCCTCCTCCTCTTACTCTCACTATATTCTTTTTTCTATAATATCTTTCAAATTCCATTATCTCTTGCACCCTGTTCCACAGTTTTTAAGTCCTAACTCTACAGATTTTCGAATAACACCTGCTACACCATACAAGCTTATTGATACCTCAATATTCTGGAATATGGTATTCTGGAATATTGTTATTCAGTAAAAAACAATATGGAGGCATTTGGAGTCAGGAATTTGTGTGGTGTGTCAGCAGAAGAGATATCACTTACTCTTGGAGCCGCGTTTAGCATCCTCCCAAAGATCATTAACCAGCTGCTGAACTTCAAGAAGCCTTTCTTCGAAACTTGCATCTTCAATGACGGTAGGATTGTTTTCGATGTCTAAAAGTAGTTTTTTCAGTTCTGCCAGTTTTGCTCTGTGCTCATTCGCTGCATCCTGGACAAGGTCATAGCAAGGAGGGCAGTCAACGCAACCTCTTTGGCGATTTTGTTTGTTCTCCTTACAGTAGTCACAACGGCGTCCCTCCACATTCTCTTTACACTGGAAGTAAAAATTAAGTGTTCAGAATGCTTCCTCAACTCTGTTAATTGGAAACATCAAACCCTCATTAACCTTCCCTTACATCTAAGCAAAGGATAATACAATTAATTTTTAACACTATATTAATGAAGTGTGATTCAAAATATGAAGAACATTTAAATGGAAAATCACTGCGAAATTATATAAAATTTAAACTGAAGGAAAAAGTTTCATTCATTTGGTAGAAATCCTGGAGCAAGCAAAATACATATATACAACAAAATATTAAAACTTATTTTAAAAAAAAATTGCCATGGGAGGTAATTTTTTACTCTGATAAAAATAGCAATTATTGAATTGGGTCAGAATTTATGATGGAGATATCATTATGTTGATGTTCCTTATCAAGAAACTTAAAAATTGTTTAAAAAACTTATAATCACTTCACTATTAATCAGGATGCTGATGAAGATAAACTAGGGCTGCTTCGCCATGTTAATGACATTATGATTTACAGACTTTAATTCTTAGTTTGGTAAAAGTCACTCACCGGGCACTGTCCATATGCATCACACTGAAATCCTGTTGAACCAATCGGGTCGCATTCACAAGGAAGACATCCTTCAGGTGAAAATCCATAGTGGTAAGGTTGACATTCATTACATCTTTGACCTGCAACTCCTTCGCGACACTTGCACTGCCCAGTCTCAATATCACAGGTGTGATTCAATGATCCAATAAGATCACAGTCACATGGGCTACATCCCTGCAGGAATCAAACATAGTGAGGTACAGTTTTCTCTCATGCACAAAGGGCATGTATGCATGCTTAATTATTTCATTCAAGCATATATAAACGCTTAATTAATATTTTTGGTTCCACATTTGATTTGAGTGTTCATCGAGTTCTATCGTTTTTAAAAAGAGAATGAATTACATCAGCACTCGAAAAATAATTTATCTCGAAATTTTAAACCAATTAACTTAGTGATCTAATGGATCCTAAATAATTTCTTTAATCCCCAAGGTACTAAGATTAAGAGCCTATTTAGAGCCTCCACTAAATCTGTAACCATTTTAGAACTTCATTTATAATTTGGATATTAGGATACAAAAAATTGAGAGAATTCAACATAAATTTTGTCAACAGGTTCATCATAGATTTTTCAGACATCGACCAACGTATTCCTTCACTTTTATTTTTAATGAACTTTTGCTGTAAACACTTGAATCTTGTATGCTTTATTTTGATATTTTATTCCTATTTAAGCTAGTGCAATAACCTTATAGATTGCCCAGAGTTACTTTCTCGAATCAATTTTAGAGTACCTTCATCGAATAATGTTAGACATTCTTTTCCCTTTGAGATTCCTCTTTGAAACAACAAATATATTTTTCATAGGCCTTTGAACAGATTTATGAGAGAAATAAACCAATTGCAATTTCAATGCTCTTAATTTCCACTTGTTAAATTCTAGTCAGAAGCAAATTAAAAAAAGCTTGAAATCAAATTTATAACCTATTTTACTTTACTTTTTTTGGCTAGATCATACTTTGTTATGAATTGTATTAACAATTAAATATCCTAAGTACCTATTTTATACCTTGTCTATTCTATGTACTGGTTTGATATTTATATCTGGAAAACAATTATTATCTTATGTAAAAGGGCAATTGTAAGTGTATTTCTACTAAAAATAAAAATAAAAGTTAAAAAAAAAAAAATTTAGAAAAAAATAAAATAAAACATATGCAATATGTACCCTACAGGAGAGATAACCAAGGACTTTGAGAAGAACATCATCATCCCTATTGCCAAAAAGAAGAGGGCTGAGAACTGTGAACATTTTAGGACCATAAGCATTACGACACATGCCTCGAAGATATTGACGAGAATTATCTATACTTCTTGGATCCTAATTTTTGGATTGATACCATCGAAAGTTTAAGTTGGACCGCCATACCTTGAACATAATTTTGCCTTTCTGCAATTTTTAAGTAGATGTGGTGAATTCTTTAATTGTACCTGACTTTTCCCTTGCAATTCAAGGTAAGTAAATCAAAGTAAGACACGACCTGTGATATTTATGAAATTCATATTTCAAAAATTACAATTGGTTACCATGTGCTCATCATTTTGTCGTTATGTGCTGCTAATTAAGACATTAATATTTACAACGTTTTTACCCATAACTTGACTTTTGAAGTTTTCTCTGCCCATCAGATTTTTGTTCTGGATGAATAAATATATTTCCTGAAGCAAGAGCTTGTTGTCCTTCATCGCTGTTATTTTCAGTGCAGTCTTGACGAAGAATGCTGTTGCTGCAGCAATCATGATTGTTAACGTGTGGTGCATTAGTGAACAAGGGTTGATAATTAGATATGTTGAATAAGAGGGGATTTGAAGCGATCGTAACGTGGTATTAATAGCTGGAATTAGTTTCTATGAAAACGTTCTCTTGTTACATATAAGAGAGGTTTGTCAGCAATTGAAATAGTTCTCATTATCACCAATGCATGGCGCTATACGCGCTCTATTGCGACGTAGTTCCACTTCCTGCCAACAGTGGCGCTCTCACGACATATGTCTGTGCGGAGGGCTCTCATTGGTTCGGGCGGAGTGTCGGCCAATCAGAGGACTCGGTCTTATGTGAGAAATTATGTGTAACTCCACCACCGCCACCACTTATCTCCTTTGTTGCGGACATCTATCCACCGTGGATCCCGTTTCACCTCATGCTCGATCCCTAACATATCCTTAATGCCGGGATACGAGATCCTTTGCCCCCATTGCCTATCCCGATTTCAACAGATACTATCTGGTTATTTAGGGATCTGTACCTCCTTGTGCCGGCTGGGAAGTCAGGACACTTCCTTTGCAACTATATAACCTAGGTACTTTCCCAATTTAGTCACTGTATATACAACTGAATATTTGGAAAACTACCATTAAGCATTGTTACTATGAGCCCTTACATTTATACATTCATAAATCCAGCATATCGTAAAGAAAAGGATCATAAAATAATATGTATCTGTATATTTCCAAGTCAAAAAAATAGATGGAATCCCAAAAAGGTTTAACTCAAGTTGAAGTTGTAAAGAGTTAAGAGAATTTTGAATAAAGAATTCCAAACATGATATTGAAACAATTCCCCAAAATTTGAGGAACTGACCATTTTGCGATAAATTAAGGTTGAAATATAGATAATAAGTACCTCTCCACTGAGAATATTGTAATAGCCTGCCTCACACTGATCACAATTTGTTCCTTTCACATGAGCTTTGCAGTGGCATTGACCAGTCAGTTGATTACAGATCGATGGCCCCGAATCTGTTTCTTCTGTTCCAGGCCTGTAACACTGACACCTTTTGCAATCACCTTTAGGTAGAGCCAAGGCATCTCCATAAAAGCCTGTGGGGATAGATGAAATGACAATGACAACAAATTCCTAACATGTTTTTTCAACATCCAACATCCAACAACCAGAAATGAGACAATTTTTGAGAAATATGGTTCTTGTACCCTTATACGGGTTCATTTATGAAATGCTCACCACTCAATTTAGTTCAAAGATAAAATATTCCAAACCTTAAGATTTAATTATTATTTCCAAATGCTAGACTAGAGACAATGAAGAATAATTTAAGACACCAGTAGATCATAGAATAAAACCATGCATCATATGGAAGTCAATGATTGCTTAAAATGCTTCATCTTAAAAATCCCCTCCATAATAGCAATAACTGAGCCATAATTTTATCAGTGCCTGGTCTAAAATATTCTGGAACAGGGTATTTTGCTATCCATAGCATGAAAATATTTATAGCTCCCCAGAAGCATTTTACTCACAATAGCCACTTTTTTAATTCACTTGATGACTGAAACTACCAATTTAATGTATGACACAAAATCTGAAGAAATGGGATCATATGTGTATGCCCTTTTTCATGCCTGATGAAAAAATATTCATGAAGTGTGACCAAGCACAATGAAGATCCATAGAGATATCACTGATGAAGCATTTAAACACTTCTTCAACACTCTTAGAACTGTGAGTTGATATATCAGCTCTTTGAGTAGACCAAATATTTATCACATGCATTGTTGACTTCAATTGAGCAAAAAAAATTTTTTGCCAGCTAATATTTGTTTGTAAACTCAAGCGGCCGTATTCATAGATATCCAGTAAAACCTAGGGTTTGGAATTATTAGGTCCAGTCTAAGTATGGTTTAGAACAGAACTAAAAGTTGGTATTCATAGTTGTGGTTGAGGGAGATAGCCTCTGAGACTAATTGAGTCCAAGACTTGCCTACTTCAAGAGGATGGAATGTCTGGCAACACCGCTATACGTTATGTAACTAGGGTACTTCCAGAATTTTGTAACTGGTTTGTTCGTTTAGGTGTTCAGTTAAAACATAGAATGTAAAAGAATTGACGCCATTATCCATCACTTCTAAATCGTGTAATGTTCCTCATAATCTAATCCTACTATCCTCAAAGCAAAATACACTAAGTAAATAAGCCTAAGTATCAACAGACACACAAAAACAAAGGATTAATTAGGAGAAGGAAAGGTAATTGCTAACTAATGATGATGATAAATCTATACTTACCTACCAAATCAAGTACAGGTGTTTATTTGGAAATTTGGTCATGTTTGAGCCCCTGTATCTGGCTAACAGATGAGAATCATGTCAAATGATGCATTATTCCTTAATTAGCAACCTTTTCTGAGTATTTATGTGAAGTTTCAAGTCTATTATCTCAAAGAAAGCTATTCTGGGATTTTGTCCAGCTTTTTTTCATGATGGTGGCGAGCATAGAGATACGTTCAGGACTTCAAATGTCATACAGAGCAAGTCGGAAAAAATGACCATGGAGTGCCCACCATAGCCCCCTTATTTAGGATATAACAAGACCGACTATTCAGTAATCCCTTCTGCTAAACAGGAGGACGGGGGAGGAGGGAATGGTGGTTTGTTTTCGGCTAGAACTTCACGAGGCTCCGCCAGAGGGAAGCCATGATGCAGCGTTGTCAAATCACCATCAACTTGGGACAAAAAAATTTCAGCTCTGAAGTGGTAACTTTGTATTGGAAGTCCCTTTACATGAAAATTTAATGCAATGAAATAAGCCAAATTATTCCTAAAAACGAACTGCTAATTAAAACAATCATTAATAACTAATTAAATGTACAAGATGTCAATACGTGTAAAATATGGAACGAATTGATATTAGTTACAGAAAAACTGAAAACATGAAATATAAACAAGTATACTTGTTTACATTTACATCTTCATAAGTGATCAAAAGCTAAATATAAGTGAACTATAATAACTGATTCAAAAACTCTAAACACTTACGTATAATGCTTACTTATTAACCCATGCTCGCAAATTGAAATAACAAAAAAACTAGATTAACTAATTACCTACCATGAGAATGATACTACTTCACTAATCTAATGCATAAAAAATTATTAACACATGAATATAAAGCTGAACTATTAAGCTAATGATATCTCTTGTGATACTACTGATACAACTAACTAATAACACTGCCACATACACTACCTGTAATGATGAGATGAATCAAAATATTTCAGAGAACACCTTCATAAATCACCACTCCACAAAAGCTAATGAGAAATTGGCTACTCGATGTGCTTAAACTCATCATCAAACCATTATGCCACAGGTTTAACTTTCTCTGGATTAAAGCTACCTGGATTAAGGTCGGTCATTGCTAATATGGCACTATGAATATGGGTTTAACTAAATTACCAGATGAACTTCCTTAAACCTATCTCAGTCATAGACTAATGAATCAATGAATATGGCCGTACTTAGGACATTTCAAATCAATATCAACAAAATTAAAGGTTCCTGAGCATTTTCTTTTTTGATGTATTACATTTTTCCTGAAATCCCTGTGGCACTTCTTGTAAGTATAGCTAAAATTTGTATCAGAAGTAATGACAGGAATTATTAGTTCATTAAGGAATCCAATGTGTCCAATTTCATTATTGCAGATAGGGAAAACACCTAGAGAACTTGAATGTGGTGTTTACAGATTTGAACAAAATTTCATCCAACAAATCACAATGAAATCACACTGTATGATTCCCAAGAAAAGTCTCACCTGGCAGACACTGATCGCAGAATTTCCCTCCTGTGTTGTGTATGCACTTAAGGCATTCTCCTGTTGTCCTGTTACAGTTTCCGACAGCATTCAGGTCTACGTTGGTGTTACAGTCACATGGTTGGCAAGCACGAACTGGGCCAAACTGACCAGTTGGATCTCCATAGTAACCATCACTGCACAGGTTGCATTTTGGTCCTTTGATGATAAAAGATGGAGGAGTTTCAAAATGTTTTTAATCATTCATCACTACCAAATTATGACTCCTAGAGTTAGACTAACAGGAGCAATTAAATTCGCTCCTTTGGTGAGGTGGCTGTTAAATTTCATCAGATTCTACTCTGGAGATCTATCTTGTAATTGTGTCAGGATAAATATACACTTGAGGATGACAAAAATAACCCTCTCCTGGTACATTTCAATGAATAAACATGGACAGTTAAAATAAGGAGAAAGTAGATCAGATAGGGACTGTGAAATACCCTACCATTATCAGAACATTGATGATGATGTTGGATTGATTGGAAGAACATTGATCATGACTAGGTATGACTGAGAGGAAGTCTACACAAGGTATCCCAAATGACTACTCAGCTGTATAGTCTCCCATACAAGCTGTGACCATCAGTGTAGCAATTTGGTACATCCTGTGTAGGCTCTTCCACTCAGGGACACAGGATTTAAGCTTAATCATTCCAAAAGTTAAGGTTGACTCTTTTATGTGAAAAAAAAAACTTTTTCACTCAGTAGATGCACCTAGAGATGGGTAAATTACCGTAATTTTCAATTGAGGTAAATTACCGTGGTAAATTACGGTAATTTTCGAAAATTACCGTAATTTTCTGGTAATTTTAAGTTTTGAGCTGCAAATCCTTATCAGAGGACTCCAAACAAAATCAAATAGCATTGAGATATAAATGCCGATGCTTATATCAAACATATCACAACGTTTATCTATTATAACACATTAAAAAAATGAAAATGAAGTTGGCAGCAACACGCAATTTGCCTCTCTTTTGTCACACTATGAGAAATTTTCGTTCCAAAGACATACCTCTGTGCATTTGTTATTTTACTCTGAATTAATTGGAATCAATCATGGACACAGTGTAAACAAAATCGTTTTAGCTTCTTAATTTCTAATATTACCCATTCCAATGGTTTCTTCGTGAGGAAGAAATTTTCTGAAAAAGAACTTTTCTGAAAATTACCGTTTATTACGGTAATTTTCAGGGGTGTTGGTAATTTACCAAGTTGCCCATCTCTAGATGCACCTATAGGAGAACTGTGAGCTCCTGAAATCAGCATTGGTCACTTTTGTCTTTGTAACCATTATTTGGTCACAAAACTATGGTTTCAGATGCAAAGTCATATTAGATTTGATTTCTTTAGGAGTTGAAAGCTTCTATATTTATGGCAATACCTCCATATCCTTTCGGGCACTCCAAGCAAACCACTACTTCCGTTGCTATCTGAATGCATGCTCCTTGATTTGGACAAGGACAGAGCTTGCAGTCAAATGCTGTTCCTTGAAGGGCATTCCCATAATAGCCTCTGGCACATCGTTCACAGTTCTCTCCCGCAGTGTTGTCATGACAAATGCAACGACCTGGGAAGTAATGAAAAAAATATGAGCCATTTGATTACAAAGGCAAAACCTCACATTCAACTTTAAGACATTTTGAATAAAATTACATATTTATCACAGATTATTCCTGAAATTCACATTAAAAAAGAGTGGCAGAATAAGTATTGACACAAAAAACTCAGCTTATGGTTAATACTTCCCATCCACAAAAGTAAATGGTTCAAAATTAATTAAGTGCAAAAGAAAAAACCGACACATTATGTCAAAAAACTCATTCTAACATTCATTAACACATTCAATGAGGGTCATAATTTAAGAAACTCTGCTAAAATTGGATTAATTTTACTTCAATACCCAACTGGAATAACAAATACTTAAATTGACCTGGTCCAGAGCTTGGCTCAGTGTGGATCCAGTCTACTGAAATGGTACACTCTGCATTTGTTAAGAGTTATGGTATGAATTTATTTCAACATTTAAATATTCTGCCAGCATAAAATATAATTAAGCTCACATAAGGAATAACATTTATTTCCCGTTGACTATTTTCATCCAATTGTGGTCAGTTGTCTGAAGGGTAATCACTTGGAATGGCATTGCTTTACTCATCTGAATATCTCCTCTCTTTATACCTCAACTACTTATATGTTGCATATAAGGAGAATCATGCCCAGTAATCACTTCCAATATTACTGTTCACAAGCATTTAACTGGACATGAAATTGATTCACATGTCATATGAAACTCTTATTTATTGCATACCTGTCTCAGCTTCACAAATTTCAGCATGTCCATTACAGTTGCAAGGCACACAGCGGGCGAATGGGCCACCATTAGCTGGTTCATGACGATAACCTGGAGCACAGGATTCACAGAACTGTCCCACATATCCCAGGGAACAATTACACGTTTCAATCCAAGTTGCTGGCTTTCCGGCAGCTCCACGCCGAGCTGTTTCCAAGCGAACATCATCAAGGAATCCAACTCCTAAAATACATCAGGAAGAGGATGATGAATCGTTTAGAAAAATTATTGGAATCAAGTTTCAAAATTTAGTTTAATACCAATAACTTCAAGCTCTGATGGAGGGATAAGTAGCTGATACATACAAATGCTACTGACATTACGTCATGTGAGTCATCCTAAAATTATAGGAAAGCTAATATAAAATAAAACATGAACAAGCATCTGCCATTGACATGGCCACAAAATTCTAGTAAAATTTGCAACATGCAATATATTAGCAGGGAATGAATAAGTGAAATGCAATATTCGAGTCTGAAGAAATGTTAAAGTTAGAAAATAATGCCATACCTTCATTGTTGTAAGTTCCTCTAATTTTGATAGCTGTCAGATTGGAGAGGACACTCATGAAGTCTTGGGCTGATAATCTTGGTTGCCAACCATAATCAGGATGTTCATGAAGCCTAAACACGTATTCTTGACTCTTAATAAAAGAAAGAGTCCTCAATTACTTAGCATGATAAAAATAATTTTGCATTATTAAAAAAGAATATGCAGTCAAAGACATACATCATAGTATGATGCAATACATAGCAGGAGAGATATAATGAAGAAAAAAAACTGGGCATATGCAGGTACTTTGTGGTAAGTCTGAGAGTTGGTTGCCATGCAAATGTATTAGGTTTATTACAAATGCATTTATATGCTTGCATAACTTGTAAGTTAGAACATTTGACATTTAAAAATATAATAACAGATATTGGAAATAAATAGGCCTCACATTGAATTTATTATTGATTAAGTAATTTGAGTAAGAAATTGATTTTTGCATTATTATTTGGTGCATGCACTAATTGTAATGAAATAAAAGGCATGGCCATATGTTATTCTCTTAACCGTCTTCTCTAGGCTGTCTTGAAAATCCCTTCCCCATTTTTAAGATGTTAGGGCTATTAACATTTAGGTACCGGCGTATATGATTGCTATTCGCATTGGCAATGCGCCAAACTCATTTGAAAAACTGCACTATTGTACCCTTCAAAATGATTTTTGTTATGTTATGCCCATGAACACTGTACAAGAATTCAGTGCTCTTGGTCATGCCAAAGCCCTACTTATCTTTATATAAATGTTGTGTCCTTTATATTGGGCCAAAGACATTTAATATGTTACTGTTCATGCGCACCGGCAGGACAGACCTGTTTTATTTTATCTTTTTATCTTTGGTTTTCCCAAGCGTATTCTCTGTTGAATCTCCCTCCCTTTCCCACTTCCGCCTTGCATTTTCACATTTTTTTTGTTTTGCGTGTGTGTACGTCAAGATAGTGATAAGTATTTCCTTTTCCTTCATTTTCTCTCCTCCCTTTCTTGCCCCATACTCCATCATTTATTTTATATTTCATTCCTTATTGTTTTCCCCTTTTTCCTATCTTTTCTTCTGTGTTTTTCCCTCTGTTAACCCTCTTTACAACTTGTCTGTCACATTGCCCATAAGATGCATCCTCTCGACGCCCCAGTCCCGCACTCGTGAACTGTTACCTAGGAATGTTTAAATCTACTTATCGCTGGAAATACAAAAGTAGAACTAAGGAAACAATACATCAGAAAGTAAATCTGGAGCATGTTTCTTTATGGCAGTGAGGCATGGACGATGACAGCAGTGGAGAAGAAAAGGGTGGAAGCTTTCGAAATGCGGTGCTACTGAAGAATGATGAAGATAAAATGGATCGATCGAGTGACAAACAAAAAAGTCAAAAGAAGAGTGGGAGAAAAGAGAAGACTGCTGCAAACTAAAACAAGAAGATGGGACAACTTTATCGGCCATATCTTATGACACGATGACCTGACTAAGAAAATCATTGAAGGACAATTGAATGGGAAGAATGGCAAAGGAAGGCCTCATGTGAGAAAAATGGAACAAGTGACGAAGGATGTGAAAGAGAAGAAATAGGTAAATATGAAGAGATTAGCCGAGAGAAGAACTCAAGTGGAGAGCTGCGTCAATCTGAGGACTGATGACCAAAGATGATGATGAGGAATGTTAAGACTACAAAGAGTTTGAGTGGATTCTTAAGTTGTCTAAAACCATGACTAATGAACATAGAAAATGTAAATGATTTCTTTTATCCCAAATATGCTAATGTTGATATCCCAATTGTATGCATATGTTTGTACTGTGTTATATGGAAACACTTTCTTTAGTCCTCTATCCGTATGTGTGGTTCCATGTGCAAGGTTATCTATGTTTGTGTATGTGTTATGTTGAAGGCCATTGTAAGCTGGGCCAACAGTATTGTATTTTTCTTGATTGAAGGTGGGGGCAGCTTCAGGCCGATTGCCTTGGGGGACACCTAGCTGCAAATTGATTTTCGTAGAGTGAGTTTGTTTTAAAATAAGTTTCTTTTTTACGGAGCATTACATTTCTATTTTCTATTTCTACTTGATGTAACTCTCTCAAGTCAAGTATCATTGCATGGGTTAAAAAGGAATTAGGAGCAGGCAAGGGAAGCTGATCCTTAGCTTCAGAGGGCATATGTATGCCGTTCGATGTACTCATGTATGTTGAACTACCGAACAGATGGAAAGCCAGCTCCATACACATGTACATTAAACTAGCTTGAGGGGTGAAATCTGTGATTACAAAAATACCTTGACAGTTGGAAATTTATTTCCTTGTCCAAAAATTGTCTGGGTGACAGATAGACCTTGTCCCTCCAAAACTATGTCAGCAACACTCATACTTGGGCCAGTCTCACCAATACGCAGCTGGAAAGATAGGTCCTGGTTGTAACTTGCTCTTTTATCACCAAGGTAACGTTCTGTGGAAAGACAAACAGTTAATCCAGTGGTTTTGTACATGGACATCACATGTGCTGGTTCAAAATTAAATACATTATTTGGCCAATCGAAATTAACCAAACAAGTGCGAAAAACTTCTCTTGATTGAATTATATAAAGATCTAATCTCTATACATAATTGATGAGTTTTGTTAATATGCTACTATTTTAAAAATATTTAACCACTAACTAGTGGATCTACTTTTGACTTACAGAGAACACATTTACTTAAGAAACCTACATTTTCCCCAAAAGATTTTCAGTGATTTCCAGCACAAATTAAATAGGTAGTATTCAGTCAATTAGAAATACTGATGAAACCTTAGCATTAATCTGAAGAGCATTGGTTGATCGTTCCCAACATATGTGTTAACACAATAATTATTTCTTGATTTAGTAATTTCTACAGCAGATTGTTTTTGGTCTTAGAGAACATATGCCCTAGAGCAATAAAATAATTTCTATCTTTAAAAAAAGTTATAAATTTTTTATTCTTCGTGGTTTTCAGGGACCCACATCCCGGAAAATAGTTTTTAAAAAAATGCTCCAATCATATTTCCACAAATGCACCTCAGGAAAGGAACATAAGTATGTAACAGACTTCGGAAAATGATACTATCCAACATAGACAAATTCAATGTCAAGTTCTCTCACATAGCAGTGAGTTTTATCCTACATTAAGAACAAAGTCACAAAGGAAAAATTTGAATAGCCTTCAGTTTTGAAGTTCACTTTTAATGAAAGGTTGAATTCTGAGCAAAACTTCCAAGACCAGAGTACTCTGATCTTCCAAGTTTCTATAGATGGTTTACATGCAAGTCCCAAAACATTTATTTTCATTCTGAGACTAAAGGCACACTCCCACTGGTAAAATGTAAGGATGAGTGCAAAAGGAATATGAAAAATTTATATTCTGAAATTGATTCATCAAAAGACAAATGCCAATAAATTTACATCAACGAGGAGACAACCTGGGAATATGTACTGGAATTTCAAAATGAACATTCAGAGATGGGTGTGATTGAATTTGTTGAGGAGTTTTTAATGATTTGACTCATTACTCATGGTTTTTATCATTCATACCACATAAGCCATGCTAAGACATTAAATTGGAGATACAAATACTAAAAAAAAATTACCTGGTGCAACAAAGTACACTGGTTCACGATCTGGTGAGCTGACACTAATCGCTTGAGTAATACCATTGTACTGAAGCTTTGAACTTCGTCCAGAATAGTCCTGAGCCGTCCAATGCTCAAGTCCGCGAGTGAATATACTTTCAATCACCACTGCAATGGAAGTAAACATATTCAACAAAACCCAGGCATTAAAATTGTAATCTCACAATCATCATTTTAACAACATGGATATTCAAAAAATGAAAATATGCATGCTGAGGTAAAAATACAAATTATATAAATGAAGACAGGAAACAACAAAACTTCTATCACTCTTTAGGAGTTTGCGGCAACAATTGTTAGTCTTACCCTGTGAGTAGCCAGCAGCCGAGTGACAATTTGAAGAGTGTCCGTAACAAAAACAAGGTGTGCAACCGAATTTATTCTCCAGGTCCAAGTTGAAATAACCTGGCTTGCACCTGTAAGTAAAATAGTTTTTGGGTCTATTTGCTACCGAAAAGGCTTGAAAAGACTTCACTATTCTCAAGTAAATTATAGGATCAGAAATTTGTTGAATTCTAAGAACCAAAGGCATCCACTACCTGTGTATATAATTAGGTGGCAACCTTAAGTCTAGCAACCAATGGATCAACACAGCTGTTCAGTGGTGAACAGTTGTAAAGCTGCTTCAACAGAAAGGGGAAATTTCACCTTAAAAATATAATTTATTTGTATTGAACGCTCAGGCGTGGATCTTAATCTAGATTGTCTGTTATTGGAACATTATCCAGATAAGAATACCACCATTGTCAAAGTTATTCAATTAGTAGGTACTTGCTATTCTACACCAATATACCTTGCCTCACTGAAAAATTATTGAGATTAAAAATTCTAAAATAGCAATACTTTAATTTGCTGGGTATTATGAATGGCATGAACACTGAACTTAAATCCTAATACATATTATATAAACTGCCCTCCAATTAAAAAAAACAAAAAAAGGAAAAACAACAAGAAAGTTGCTTAGGGTAAATGGTTTCACATCCCTTATAACATATATCATGCTGTTTTTAAGTACCTATCCTCTGCATGGTACTCACGTAGAAGTCAATTTCTAACTTTACCAAATTTTGGATAGGGGAAATTATTAAAATAAGAAAGCTTTCCAATTTTGTACAGTCCTCAACATGGTTTTGAAATAATGATTTTAAATGAGTGTTTGAAGGTCTTCTTGTACTACAAGGCACCACCAAGGATTGGCATTAGGAACAAACACACTGAATATGCCAGAAGGCCAGAACCCAAGTTTGTCAGCTCACAAAAAGGGATTTATGCCAAACCAGGGCAAAACTCATGGCTTGAGTGCTACCAAAGGACCTCAGTTCATTGTGGCTCTTTACCCATACAACTGTTAAGCTGGCAGTTTTATTTGATGTTGCCATGCAATTTCAATTGTTGTTTAGCAAGAAGAATGATTGCAACCAAAGTTTCCATGAGTTCAACAAAGGAAAGCAGAGGTTTCAAAAATGGAGGCAAGACCACCTCATGAGTGAGGAACAGGTCAAGTCTTAGGAGGCATCAGCATCCCAAGACTTAAAGATTACAGTTTAAGCTTTGTTACTTCAATCCACGCATTGAATTTTCTACAACTGTATTAAATACACATGGAGGACTGACTTCTGAAAAGGAGATGGCGCTTTCGTTGTTAAATTGTTGGGCCCATCCATAATTTATGGCAAAAATAACCTTAATTGTTAGTTGCCTCCCAAAATAATAACTACAAAAAGTTGCCCCAGGCAAACGGTTTCAAATTATTTTAGTATTCAAATTATTTTATTGCCAGACCTTCATGGCATGAAGACATGGAAAAGAAGAGACTTGATTTCCATGTCTTCTTTTGCTTCTATTCATTTTCTCGGGGAAATATTTCTCCCACGTTCCAATTGGCTTCTTCAGTTCGATGAAGAAGGCCCGGAAATCAAGTATCTACAATTCCAAGACTAAGGGTAGGCCTTCAGGGGGGATTCTCTTCATGGAATTCACAATGAAGTCAAGGTTCTGTTTAAAATGGTCGAATCAGAACTTGGAAAGGAAACAATAACCTCCGCTACAACCCGATCGCCACAAATTACTCGATTGTTGCATTGTGTTATACACATCGTTGTTAGGCTAACGTTGGCAGAGATGTCACGTGCACCATCTGCCACGACTTTCAGGGTGCCTCGTGGAGGTGAACCCTTTAGCGGAGGCAGTGGCGTGCGGTACGATGAAGCAAGTGAAGCACTGCTTCAGTATAAAATTCCGTTTGTATAATTTATTCATTATTTGTTTAAAAGCTACTAAATTAACAGTATAAAGGCATAATAAGCTCCCTTAAATAGTACGGATGTTCATTATACCCCTTAAAGCAAAGACAGCCGGCAGACGGTTATGACTGCTATCCCGGTGAAGCTGTGCGCTCATAGCTTGGGTAGACAGCATGCGCACGCAGACAATTCCCGAGCAGCGGAAAAAGGGGAGCGGGAGGGGTTGCTAGCGTAACAAAGGGCAGAGGAAGCTAGCTTCGGTTGACGGCGGAGACATACGAATGTAGCCGAGTGCAGCCGATATCTACTGTGTTCACCGCACCCGGCGAAGTTGGCGGCGTGTACGAAAGCGGAATTTACGGTAACTCATCCTAGCGGTGTGCTAACGAATTTCCGACGTCGATATAACGTGCTATCGAGTTACAGAAAGCCCCTGCT
Organism: Platycnemis pennipes; assembly: GCA_933228895.1. Taxonomy (NCBI): domain Eukaryota; kingdom Metazoa; phylum Arthropoda; class Insecta; order Odonata; family Platycnemididae; genus Platycnemis; species Platycnemis pennipes. Next base: position 112,699,916 of record OW121851.1, on the reverse strand, counting down.
GGTCCTGATATCAGAAGGGGTGTGTCCGAGTTTCGGGTCTAGGATTTTGACGAAATTTGCCAGGCAGGTAGTCCTTGATTAGTTATTTACGAATCACCCCACATATAGGGTTATATATCCAGTAACTTCGTCAAAAAACTAGTTTGAAATATTTTTTTGCCAATATATAGCTAATAATTAACTACGTCTAATTAGTACAGTTTGGTTTAGTGGTAAAGTTCTGGCATCACAATGACCATGTCCATGGTTCGACACTCTCCGCCACCAATTTTTTTTTCATCGCAGTTTCGTTGTACGACTCTCCCTGGTTTTACATATTTTTAATCCGTTTACCCGGAATGCATTTTTACTATTTTACGTACTTCTTACGTAATTAGTACGTAAAATAGTTAATTACGTTATTTACCCAAATCACGTCATTAGTACGTGGCGGAAATACGTCCGCACGCCTTGTCGTTTTTTGTGTACGAAATTAACGAAAGAGCATGAAGTGTGATCGTGATTTTTAATTTCCGTATCTTTGGCCACGCAGTCCCGACGCATGTACAACATTTGTTCTAATTTGCCTGGTACCGTGATTTTCCAGCGCTGTGCTTTTTTGGAAAAACTAATCGCAAGAGAAAAAAGAACTTAAGCTCTGCAATCATATAATTGTAAGTATCTACCGAAATGTTCGGGTGATTCTAACATGCTCCTGAAAATGTGCAATACATTAATTCTTCAAAATTATTCGTTACCGCTGGTATTTTATCAGTTTCCAAGCAACGTCCCTGGTTCGAAACTCTCTCCCACCCGAACATTTCGTCCGATCACCCGAACATTTCGGTCAATTCCCAAATCAATTTATTGGTTGCGTTGATATACACAATTCCAGTGACTACGGCATCTGCAGTAGAAAGCTCCTTTTCAGCACTAAAAAGAATAAAAACGTATTCAAGGAATACCACTGGACAAAAGAGACTTTCTCACCTGGGTATAATATCTATTGAGTGTGAACTGTTGGCAGAAGAGAGAATGAAGGAAAGTTTTTTTTGAAGTTGTTAACGAATGTACCACTAAGGATAGAAGAATGGACTTCCAGGTTCGATAGGACTACTCTCATATAGTGGCATCTATCCGTCAGTTTTGTATTTAATTTTTTGTGTGATTATGGTTTTGCTAAGGGGTATGTCTACTTTTTAGAGCTACTCTTGTCAGATATAGTCCTGAGATATTTAATTGTTCAATACAGATTTTTAAGCACAAATGTCTCCCATTAATTTTCCGTTTTTATCATAGAGTGTAACAAAGAAAAAATGTCTATACATATAGGCTATTATGTGAGTATGTAAGCAAGCCTACTGCCTGTTTTACAGAATGCATAGTAGCAACTGTTGTTTTTATCAATATAAAAATAATATGAAGGCTTAGGTGGAACTAAATTAACCTTGTTGCCTCAATATTTCATATAGCAACACGTTTGTTATATTCTTGTAATTTGATACGTATATGTGTGTGAGAAGGCGTTTCAGTGGTTTTTAACGTTATTACTTAGTTGTTTTGTCCAATTTCACAAAATTTTAATAAATTGGAGTGATTTTCTTTTATTATTGCTACAAATGAACTTGATTGTATTTGCAGTTAGTTTTGTGTCATAAAACAAATTCAGAGACTTTAAAAATCAACACTTCTCTCATTGACTCATAAATTCTTTATATGCACAACTCAGATGCTAATATTTCAAATAATATTCCAAGTGACATGACGATTTGGCGTAAAATTACATTGAACTAAAATTACAAACAGTTTTCGGGGAGTGGTTGGCCCCCCTCCCAGTACATATATATCTACTGCTTCACTGAATATTTGATCCACCGCACGCCACTGAGCGGAGGCTTCCTTACCTGTCGCATCGCTTCCCTTCCACGTGGTTCTTGCACTGACACTCCCCGGAGTAGGGGTCGCAGCGCGGCTGGTTTCCGATGCAGCCGGCCTCCACGCAGCCGCAAGGCTTGCAGCCCCGGTCCCCGAAGTCGAAGTGGTTGACCTCGCAGCGATCGCACTTGTCCCCAGTCACCCCCGGCTTGCACTGACACTTGCCCTCCCGATTGCACTGTAGACTGCGTGAACCTAAAAACAATCATGCAGACTCGTCAGTTTTGACGAGAAGACGAAAGAGGGGTGTCAGTTACTTCTACTCCTAGAACACGTCGCTAGGATCTCGGGGGTCGTCAAACTTTTGAGACGGAAGAGCCAAACCCTATCCCTCCCAAACGTTTAAAAATTATTCAAGAGGCATAAATATATTTCTGTGAATAAGGAAAATTTTAATGCACATAGTGATCTTTAATTGGGAACATTGGAACACTGAAGTCAGTTATCGAAAGTAAAATACCGATTCACCAAGGAAGAGGAAATAACTTTTGGATGTGTAAAAAGGCGGTTAATACGCAGATATGAGGAGATGAATGGCGCAGGGAAGGAAGCAGTTGCATTCAAAGATCAAACATACTACATCAAAACTTACCGTATTCGTTAGAAAACTATCAATCAGGGTCATCACTTCAATAACAAGTACCTAACGCATGTTTGCTGGCGATTCAAGTTAGTTAGTTAGTTATTCAGGGGAGGCGATCGACAGCTGAGGTCATTTGCGCCATTTAGGATAGGTGGGTAATTGGGTAATGGTAGGAGTTATCAGGGAACGGAGGAGGGGTGGAGAGAAACCCGGCGTCGGCATTAGCCTACTCTTTACGACAGGCGCCAAGGGGATCACTGCTCAGCATCCCATCCGACGGACGGAGTACTGAACCTGAAATGCCCTCCACTAGGCATTCAAGTGGGGATCAGTTTGCCACTGGCGGGAATCGAACCCGGGATGGGAGGCCAGTGCTCTAGCCACCACACCAACCCGATCCCCTGACGATTCAACCCCTGCCCTAGATATTACTGAGTGGTCTGCTGGGTATGCACTCTCTATGTGCTTATGCACTCACAACGCTTTGAAAAAACTGAATCCTCGTTTGACGTACCTGTTGGGTCGCAGTTGCAAGCCACGCAGTAGCCATCGGATCGCTGGTAGTAGTTCTCCCGGCACCGTTCGCAGTTGGCTCCGTCCCGATATCCGGAGCAATCCAGGCAGTGACCTCCGTGTCCAGTCCGCTCGTACAAAGCCTTGTCGAAGAAGCATCGGTAGGAGAAGCCGTTGCAGTTGCAAGCTGTGGAGTGGAGAAGGAAATTAGTCACAATCTGGGCTAAAGACTATTTCCAAGCAATATAATAAAACGTTTTTTTTCAATAAAACTCCCGCGATATTAAAGATAAACCAGGGTCTGTGTGGTACCAAGGACATCTCACAGCTTGAAGCAAGCTGTGGGGTGGAAAAGGAACTTAGTCACAATCTGGGCTAAAGACTATTTCCAAACAATATAATAAAACGTTTATTTTCAATAAAACTCCCGCGATATTAAAGATAAACCAAGGTCTGTGTGGTACCAAGGACATCTCACAGCTTGAATTTAGCAGGATCTGCTAAAAGAGACCTCTTCTGGATCCATTACATTCAATCCGTTGTCCCAAGCTCTCTCATCTATGCTACCTTCCTACCATAAATTTCTCTTCTCAAACTACTATCATTGCACCTGTGGCGGTCCTTTACAATAAACACTGTTAGAAAACCGCCATAAGTAAGTTCTTGCATACACAGCGTGTGATGATACACACCGCGTCATTGTATTCCCATTGGCTGGCGCGCAAGGCTGGACTCGGCCGCGCGATCGAAAAATCGAGATTATTTCCGGTGTATCTGATTGTCGCAGAGTTTTTCAACGGGCCCGCATTCGTGAAGCTTCAGTGAATATAGTTATATGAGTGGAGCAAAAACTGGGTGGAAAATTAAATTGGGTCCGCCATTTTGTCCTGTTAACAGAGCAAATATCCCTATGAATCAACTAAAGTTAAGTTATATCAAAAACTAAGGTTGGCTTTGTAACACAATGTCACCTATTATTCCGTAAAGCTACTACAAAAGGTTCTGCGACGTCTTCATTTCGGAAATCTTTAGTGAAAACTGATTTCTGGCTTTTTATTATATTTTGTTCATCTTTAAGCCATCGCATATTATTAATGGGCAATGAATATGGAAAAAATCATCCATCACATGCACCAATGAAAGAAGAATCACCATGCAAAATGTCATATTCCAAATTGAAAAAAAAACATTTTTGGGATTTTGGTCATTTTTTTCGATATCAGCCCACTGTGCACCATATCAATGCAAGGACGAAATGTAAACCATTGTATTGTAAACCGCGCATCTTCATATGATAAACACGATGCTAAGACAATGGGGGCTTGGGGCAATGGGGAAAATAAAGCTTGAAGATATGAAATTAGTATCCGGAAAGCAGAATAACCAGTGATGAAGGATGCAAGAATGTAGTAGTCATTCGAATGGGAACTACGAAGAGAGAAAGATCGACTTATATCTGGAATGCAAGCTTGAGAGTAAATTAACACCTCATTAGAACTTAAAATCTGGAGCATACTCCCTCATGGCAGTGAGGCATGGACAATAATAGTTGCAGAAAATGCAATACGGAAAGTAATGAAAGCCCAGTAATGAAGCCTTCAAACAAACATGGCATGCACCAAGTAGTTCTACTCCCTCCCGGTTGAACTGTGGAAACAAAACTCCACGGCTATATTTCTGGGCAAATTAAAATAGTGGCTTTTATCCAAGGAGACCGATGAAGTGGAAAAAAACTATTAAAAGTTGTTATGTGATCTCGGTGGTTTTGAACACGAACTGTCTTTTGCCTAACGATTGTTAAATTTTACTACTGTCAGTACTGTTATATTTTTTCTGTTACAGTCACCTTGTTTAGAACACACAATGTTTGAAAATGAAAAGTGTCCCTTAGCGACTAGGTCAAAAATTTATATGCATTAGCACCAGCCGCTGCTTTCAAATATTGGATGAAGATTGGATGGTAGCCCCAACACAGGCCCCAACTCTGGGGTATCTTATATTCCCCTGAAAATATCTGTATTTTGTACTTCTATATTTTTTAACTGTGGAAAAAAAATTATTATTATTACTTGGAATGTCATGTTATGGAAGAATGACGAAGATATACCGAGTAACAAATGGAGAAACCCTGAGAAGAGGGAAAGGGAAGAAAAGTCTGCTGTGAAAACTATAAAAGGAAGACGGGAAAACCTAATTAGCTACATACTGAGATAGAGATAATTGGGTTTTAGAGATCTGATGAAAATAATCGTCGAGGGACAATAGAACAGAAAGAATGGAAAAGGAAGGGATCATATGTAGATCAAGTGGTGAAGTATACGTTAAGGAGATGAATTACATAAATATGAGGGCAATGAACCGATAGAATAATCGAAAGGAGATTTACGTCAAACCATTATTATCTAGTATTGATAGTTAGTGATGATGGAAGTTATGACCAAATATATTTTGATATGTTGAACTTTTGATGCAATAAAACTAAAGCAAAGAGTGAAAAATCATGAAAGAATAATTATTTGGAAAATTTATACCCAGTATTACACACAAAAATCTTTCCACAATTTATAGTCGAGGAAAAAAAGAGAGATTAGAGGTTTGAGTGATCAACGTTGATGATAATAAGGACAAGCAGCAGGAGTTCTCCCTGATTGAGTCGGCTCCATAATAAAAGAGACGTAACATAGCAACGTCATGCGCTTCATGAAATTAAGCCCAATGACTAGTCAAAAGCTCTGGGATTAATTTTGAGTTTTACTCCCTGGCATCGGGCGGTGCATACGGCAGAGTGATGCGGGTCAATTCGTAGGGAGGGGAGGGAAAGGGGCTGGAAACAATGCTGGAAATACCTGGAAGGGCGACAGTCTGGGATGCAGCCACAACACTCACTGGCAATTCCCTCCTAACATCATTATTCGCCAGTAAATTTCTACGCCACGTTTCACTGCTCTCCTATATAACATTATGCCATCCATGTGGTTCAACAAACACTTGGCCCAACAAAAGTAGTTTACTACAAAACCACAAAGTTTCCCTCAAAGGTCAGTCTGGGTAGTGAGAGTAGGGCCTTTACCGGTATTCTCCTGTTCTTTCCTAGAAGGATCTGGGATAATCACTCAGCACTGGTTTGGCTGACATTCGAAAAACACAGTTTTTAACACTATTTCGATTTTTAACCCGGCGTAATTCCTTTATATTCACCCACGAGGTACAAAAATGGTGTCATTGATTTGTGGAAGCTAGCCATTACGAAATAATGATGATTTAATACTTGTCATCGCAATATATTGGTGGAATCTCCTTATTCGAGACTCATCTAGTCACAGCAGTACGCGTATATTTACGCGATATCACGCGAAATACATGCCACATTGCCAAATTACGTATCGAAGTCGATATCACAGCGCAATATTCAAATCCGCATAGATCCCAGCTCTTTAACTACTGCTATCCGTTGTCTTCTCGGACACTAGTAATGAATTATTGGAAAAAGGATAGTTCTCCTCCAAGCACTTACTACATAAGAAATAATAAATTAACAAACGTGGAATCCATTAAATATCTTGGAATAAGACTGACACATGATCTTTCTTGGGGAAAACACATAGGTACATGAAATACTGGGTAAAGCTAATCGTAAACTGGGATTCATTAAAAGGATACTGGGCAAATGTGACGATCATGTACGAGAAATTAGCTTCTTTCCCTTGTTAGACTTCATTTGGAATGTGCTGCCACTATATGGAATCCTTGCGAAATAGGCTTAAATAATGAACTGGAGCGTGTGTAGCGAAGATCGGCAAGATTTATAAAGGGACGGTATGATAATTGTATTAGCGTAACCAGTCTATCGAATGAAATAATTGGGTATACAAATTATCAGACCTTAAGTTGGAATTTATACTTAAAATCTTAACTAACTTCCAGGACAATATTTTCGCTGATGATATTAAAAATATTTTGCGAACTCCAACTTACTAACGTAGACTGGACCATAATAAAAAAATTAGAGAATTTGATTGGCGAACTGACGGATCCAAAATGTCCTTCTTTCCTGGTACAATTAGGGATACAAATAGTTTTAGATATATCCAATAGTAAATACAAGTGTATCAATGGATAGCATAGGTAGTTTCATGTTGGTATAAGGACTTTAAACTAATCGAACTAACATCAAGTTTTTGCATGCATGTTTTGCTAATTTTATCTTTTTTTAATTGTGAGGTTTAGGCTAGAATATAATTACTAATCCTTTTTATACATGATATGTACTGCATGTTTGGTGTGTTATTAACCCCCTGCCTCGTACCTTGATGGTGGCTTGCAGGATATGATATAGATGTAGATGTAATCAATCAAAAAGCCAGGAAACAATACCCTCTTTAACCCTGACTATAAAGATACAACACAGAATCACTATTTGATAAAATAATACTGATGAAACTCATAATACATAGTAAACAAATAGAAGCGTTGAAAAATAATTCTTGCATTTTTAAAGTATGCCTGTTTTATCATTCACGAAAAAGAGAGGGTACATTTGAATCATTGCGTAATATAGAGGGGTGGGATTATTAACAGAATGTTACGGAGCATTATAGGGGTGAGAGAAAAGGTGTAAAAAGGGAAAAATTAGAGTTACGTAACATGTGGATGGGTATAGAAGGGGAAGCAAAAAGGGTGGAGAGAAACTTGGGGTCAGCATCAGCCGGCTCCCAACGAAAGGCGCCAAGAGGGCGCCAAACTTTAACGTCCCATCCGTCGGACGGAGTATTGGACACAGGGATGCTCCTTAAACTTCCCCTCTAAGGAAGGATGACTGGCATTCTTGCCACTCTCGCTTCGATCAGAAATGGTAATGAGGGAATATCAGCGAACACGGTGGTCCAGTTCGCCACGAAAAAACATTAGCGGGCAAGGCGGCGTTAGTTCCCTTTGTATTCCTGCTACAACCCGTTCCGCCTCCTCTTCCGCATTCCTGGAAACTGACTCCTTCCCCCCTCTCTCCCCTCCTTTCGTATCGGAAGGGGAATGCGGACCGAGAGAATTAAAGTGCAGCCAGCGGAGGGATGAAGAGCAAAAAAATTTGCGACAGGAAAATATAGGGGGGAGGAGATGGAAAGAAAGGGGGTGAAGGGGTAGGTATGGGATACCTCACTCCACAGGTGTATCAAGCCCTTTTGCCGTGGGTATGAACATCATCGTAAGGACGAATTATCTTTTGCTTTACCGCAAGTAATAAAAACATAGACGAAAGATGAAGAATGATGAAGATAAAATGGATCGACCGAGTGACAAATGAAGAAGTCCTAAGAAGAGTGGGAGAAAAGAGAAGTCAGCTGAAAACTATAAAAAGAAGACGGGACAACCTAATCAGCCATATCTTAAGACACGATGACCTGATGAAGAAAATCGTCGAAGAAAATGTGAACGAGAAGAATGGAAAAGGCATGCCATAACATGAGTTATATAGAACAGGTCGTAAAGGACGTGAAAGAGAGGAACTACGTTAATATGACGAGGTTGGCCGATGGAAGAATCGAGTGAAGGGCTGCGTTAAACCAATCCCAGGATTTTTGACCCATGAGGATGAAAACGAAAGATATGTGATTGTTAAAAATATATTTTCCTGCAGGTTTGGGATAAAACCACAAATATTTTAATGCAAGTGATTTCTTATTATATGAATAAAATTGATGGGAGAAGTTCAGCAGACATCAAGCGAAGAAAAGCCCATGGTAAGAAAAGATTCATGATGAAAAATTAATGGATTTGGATTCATTATGGAATCACATGGAGGGGTGGAGCCTATTTAACGACCATTAAACCTTAGCTGGTTGTACAAAAAAAGGTCATTAGGTTTATTACACCGTCGTTGCAAAAAAGTCGCTCATTCCCACTCTTTAAGAAAATATATATCCTACCATTAAGGCACTCATTCATTTATGAAGTATTTAGAGTATTAAATAACTGTAGCGGTGAAAAGGCCAAACCAAAAACTTATTCTAAGAGATTAAAATGGGATTTCGAAATACCACGGTATAAAAATGAAATCATTCGGCAACCATATCAATGCGTGGGACCAAAATTATTCCGTTCACTGCCAAATAACGTGGCTAGAGTAGAAACTGAATTTGGATTCATTAAAGCTGTTAAAAAATGTATTATGTGCAATGAGGAAGTTGAGTTTTTACTTAAGAATGTTACATAAAAATGCTAATAAATGATTTTAACTTGTGCATATGATGTGTATATGATGTGTATGAGTATGATCCCATACATATATAATTATATTTTGAATACGAACGCACAAAAATATAAAAAAAAACTTTCAATCACTGTATCACATACATCACTGTAACTGATAAGGAGAATTAGCACCTCTGCCCATCTTACATTAATTATAATTGGTAAGTTGTATTCCAGACCTCTTTATTATTAAATAATGGATGGTTTTTCGGGAGTTTGGGTCATTTATTAAAAATGAAAACTATTCAAGTTTTTGAATTATTGAAAAGTTCAATAATTGAATTTGTTTTATTATTGAATGGTGCTAATTATCCTACAGTGTACAGCTACAGTGATTGAAAGTTTTTTTTATTTTTCTGCGTTCGTATTCAAAATATAATCATGTATGTATGGGATCATACTCATACACATCATATATATATGCACAAGTTAAAATCATTATTGAACAAATTCAATTATTGAACTTAAGCCTTGAAGAAGGAAAAATACAATTTCCGAAGCATCGGCCAAAAGTTGAATAGTTTTCATTTTTAATAGAAGACCTAAACTCCCGAAAAACCATCCATATATTTATTAATTATAATGGTAACACCAAAACAGGTATTGGTTCTCTGGGGTACCTATATTCCATTAATTTGTATGAATTTCCCTATATAATACTGTATATGATATTTAAATGGAATAAAATATGTATTATTATTAAAAAAATGAATTTCTGCATTTAAAGAAACTAGAGTTATCAAAGTGTTCTCGGATCTTTCACCGGTTCTAAGACTACCACCAACGTTTCCAGATTCGACTCGTTCCGAGGAATCCCAAGATGAACTGTCCTGAAGATGAGGAACGAGTCGGGCTTCGAAAATTTGACGGAAATGGAACCTCTGATCCGTTGGAAGACCCAAGAATAACTCATCCAGCTCATGAGTCAGGAAAGTACCGGCTCCTCCTCTCTACTTTTATTTTTCGCGCCATCTTTTCTTTACCACCCGCGATCCTCATTTCTCCGTGGATTTCCGGATCCGCGATCCTCCTCCCGTGCTGCCAGCAGCTCCGAGAGCATTTCCGGGAATACAGGAGAGAGAGAAAGAATGGGTCGCAAAAAATAAAAACTCGGGCACCTCGGATGAAAATTACTCCGAGACAAATACGGAGGAGCATTCCGAGCAAATTCTTCGAAGTTTAAAAAAAAAAGGAAGAAGATTCCCTTAACGATTTCGTCGTCAAAGAGTCAATGACATGCCTGATATTTTCGAAAAAGTCGGACTTTGAAAGAGAAAAAAAAAACGTTCTAGCAACGGGATTCCATTAATAACCGATCCTGATTTTACGTGTGATGTCCCTCGACGCTGATCATAAAAAAAAGAGTCGTAGCAGAATTTAGTTTTTAAGGTACTCCCGCGGCTTAGGTTAGATCACACTCCACAAAAAAAAAGAAACCAAAACATACAACTCACATCAGTTTGAATTGCCACTAGCGTAGTGTGATGGAAAGAATTGAGCTCTTACGGCACACGAATTAAATAAGTAGGTTTCTCCCACAGTCGCACACAATAAAACCTTTCTTCCTACGTGGAAGTGTACAAACGTCTCAAGAAACACTCTCACTAACACACTATCTCATTCACGCTCAGTTCTCGCTCTAACTCTAGCAGCAACTAGCTCACGCAATCACACATTCAAGCATACAACCCTTCTAGTGACTCTCTTCTTAAGAGTTTTTAACCAATCATTCTGCCTCCTAGTGGCCATCTTTCTGATAGTTTTGCCTCCCGGTAAGACGTCAGCACTATTTAGTCCCTTGATAGTGACACAAATGTGTTGAAACCGGTAGGGTCATTAAAAGTTGAGTGGAAAATTACAAAGTTTGTTCTTATTCTCAACTTTTCTTAACATATTTAATGAAGAGGTTAGGTGATAAGAGAATTAAGTTGAAAACAGCGTCAAATCAATCATAGGACTGTCGACCCACGATGGTCATGCTATAGTAGGTACCTCATTTTACCCTTAATTTTAGGTAAGTGGCGCATTCACGGGCTAGTATTTTTGCTTACCTGCATGATAGTTAATGAAAATTTAATTTTATTGGATTTAACATGTCTGGTGATGGCTCATCCCCAGCCACACACCCTTACGTTGGTTTTCAGGGTGTTATGTAGATGTATATGAACAAGTATACTGAATCAAACATTCTGAGAATCGAGCGGAGGGCGTCGCAGCCACAATATCGACATTGATTCGGGGCATACATCACCCGAAATGGAACTCTGCCCCGATAGGTGACAGGTACAACAGCTCTCTCTCTCTCTCTTTGGTTTCCGGTCCGAGATTTCGTTGCGTTCGTGGAGGGAGTGTCGGGAAAAGAAGCGACAGGCGCGAACCCTTTCGTCAGGGTGGAGACGATTTTGGGCGTCGAAATTGCTCTAACCGCGTCCGGTCGGTCCGAGTAAATTACCAGCCTCAATGGATTTATTTGGTCGTGAATCACGGTCACGCTGCAGGGTGCTGGCCTGCCACACCTGAGGAGGGAGACACGTATTTCAACGAAAAAAAATTCGAGCGATCGAAAAAAGCGAGATGGTTGACGAGCAAACGTTTGATGGTTACAGGGCCATACTTTTGTCTGTTCACTTGCCTGTTGTTTCGTATGTTATTCCAAGGAGTGTAGAGTTCTCTACACTCCTTGGAATATCTGCTCTAGAAGATAACTCAACTCTACACTCCTTGGTGTGATCATCCACCGCCAAAATTCAATTTTCTTTCCCCGATCCATTCGATTAACGCGTTTCATGCACATGAAATGTCCACTCGCCGAAATTAAAATGTTTGCATTTCATTTAACACACTCTACACCAGTCTATATCGCACAACAATGATGACTATTGAATGAATTACCTCAAAAATACATGATCAATTGAGTGAACTAAGAATCAAGGGTTCTAAGAAGAGAAGAAGAGATAAAATAAAGATATCTCAAGGATACAAAAGAAAGAAATCTCTTGAAAAATCTGAAAATTAAATGAAAATTCTCATCGGACAAGCTGCAGTCTTGTACACAATGGCTGAAGAAAAAGCGAAAGTGATAAACTACACAGAAAAACCAAGGATAAGTTATATGAAGAGGGTAGTGATAATATATTACCACACATTATATTATACAAATATTAAGGTTGGATGATTAAGATAAAATGGATAATCGGGCTAACTAACTAAGAGATTCTACGAGGGAGGATATCTCGTTGAACTTCTCATAAAAATAACGGATCACCGCATCGGACTAATCTTAAGGTCAGCATTGGCCGATGAAGACACTTGTCCAGGGAAAAAAATTAGGTGGACCACGAAAGATATTTAAATAGGTACAAAGTGAATTATGCAAATGAGAAGAGTGCATGCTAATATGAAGAAATTGATTGAAGATGGTTATGCCAAACCAATCCTATTAACCATTGACGATAATGCTATTAAAAGAAATCTGATATTTCTTCTATAATATATAGGATAACACGTACTTTCACAATCGTCCATGGCTATACAACCTTAATTAAATCCTAATGGCGCAAAAGATCTTTTATATCCCCAAATAATAGTCCACCGGAAATATTTTTGGCTGTAGAGGGTTAAAAGTAGATCACATTCTCTTGGCAATATGCGATTTCCTGCCAAGTTCTGATAGCAAAAAAACATAAAGCTTCAATTTAAAACGCTAATTTCTGTGTAGGTCAACCCTGGATTTCAACCAAGTAGGTACCCTTTTTCTGGAACCGAACGCTCCACTCGCAAATATTATACTCTGCATTTTCCAAAATCAACATTCAATAAATCGCCAAAGACACCAGATTATTCCCGGGCCTCTAATCCCTACCGATGAAAATATAGTTGGAAAGTTGGCATTTAAAAAAATTATGATCCACACAAATATTATCGATCACAGAAAACTTCCTGATGTAAACGCCTAGCATCGGATTAAAAATATATTTATGGAGACAAATGTGCACCGTATTTTATGAAGCTCGACATTTTTATTTACGAAGAAGGTAAACATTTCCTCTGAGCTGAAGAGAAAAAAAAAGATGGCAGGCGATTTCGATGGGAAATTTGGTTCAGATCCCCCGGTAGTCGGGATGATGTATTTGCTTTTCAATCGGCTGCCGATCGATTTATGGCCGCACGTATATTTCTTCACCTTACCTCAAGTGATTCTTATAATGATATACATATTCTCTGAAACATCTCCCCAGGTTGTTTAACGCGCGAGTTTGTTAGAGGACGGTCGATAGGTCTATACGTCGCAGTACGCCCAATGGCGACGGCTTCCATAGGAGAGGAGGGAATCACTCCGCTTCGAGAACATTGCCTGTCAAAAGTACCATATACCCTCGCGGCGCAGCGCTCCATGGAAATAGATGTTGACAGCTAGAATTGGGATGAACCTGAGCGTGATTGGCTATAGAAAACTTATTCCCTTACGTCTCTGTAGTATTCCATGGTTCATGGGCGTCTATAACTATTTTCGCTGGGAGGGGCCAACCTTGAAAAGGGCCCGCATTTTTTTGCGGATAGGAGGGGGTAGAGACTATAATTCCGCTAAAAGTGCATATGAAGGTGGTAGATTATGCGTCAGAAGGGAATAGGCAAGCTGGATACAAGTGAAATTTAATTTTTATTAACGAAGACTCATTTCTTAAGGGCCCGGGGCAAATTCTGGGGGGGAGGGGGGGGGAGAATGCCCCCCCCCCCCCCCCCCCCCCCCCCCCCCCCCCAATTCCGACGCCGCTGCCATGGTTAGATCACATGGAGTTTTGAATGAGATCGGGTTTGTTCGGTGACTACAGTACTATCTTTCCATCCCTAAGGGCCCGGGTTCAAACCTCAACCGTACCGGAATATCAATCCATACAAGTAAAATCGTGGAAGTATAAGCGTGGAAGCAAAGAAAAAATCATCAGAAAATACATGTGGAGGACGTTTATTTATGGCAGAGAAGCATGCATTAAGCAGTAGAGAAATCAAGGCTGGAAGCATTCAAATTGTGGGGCTACAAAAGAATGATTAAGATAAAATTGATAGACAGAGTGACTAAATGAGAAATCTTAAGTAGATTGGGATAACATAGAAGTCTGTTGAAACCTTTAAAAAGAAGAAGAGACAATTTAATCGAGCATGCCTAGAGACGCGATGGCCTGATGAAGACGATCGTCGAGGGAAAAGTGAGCGGGAAGATTGGAAAAGGAAAACCTCGCATGAGATATATGGAAAAAGTTTGATAAGAATGTGAAAGAGAATAATTATGCAGATACGCAAGGGTTAGCTGATAGGAGATTAGAGTGTAGAGCTGCTTCAAACCAATCTCAGGACTACTGACTCGTGACGATGATGATGATACAAAGAATCGAAGATTTATTTACAACTTAGTGGTTTAAGCTTTATAGTTACAAGTATTTCAGCCCCTATGCATCATCATCGGGCCAAAATGATCATGAGAACAACTAGGCATAGAAACCTGTGTTGCCATTTAATTACAAAACAAGTGGACAGAAAAATGAAATACTGTTCTCATGTTCTATGACATTACGCAAAACAACAATAAAACAGTAACATTTACAACAGTAATTCCCATTGGCGCACTATGTAGAGAGCATTTAGAGCTTCGCACTCCATCTGTCGAATGAGATGTAACAAAGTGGACTCCCATGGAGTCATTTGCTTAGAGTAAGCTAAGACCGGACCCGATTCTATCTCTCCATCCTTCCTCCATTCTGTGAAAACTCCAAGCGAAACCCTTTGTTTTATTGCTTAAATTGCCTCAAACGTCGGTCACTTCCCATATAGTATCAACTCACCGACAGCTTAGAAGTTTACCATAGAGATATAGTGCTTCTATCTCTCAATTATAAATTTTTAGGCTGTCTGAGTATTGATATTAAATAGGAAGTGACTGACATTTGGCAATTCAAGGTAAAAAACGCAATGAATTAAATAAATTGTCTCACGACAACAGCAATTCCTTACGACAACGGCATCTTCTGATAAAACCGAAGATAATAATGTATTATAGAGACTTGGGAATGGATCACGAAATGAATATATTTTTACCGGTGGGATATCGCTACTGCTATCTTAATGCGAAGCAGAAGATGACGTAGTAATATCAAAATCCATCCACTTCTACAGGTGAAAAATTGCGATTTGGTCCTGCTAGTCTCTGGTACAGCTGAAGAACTATGGGTCGAAGTAAGATTATTTTTACTGGCGGGAAAGTGCTATTGCTATTTCTATCATCGTCTAGAATCGTATATAATACTCAGCATGGAAATCAAGATCGAAATAAGTTAATTTTGCCTGGTATAAAATTATTATATTTGGTCACCTTTATTGCTAACTTCCGGTCGAGCTGAAGAAACGTAGGTCGTAACAAATTCATTTTTACTAACAGAAAAATGTCATTCTTGGTCATTTATTAAGTTTCAAATTATATGTTTAATATAACACTAATATAAGGTCTAAAGCTACACTATAGTATCGCAAATTCAAGCGTCTTGCGGACAGAAATACGGTGTGAGAATAAAAGGAAGCAAAGCTTTGAAAGGAGTAGAAAATATTTTTAAACTTCTTCCAAGCTATAGAACGAACGGTAGCCTACCGGAAAATGTTTCTTCCCCTTTTCTCATCCTCAAACTTAAGAATGCCGCGTGTCGCTACGCATTCCTCCTCCTCCATCAACCCCACTGGTACGCAATCAACTCCCGAGATTACAAAAAGGAAGAAGAGGCAGAATCCTTCCCTCTCCCCCCCCCTCTCCATGACTCCCACACACAAGGATTTCATGCATTAAACATGTGGAAGATCGGGGGTGCGGTTCTGGTGGTGGGAGGGAGGGAGGGGAGTGGGGTGGAGAAGAGGAGAGGGGTGGGAGTAGGGTGAGGTGCTCCCAACACCACCACCGCTGACACCGGTAACTAAAGCCTGCTTGCCCTTCGAGGGGGGAGGATTCATCAAAATGTCACCGCGCGAGCCACGCTTGAGATGCGTGGATAGGTATGAGCATTCTGGTATGAGGACTTTCAGCTACCCCGAATAACATCATACTAAAGCATGCTTGCTTTGCTATTTTTATCTTTTTAAAATAGTGAAGTTTAGACTAGTATATTATTACTAATCCTTGTTTATGCATGATATGCAATGCATGTTTGGTGTGAATTCACCCCCTGCCACACGCATTTATGGTATCTTGAAGGGTATTTTGTAGATTAAGATATACTCAGGATCTGGTTGATGTGGTGGCCGGTGTACTGGGTTCCTGACCCGAAGGCCTACGTTCAAATTCCGGAAGTTAAGGAGATTAAACAAAGTCGTTTCCCGGTCCCTCCTTGAGCTAATATTGGAGAGCACTTGAATTCTCTCCCTGTCGGTCTCATCAACATTCTGTTTTTTGGAAGGAGCCGAGAAGCCCTCAGCAATTACGGTTCAAAGCAGGATAATGATGTCACTGGGTTTCTATCAGCCTTCCTGTATATCGCCTCAAACGTATAACCTCTCCTCGGTCTCCTTGTCCACATACTGTAGAACTAGACTACCGGTTATACGTCCCTCAGAGGGAATTTTTCCCAGTAGAATATTGCACTGACGTACCCTTCTGTGAATGCACCTGATTTTGAACTTCGCGCCTTGACATCGCCAACCTCATGCACTGGAATCTCACTTTTAGCATTCTTTCTTCAGAAATTAATACGGCGGCCACAAATAGTGTAAATCATATTTCATCTAATTATCTCTTGCTCATGTTGCATTTTTTCCGTTCATGTAAAGAGTATTCATACCTAAGGAGGTACTTCATTATTATTCATGCGATGATGAATTTTTTTTTCTCTCTCTCAAGTAAAAACTACACTTTTTTTGCATCCGGACTGTTTTGTTGGCCCATATACCCCTGGGATCCCGATAGGCATTTGCCTGTCATCAGGTTTCCCACGGAATTGTGGTTTGGGATTGGTTTCCCACACGATGTGGACTTACATATTTCAACAAATGCTATCAATAAAAATTGTTTTCAACATATAATTTCATTAGTCCCATATGTGCTCAATGAAGGTGAGACTTTTTTTTTCATTGGCCAGGTATTTTTCTGTACCGAAGAGGATATGCCTAGCGGCGAGAATGATTTCAGCCGTCGGTAGCTACCACCACTACGACCAGACCTTAGGTTCTACTATTGCACGACGAAGAAGAAAATTTCAAACATGTCCGCTCTCCTCTCTCTATTGCAGCATCAATTAAAAAAATCAATTTCAATGCGCACAAGAGATGCGAATTAACCCGCGACACCAAGGTGATTATTAGTTCAACAAATCACAAGTAGACCAGCCTTAACCAATGAAACTGTACACCAGAAGTAAACGCCCTAAAAACTTTCATTCCCCTTTTGACCAAACTTCCGGTTACCAAATGACCCAGTGCGAATGTTCGCAATGAATATATCAAGATCCGTTTAAACTAGGTAGGAAGGGATGGTTACCCAAATATTTAACCTCAATTAAGGATCAAGACGATAATAAAAGTATTTAGTAAAAAAACGACACGACTACCAAAAGCGCCCGATAAACCTCGATCTATTCTTTTCGTTGTTTCTTCATTACTTCCCCCGGTTCCATTCCTCCTGTGTTTAAAAGTATATTACGCCCTTGGATAACCCTTTTCCTTCACAAACGCCATGAATTTTCTGGTTCCTCCAATCGTCGCGGTGACGAATGGTCGTATTTATGAAGTTTCATTTTTACGAATAGTCTTCTACGATATGTCACTCACAAAATTATTGATAACGAACGGATTTAACGGATGTAACTCTTAGCGGCTGAATCCGTTTATGCCTGCACTTGATTTTATTCAGATATGAAAGCTACCCACGCGAGCATTTCTAGGATGAGTAGCGTTGTCAAGGAGAGGAGGAAAACGGGGGTGGGGGGGGGGGGAAGTGGAGAGGATAGCGGGGGAGGAGAGGGGTAAATAAAAACACTGGGAGAGACACGAAGGGAGGGAGGAAATGAGAAAAAGTCGGAATAGGAACAGGATGTGGGGAGGAGAGTCAGGAGGAGGGATGCTCTGAAGGGGGGAGGGAGGGCGGAGAGAGGTATCAGTGGCGCTGAGCGTGTGGAATATTTGAATCCTTAAAACGGGAAAATTTCCTGTTCCTTTTTAAGCGTCCATTGTAGAGAGGCTGAGCGACCATCTGCGAGACGCGATGCAGTAGCGGTCGGCATGGACGCGAAATCAATTGCGCTGAATAAAAAGATTAAACACAGAAAGAGGTTCAATACAACGGTGACAGAAACTAATTTACAAATATTATCTCTCTCCCAATGTCCCCGAGTTGCAATAGCCTCAGAGTTGGCGATGCACGTTCTTTTCCCACTTTGTTGTGTTCCATTATTTTTCACCCAACGATATTCAATAAATTGAATGGAATCAGGCGATACTTTGTGAAAACGCTACTGGCGAAAGACGACGGCCCCAGTGAAGTCGTAGTTAAGTCCTCGCCTACGAACCTTAGGGTCGTGGGTTCGAGTCCCGCCTGAGTAGGTTTTTTCACCACTCAGGACATGTATGTATGTGCTCGTCTGCTGTTAAAATTGTTTAAAAAAACACCCCGATGCAAAGGCCACAAACGCTGTTTTCGGTGGTAAAGGAAAATAAATCAAATAAAATAAAAAGTGACATACTGACAGAAAACTTAAACAATGTATTTTTCACACACTTTATTGAATTAATAAACCCTACCGGTTTCGACACTCTTGTTCCATAATCAGTTGACCAATTTATATGGTGACAACAAGTCAGTCTTTGCATCACATTTAGCTGGTTTTTATTCACGTCTGATTTTAGAGTAGAGATTTTAAATGTTCATGACAAAGGTGCAAAGCTGGATGTTTTAGAAAACTTTGAGATTGTATCAGCATCTAAGGCTTTTCAACCGAAATTGTACCGTTCAATTTGTCCCGATTTCATCATGTACTTGTCCCGCATTTAAAAAGCATTCCCCCATCATCCTGACCTTCAATACATTGCTTATTCCACTTAATCATACCCTCAAAGTTACCCCAACCACTCTTACAGTTTCTCTCTCCCTCATTGTGAGTATATACAATGGCTCACCACCGTGAGAATGTCAGAGCACCCTCGATAATGACACGAGAGTGTCGAAACCAGTATGGTTCAATAATTCAATGAAGTGTGCGAAAAATACATTGTACAAGTTTCTCTGTCAGTATTGATTGACTAATTACTTTCTGGTAAAGCCATGACTGACGCATCAACGTATTCATCGATTGATGAACAACAGGGTGGCACGTCCACCTAACATTCACTTATCGATGGATTTTTCTCCACCCTTTCGGAGAGAATTTTAAATGCACTAACCTCGTAATTTAAATGAACGGACTTAAAAATTCCCATAAACTGTCTTGATTTGACTAACTTACCTAGACATTACAAAATAGTATCTTTCGGTACTGATGTATCAGACATAATTTCCCTTTGCGAATCGAAGAGTCTTTCACAGAAAAATCCGGATGCTTTCACGACAGATGTTTTTATTTGGATTGGGTCTACAATTCGAGCGCTTTTTCCTCTCGCCATAGTGGTAAGTCTGTTTTTATTTAAAGGGATATATTGAAAAAACTTGACAATCGTATCCAAAATTAGGACTACAAGGGAGAACGCGTATCAACAATAGCCTTCAAAATTCAGTATCATACGTTACAAATACGATGCTACAGTTTACTCAACGTTCCTCGTTAATATGATGTTTACGATCGTTAGAATATGGTGGTTATCAAGAAGGTAATTATATTTTACAAAACCAAACGATTTCCACTGTTTCCAGAAATTTGATATCATTAGTGCTTTAATGTATTTCGTATAACTTAAATAGCTTCTCCAATCCTCTAACAACTGTTTGCACAAGTGGCCAAATTTCAAATATGGCACGTAATCCCTGTTCACCCCGTACGTTAAACCACAGCTGCATATTTAAAAAAAAACATGCCTGCAACTTATCATAAATTTCTGACAACTTTTCCGAGATTCCCATTGCTTCAAAATCTCCCGACATTTCTCTTCCGAGCCTTACTTTCCTCATCGATGATAGCAGCTTTGCAAAAAGTCAAGAATTTACCATTCCTATCGTAAAAATATGACGTGGCTATCAAAATAAATCAACTCTCAACGCCAGGGATCTTGTTTTTTTTTATAGCCTTATTTTCAAGCAACAAAATGGCGTAAGGAGCACTCGGTGCGAAACTCAGCCGTATCCGAAAACCAAGTATGCTTCGGCAAAGCATTCTTGGTGATGACGTATTGCTGACGTACAATAAAGCATGCTTGGGAAAGAATACTTCATATTCGGACAGTCTACGGTAAGGAGCGACGTTAAGCAGTAGTGGCAACATAAAATACCACTAGGTATAGTGAAACATGATAGGGGGCACCATCTATCAGATGTTTACATCGGAAGAAAAAGAGCGATTATATGTATATTAATGTTATTATTGATATGTATATTAATAATTACGCAAATGTAATATACGAGGTAAAAAAATAGATACTGCACACATTTATAAGTAGCCAACGGCTCCGCCATCTTTTGTTATTCCCGTCAACAATGCTTCGAAGCCTACATGGAAGCGTGCTTCTGTGCTAGGGCTTCGTAGCATGCTTCCCCCAGAGTGCTTCGCGTTCGGACATACTTCGGGTGTTTCCGACGGTACCCCCCTCCACTTGCAAGCAAGCATTGTAGTATGCTTCGCTCTAGAAGCACACGTTTCGGACAGGACTTCTATCCTCCTGACATGTCCTTCACTGGAGGAAGTCCTCCGGGGAATGGGTTGGTGTGGTGGCTAGAGTACTGGGTACTTATTCTCTTTCTGAAACTCTCGTGGTATCCAAGGGATAACATAGGTTTTTCGGGACTCGCGTTAACTTTTTGTAAACATTCTAATGAGGAAATCAATGAAACGCAACCTCGGTTTCGTTGCTGGGGAGATAACCGAGGTTGCGTTTCAAACGAGAATACGGGCCCTGGCCTCCCATCCCGAGGGTCCGGGTTTGATTCCCGGCAGTGGCAAACCGGTCTCTACTTGAGTGCGTAGTGGAAGGCGTTTCAGGTTCAGTACTCCGTCCGTCGGATTGGACGTTAAGCCGAGGTCGCCTTGGCGCCTGTCGTAAAGAGTAGGCTAATGCCGACGCCGGGTTTCTCTCCAACCTTCCTCCGTTCCCTGATAACTCCTACCATTACCCAATATTTACCCTCCTATCCTAAACGGAGCAAATTACATTAGCTGTCGGTCGCCTCCCCTGAATAACATAACTCTCCGCGTTAGGCCCGAGCAGGTTTCTGCATTCCACAAACATATCCGTCACCGGCGAGGTTCGAGTCCCGGACTCTTGAGAGGGAAGATGCTGAAACCGATCCCGAGGAGAAATGAGAGTAAGCCTTCCTTCCCCGCCTAGGAGATCACAAACAAACGAAAAAGTCCTTATCCTAGTATTTTTTTAAAAATTCCTTTTCTTCGCGCTGGTAGACTGCTGCAGCTGCTGATTTTCTCCCGCTATCCCCTGGGCAGGGAATCGGATGATAGGGGGTGAGGAGGGGCCGGTAGCGCGGGTACAAGATGAGGGAGAGACAAAAGGGAGGAGAGTTTGAGGAGAGGTGCGGGTGGGTGGGATGCAGGGAAACAGGGAAGGGAGGGGGAAACGGTGGTGAGGAAGAACAGAGAAAGAAGGTCCGGTTTTTCGAGAAGAACGCATCTTTCCTTCCAAGACCCAGCACGCTGCAGACGCAGCAAACTCCCCACCACGCAGCTTAAACCCCCAATACCTACATCGAATACTTGCAATCGAATCACGATGCGATAGCATTCGATTTTTCGATAATCTACTATCGACTAAAGGTAACGATCATCTGCAATTGAATCATAAAGGTGCGTTCATTAGCAGCAATTGATTTCTATGACAGCCGCTAGATGCGCGATATATATCGCTATCGACGATGTGCCAGAACTAACGTCTATGCAGTTTGAAGTCGCTAGCTCGGCGTTGTCATAACAAAGCAAAAGCGTTTGATGTCACTAGTGACTTATGCTTATATTTCCATGCAATTCTTCAAGAAATGAAGTCCATTTGCATTTATTTTGTCCACCATTCTTTAAAAAATATAAATCTTGTCTTCGTGGAGGGATATACTTGTCATTATATTGAAATTCCCGGCATCAGACCTCGTGTATTGCTTTCCATTGGCGATTGTTGCAAATGCGCTCGATAAATTTCCGCTGGAAAGTAAGCTGACTTAAATTATGCAAATAGGTTGACAGTGGATTGAAAGTCTTAGACTCATGTCCAATGTCGACTTGAAATCTCATCACAGTTGCTGATGCAAGTGCGAGAGGAGCTTAGCAGTTGACTGTCATAGCAGTCAAATGCGAGGTGTAAACGCATCTCAATACAGTAGCATTTGACTGCGGATAATAGGTCGCGAGGTGATAACTATCAATTGGAGATAACCTAAAGTAAATCGCTAATTGCCTCGATCCGGATTTCCGGCAATCGAATGCAAGATGAGTCGCTGTGGTTTTCATTTTTTTTAAGGTAGTGGTGCATCGATTTTTATCATAATATAACAACGAATGCCTCATAATCAATGCGAAAGCGAACGATCCATTCTGATTGGATCATTCCCAATGACCTGGCTCAGGTCTCCGACGATGCAGATGCGAGCACGTGTGATGGCTCTACTCCCAATACGTCGACCATTATGTAATCGAAAATTAATCGAATGAGCCCAATTTCCTCATTAAAAAATAATCTCAGTCCTTGATATCGATTAACCAACCATCATCATCGGAGTGGTACTCTCCGTACCAATGACCTTCTTCCTCTCTTCCCACTTCACGTTCCTCCTCGTTCCACTCGCAATAGTTGTCCCCTTAATATCCCCAAATTTGGTCTCTCAATATCCCAGCATTCCCTATTCCACCGTATCCCGAAAATTTTCAACTCCTTAGCCTCGCATTCACCCTCACTGGACCTCTGCCCCTCGCCCTCCGTGTTCAAATCCGTAATTACTAATCCATTGGTCGCAAACACCCCCTCTTCTCTGTCTACACCCCGCTAAGTCCCTCTCCATGTTGTACGTTTTGTTTATATGACTAATTGTTACCCCGATATAAAGGCCACATGTGCTGTTTTCGGCGGTAGTGGAAAATAAATAAATAAATAAATAATCTGTTACTTTCTATTGTAATCTTCCTATGTATTTATTGTTTATATTTATGTGTTATTATGTGTCCACCAATGTAATTAGCCTTATTGACGGTTTTGGGGACTTTTTTTTCAAATAAATAAATAAAAATCTGACGGATTTAATAGTGTTTGCCTGTAAAATTGCGGCCTAGAAGAAAATATAAGGTCGTCGAAGATGATTCGTTGGGCTCAAACAAACTTTTGTTGACATGAAAGCCTTGTTTAATGTGTGAACAAAAACGAAGACGAGCAACAATATAAAAGGAATGATTTTGTTGGCGGGAGGGGATATAGACACCAACCCCTCAATGGCCGGCCATAATCTGACGTCCGCTTATCGTCAGTTTCGGCTGAGTGATCGATTAACCGTGAAGAGCACTCGATAATTGGAATCTCGTTTTCCCCGTAGTCGTTCTGCTTATATCATTCCCGTACACACCATATACCACTGTTCCCCCTCCTGCACACACGACTCTGGTTTCCTCAACACCACCCCGTTCTCCAACCCCCATATCCCATCTCTCCACGCTTTCATTCCCGTCACGAACACACGCTTCCTCCTCTCCTCTTCTTCTCTATCGGTCGGGAACGAGGAATGTCAACCCGCTCGCTCAGTCCCTTCCACCACTCTTCTTACCTCAACCTCCCCATCGGCATTCTTCCCACCACTATAGCCACCATGCCCACCTCCCTTTTATTTCCTGACCCCCCCCCCCCCGAGATCTCCAAGTAGTCCACCGGCACCAAGCCTTGCCCATGCGGTACCCCTCATACTAGAAAATCCCCCTCCCCCCGTCTTCGTTTCTCTCACCATCCCACCCGACGATTCGTAACCTCCGCGACACCGTCAAAAACTGTGAAATAGGCTTCCTTTCCCATCCGAACACATAAAATGAAGTAGCGACGACGCACGGGATATCCCAGAATCTCATATATGTAAATGAATCCGAGAATTCCGATTGAAATTCAGGACGGCAGGAGAAGTCAGCATTTCAATTTGACGTTAGGTTCTAAGCGATGTGACGCGTTTAAAAATATAATGGTTTTGTCGAAATTGTGGAGTGAAAGTGCACTAACGTATTTATTATGGTAAGTAATCAGTGATTTACCATTCTTAGAGCTTCTTAAGTTAGTGAGTTAGTTACAAGCTAGGCGCAACCACAGCACGGGAGCATTACACCTGAATCAATATTTTTCATTGAAACCCGTGATATTTGTCAACCGAGCGTTTGAAATTATAAACGAGAAAAAACGTTTAAATTTCCTGTCTATCTGAAATTCTTTGGATAAACTTATACAATCCAAATGTATCCTCCCAAAATGCAAATAATATTTCCCGCATTTTAATGCGGGGCTGCTAATCTTAAGCGTCCTGTTGCTTTGGTGCCTTAGATTGGAAGAATTATCATTACTCCAATGTCTCAATCGTATAATTCTGACGTGAACAAGGAATGCACATGAATAATTTCCCATTCCTTTCTCATCTAAAATAAACGTGAATTTTTAATTTTTACACGAATATTGACAATAAATAGCAAATTTTTTCCTAAAACCATCATTTGGTAAAACGTTAGCTGCAATTGTGGATTTGCTCATATTTCCACTCTCGTCGTAGGATTAATGCCTCAAATAACACTAAGTATTGCAAATCAGGAACACTAGCATTGACTTGAACAAGGAACACATCTTATACTTTGCTGAAGGCAATTGCAAAGGCTTAGCTTCAAACCTTCAGAATCCCACGTCGATTGCTGATCAAAATAAGAAAAGAAATAGCGTTTAATGTATGATCTAGAAATGTATATTCAATGAATTTTTTGACCGTGATTATGTATTTCTGGATTTAATACCAGACTGAAAATGAGTCCTAGACAATTAGAATCTTGACGGGATTCCTAACTATTAGAATCAATAGATCGCGAAACATATTGCAGGATAAAGTCGTCGACTAATTGCGTCGAGGGGATATTCGAATGATAATTTCGTGTCTCTTCCATTTCCACCTCGTCCAGGCAAATCACGTTCCCCTTCCTTACTTGTCCGAGTCATCTCCAATAAAAATTGCAACTTTTACCTCAACGAAGAACGAATAATTTCTAATATAATTAATACATCTGAGACCTCAACCGCAAGTCATTCCTTTCCTATCCCCGTTCACTTCTACTCACGGATTTCGAATAGCTTATTTTATACGTGTGTGCGGCCGAATTGCAATCAATTCGCAAGGTATAATTGCGGTCTCCGTTACCGACCCCCAGACAAGTCCTTACTTAACTAGAATTCTTAAAATGATAATTCACCTCCACTGCGGCAATAAAGAAAGTGAACATGAATGTTAGAAAAAAAAGAAGAGACGGAGAGAGGGGAGGAGAGAAATGTTTTGTTTTTTATAGCCGTTCCCAACAACCCTTTACGCAGTCATTTAAGACCAGCTTACAGCAATAAAGACCTCCTGGGGTGAGAATCGTTATTGAGACTTAAAAAGAGCTCTCACTCATCAAAACGGTCCCATAAAGAGATCGTTAACTTGGGTTTCGATCCTCTCACATAAAATTTTAATCCCATTCGACGAGGAATTGCTCACGGAGGAGGAATGAACAAGACGACCCAAAGAAAAACTGTGGGATAGTCGCCCGTAACGAACTGTGATCGATCGCTAACTCCATGGAAAGAAAGGAAAAACATATTTCTCAGCAGTTCTAAGAAGGTTCAAGAGTTCGTAGAAAGAAGTACCCGTGAAAAATCAAGGACTATAATGGCATTGACGTTTTCATTCCTTAAATTGTTTTCAATAATTTTTTTTATTTATGTTTATAACCTGAGAGTAAAATTTGATTATGCCCCGATACTTGGTAACGTCAAAACTTAACATGTTTCCTTTTTTGTAATGCCTACTGAACGCAGATAGAGTTTTTCACATCGAAGACATTTGAAAAAATGGTGGCAGCATATTCAAGACGAGGGAATAAATATGGTCGACGACAGATGATTCCTAAATAATTGTTTTTTTCCTCTTTGGTTAATTTTGATGACAGACAGTTTGTCATTTTCAGAACTACTCTCTCGGTGCAAACATTATTGGTGAAAATTGCCACAAGCAGAGCGCTTATGATTTATGAAATTTTTCACAACAAATTCCGAAGTAAGACCTAGTCCTCCGATCTCCCGTCAATCATAAAATACTTCGTAAGGAGTCATTTAATTGCCCTCTTCCTGTTTACCCGATCCTGTTTTAATTACGTAGGATTTATCTTAAACTGTCTTCATGGATTTAGACTGCTTCCATGTAAACTGGCCTAACCAATTTAAAAATGTTCACTTCTATGTATTTTGTTGTTGACAACATAAAAACTTGTTGGACTTCGCGAATTTCTTCGAGGCATTGATTCCTTTGGTAACCCCCATGATATGAAACGGCGAGCCCGAATGATAAGTCTCCCATCTGTCGAAGCTAGAAATGCATCAATTTTTTGGGGCGTAATACTTGAGAGCCAAAAATTTCACTGAAAACAAGAATTTATTTTGGGGAAATAAATCAAGAACACTTGATAACCGGCAATCACTTTCATGTAATTCCTTTCTTTTTTATGTATTTCCTTTTTATATATTCATTTGTTAGATAGTGTATTTCCCTTTTTGTTTTTCTATTGTTTTATTTTGATGATCGTCATAGTGATCAAAAATTAATGATAAATTATGATTGTTATCTGTGAGGCGATATTGTACGAGGGTATGGCCTATGGAGTAAATGAAGTGCAAAGTGATATACGAATTTAATTATATTAATCGTTTTGACAAGTTGCAATCATATGACTGTCAAAAATTTCATTTCTTACAATCGCACCGGATGGTGCAGTGGAAAATCATGCCTTATTATTTAAAAATCATTGCACTAAAGATGTTATGGGCACTAGATTACATAAAAGCCATCGCCGACGAGCACACCTTGTGGAACACTTTCATTGCAAATGAAACTTTAGATACTTTGTAGTTTTCCACACTTTTTTTTATTTAACCTCTACCAGTTTCAACGTCTCAGCGTTATTTTCAAGAGTACAGTAAATTTGAATTATTTTGAATTTCTTACACCCTTATATATATATGACCAGGGATAGTACCGGAACACGCCAGGAGAGGGAGAAGGTGAGGCCAATGCAGGGTGATAACGTATTTGGGAGAACAGCGGGACCAAGGTTAAGGTTTTGAGGAAGATTTGGGGTGAGGGAGGAACAGGCACAGTGAGAAGTGGTGAGTGGTTTAAAGAGACCTCCTTCTATCATTGATCATATGTATATAACCCTATGACTATCCTTAGCCATATATAAGACTGTAAGCTCAAATTTGCTGTAATCTTGAAGATGACGCTGAGACGTTGAAACCGGTAGAGGTTAAATAAAAAAAGTACCGGAAACTGCAAAGTATCTAAAGTTTCATTTACAACTAGTTCACACTCTGTTACATTCCGAATGCACCGCCCCAGTCGACAAGGCTGCCGAAGCTAGCTGAGAATAAAAACGTCCCAAACGGAACGAAAGCCCATCGCAAAAAGGGATTCCTAAAAATAACTTAGCCCAGATATGGGTACCCCCTTTTCGAGAGGCAAATCACACGCTAGGTGGACGATGCATGCCTCCTCCGATGGCCAAGACATCGATGTTCAGAAGTGAGAAGTGTGCCCTCCTCCACTCAAAGAGACTTCGACGCGTTTGTGTTAGGGGGTTGGGGACATGGGTGTCGGGGGGTGGGGATCAAACCTTCCAGCGACCCCCAGTGTGGTCATCCCTCCGATCCCCCAACCCATTTCCACATCAAGGTCACCCAAGGGCAAGGTCTAGCAGTGCTGCGAGGGCTGCCACAGGCTCCAGTACACTCTCTCACGCACGAGAGCCGCTGCTTGTTTCTCTCCAGGCCATGCAAGGCCACCTGTAGCCTTCGCTGGACTTCACCTCCCGTTCCTGCCGGCCAAGCCACGCCTGTCGGCCGTCCCTCCCCTTTTCATCCCCCCGCCAACCCCACTCAGTCTGCCGCCGCGGTGCGTTCAACCCTCTCCTTCCGAGCGGGACAGATCCGTCGTGTCCTCTCCGGCAGCGCAAATGAGCCCTCCGCAACGGCGAGGGCTGCAATACCACCAGGGATGTGATCCGAAAAGGCACTTTACGTTTCGTGCCGTAACTGGGAGGCACCCGAACTCTGAGTCCGAGCCTCGGCGTTGAAGGAGACCCAACCCTTCACCACGGATGGTTTATAGCACCAACTGACCAGTCACACTATAGTTTATAACTTCTTTAAGTTAAACATAAATCACAAAGCCATGTTCGTCTTTGTGTTACACTAGTCACGCTGATGAAAATGGTTTTTGCATCGCAGTCATACGATAGATGCCCTTGCCCTTGTACGACCTCATTTGGAATATCGAAATCCCTACGAAATCGGTCTAAACAACGAACTTGAACGTGTGCAGCGAAGATCGTCAAGATTTGTAAAGGGACGGTATGATAACCTTATTAGCGTTACCAGTCTGTTAAATGAATTGAATTGGGAATCATTGTCAGATTACAGGTTGAAATTAAGACTTAATCTCTTAAACAAATTCCAAGACCATATTTTCAGTGATGATGTAAAAAATATTTTGTGGACCCCAACTTACTATGGTAGACTGGACTATAATCACAAAATTAGAGAAATTGATTGCCGAACTGACAGATTCAAATGTCCTTTTTTCCTCGTACTATTAGGGATATGAATAACGGTAAATATATCCAGTACGAGTGTAGCAATGGATAACATTAGTAGCTGCATGTTGGTATAAGGATTTAAAGCTAACCCAACTAACGGCATGTTCTTGCATGGATGCTTTACTATTTTTATCTTTTTTAAATAGCGTAGTTTTGAACAGTACCTATACAAGTACTAATCCTTTTTTACGCATGATACGTAATGCATGTTTGGTGAGAGTTCACCCCCTGCCACACACCTTAATGGTGGCTTGCAGGGTATTATGTAGATGTAGATATTAACCGATTTACATGCTTTAGTAATTTAACGTATGTACATTAAACTGGCTTGGTTTACTAATGCACGTAAAATGGTCAATATATATCGTATAACTGTGTTTAAAAAACAGTTTTCATCAACGTGAATAGTACAGCACAAAGATAAACATAATTGTGCGATTTATGTTTAACTTTAAGAAGTTATAAACTAAAGTGTGACAGGTCAGTTGGTGCTATAAACCACCCGTGGTGAAGGGTTGGGTCTCCTTCTACGCCGAGGCTCGGACTCCGAGTTCCGGTGCCTCCCAGGTACGGCACGAAACGTAAAGTGCCTTTTCGGATCACATCCCTGAATACCACTACCAACGCACTACCGACACCGCGGCTGCTCTTACGGGACGCGACACGTGTTCCGCCACCATAAGGCGATCATAAGAGAATCCAATCGGCAAACTATTAATCAAGTTATACAACAATTCGTAGTAGAATAGCTCAGGCAAAAAAAGGGACTCCAACAAAAGAATAATCTACTTACAGCTGCATATACAAGCGTAGAAATAGCGTAAAACATACATCTGGAGAATGTTTCTTTACGGCAGTAAGGCAGTGAGTCTGTACAGCAGCGGAAAAGAAAAGGGTGGAAGCATTCGAAATGTGGTGCTGCCGAAGAATGATGAAGATAAAGTGGATCGACCGAGTGACAAACGAAGAAATCATAAGAAGAGTGGGAGAAAAGAGAAGTCAGCTGAATAAACTAAAAAGAAGAAGGGTCAACTTAATCGGCCATATCTTGAGACACGATGGCCTGATGAAGACTATCGTCGAGTGAAAAGTGAACGGGAAGAACGGCAAAGGAATCTCGTATGAGATACATGGAATAGGTGGAGTAGGATGGTAAAGAGAGGAATTACGTTAACATGAAGAGTTAGCCCGATAGCAGAATCGAGTGGAGGGCTGCGTCAAACCTGTCTTAAGATTGTTGACCGATGATGGTGATGATAATAAGATACAAATGAGTGAGATCCAAGGAGGTTAGAACGTGCTGGAGGAGGCATCACAGCTGATGTGAGCAGCCATCTTGGTAAGCACAAAACATTCGGGCTTGCTAGTCGCGATGCTCACAGGATAAATTGTTTTTCGCGTGGTAAATATTCGAGTATGAACATGAATGAACATAAAGTACATGAATAATGGAATGCATTTTTAAAATTCAACAGAGAAACAAAAGTAAGTTCGCAAACACCCCAACAATCGTCAAATATGTAATTTAAATAGGTTAAACTCGAACCAGTTTTAGTAATAAAATTAACTATCAGGGTAATCAATTGCATTCATAACCACCTTAAATAGCCGTAGGAATATTGAGATACCATTGCGATGAAATTTTGGTGCGATTTAATTGCTATTTATAAATATATATATATTTTTATAGTCAGGAATTTAGGTAAATTAAAATTAAAATGGCAAAAATGTTTACAACGTTTCGGATATGTATGTACCTATCCATCTTCAGGGCTGTAATGTTGTGCATAATGCTGTAAAACTGCTTACAATCCATTTTTAAAAACAGTATGGTTTAAAATATACAATAAACTGCCATTTAAAAGAAAAATTGTGAAGAATCTTCAAAATTCCAATCCTTCAAGTTTTTTGATAATTTATTTACATTTGTAATTTCGTTGCTTGGTTTATTTCATTGTTCAATTATTATGTTTCATTTCTTAACTTACAATATATTTGACTTAAATTTGATGTCTGTCCTTTTATTACACCTTTTTTGTTTTTGGAAATATAGAAATTTCTTCGAATAACCTTTTTGATAAATTTTGTTCCGACTATAATTTTAGCTTCTTCGAAATTAAATGTGTCACTGTTATTTATTATCATCTGTTTTTCCCAATTGATTTGCTACTGCACAAAGTTGAATTATACGTTTTATAGATGTTTTGTGTTGGGATTTAAATTGACCTAAACTCCTGAATATAAAAAATATGTATATTATAATAAAAGAGGTCGAGAAAACAGATCATATGAATTGTTATTAATGCTTTAATACACATGCATTCCCAATAAGAGGCCATAAAAAACGCCATGTTTTGTACGGAGTAGGCGGGTCTAATTGTTCCCAAGCACCCCTATTCTGGCTTCATCGTTATAAATAGGTTTAGATCCAGTGCGGGAATTAAGGTGAATGCATACCGCTTTCTACCGCTGTTAGTATTCTTTGTTGGAAAGTTACTAGTTTTCTTTTAGTTCTCCCGCCTAATTGTTCCTTCATGTGGCATTTCTCTTTTCAGAGTAGCATATTTCCTACCCCTCTTCATGATTTCCGAGATAATACCTTTCTTTTCCTACCTCTGCCTGTTTTACCCAGCAAGCTAACTTCGATAATGGCCTTCAGTATCCCGTTGTCGCAAAATACCAGCCTAACCTGGAATAAAGATTAACCATAAGGACACTAGAGTGATTAGATTCTCTCGGAAAATAAGCGGGGGATAGACAAAACGTAAGAGGGGAAAAATGGGTCACGTTGAGCATTTTTAGCTAATTATGTTGTACTAAGGGCGATGACAGACGTAGTTTCTTAGTTACAGGCAGTTGAATTGCGTTAGCGACTAACGCTTCGATTGCCTCGGGCGGAGGCAAGTCACTCAGCTGTACATGCAACGAAAACATGCTGTAACGAAAAGCATAGTAAAATTAGATTTGGGGCTTGTCTCTGTAAGGTTGCTAAGGGCAGAATGGAGGCGTTTACTCGAAACCGAAATCGCAACGTTGTACACGAAATGGTTAGATGGAAACGAAAAACGAATTTTAGTGAAAAAATTAATCTTCTAACCACAACTATTCACTGATAAATCAAAAATTAAAATAAGCAAGCAAGTTGACGTCCACCGAAAACGCTGCTTTGATAACTTTGACGTCATTTTCCTCCCGTCCTTGACTGCTTTTAGGGGAAGGGAAGGGAGTGGAGGGGGGTTCTCGGAAGGTCTGCTCACACAGATCCTGTCGCAATCGCTCCCATTGGTGGAGACAGCTGTGTCCTCCCCCACTGCGATAAAGCGAAGTAGCTTCGCGGGCTCAGTTGTGATTGGACGAAGTCAACGACGTCAGAGGTTGCACCACGCCCACTTTTCCAAAAGGGTTAAAAACATCGGTTTTTCGCCGCTTATAACTCGAGAAATAATTGACGGATCAAAAAACGGAAAAATACGGGTCTTTTTATTTTCGAACTCTATCAGATCCGGCAATTAAAAAAATATGGTAAAGGACCCCACTGAGGAGAGTGGATAAGAAGAGATTGCGATGTAAGTAGTGTATGCACGGAGTAGTATTTTATGCATGCCTGCATGGTTTTGTAAAGTATGATACCTAAGTAAAAATGCACTCTGGCCACTCAAGGATTGACCCCTAAGCCAGCACGTTGACCTACTCCCCCCTTCCCTTCCGCTGGTCGACCACTCCTTTCCTCACTAGCTCTCCCTTCTCCCTTACTTCCTCTCCATCCCGAAAGCGACACGATCACAACTTTAGGAGCACTGCCGCTGTGATCCAAACATAGGCACTGCTTTGAATTCCCTTTCGGAGAATTTGTACCAGGACGTGAGCGAGCGACAGAGAGAGATAGAGAGGAAGAAAAAAATGGAGAGACAGGAGGGGAGGAAAAAAAAAGAAGGGAGCAGTCCGAAGCCTAAAAATAAAACGCTCTTTACCATTCGGAGACCCACGACCGTGAGAATATCGCTCTTGAGTGTCGCCCAGGGTCGCTCTGGCGTTGCGATATGAGATCACGGAGGAAGCACTCCTACTAGAAGTTCCTACCTTTCTCTCTCCTTCTCTAAAAGGGTTCCGTTCCCCTGCGCGCAATCTACCCTCGTACATCGACTCATGTCGGTCGGTGGACCCAGAAAGAGGGGCGGGGGGAGGCATTGTTGCGCGGGCCGCGAGAGAGATATTCATCTCGGGTGCTGGGGACGGAATCACGTCTCCGGCCTGGAAAAATCCAGGAGGGTCGGAATGAAGCACCATAAGGCACGCACCACGAGCTCTCCCCAAAAGGCACCGCGGGTCGCCTTTCAACGCACACGAATGCACGTGCGGAGAGAAGGCATGTACGTACAAATCCGGAAATTAGGATTCCCTGTACCTCAAGGGTCCGGCAGAGCGGCAAGGTGAAGTTCAAATTGTAGACCGGCGAGTTCGGTTGTGAGTGACTTGTAGTCAATTATTGCATGTATTTATCGATATACCGACCGTATCACTAGCAAATAATCTTAAGGTGCGTTTACACGTAGCAGTTGACTGTTATGATAATCAACTGCTAACAAATGTCAAGCCCCACTCGCATGTGTAAATAGCAACTGCGATGCGAGTACAGGTCGATACTGGACACCTGTCGAACACTATCGATCCTAGTTCGAGCTATTAGCAAAGTTGAAGCCCGTCTACTTTCCAGCGGAAATGTGTCCAACACAATCGCAACAAACGCCAACGGAAAGCAATACACGACGTCTAATGCCGGCAATTTGGATATCACTCCCCAAAGGGGAGATTTTCCTCTTTAAAGACTGGGAACAAAAGATAATCGCCAATGGAATTTGCTGCTTGTAAATTTCATGAAAATTTAAGCATCAATCACTATTGAAATAAAACGCTTTTTATTTGTTATGACAACGCCTAAATAGCGGCTTCAAGCTGCAGAAAAGTTGGTGCAGATGCATCAGAGCAGTAGCGATATAGATCATCTCGCGACTGTCATAGTAGCCAACTGCTACGTGTATACGCTGCTTTAGGTTAATGAAAATGTTGCTAGCGATATCGTAGACGTGAATGAGTAATAACATGGGACCAAAAACTCTTCCTTGTGGAACACCGGAGTCACCCTTTGAACACAGACATTCTGGTCGAACGAATTGATCTGGTATCCCATAAGGCTATAAAATGGGAGCTCTATCTTCACCAAACCAAAATTCAGATTGAACACTGGTGGCATCGGAGTGTACGTAGGTTAATGTGAGAAGGAAACTGTGGATGACACTATGAATCCATGTTAAGGATTGGGAACTATCCGCGAATACCTTACTCGCTGAAATGCACAATAGCAGAATGTCCACAAGGAAAAAATCCTCCTCGTCCGGGACTCGGATAGGGGTGCGGGTTCGAGTCCCGGACGAGGTGGATTTTTTCCTTGTGGAAATTCTGCTACAGCGCAACCATGGTTTTTCTCATACCACGAAAACTTTTGACAGCAGAAAGCGCGAGGGAGGGTCGGTTGGCGTCCTGATGTAAAGCAGATCATAAGAATAAAGAGAGATGCGAAAGAGGATGTAGTTTGGTACTCATTGGTTCCCTGCTAACAGCTCGGCAGACCCATCAGCATCTATGTAATTAAATTTTTATTTTAGAGTAGTCTGTAGTGCATTATGCATGTATTAACAACCAATCCCTTAATTACTATGCAGATACTAACCATCTAGTTGCATGAGACCCTAATATGTAGAACGTTTCCATTTAGTAGCTTGCTTGAATCTCAATAGTGCATGTTTGGTGATCTTCACCCCCTGCCACACACTCTCGCGGTGGCTTGCAGGGTATCGCGTAGATGTAGATGTATGTACTAATACCCTCCAAGTCGCCGCAAGGGTGTGTGGCAGGGGGTCAAATACCATCAAGTATGAATTATCAATCAAGGAGAACCCTTACTACCATGCGTGCATGTAAAAAAACGCTACCCCGTTCAAACCCTATTTACATGAAACCAACATTCACAACACTATCACCCCGAGGAAAACATTAAGCAAGCAGGCACGTGAAATGTTGGCCACAAATGGCACCATATTGTTAGTTGATAAAAAGTAATATAACCATTTCTATAAATAAATAAAACTATGAACTTATATTTCCAAGAGCATGGACGAGTTAGAATGTTAAAACGAACACGTTAAAAAAATTACAACATTCTTATTTCTATGTCAAAATCTACAATAACTATAATGGATTTTGACCTGGAAGTTACATTCTCTTACTAAACGTTCAAGCTGACCCCCTGCCAGCTTGAAGATCTTACAGAAAGTAAGCGCTTAAAACTTCAACTCTTGAGAGACATTTTCTTCGGCAAAGGAATTCCCGCTATTTTATTACCATCCACCGCAGTGCAAGAGGATAAAGAGAAATGTGGAAGAGTGTGTCGGCTGGTAAACATTGGTTCTCTGATAACCCTCCCGGCGGACCTCCCCGTCAACTTGAAGATCTCACCGACGCTTGAGAGACAATTTCCTCGGCCAAGACATTCCCGCTATTGCATTACCATCCAGCCCTTCCGGGATCTCGCGTTCAGCGGAATGTGGGGAAGGGGCGAAGGGATGGGAAGGGGTCGGATGTCCAGCTTGGGAGGGAACCGGACCGCGGCATGCATTATTTCGATGGAGATACGACTAGGGGTGGTGAGGGGGGGGAGGGTTGAAATCCATCTTTCCCGGGATCCCACATCTCTCCATCCCCAAACTCCTCGCAAGCATTCAAAGGGGACCCCTGACGGACCATTGTCCACTCCCCCTTCCTTTGACGGGCTTTTTTCCGCCCCCGACCCCACCCACACCCCCCTACTACCCTATTCCTTGAATACCTCGTCTCACTAAAGAAGCATGAGGGAAGAAAGACGTGGAGGAGGATGTAAACGCCACGGTGCTGAAGAGAAAGGATGAGAGGAGACATACGTGAAGAAAGAAGAAGAGAAAAATGGTCGACTGAAATTCTACGAAACTTGAAATGCATAGTGTGAATGCATTCCGTCGATACATTCATCAAATCGATTTACCAAAGTTGACCTAAAACTAAGACATTTGAAGCTATGCATTTAATGATGAAATTAATAATTTAGTACTCTCATCATCATCATCATTGGTCAACAATCCTAGGATTGGTTTGAAGCAGCTTTCCACTCGATTCTTCTATCGGCCAACCTTTTCGTTGTGACGTAATTCTTCTCTTTTACATTCTTCACAACTTGTTCCATATATCTCATACGAGGCCTGCCTTTTCCAATCTTCCCGTTCACTTTTCCCTCGACGATAGTCTTCATCAGGCCGTCGTGTCTCAAGATATGGCCGATTAAGTTTTCCCTTCTTCTTTTTAGAGTTGTCAGCAGACTTCTCTTTTCTCCTACTCTTCTTAGCACTTCCTCGTTACTTACTCGGTCGATCCATTTAATCTTCAGCATTCTTCTGTAACACCACATTTCAAATGCTTCTACCCTTTTCTTCTCCGCTGCTGTCATCGTCCATGATTCACTGCCGTAAAGAAAAATGCTCCAGATGTATGTTCTGATGAACTGTTTCCTTACTTCTATGCTTGTATTTCCTGCTGTAAGTAGATTCTTCTTTTGAAAGAATGCCCTCTTTGCCTGGGCTATTCTACTCACTATTTCTTTCTTGCTTCGTCCATCGTTGGTTACTCTGCTTCCCAGGTAACAGAACTCTTTCACCTCTTCCAGTTTCTGTTTTCCTAGTTTAACGTTGGTTTTGGCCTCTTCTCTTTTGCTGCACACCAATATCTTAGTCTTCTTCTTATTGATCTTCAGCTGATATCTGCCCATAGTCCTTTCCATGGTTGTTAGCATCTTATTCAGCTCCTTCTCTGTCTCTGCTATGAGAGCTATGTCATCAGCGAATCGTAGCATACTGATTGTTTCTCCGTGGATTTTTACTCCAGAAAACTTCTCCTTCACTTCATTTATGGCTCTCTCGATGTAAACATTAAAAATTACGGGAGACAGTGCGCAGCCTTGTCTCACTCCTTTCCTTATTCTTGCCTCTTCACAGCTGGGTCCAGATTTAATCACAGCAACTTGGTTTTTGTACAGACTGTGTATAATTCTTCGGTCATTGTAGGACACTCCAATTCCCTTCAGAATTCCAAGCATTGAATCCCAATCCACGTTGTCAAAGGCCTTCTCTAAATCCACAAATGCAATGAATGTCGGTTTGTTCTTCTCCATTCTCTTCTCTATAAGTAGCCTAAGGGCCAGTATTGCTTCCCTTGTACCCTTACTTTTCCTGAATCCGAATTGATCTTCATCCAGGAACTCCTCTGCTTTTCGTTCTATTCTTCTGTAGATGATCCTGGTCAGTATCTTCGATGCATGTGTCGTCAGGCTTATAGTCCTAAAATTTTCGCATTTCTCTGCTCTCTTCTTCTTGGGAATAGGAATGATGATGTTTTTCTCGAAGTCCCTTGGAATTTCCCCTGTTGAATACATGTCGCAGATGGTTTTGTAGAGATGAATTAATGTCTTCTTTCCTGCATTTTTAATTAGTTCTGCAGGGACATCATCAATACCTGAGGCCTTATTCATCCGAAGATCCCTTACTGCAGCGTCGAATTCCGATCTTAATATTGATGCCCCCATATCATCTATTTCCACTTCGCTTTCCTCTTCAA
Organism: Platycnemis pennipes; assembly: GCA_933228895.1. Taxonomy (NCBI): domain Eukaryota; kingdom Metazoa; phylum Arthropoda; class Insecta; order Odonata; family Platycnemididae; genus Platycnemis; species Platycnemis pennipes. The sequence goes on along the minus strand of OW121851.1, from coordinate 112,661,939 downwards.
TAGCTTTTGTGCTGAGATTTTTTCCATTGTATAGCTCTTCCAGATATTCTTTCCATCTCTTCACTTTGTCCTCGTTTTCAATCAAAATTCCTCCATTCTTGTCCCTTATGGCATTGCATATTGCGCTCCGTTCCTTGAAGTGGTTCCTCACTTTGCAGTCCTTCACTTGGTTTCTAAATCTCTGCTTCACTAAAATGTAGTCTATTTGGCATCTTCTTCTGTCTCCTGGCATTTTCCATGTGTATCTTCTGCGGTTGTGATTTTTAAACAATGTGTTGGCAACCACTAACTTATGTTGAGTGCAGAACTCCAGCAGCCTTTCTCCTCTTTCGTTTCGGTTTCCCAATCCGTATTTTCCAGTTATTCTTCCATCTTGACCTTCGCCGACGATAGCGTTCCAGTCTCCTAAAATAATTAGGTTTTCTTCTCCTCTTACCTGTTTTATAACTTCCGTGATATCTTCGTAGACGTCTTCCACTTCTTCATCTTCATAGTCAGTCGTAGGCATGTAAACCTGCACCACCACGGTATCTACAGGTTTGGTCTCGATCTTCACCATTATTATCCTTTCATTGTACTGCAGGAAGCTCTTCACACGCATTCCGGCGCTCTTTCTGAGCATGATCCCTACTCCAGCATTACCATTTAATGATCCTGTATGTATAATCCTGTAGCTTCCACTCCAAAAGTCTCCTTCTTCGGGCCACTTCATTTCGCTGATTCCTAATACGTCGAGGTCCATTCTTCGCATTTCTACCTTCAGGTTCTCCAGTCTTCCACAGGTCCGAAGCGATCTCACGTTCCATGTTCCTACCCTAAAAAGTGTATCACATTTGACTGATGTACTCTCTCGGGTAGTCCCCGCCCGGAGATCCGAATGGGGGACTATTTTACCTCCGGAATATTTTACTCGAGAGGGTGCCATCACGTCTTGATAATAAAGGAAAGAGTGGAGTAGCTGCGACTCCTCGGGATATTAATGTGGTGGTTTCCCCTTGCCTTCCACATCGCAGTACTACAGCCGTTAAAGTAAATGTTACCACGCCTGTAGTGAAATGAGTGTCACTGTACCGACCACTGTGGTCTCCACCTTCACTCATGTGAAGAAGAGCTGCTGCCCTCTCCTCCGGGTGATGAGAAGCGTAATTTTTGGCGGCCTCCCGTCGCCAAGTCACGGCATCTTCACAGGTTCTGTATTACTTAGAGGCCTATCTTACCCAGGGATAGACCAATACCCCCTCGGAATGCCGTCGCTTTTTGTCCACGACTGCTTATTCGACGAGTAAACTCGCTTATCTCGCAGCTAACCTCTATATCTAGAGGTCGACCCACCATCCGCAACCCGGTGGACGCACTCGGTGGCTTTAAGCTCAGCCGCGAGTTTAGTACTCTATCCACATTAATTAATGCAATAACCACGTTCTTTGCAATTCTCTGTCATTTTTAAGGTTGAAAATTGCTGGTTTTTTTACAGAGACCAATTGGTCGTCGAATATTTTGTTGTGAACAACGGATTATTTTTTGGCTTCGTCACACAAAGTAGGGCTTGAATTGGTCCTCATATTAAAATTTTTCCTCGCATTAAAATCTCAGGCGTACCTTGATTCGAAAAATGCCGATTGCAAGGATACTGACAATAAGACAATTGCCGGCCCATTTTACTTTTGTGAATGCGACAGACAAGTGCAAATTTCGTATAAAGAAACACTTCTTGGAACGTAAATGAGCGTCATGAATTCTTTAAAGCGGCTCTTTTGCTTTGGAATGGTGAGCTTCGCGCAGAGAAACTGTTCTCAGGTATGCAAGAAGTTAGCGTGCGCTGAATATTTAAACCCCTCAAAGCTCCGGTCATTCTGAATGAGTTACGTCACGAGACACGTTCTCTGATGATGACAAGTATTTTTCGCACGAATTTTTCACTGATCTGTCTCGATGAATGGTTCTTTCTTATGGACACATTTTGCATTAACGACTCACATTTTTTCTTCCGACACTTTCTTTTACGACAATATTTCTACCAAGACATGGTAAGGTTCTAACTAGTAAGGCACGACGGGTAGATATTACTTATGCATGAGTGAGTAATCGAGGATATAAGACGGCGAAAGAAGATAATACCCCCACGTTTTCTTCGGATATGTGTATCCATGGAAACCTTATGCTTTAGTAAACATTAGAAGATTAATTAAGAAGGCAAGACAAAAACAAACAAAACCACAGACGCCGAGCAGAACAATAAGCGTAAATATCAATGGGCAATATTTTAAAACTATAAAGGAATTAAAACTAGCTAATATTAGGACAGAAGACGCAATGAGAACGGTGAGTGAGTCAAACACCGAAACGCTGTAATTATATGTACTCATCTTGTGGATTTACTCAGAAACAAATGCATGCAAATTATACTCCCATGAAAAACCAGATCCTTAATTCAACATTTAAAAGAATTACTCCGTAGACTTTTCTGAAGTCGTACATTGGATAAAGAATAGTCCTCAAAATTGTGCTTAACTGAATGATGAGGTATGATTATTATGGTATTTTTTGTGCCAGTTTGCCTTAAAAAAAAGTGGTTATGTGGTAAATTTACGTATTTTTCTTATACCAGCTTTCATTTTTTCATACACAGTGAGTATCCTAAAAATCACACAGGATGAGGCTATGTAGAAATTTAGACGTAATCTCTTAGATAAATTCCAAGATAATATACTAACTGATGACTTAAAAATAATTTGCGAACCCTAACTTACTATTGTAGACTGGGTCATAATCATAAAATTATAGGAATTGATTGCAGAACTGACAGATTCAAATTTTCCTTATTTCCTCGCACAATTAGGGATATGAAAAGCGCTAAATATATCCAATAGAATAAATATGAGACTATCAATGGCAATCGATAGCATAGGTAGTTGCGTGTTGGCATACTATTGCATGCTTGCTTTGATGTTTTAATCTTTTTTTAAATTGTGAAGCTTAGACCAGAATACAAATACCAATTATTTTCATGCATGACATATAATGCATGTTTGGTGTGAATTCACCCCCTGCCACACACCTCTATGGTGGCTTGCAGGGTATTTCGTAGATGTATGTAGGAATGCTTCATCGTCTACAACTATAGGGTGAAAGCTTCCTCTCAGGTGTATAAGTAAGGTAGGGAGCACTTAGAAGTAGCCTCTTTACCATCCCATCACCACAAGAACCGCCGCACATACGACCTTCACGTCCCGTCGTCCGAGAGATGTTCTCACTAAGTAAGCTCTCACAATATCTGAGCGCGAGTTACAAGCATTTGCCATTTCATCAAGCGAAACATGAGATTGTCGCGTGGGAGAAAAATTATGGTTGGGACATGAAGACGATGATATGGGGGAGAGAGGGATGGATGAGTCAGGGGGTGGCAGAGAAGATGCATAGGATTGGACCAAAAGGACGATAGATCTCGAGGGACTGGTTCAAGCGAGATGAAAGGACGGGGGATATTGTTCACGTGAGGTGGATGGGTGACACCTCAACTCACAATTATTCAAACACTCAACTCCCCTTCAGAGAACCCCGACTCTTTGACTCCTTCGATTTTCGTGCACCTTATCAACCCCTGCCATCTCCCACTTTCCCCTTTCCCTTATCGAGGAAAAGGGAACGGGTATCCTTTCGGCACGTCGACCCCTTTCTGCCTGTCCCTCTCCATCTCCGCATCTTGACCCCTGACTCTCCGAACGTCTCCCGATCCCTCACCGGCCTCTCCTTGTCTCTTATCTCTCCTCGTCGACCATTGTGTGCAGAGCCCATCTTTTCACCCTCGGAGAAAAATTGTCCGCGTCCAGCGTGACTAAATCTTGATTTTTTTCTTCCAGGGGTGTGCCATTCTTTTCCTTGAGGTGGATACGATTCATATACGTAACCCATTCATAAATTTTTTCGAAGGGACAGGAGATGTTGAAATCAACCACTCCTGGCAAGACCAAGATTCGATCACGAGTCATCGTTCTCTTTCGACCGTAGCGCATTTTCATTAACCCATTAGTAAAGGGAATGGTGAAGTGAGAGTTTAATGGCACATATAGAGGGATTTACGATAGTGAGGCCTTGACGACAGCAGCGGAAGAGAAATCAAAGTTGGAAGCATTCGAAAGAATGTGCTACAGAAAGATTATGAAGGTAAAATGGACTGCGCGAAGGACAAACGTAGAAGAATTAAGAAACTGTGGTAAAAGAGAAGTCTGTTGAAATTTTTAAGCCCTAATTGGGCATGTCATGACACATCATGGGCTAATTAAAACGAACATCGATGGGAATGGGAATAATGGCAAAGGAAGGCCTCACATGAGATGCATGGCGCAAGAAGTGAAGGATGAAAACGGAGGAGTAATACATGGTAGACTTGGGGTTTAGGTGCTTCAACGTACTGAAATACTACCTCACAATCTAACCTAAGATCTTACTTTCAGGATAAACAAAACATCCATGCCTTGGGCCGGATTCGAATCGTTGACCTTTGGGTTGCGACGCCAGCGCAGCAGTGATCTGACTAACATGGCTGGCCGTGAAAGAATAACAGTTATAAAAGTAAATAAAAAGATAAGCTGATTGGAGAATCGAGTGCAGAGCAACGTCAAACAAATCCCAAGATTGTCGACTTATGATGATGATGATCTACATCTACATCTACACGATACCCTGCAAGCCACCGCGAGGGTGTGTGGCAGGGGGTTAAGATCACCAAGCATGCACTACTAACATGCAAACTAGCAACTATAGGGTCTCATGCAACTTGATTGTTAGTATCTATAGTATTTAAGGGGTTGATACAAGCATCATGCACTACAGAATACTCTAAAATATTTCCCCTACCTATCCCTTTGCTATGCTGCCTATTCTGTTCTCTTACAGTACGAGGGAAAAATGCCATTTTGAATCTATCGGTAAGACAATCTATCAAATATTTCCCCTACCTATCCCTTTGCTATGCTGCCTATTCTGTTCTCTTACAGTACGAGGGAAAAATGCCATTTTGAATCTATCGGTAAGACAATCTATCTCTCTAATCTTATTTATCTGGTCGAATGTAGCATAATACGCTGGTTTTTTTTAAATATTTGCCTAACATCTTCAGTAAAGCTATCCGATAGAAATTTCTCCAATAGATTTAATCTGTACTTTAACCTGCGCTCTGAGAATGATTCCCACCCTAATTCTTTTATTAATTCTGAAATGCTACTCAACCTATCGTAACGCCTTTTAACGAACCTAGCTGCTCTACGCTGTACACTGTCTAGTTCTCTGATCAACCTAATTCATGATGATTCAATAACAAATGATGAACTTATATAGGTATTTCTGCGCTCAGATGAACGGATGCAGCAAAAGTGCTGCGTTCACATATTTTGGGATTACTGAATTATAAGGCTTCCAACTAGAATAAAGGCACATTCCAACCATAATTAACAGTACAGATATGATTAATTCGCCAGAGTACAATGCCCAATCTTCCCAACTGCAACCACTAAGTGCCACATTTTTCTCTCAGAGTATATGTTCTCTTGAGAAAATAATGGCTGATATATGACTGATAGGTGATATAAAATTAGAAAATACGCTTCTCATTGATCAAAATGATTCATCTCAGTAAACACTTGAGGTGAAAATTTTGTTATCAACAATCCATCTTTGATTTGGAGGGAGATACTGGAGAAGTCTTGGTTTTTTAGTCTGAAGATCTTACGTTAGTCTGACAACTAAGGTTATATTGCACCGTATAACCGGTATAACCTAAGCACTAAATCCAAATACAAACAAAATATCCATTCCCGCGGTGGGATTTGAACCCGTAGCCTAATGGTTACAAGACCGGCGCGTTATCGGCCTGGCTACCGCAACCAGAATTGAATTAAATTAAAATACCAGTACCATGCAATAGAAACTATCCGCATGAGAAATGAATCATCAATAATAATTACTACCCTACTCTTAGGCATTTATTTCATCATCATTTCCTTAATTTTCATCGCTTCATTGCAACTTTTTGCAAACAAATTCCAAAAACACAGCGTGATTGCCCTTTAATGTAAACACGTGAAAAATAAATGAAAAATTTGAAGTGGGATTTGGTGTTTTTCCAATGTATTGCCAGAGTAAACATTTATCGGGTTCTCCAGCGGGTTGAGAGGCCGGCAAGAAAAACCTGGAAACGATAGACGAGTATTACTTCGAAATGTCGGCACTGAAGGGCCTGACCCGGCGGAGAACCCGAGAAGTCCTCATTGAAGTAATAATTTTAGCAACAAATTCCAACATGGACTACGAAAATAATACACTTCGTTGGTCCCTTCTCTAAATGGCAACAATAGTTGAATTAACTAGAAGGCTAGATTGATACGACTTCAGAACGTCCAACAAAGTCGGACTTCGGCTTCTTATCCCTCCCTTCGAAGCGATCATTTTAGCCAACTAATAGTTGAAGTCTACAGCTCTTTGATATGCGCAACCGAATGGGTACATTACGTGAGGTAGGTAAATGCAGCCCTTCCTCTCATTGTCGGCCTACGCCCGTCCACTTCCTTTGGGGACAAGGGGGTTGGGAAAGGGTTGAGCCCTTGGATGAGCGGGGAGTGAGAGGGTGGGTGGGAGGGAATAATGGGAGGCCCTATATGTGCGCCACTTAGCGACTCATGGCTGTGCATGGCATCCGGTCCCGACTGATACGCTTTTATTTTCCGATCTTCCTCTTTTTTTTCTCTCCGTCGACATTTTGTCACGCGGCAGCACCGTCGCCAGCGCAGTCGGGACGAGCATGGCGCGACCGGATATGCATGCAAGAGTCATAAAGATTGTTTAATGGCAGAATAATTTCTTGAAGGGGGGGAGAAGGAGAATTAAAGAGCCTCCTGAGTGCGCGTAAAATTGTGAGAAAGATCAAGAAGAAAGTTTATCTATCAAGAAGTAATGAGTGACAAAGATTTCTTCATGATTGATTTCGATTCATTGATTTCGGAGACGTATTTACCGCGGAAAACGTCGGTAGTTGTGGAAACCGGTGGCGTGATTTTGAAGTAAATAACCTCAAATTATTCGAGAAACTACTTGAAATTACAATGCTGGTCGTTATCATCACATCTATAGTCTACAATGTTAAGTACATGTTTTATTGGCCATTTCTTTCATTCTTTTCACCAGGCAATGAACCATCCATGGAAGTTCGTTAAATAAATAGATTTTATTTTCTTTTTTTGTACTGCCATAGTCAAAAGTTTGAAACTTTTTGAAACGTGTTTCCAGCCGTAAAAACGCACTCTTTCATCGGCATGAATGGTCGAGAAATCGTTTTTTTTGGTGCTTAAACCTCGGCAGCATCGCATCTGCCGGGCCAGATGCAAGGTGCAGGATGGAGCTGTCCAATCTCAATCAGGAGCGCAGAGCCATTAGGGTTCACCGAAGAGGATATTCCGCCGCGATCCCAAGAATGCGATTCTGCACTCAAGTCACCTGTAGATGGAGTGCCAACAATACCTCTCTATATCGTACAACAGACGTTTAAAATTCACGGGAGCCTTTCTGGTAACTTGTGCGATGAAGAAAGAATAGTAAGAAATATTTCAAGTTTTCTAAAGGAAGCGGGACTTCTTAATATTACATAAAAAAAATATATATATACTAAAAGCTGTAAAGCCAAATAGTACAATACACAAAATATAATATAGATAATGGTGCAAAATTCCATCGTTGTTGGTACACCCTTAAACTCCAACTACCACTACTCCATAAGGAATTTCTGAAATCCACTAATATCAACCGGGGGCGTTTTTTCGCTATTTTGTACATTTTGTATAACTCAAAATATTTTCAGCACTAAATTTTCGTTTTTAATTACTTGTGGAATTGGAATCATTATAAAAAAGAATCTTTTAGTATTTTACGTTTGGCGATGACAGCTATAAGGTGGCCTTGGAAAAAAATCAATCAAACATCTGCTGCGGAGGTGTTTACATTGACGTTCTGCGACTATCAAATAATTCGATAATAGTAACTACCAGTGTATATAAAGAAGTACCTATCTGTGTTGGTGTTTCTCTGTATTCCTCAAACTTGATTTTCATGCATAATTTCTTTCGAGAAAGTTTTTTATTTTGTCATAATATTTCGTTTAATTTAAACGAATTTTAAAGTGTGAAGCTCGTGAAATAATTAGATTTTTAATGTTTTTAAGCTGTAAATGAAATATATAACATTATATTCGCAATTTAAAAAAATTTCGGACTGTAGAACTATTAGTTATTGAAATATAACTTATTGTTCACAAGTCTACATAAAACATCAAAAGATTTAAATCTCCTCCGGCAACTGGGTTAAAATCCATTTAAATCTCCTCCACGCTTGAAGGGTTAATATATTTAGTGGAAATCTTCCTAACCAGTAATCACTCTGTTACTAGGTAGACAGTAGCCATCTAGTTACACGTCACTTTTATACCTTTATACTCTTATAACTTTTGTCCAAGTAGTAATATCATTGTAGTTCGTAGATGTAGAACTACTAAACGGGAACATGTTAGATATAATAATTTAGAATTATAGCTTCCTTCAAAAGCGTCATCTAGGAATGGGCATCAAATATTGGACGGGCATTTGTGAACATTCTCCTTCGCAATATCGATGGTTTTCAGAGTGTTCTCCATTGAACAATCAAAGGGTGAAGCGGAAACTCTGATTCTTTTTCCTCATTGCAAATTAAAGCTCTGGACAATCGTATGTCGCATGTAACATCGTGTCATTCCTCATTGCATTACACGCACGGCAAATTATTAAGGATTATTATTAAAAAATAATAGTATTATGACATATTATAATGCTCAAACCTGAAAATTTTGATAAGTGAAGGGGAACTGTGCTGTGGAAATTTTTCTGCTAAAATAGCTCCGCGGCTTCTACAAGTACGAAAAAACTGACCTATATTTTCAGAGTAGGTACTGTAACGTAACAATTGAGCCGCCAATATCGACAATGCAATGTGTAAAAATGGTAATTAAGGAAACAATGGGACAGAGCGAGAATCGGGGAGTTGTGTGTTATGTTAGACGCGGTGGTGTGGAGACGAAAAAGTGACGCGTGCTTAAGAAAGGGCATTATTTGTGAGCTAGTCGGTGTCTGTGTGGGTGAATAAGCATTCGTGAGGGAAGATAAGTGTATATTTGTGTTGTGTCCGATTTGATTTAAGAAGTGGCTCGAAAGAAAAGAAAGTGTGAAAGCGTATGGCCTGTTAAGTGCGAGCCTGAGGAGAAGTGTATTTTGTTTGTTTGTGTTTGATTAACTTTATAGCGCATTTCGTGAGGGAAATTTTATTGTCTGTGCATGTTATATGTAATAAATGTGTGAGATATACTATATAAACGAATATATTACAGTACCCTGCGCATCACCTCTAGGTTGCACAACAAGGTTTGGTCCCCACAGGACAAATTATGCGTTTTATCATTATTCAATTATTACTTCTAATGCCGACTATAACTTGCGCAGCAATGTAACTCCACTCAAGAGCACAGGCGTTAAAATGTTTTTTGAAAGGCGTTTTTGCAACCATTTTTCACTCTACTATCGAAATTTTCAAGATGATGTATAATTTACGTCGAAATGTATCGAATTTCTGGACTTTTTTCAAGAGATCAATTTCACTATCACCTTCAAATCAATAACTGTGAAATAAGCTTCACTAAGCATTAAAATTCCGAATTAACTCTAACGTGAAAGAGGCAATAATGACAGGAGATTCACGGTTGTATTGCCAGGAAGGTATCTTTAACCCTTGAATGTTAACGTATCTACGATAATTTTAACGAGAGAATTTATTTCGCATATTAAACATTGCGATACAGAAATCGATGCATAAGATGATCCAGAACACAAAAGCCTCAGTTTTGGCGCTTAATGAAGAGTTTTCAAAACCTCCTACGCTATAGAAAAGGTCGTTTAATTCCCAACTGTTGAAATTCAACGAGTACCTTCAGCTTATTAGATACTAACGCGAAAATAGAATATAAGTATTTACCCTGAAATTCAACCCGCGTGTTGTGAATTAGAGACGCAAAAAGTTCACTACTTGGCCGCAATACAGCTGAAAATTTACCAATTTTTAGCAAGAGTTCAGTTAAAATAGAGATTTGGGGGGCCTCCGTTTCGTTCCGTCCATTCGAACAGATTTCGCCCAACGCCCTCACACTTTATTCTGAGGATATTTAATATTCAAGCGGCGCTCTCGAGTGCTCGACTCCAAAAGATGTGGAGGTTGCGGAAGAATATGAGGGGAGGAAAACAATTGAAGGGGGGAGAGGCGTGTGGGAGGGGAACGACGAGAGAATGTGGCGAAAAGAATGAGAGAAGCCAGAGGCGGTGTAAAAAAGGAGAAAGAACGAGAATACGAAGAAGGTTACTAAGGGAAGAAGGCAAAAAAGTTGAAAGGCGAAAAAAAAGGAACGAATTCAAACCGAATGCACGCAAGAATTCGCCAATGAGGAGGGAGACTGGGAAGCGAGAATACTGGCTACCCATCCCTAGTGCCCGGATTCGAATCCTGATTCAAGTTACATTAGCATCTCTAAATACGATGTGGAGGGAAGGCAAGTTCAATGCGCCGTCCGTCAGATAGGACGTTGATCTGCGGTACGCTTGGCACCTCTCATTAAGAAGAGGTTAAAGTCAACTCCAATCCCATCCTTGCTCCTTTCCACCGTGTCTGAAGCGCCTACAGGTGCGGGACAGACTTGGAATCACAGATGAGAATAATCTTTAAAAGCGTTCTGTCATACGTTATGGTGGCCATGTTTTAATGCCGAAACTTCAGCTATATTGGAGAAAGCTGTAAAGGATCTGGAAGTGAAGGAAGGAAAGGATGGGATAGGGTTGAGGTGGTGACTAAAGTACCGGTTTTACATTCTGAGGTCCCGAGATCGAATCTCGTCAATGGCAGATTTGTTCCCTTCACGGTTACTTGAGAGCCGAGTTAAAAGAACCTCAAATCAGTACTCCATCCGAGAAATGGAATGAAAAATGGAAAACCCGTGCGAATATGAACTAAATTATTCCTTTAAAAACAGGATATGCGAATACATTTTATTTGCCAGGATGAACATTAACGAAAGAAATAGTCCTGAAAAAGTAAAATAACTCTAGAAAATATATTTTTACCTCATTACGAAATATTTTAAATTATGTTTGGGAAAGCAATTAGTTGGCGTTGAGACGCATACCCGCCTTCGAAATTGCTTTCCTTCAATTTTGATTTATTTCCTGAAGGCAGTTAGTGTTCCAAGGAAGCATAACCCATGAATAAGTTTCTAGAAAACCTATATATTCGTTTAAAAAAAACAATTTTCACCTCATATCCCTTCGTTTTGAGGCTTTGTTGAAATAAAATATACAGAAAAGCGACCCATCTAGATCAAAACCACATTGCTCAACCAGAAGTTCGGTATGGCTGGCGAGAATAGAACTAAGCAAGCAATCACAACACAGAAATTCTATGAGAGGTAATGCGAGATCCTTTCCCTGTTCTCCTGTGGTCTCCGCGAAATACTTCGTGCATAGAAAATCAGAGATTTTGTAACTAGCAGGGCAAATGCATAGAATACTCTCATTTGATCCTTACCCTTTTGCTGGGCGTATCCGGAGCGGTCAGGAGTATAGAATTTCTGGTCCAACCTTCTCCTGGGGGGCTGTGTTTGAAACCGTCGGGATTATCTCGAATAGGTAACCAAGGAGTCATGTAATACAAACACGAATGGTTTCAAAATTTAATGTGTCTGAATTTCTCTTTACAGCATCATTAATTGTTTTCACTTGAGTTTTTCTCATCTATTCCAACTAAATAGCCCCCAGTTGAGACATAACACAAGTGTAAACAAAGAATGAGGTTGCAATCAGCGGTTTTAACACACCAAATTTGCGAAGCATTCGTGTTTATACCACGTGACTCCTTGGTTACCTATTCGAGATAATCGCGACGGTTTCAAACACAGCCCCCTAGGGGCCTACTGTTAGTGGTAGAGCTCTCTACCCACTAGGTTACCACGCCTTCTCAATTGATCAATATGGGTCGCTAAAATCGTAAGTTAAGCATCTTTATTATATATATGCACAAACTTCTATAGTAGTCTCCACAAGTTGAATTAAAAAAAACAAAGCATGAATTTCTGAGAGCTAACATCAATTTATTTTTATATCGGACCTAAAAGGCTAATCAGAGACACATATGTTAGATTATTCCCCAAAAAAACATTCTCATCATCAATTTTTTTGCAGTTAGGGTTAACGTAGCACCAGGACTTTGCATAAGCAAAGAATTAATTATAGAGACCGCTTTTTCAGTGTTTAGTTTATATCACACCGCCTAGCTTGAGGTAGAAAAATGCAACATCCATGTCCAAGGGTATTTGAACCCGCGATCTTCGGACAACCAGAAGGGCACTGCCTTTTCCGGTAAAGAGGCCCGTCCATATATGAGTCTTATGGCCTCCATTTTCGAACCTTTGTCTTCCATTAAAGCTATGGTCCTTTATTCTGAGAAAAAAATTGGAAATTTTAATTGAGGTTTGTGGAAGTGATAAAAAAATATAGGTTCTATTTTGCACGATTGTGTATAAATGAAAACTGAATGAGTGCATAGCTGAGAAAACAAAAAGTGGAAGTTTCGCTTGAAGACGCAGTTAGTTTTTCGCAGTTCGTTCTAAGGCGTCTTCAAACTAGAAGACACCAGCTGCAACGTCGGCGAAACTATCATCTCGAAGAAGAATCGACGCGGAGGACAACCCGAAAAACCAGCTGCGCCGACAGCACCACTCTGCGGAAGCCTCCATCAAAATTGCTTAAAGAATTGTATCCAAATCAAAGAATACAAATAGTTCAAAAGTCATTGATATGCATTTTAGTTTATTTGCTAATATGCTCTAGTAAAATATGAGTAAAAATCCAGTTTCAAAAAATGTCCATGGGCTCAGGCACGTAGCCAGAAATTTGCTTCGGGGGGGCTAAGTCTTGCGTAACTTGAAACAAAGCAGCCTTGCCCATTCGGTGCCGACATGTCACAAATCTCTTCCCTTAATTTTCAGTGCTTGGTATTTACTTTTACAGTGCCCATACTTATCTATTCTCCCTGGTAAAGTTCGCTGCTAAAATCAGAACAACAGAATTAATGTGAAAAAATTTCGGGGTGGGCTGAAGCACCAAAAGCCCCCCCTGGCTACGTGCCTGCTTGGGCTTTTTCCACATGGGGAAATCTTAAAAATAAATATCTAAATAAAAGTTTGCGGGCCTTCATATGGAAAACCCCCGATGCATCGCCGATTTAGATTATCCAAATGACCCTTGACTTTGTCTACACCCTTCCGAAATTCCCTCAAAATTTTCCAGCCACCGACCAAAGCCAACGTTTCTTTTAGGCATCCCATCAGTCTCGATTGTTAAAAAAATAGGCAAGGGGCTTCGGGGATATTAGCATAAGGGAAATGCAGATGAGATGGAGATAATGGAGGAAGATTGGGCATAAAAGAGGAGGGGGAGGCGAGAGAAACATATGCAGATCAAGAGAGAGAAGGGGGTGGGAGGGAAACGAGAAAAATGTCGGGTGAACAGTAGCAGCCATTGTCGGGAGGCGCCGGACAGCCGCCGACGCCGTTGAGGTTCGCATTTTTAAGAGGAAAAGTTGGAGAAGTTGTTGGGGAGGAAGAGGGGGGAGGGTTGGGTTGCGAATAAGGAGACGAAAGTCGACTTCCACAGCAGCCCGCTCCGTCAACAATGAAAGCCGAAAAACTCATGTCTGAAGGTGCGTTTAACAAGTAGCAGTTGACTGCTATGACAGCCAACTGCTAACAACTATTAAGCCCCAATCGCATGTGTAAATAGCAACTGCGAACTGCGAGGTCAAGTCAATACTGGACACATGTCGAACACAATATATAAGACGAACGTTTAGTACTATTGGTTAGTTGGTTGGTTATTTAGGGGAGGTGACCGACAGCTGAGGTCATTTGCGCCAGATAGGATATGTGGATAATTGGGTAATGGTAGGAGTTTTCAGGGAACGGAGGAAGGGTGGAGAGAAACCCGGCGTCGGCATCAGCCTACTCTTAACGAAAGGCGCCAAGGGGACCACGGCTTAACGTCCCATCCGACGGACGGAGTACTGAACTTGAAATGCCCTCCACTAGGCACTCAAGTGGGGACCGGTTTTCCACTGAAAATTCCGCCACTGCCGGGAATCGAACCCGGTCCCTCTAGATGGGAGGCTAGTACTCTAGCCACCACACCAACCCGATCCCTTTTAGTACTATTATTTGCTATTATATTACCATAAATTTTCATTTATTTTGCTATGCTCTTGTGGCTATTGAAAATCTTTTAATTCATTGTAAGGGACAGGTTTGGCTCTTCCGTCTAAAAAGTTTTCCGACCCCTTCCTCCGGATTTAGATCTCGTCCCCCATTGGCAGACCCGAGATGGAAAGAAGGAGAGATTTGCTTCTCAGGATCTTGAAAGGAGGAGCCGTGATTCTCAACGCCTCCGTCGCATTTGCGAGGGATGCAAGAAGGAGGCCCTTTCGGGGTCTGGCTGCCGAGGGACGGAAGCAATGGGGAAGGTTGCAGATGACTGTTGGGTCGTGAGTTGACCATGAAAAGGAATGGGGGAACGAGTGGACCTAAATTAATTCGGAAGGGACGAAAGGGGCCACGGACCCGGTCCAACGCACATCGTTGGGCCTCATCTTCCCATTCACTAGGTTTAGTATATCTACTTTTTTTTAAATTAGCGCCTACGGCTATAGGGTTGCCAACTGGAGCATTTCGACCCGTAGACTCCGGATGAAAGCAATAGCCGTATCCGAAAATTAAGTATGCTTCGGCAAAGCATTCTTGGTGATGACGTATTGCTGACGTACAATAAAACAAGCTTGGGAAAGAATACTTCATATTCGGACAATCTACGGTAAGGAGCGACGTTAAGCAGTAGTGGCAACATAAAAAACCACAAGGTATAGTGAAACACGATAGAGGGCAACATCTATCAAATATTTATATCGGAAGAAATAGAGCGATTATATGTATATTAACCTTTTCATTGATATGTATATTAATAATTATGCAAATGTAATATACAAAGTAAAAACATAGATACTACACACATTTATAAGTAGCCAATGGCTCCGCCATATTTTGTTATTCTCGTCAACAATCCTTCGAAGCCTACATGGAAGCGTGCTTCTGTGCTTTGGCTTCGTAGCATGCTTCCCCCAGAGTGCTTTGCGTTCGGACGTACTTCGTGTGTTTCCGACGGTACCCCCCTCCACTTGCAAGCAGGCATTGTAGGTAGTATGCTTAGCGCTAGAAACACACGTTTCGGACATAATTAATGTTTCACTCATGGCTCACAGTTTCACACAGTTCTTACAGGCCAGTGCCATGTGCGAAACAAAAAACTAAATATTTCTCATACGCAGATATTACATCGATAATTCAGCTTAAGTGTCGATTAAAAAGAATAAATTCAATTTTTGCGCAATTCATATTGAACAAATATTTTGTCGAGATATTCCCTTTACATCTACATGCATGCAATACCCGGCAAGCCACAGTGCGGGTGTGTGGCAGGGGGGTATTTATTTGTGTCTCATAGGGCGATTCTGTAGCTCACTCCTCAGAGATTCTTAAACTGGAAAAATGAGTCAATATTACCGATAAAATAATGCTTTTATAATATTTTTTCATAACTATCGGGTGACAGTTTATGATTTCGAAAGAAACATCGATTAAATCTCAATCAATCTCTTGCTATATAACGGATGAAACTTCGTGAAAACGGAAAAAAAGACTGCCTATACATATTCTCCGGGGTAGCGACCAAAATCTTTGGGCCTAGAAGGTCTTAAAGAGCTAGTACACCTCATCTAAGAGTGGCCCTCACCAACTTCACTTCCTTCCGTTTCCCACCTTTCACCACGCGCTTTAGCCATAAGTTTGACCGCGGCGTTGCCATTTTTAACTCTCTTTCGCGACAGGTTTTCCACCTGTTTCGGATGTTCACCTCCTATTTTTTTATCGGCGGATAGCGCCAGTAAATTGCATCCGTCGCTCGGATAGCTCCCAGGTCAATTAGAAATCGCACGGAGGAAAAACTCGGAAATCGCCGAGGCTCGTCGAAGGAATTTTTTTGCACAAATATCGAGGGTTGTGTACTGTTCGAGGGCAGGTCGTTATTTCACAAGGTACTTTAAGATCGTAATTCCCCTCCACTGACGGATTTCCCATTCCGGCGTCCGGTGGTGGATGGCATCGTTCAGAAAATAGGGTAATGTACACTTCTCGGCACCCGTTTACCCTATGCTGTTCCTCCATTCCTCTCGCCTTAGTTTCCTCTCTTTTAAAGGCCGTTTTACACGGACATTGAAACTGCGCAAGTTGATGTTGATTCCATTTGAGCAGTCGTCTGCGAAAGTCCGTGACGTAGAAAATTGCGAGGACGCTTGCTTGACAGCTTTGCACGGTTCAATCGTCGGTGCATTATGTCAGTGACAATATACCATTCAGTAGCACTAATACCGTCAATATATCGCATAACGTCAAGATCAGTTAAGTAGCAATTAAATGGACGTAAAAGATGCGATAAATTACCACCACTTCAAAATATGTTTTAAGCCATTGTCTAAACATAATATTGGAGACGTTCAAGGTCTCACGTTACGCGCCGATTGTGTCCGTTTCCGTTCTCTCACCCATGTCTAAACGTTTTGCGGTACACGTCTAAAGTCACCCGTTTACGTTGATGGCCTCACAGCCTTTAATGTTAGAAAACTTAACATGTTTAGCTGGACCAAATTCTAAATTGGTTTCCCTCACGCCCCACAGATAACGAAGTAAAGGAAGTGCTTCTTCCAACCGACGGGTTAATTACTGTAAAGCACCGATTATATTTGGAAATGGAGAGAGCAACACAAAAGGATAAATATCGAAAATCAAAGATAGGTGCCCTAAGATGGTAACCTCAGTCTGCAGGGTGCCACCAACGTAAATTCGTAATGCTCCACAGTTACACTTTGCAAATTTTAGTAGTCTCTTGAAAATGACGCAAGAACGTCGAGACCGGATGAGTTGCAATTTACGCTCCTACATATTTCAGTTACTTTTTCTTTGACTAGTTTAAAGAAGTTCCACAAGGTGACCTCTTCAATGCTTATGAAAAAAGATGTTTATACTTAAATCATGCTATGTTTGGTCACCAGTGGTGCAAGAGAAAAATGAACATTTCATCATACATCTACATCTACATAATACCCTGCAAGCCACCATAACGGTGTGTGGCAGGGGGTGAACTCTCACCAAACATACACTATATATCATACATAAAAAAGGATTAGTACTTGTATAGGTACTGTTCAAAACTACGCTATTAAAAAAATAAAAATAGCAAAGCATACATGCAGAAACATGCTGTTAGTTGGGTTAGCTTTAAGTCCTTATACCAACATGCAGCTACCAATTTTATCCATTGCTACACTCGTACTGGACATATTTACCGTTATTCATATCCCTAATAGTACGAGGAAAAAAGGACATTTTGAATCTGCCAGTTCGGCAATCAATTTCTCTAATTTTGTGATTATGGTCCAGTCTACCATAGTAAGTTGGGGTCCTCAAAATATTTTTAACATCATCACTGAAAATATGGTCTTGGAATTTGTTTAAGAGATTAAGTCTAAATTTCAACCTCCGATCTGACAATGATTCCCAATTTAATTCATTTAATAGACTGGTCATCATAATCATAATGGGCGGGAAAAAAATATTTGCTTAGGTACATACCATCTTTTCAAGAGTCCTTGCTCCTCCACTTTGTTACTCTATCCCATTCTGTCGTTGTTGGGAGGAAATATGATTATATTAGCAACGGCATCCTGTGACTCCTTCAATTTGAACGTTTCTAATAACCTTAATCAATAGTTTAAATCTTTAATCGAATACTCTTCCAAGTTTTTTAAACATCCGCGGTAAAAACACACTTTTCATTCATTGGGTACGTCGAAAGTCGGAGGTCATTTTGCACCCCATCCAATCTAATTTGCAGTGCATAAAATATTTTTTTTAAAGTACTGAGTCTAATCAAATATAGGCGTCAATGCTATAAATCATATTAGATTTTAAAGGCAAGTATCTTATGGGAAAGATGATACGCAGCTTATACGAAAGGAATTGTTGCCTAGAACGACCCTTCCGTTCAGACCACGCCTGGAACAGTATTAGTAAGTATATGACAAAGGTCACATAAAATTGACCAGCCTAAACAAGGCTTGTTCTTTACCCAACGTAAAGATAAACATCCTACGAATTGCCGATGACATGGCAGTCATGGCAGAAAGAGAAGACCAATGTTAAACTATGAAAACAAAAAATCGAGGAGGAGGAAGAGGTCTGTTGCCTGGGAAGCCGAGTAACTAGCGATGGACGAAGTAAAAGAGAAATTGCCAGTAGAATTGCCCAAGCGAAAAGGGTATTTTACCAGAATAAGATTCTGCTTACAGCTGCAAATACAAGCGTTGAAGTGAGAAAACATTTCATTAGAACATACATCTGGAGCATTCTACTATATGGCAGCGAAGCATGGACAATAACAGCAGCAGAGAAGTCCAGGCTGGAAGCATTTGAAATGTGGTGCTACCGAAGAATGATGAAGATAAAATGGATCGATCGAGTGACAAACGAAGAAGTGTTAAGAAGAGTAGGAGAAAAGAGAAGTCTGCTGAAAACTATAAAAAGAAGACGGGACAACTTAATGGGCCACATCTTGAGACACGATGGCCTGATGAAGAAAATTGTCGAGGGAAAAGTAAACGGGAAGAATGGAAAAGGCAGCCCTGTATGAGGTATATGGAGCAAGTTGTGAAGGATGTAAAAGAGAGGAGCTACGTCAGCATGAAGAGGCTGGCCGATAGAAGAATCGAGTGGAGAGCTGCGTCAAACCAATCCTAGGATTGTTGACCGATGATGATGAAAGATAAACCTTACGTAAAATTTTAGAAGTAGGAAACTAATTCCACTACCTTTGCGTAATGTTTACATCAATTGTGCCGTACGATATTTCCTCCATCGACTACGCTGGAGGAGAAATGACAGGGAGGTGCGGAGGACAGAAGGAAGGAGTAAGCACTCTGACTGGTGTGAAGGCAGGCATGAGACATTTAAAGTTTTAATGACGATTCAATATGGGAAATGGTTGGGAGAGACGACAAAATGGGTTATGAATGGCCGACAACGGTTCATACACAAGCCTATCAATACGAATTATTAAAATACATGTACTTATTTACGGCAAAGGGAGAAGGGTCGTTAGCGCTCTACAGTTAGGCGAACAAATGACCGCTGGTACGAACTCCGCTAAGGATATGAGTGCCGTGTAAGGCTTAAGATTAAGTCAGGATTAAATCCTATTCAACTTTGCCATATAACATTAAAAACCTTAGTAGGACCTTAAAATAAAAATCTGATACTGCTATTACCACACGTGTTGGTGGCGATGTGAAAGATACATTTCGCTACAAGGGTGTTAAGACGGGAAAAAATAATCACTTGACGCTGGACGAAGTCAGCAACTATTCGATAAGATGGTGACCATATAAAAGTGAAATCTTCAATGATTATATTTCTATTTTTACTCCGGTGCAGTTACTTCACTAGTTTTTGAGTAAAAATGATGTTAGCCGCATAACTGCATGTTATGACTGTTGGCTGACTGTTACCAAAAAAATATAACAACAGAAAAGCAGAAAATGTTACATTGATATATTATTATTTAGAACATATGTTCTGTCTTAGGGCTCTCTTGAATGAATACACAGATTCCAGCGTTTTTATATTCAGATGAATTGAATTCCACAATTTACACTAAGTTACATAAAATGATTAATTGGAAGAAAATGTTCCATGGCATGGTATAATTAAGTTCGTAGTATTTCTAGTCATTCGCCTCTTTTTGTCCTTGTTATATAAGTACATACCTTTTGATCATATAAATAAAATGGAATTTTGACATTAAATAATTTAAAAGTAAATATTCCCATTTTGCTTTCTTCAATTTTTAACCAATTTAACACCCTATAATACGGGTTGACATGTTCATGGCGTGAAATATAGTTGAGATTCTGAATAAGACCCAGAGCGTCGGCAAAGTTAAAGCGAATGAATTGATACCTTACTGTTCTGTCTTTTGGAACGAGTGGGACGATACACGAAGGGAGAGAGTATCGAATCGAGCACGTAATCCCCGGCGGCGACCCGATACCTCGCTAACTTAGCGGCGGCGGCGACCGGGCTGGCTTTTTTTATTTGACCGAGTCGTCGGCGCCTTTGACTGCCGCGGGGGACTCCGGTACGTCGTCGAAAGGGGCCAGGCGACATAAGGCGACGCCCAGATTTACATTTAAATCTGGTTCGACGCCGGCCTCGCCTAAAGGGCCGAACAGCGCACACAGGGATTGACACCCAGGACACATGGAGAATACGCGATCAGCGGAAGAAGAATCGATTCGCCACCGCTCGAACTTCTCGTCATCGATTGACAAGGAATTTCCAGTCCACCACAAGGGTCAGAAAAAAAACCATACCTGTCTGCGTCGGATGCGTTATACTAATCACTCTTGATCTAGAATCATAAATGAATGCACTTCTGTGTAGGGTGATTGAGAAACTGTAGGAAGTCTAAATACCACAGTTCTACTCTTTTGATTAATGAGTGATGAACGAAGCAACAGGATATAACAGGTAGAATAGCTCAGGTGGAGAAGGCATTCCACCAATTGTAGAATCTACGTACAGATGAAAATACAAGCTCGAAAATAAGGAAACACTTCAATAGAACTTAACGTAGAAGCAAGATCATACATGGCAGAGAGACATGAACGATAACAGCCGCGAAAAAGTCAGGGCTGTGAGAATTTGAAATGCGGAATGAAAGAAGAATGGGGTAGAGAAACATGGATTGACCGAGTAACAAATTAGTGATAAGAAGAGCGAAAGAGAAGTGAAATCTGTTGAAATACCTACTTTAAAAAGAAGAGATGATAATCTAATTGGACATATCTAGAGACATGATGCTCTGATGAAGATAATCGTCGAGAGAAAGGTGAATGAGAATAATGGCATATTATGAGACAAATGGGGCAAACATTTAAGATGTAAAAGAGATTTATAAAATAAATATAAATGAATTTAAGATATGTGGCATCAATTCTTGGTTTGATTAATAGCGATGCTGTATCATCTGATTCTTCAAGAAACCTGGATTTAGAAAAAAAAATTGAAAAATATTTTTAAGCATACTTTTCTAACAAAATATAAATCTAAGAAAAAGAAATAACTTCACATCGTACTAAAAAAGAAAAAAATAATATTTTCTCAAGTGAATTAAAGTTTAGCCTAGTACTGGAAATAAGTAAATGCAATTCAAGGAAATTATCCACACAATGAATTATTTATGGCCATTAATAGGAAGTAATTTTGGTTTCAACAATATAACTTATTTAAAGTTGTCTATTTATGCAAGGCCACAACGAAAAGCATGGGGCGCTCTCATTTATATTTCTTTCCTTAACTTTAGTTCTTTTAAAGATTTTCTAAAAATTATATATTGAAGCGCTCTTTACACTGAATACCAATATCTTCATATTTAATTAATTTATATTGATATCGGATATGAAAGAGCGCCCCATGCTTTTCATTGTGGCCTTGAATAAATAGACAAATTTAAATATACTATATTGTTAAAACCAAAATTACTTCCTACTAATGTTCATAAATTTAATGAGTAAGCTGTCTAGCGTAGTAACAAGTGAACTGATCTTTTGGATCATTATTCCAGAAGACCTGTTGTGGGAGAAACGAATCTGATTTACCACTCACGCAACAAACCGTCGATATTAGACTCGGCAGTGGGTCTCAGCTAATGCCATACATTTTCTCATCACGCCTCTGCCAGAATGTTTGCTGTTAGAATATGGGATACGTATGAGGCAGGTCTCATTAAGGGATTAGATATAGAGAATTAAATTGTAGAGAACATTGGCGAGATTTTTGAAAGATCATTATGATAATGGGGTCGTTTACCATATTTTTTTATTGCCGAATCTGATAGAGTTTGTAAAATAAAAGGACCCGTATTTTTCCGTTTTCTGATCCGAAAATTATTTCCCGAGTTATAAGCGGCGAAAAACTGATGTCTTTAACCCTTTCGGAAAAGTGGGTGTGGTGCAACCTCTGACGTATATCTACTTCGTCCAATCACAACTGAGCCCGCGAAGCTACTTCGCCTTATCGCAAAGGGGGGGACACAGCTGACTCGGCCAATAGGAGCTATTTCCACAGCATCTGTGCGAGCAGACCTTCCGAGAACCCCCCTCCACTCCCTACCCCCTCCCCTGAAAGCAGTCAAGGACGGGAGGAAAATGACGTCAATGTTATCACAGCAGCATTTTCGGTGGGCGTCACCTTTTGCTTATTTTAATTTTTGATTTATGAGTGAATGGTTGTGGTTAGAAGATTAATTTTTTCACTAAAATTCGTTTTTTGTTTCCATCTAACGATTTCGAGTACAAAATTGCGATTTCGGTTCCGAGTAAACGCCCCCATTCTGTTAGTATGAAAAATTTACTAGAATAACTCTGATAGGAAATTCTATCAAACCTTAAGTAAATTTCAAACTGAATCACAAATCTGAAGCAAATGTTTTCCGGTGGTGTTCGAAAATATTTGAGAGCAAGATGGTTTAACGTTCGATAAGAACAATATATCGATTTGAACAATAAGAGATAATAATGGAATTCACCTTGATAATGAAGCTCTATATCGAAACCATGGTCGGAAAACATAAAATCACATGTCTACATGTACATCTACACGATACCCTGCGAGCCACCACGAGGGTGTGTGGCAGGGGGTGAAGATCACCAAGATAGTTTGAACCAGTTATAGTAATAAAAGCTTAGAGGCTGTCATTTCTGTACTCTAACTAAACATGCAAACATGCTACCATGTGGTCTTAAGCAACTAGACTGTTAGTATTTACAGTAGTAATAAGGGATTAGTTGTTATTGCATGCATCATGCACTACAGACTACTCTAAAATATTTCCCCTACCTATCCCTTTGCTATGCTGCCTATTCTCTTCTCTTATAGTACGGGGAAAAAATAACATTTTAAATCTATCGGTACGACTATCTATCTCTCTCATCTTGTTACTCTGATAAAACCTAGCATAATACGCCATACTACTAGCATAATCCATCCATGAATCCATCTTAGCTGAGAACAACTAAGTTGAAATTTCTTTAAACGCTCCAATAAGAGATAATATGAGAGATCATTAATACCATATAAGTACTTGTAATGTGTTAGTCTGTATCCTTATCAAACTAATAAAAGTTCTTAACTAACGTAAATAAATGTATACTTGCATACCTATGGTATAGAGTATCGAGGTGACAGCTGCTGTATGTTGAACCCCTTTATAAAATTTATATTCCCTCATCAGTTTCATAATTATTTGGTATCACTTGTGAAGCCGTCTAACCACAGCAAGTATTTTGTTTTAAGCTTAGAGGCTGTTATTGCTGGTTTCACGTACCTTACCGTTTGTTTGATTTTATACTCATTGCTGTACACCGTCGAGATAGCTCGTGGGAACTAACTCCTATTATATAGGTATATTCACAGATGCCTAGTCTGGTGTTGAAATCCGTATCTCTCTAGATTAATGAGTTAAATTCTATGTTATTCGCTAATTTCAGAGATCAACTAAACGTTTCTATTCGCTCGATCATTGCATACAGCTACAAATCACAAGCAAGAACCATGGTTTTATGTAACTATCTCTGGTGCTGTAAGACCTAAGGCGGTTTAAAATGTACCGGAGAAGGTATTGCAGCTGATTTGAGAATCCAGCGGCCATCTTGGTAGGCATGGGCATACGGGTTTTCTACTCGCGTTACTCGTACGGATGAATTTGGTTTTGCACGCGGTAAAACTTAGAGAAAAGATGAAGGAAAAAATGTTTTCCTTCACCTTTTTTTATTTCTTTTTTCTTTTTTAAAATTCATTTAGCAATATTAGTAACATTTCAGTATTTAGCAGTTAAAGGCATTTTTAAAATTCATCTAATAAACGGTTAAAGGTGCGCTAAATATTTAATTTAAATAGGTTGATTTCGAACCAGTTATAGTAATAAAATTAACTGCCAAGGGAATTAATATCAATCCGAACCCCCTGAAATTGACTTAGAAAGAATAATTTATGTCGCTGCGATGATATCTGGGCTCCATTTAAACGTTATTTTTATGTTTTAATACGATGCTGTCTCCATAAGAGGTCGTATGAGACGCCGTATTTTGTACGGAGTAGGTGTCGTCTAATCATTCCCAAGCATCCACATTCTGGCTTCGTTATTACTCATAGTTTAGAATTCCAAAGTCTCCTCCAGACCTAACCTCCTTGGTGAGACATCACAGTATAATATTAGCCTGTTTCATCAAGATCTGCCGTTAACGTTGCCGAATGTCCCGTAGCCTTTCATTGTCGTAAAGTTTTTACTTTTCGGAGTAATAAGCGTAAACAATCCCGCCAACAAAGACGTGAAACAATTTCGTATGCGCTAATACCAATATTAGTCGGTAATATTCTAAAGGCTGGTTTAATTAAAGGAGTTAAAGCCACCTTCCTAATTCGATTATTCTGTACAACAACCTTCCTGCAGAATTCAAAAAGATACACAATTATATAGGCTTTCGCAAAAGATTATTTCGCCGCATGCTGACGTCACAGTATAAACCCTGGTGATAGACCTCTAATGACAGTTTAACAATGTGATTCAATTGTCCTTCTAATTCATTTTTTTCAATTTCGTGTCACTTACTTTTTCCTTTGTAGAGGCACAAATTCTTTCATGATGATTTTAACGATTGTAAAAAAATATGTATACGGCTCTACAAAAAGGTTTAATTCTTGTATGTTAACTGTTTAATTATTGAACTCTGTATCTTACTGAACCCTGGGCTAGGGGCACAGGGGGCCAATTGGCCTCATCTAGGCCAGGATAAATAAAGAAATAAATAAAATAAAATAAATATTCTGAGTTTACAACTGATCTGCACACTCGCAATATATTCACAGAGTAACAAACCATCCACCTTCATCGGAATTGAAATTTTCCGAGTCTACAAGCGGAATGACTATTGTTATTTCAATCATTCTATATGTACTGCTGTTACCGCGGATTCTTTCCCCAGTGCATGTGTCTCGGTCTCACCGTTTGAGCGCATTCCACTTTCAAGGTGCGTCTGAAGTTTCCTTCGCTCCGTACGAGTCCAATTTGCCTAGGATTAAGTTATTTCCGAATACTTTCCCCTCCTCCGGGAAGTGTTGGAATCCTGGTGGGTATGGGCCTTCGGAATCGTTCGTAAACGTGATCGGTTAAGAAGACTTCGCATTCTTTACGTCTGTCCGCCGAGGGAAGAAAGAAAAAAACGGTGACGAATTAATTCAGTCTACCGGTAACGTACGTCATGGCATGCGAAGGGATCGCGGGCCGCGGATAACCAAGGAGGAGTGCAATGCCTTCTATTTTATGATGCGATGGCTAGGGCGGTTGACCTCTTGATGCTTAGCGTAGCTACAGGAAATCAGCGATTGGTTCGCTTTTCCTTGGTTCCATCCACGGGTCCCGCTCCCATGGGTTCGAATCCCCCTGACGGCAATTTTTTTTCCGCTCGAAAATCTTAAGATTTCAATGTGTTGACTTTCATTTTTATAAATGAATCGTTACTCATAGTTCATGAAGCGTTTTAATGTGATTTTATTCCAATGTATGGGAAACGCGTTCAAGGAAACCCTTTCAAAACTAAGATTTTTATGTGCCTTTTGCCTGGTCAAATTTCTCTGAAATACAAAGCACTTTGCGTACGATTACTTTTTAGTACAAGCAAATTAGATGTTTATTTGTCATCAAATAATCTTACAATTACACATATTTAAATATAACGTATCTATATATATAAAAATGAATGTATGTGTGTGTGTGTGTGTCTGTATGTCCTTTATGCATTACTACACCATTCATCGGATCACCATTAAACTTTGGGAAGTTGTTGAGCACATTCCCGAAAAGAGGACTACGGAATCGATATTTCAATATCGATACTTTATCGATATAATATCGCAAAAGTATCGATAAATCGATACATAATTGATACAAAATTGAGGTGAAATTATTTAGTTTTTTAAAAGGAATGTATCCTTGCAATATCGATACTGTATCGAATGTATATAATTTGTTTGTCCTTTATGCATTAATACACCATTCATCGGATCGCCATGAAACTTTGGAAAGTTGTTGAGTACGCTCCGAGAAGGTTTCTATAAAATCGATAATTCAATATCGATACTGTATCGATATAATATCGATAAAATATGGATACATCGATACATTATTGATACAAAATTGAGGTGAAATTATTTAGGTGTTTTTTTTCAAAGTTTTATAAAGTATCATTACAATATCGATACTGTATTGATACAATATTGATAACTTCATGCATTACCACAACATTCATCCAATTTCCATGAAGCTTTGGTTAGTTGTTTTGTTCACTCCATGAAGGTTTGTACAATATCGAGAATACAATATCGACACTGGAGACGGGATGTGTATCCCATTGAACTTGCAATTCATTGAAACACTCGCGTGCAACATATTCAAATCATCCGGCATGGGACAAATATTTCAGAAATGCCAACTTATTGCTTGGGATGAATGCACAATGGTGCACAAAGCATCGCTCGAGGCTCTGGATCGATCATTGCAAGATTTCCGTTGAATCCTGAGACCATTTGAGAACGCATTAATATTGCTTGCACGACATTTCAGGCAAACATTACTTGTAATTCCTCGATTAACACTAGCGGATGAAATAAATGCTTGCCTGAAATATTCTACTTTGCGACGACATGTAAAGACGTTAAAATTATATACAAATATGCGTGTCCAGCTGCAAAACAATCGATCAGCTGAGATATATTGTATACCCATAAGAATTGTGAAATTAAACATACTATAAACGTGCGCTTTCCATTTAACCAGATTGAGCCACAGCAACGCGTGGCCGGGTCAGCTTGTCTAACATATTTAGAACATATAACATACAACATGTAGTGCAAACATTTTGTTTTACAATAAACTAGTGTAGTTTTATAAACATCTAATTTGCTAGGACTATAAAGTAAAAAAATTAAAAAAAATGAAGAAAAAAAATATTTTTAAGCATGCTTTTCTGACAAACTATAAATCTAAGAAAAAGAAATAACTTCACATTGCACTAAAAAAGAAGAAAACATTATTTTCTCAAGTGAATTAAAGTTTTGCCTAGTACTGGAAATAATTAAATGCAATTCAAGGAAATTATCCACACAATGAATTATTTATGAACATTAGTAGGAAGGGTAGGAAGTAATTTTGGTTTTAACAATATAGTATATTTACTCAGATTCAGTAAGCATTCCGGGGGAGGGACAACTCCTTTTGAAGAAGTTCTCCGTGGCAAAATTCCTTTAAATTTAAATCCAGTTGCTCAGTAACACACAAGACAGAACGTGGGTAGAGAAGATTGGCAAGATTTGTAAAGGGACGGTACTATAACCTTATTAGCGTAACCAGTCTATTAAATGAATTAAATTGGGAATCACTGTCAGATTGCAGGTTGAAATGTACACTTAAATCTCTTAAACAAATTCCAAGACCATATTTTCAGTGATGATGTTAAAAATATTTTGCGAACCCCAACTTACTATGGTGGACTGGACCATAATCACAAAATTAGAGAGATTGATTGCCGAACTGACAGATTCAAAATGTCCTTTTTTCCTCGTACTATTAGGGATATGAATAACGGTAAATATATCCAGTACGAGTGTAGCAATTGATAACACTGGTAGATGCATGTTGGTATAAGGACTTGAAGCTAACCCAACTAACGGCATGTTATTGCATGTATGCTTTGCTATTTTTATCTCTTTTTAAATAGCGTAGTTTTGAACAGTACCTATACAAGTACTAATCCTTTTTTATGCATGATATTTAATGCATGTTTGGTGAGAGTTCACCCCCTGCCACGTACCTTTATGGTGGCTTGCAGGGTATTATGTAGATGTAGATATTAACCGATTTACATGCTTTAGTAATATAATGTACATTAAACTGGCTTGGTTTAATAATGCACGTAAAATGGTTAATATATATCGTATAACTGTGTTTAAAAAACCGTTTTCATCAACGTGAATACTACAACACAAAGATAAACTATTGCTATTTTTATCTTTTTTTAAATAGTGAAGTTTGTACAATATATAAATACTAATCCTTTTTTATGCATGATATGTATTGCATGTTTGGTGAGAATTCACCCCCTGCCACACACCTCTATGGTGGCTTGCAGGGTATTATGTAGATGTGACATACCAGGCAGAGAAGTAGCAACTATAACTTAGTTAATCACCGCATATTTTGAAGGTATTCTTGCAGCAAACATTTCCCAATGGTATTCGTCAGCTATCGGAGCAAATGGCTTTAAATCCAAGTCTCAAGGAGGAATAGCTGGGACATTGGATAGTGACTCCGCGCGGTACACCTTCAGTGCGTTTCGTGACTCGGGAAACGGATAAGACGGGTATTTCGGAGTCGTGCTGCCCCCTGGTGAGGAGGTCTCCTTTCCCGCATTCTTAAGAGACCCCCACGGATGCAGTACAGAGTGGGCAGGGATACAACAAAGGACAAAGTACCGGCAGGTGAGGGAAAGCCAGGAATCGAAGACTTGTGGAAGGATGCGAGAAGGCTGGAATCCACAATCAGATCTTAGGGAGAGTACTATATGCTTAATTCCCAGCAGAAATTCAAGGCGAATTGCTTATCTGAATACAATAAAAACCCTACAAAAATCCATCGTACTAATGCAGTTCTTAAGGACTAATTTAAAGAGAGACATTTTACAACAATGATGCTTAAAAATATGATTTTTCCGCTTACAGCAAGGGAAGATGATCGAAGTGAACGATGTTTATGGAATAATGAAGGCCAATAGTGATGTTTTAAGTTTATTCTGCGTGCCTGCAATAAACCCTAAATGTACATACAAAGCTTGGGTATAATTGATTCTGACATTTTCTTAACATGCGCGGAAAATAAACACAAATATTTGTGTCCAATTTCCGTCTTGTCAGACTCGTAGGAATACAGCTAGAAATTAACCGCATCAGCCGTGAAGCTCCTTTATTTCCGCGGTATATTTATTTAATTCAACCTAATATAGTAAAACTGATAATGTGGGTGAAAAAAATACTATTGTTTGCTTGAAGGACTTGTTGTGTGCTAGCTACACACATTTCCGGTGTCCTGTAGGGTGCTATGTAGATAGATATAAATGAGAGAGAGGGAAGATGTATAGAGATGGAGAGAGAGAGAAGGAATAACGTGGAGAAAAATATATAAGGAGACGCTCTCAAAAACATGAGGCATCGTACGTGACCGGTTCCGTAGGGAGAGTTCGAATATGTTATACGCGGCGATTCCAGCACGTGAGGATGGGGAAAGCGGAAAAAAACGGAGGGAGGAGGAAGAGTGGAGAAAAGGAGAAATAAAGAGGTAAGAGGGAGGAGAATCTCTCCTGGCTAACATATAAATAAATCTGAAATCGAAAGAACACGCCTTACAGCTCGTTGGCATGGAGCGAGGAATGAAGATTTTTGGAACATGAGAGTCGATAATCAAAATCCAGTTACTCTTTTCGCTCGTCGTGAATTTTAATTTTGCACTCGTCAAAAAATATTGTCTCACAAATATGCAATACCTGCACATAATACCAGATAAGATAGGTATGCTTGAAAATCTGAAATATTTCCCTGCAACCAGATACATTCACATCTACATCTACATAATACCCTGCAATCCACCACAAAGGTGTGTGGCAGGGGGTGATTTCTAACCAAACATGCACCACATAGCATGCATAAAAAAGGGATAGTATTAATATACTAGTCAGAACTTCACTATTTAACAAAGATAGAAATTGCAAAGCAAACATGCAAAAACATGCTGTTAGTAGGGTTAGCTTTAAGTACTCATACCAACGTGCAGCTACCAATGCTATCCATTGCTACTCTCCGATTGGACATATTTACCGTTATTCGTATCTCTAATTGTGCGAGGGAAAAAGGACATTTTGAATTGGTCAGTTCGGCAATCAATTTCTCTAATTTTATGATTATGGTCCAGTCTGCCATACTAAGTTGGGGTTCGCAAAATATTTTTAACATCATCACTGAAAATATTGTCTTGGAATTTGTTTAAGAGATTAAGTCTAAATTTCAACCTGCGATCTGCCAATGATTCCCAATTTAATTCATTTAATAGACTGGGTACGCTAATATAATTATCGTATCGTCCCTTTACAAATCTTGACGATCTTCGCTGCACACGTTCGAGTTCATTATTTAGATCGATTTCGTAGGTATCCCATACACTGGCAGCATATTCCAAATGAGATCTAACAAGGGAAAAGTAGCTGATTTCTTGTACATGATCGTTACATTTACCCAATACTCTTTTAATGAATCCCAGTTTACGATTAGCTTGACCCATTATTTCACGTATGTGTTTACCCCAGGAAATATCATGAGCCAGTCTTATTCCAAGATATTTAATGGATTCCACGTTTGTTATTTCATTATTACTTATTTTGTATGTGCTAGGAGGAGAACCATTCTTTTTCCAAAAATTCATTACTACACATTTTTTAAAATATAATTCTAACTGCCATGTATCACACCAATTTTCAATTGCTTGTAGGTCATCATTTAAATATTCATTTGGGCTTAGAATTTCCCTGTACACAACTGCGTCATCGGCAAATAGACGAAGCTTACTTTTAACCACCTTATTGATATCATTAATGTGCAGAAGGAACAGGAGTGGACCTATCACACTACCTTGTGGGAGACCCGAAAAATTCACGTTCCATGCTAGGTACCACTTTCCAACAATTTTGAGCCGGGTGATTTTGAAAACTTGATGACGAACAATTGTACATCACTGCCATTTTTCACCTTTTCGTATCTCCACCTTAACTTAAAGTCATCTGAAGTCATCCTAATTCCTTCCCTTTCATTCCCGCGCCTATCGTGCCGTTTTCCCATTCCTATTCATCGCTCCTTACTATATTCTCCATCCAAATTCGCTTACTCTCATTTTCTCCTGCGATTTCTTCTTTCCTATTCCATATTTCACACTTCTCTGTTCGTCTAAGATTCCTTTACGCCTGACGTCTCCATTTTTTCTCTAAAAATATTCAATCTCATTACCTTTCAGACATATTTTTCCCTTTTTCCAAACTTTTACTTCTGGTGAGAAAACGTCCCCTGCCGCAAGTCTTGTGGTGCCTCGAAGGTCGATGAATATATGTGCTTGTACTATGGGTGACACAGAGCTGATTCTGCCAATGGAAGTAGTTGTTACTCTCCATGCGGGGCATTTCGAAAGACATTGCATATTCGACTACGTCGTAATTCGTGAATAACTAAATAAACTTCAGCACAATTTTAGTCACGTCAAAATAAATACGAAAATAATAATAAAATATTGGTATATATGAAGACGTTGCATGCTGGGTAAGAGAATTCTTAAGTGGGCGAGAGCAGAGGGTTGTTATAGATGGTATCATGTCGGACACAATCAAAGTCACGTCGGGAGTTCCCCAGGGTAGCGTAATAGGTCCACTATTATTTTTTTTCATAAACGATTTGAGTACCTTAGTTAATAGTAAGCTTAGACTTTTTGCAGACGATGCCGTAGTGTATAGAGGTATATCAAAAGAAGAAGACAGGGAATCGCTTAGTAAGGATTTAGATGCAATTCAAGAGTGGTGCGACAAATGGCAGTTAGAACTTAACCTTAAAAAGTGTGTAGCTATCAACTTTTGGAGGAGGAAAAATTCGATAGAGCGACCCAATAAAATTAGTAACACGAAGATCGAGAGCGTTGAAACCATTACGTATTTAGGTGTAACAATCACTAAAGATTTAACGTGGGGAAGACACATCCTGGAAATATGCGGCCGAGCGAAGGGAAAGCTAGGATTTATAAAAAGAGTACTTGGAAAATGTGATGAGAAGACAAAAGAGAGTTGTTACTTTTCACTAGTTAGGCCCCACCTTGAGTATGTAGCCAGTGTATGCGCATGAATTCGGTTTGATCAGAGAACTAGACAGTGTACTGCGACAGTGTACTGTAGCTAGGTTCGTTAAAAGGTGTAGCGACAGGTTGAGTAGTGTTTCAGAATTAATACAAGAATTAGGGTGGGAGTCATAATCAGAGCGTAGGTTAAAGTATAGATTACATTTATTAGAGAACTTTCAATCCGATAGCTTTACTGAAGATGTTAGGCATATATTAAAAACACCAGTGTATTATGCCAGATTCGACCATATAAATAACATTAAAGAGATAGATTGTCGTACTGATAGATTCAAAACGTCATTTTTCCCCCGTACTATAAGAGAACACAATTGACATCATAGCAAAGGGACAGGTAAGGGGAAATATTTTAGAGTACTCTGTAGTGCACGATGCATGTATTAATCCCTTAAATACTATAAATACTAACAATCTAATCGCATGAGACCCTATAGTCGCTTGTTTGCATATCAATAGTGCATGCTTGGTGATCTTCACCCCCTGCCACACACCCTCGCGGTGGCTTGCAGTGCATCGCGTAGATGTCGATGTAGATAATTCTTTGTTCAGTTGTTTTGGGTTATTTACAGGATGCGACAGGAACTGCGCAGGCAGACCCCCACTTCCCCTCTCAAAACAGTCAAGGAGGGGGAAGGGTGGATGACGTCGATAGATCTTAAGCGCAACTCGTTCTGTGGGAGTAACCTACTGTGTTTTTTTAGTTTATGAGGGAATCGCTCTGGTTATAAGATTAATTTTTCACTAAAATACATTTTTCATTTCCAACTAACTATTTCGTGCATAAAATAGCGATTTCGGTTTCAAGTAAAAGCCCCAATTCTAAGTCATTATTCCAGGATAACCTTAGAATTTTCCCTTCTGTTTTAGGAAGTATTTTTGACCGACGAAGTCCTTCTACACGCTCCCAAATTAGGAAACGCATTTTCTTCCGAAATGCTCCCCAGATACGTGAATTGTTCGGGAAGGTGGGAAGAGAAGGGGGGTTCGAGGCGAAAACTCGAAAATGAGAAGACTGAGAGGTAAGAGGAAAGGGGGAAGATGAGGAATGGCGAGGGAAGGAAGAAGTTAAGAGGGTTGAATGACCCCGCGGGCGATGCAGCGACGGAAAGAACGGCGCTGTACATGGTGTCCATTAAGACCGTGTGAAAATTAAAGCAGCTGTGACTCAGTAAATATATGTGATAGAAACAATTCGTCAACATGATTAGAAAGCTTACTATTATTATTATTACAAAGTAGTCACAAGTCGACCATATGGTCGGGTGGTAAAATAAATCTGTATTAACCGAGTAAATCTAAAAAAAATTAATCCATAAAAAAAAGACTGCCAAAATACATCAAAAAGACAATAGAAAAAAATACCCCAGAGTGCAAAAATCTTCCCAGTACAAAAAACAACCCTCACAGTACAATTTTTTTAACCTCTTCATAAACACCCGAGTTTTATTTGTGAAGGGATCCAATACTTCCTTGGGTAAACTATTCCAATCCCCTATCCCCCGGATGCAGGAATGAATATTTCAATACGTTAGAGAGTTGCCTCGGAGGCTCTATCTTATGATTGTGGTCTTTTCTTGTCAGATAACTCGGTCTTTTCAGTCGTTCGGATATATCCCTTATCTTTAGACAAAAAAAATAGACCCACAAAAAATTAAGAATTTGGCTCTCAATGTCACTTAGCTTTGGACCAACGTTAAACAGATTCCCCATGAGAAATTTCCTGAAGAGACAGATTGGAAGGACCGTTTTTGAATTCGTCTGATTGCAGTTATTTGGATTTCTTTGACTGGAAGGGAGCATGCGAAAATTGATCTTTTGGAAACTCGCAAGTTAGGAGTATCATTTCATTGTTCGTATAATTGGTAAGTTGAATTCCAGACCTCTTTTTTATTAAATATATGGATGATTTTTCGGGAGTTTAGGTTCTTTTTTTTTTAATGAAAAATATTTAACTTTTGGCCGACGTTTTGGAAAATCTATTTTTTCCTTCTTCAGGGCTTAAAATAGGATGAAACACCAATAGCATAAGAATAACAAGTAACATGATTTACAGGATGTTTACAGTGCCTAATGTTTTACAATATAATTTTTTACAAATTTTAACGCCAAAAATTACATGGAATAAATTTTAGGTACATACCGTAAGTTCTACAAGGTGAATTTGTTTACAAATTGGTTGCTAAGGTCTATGTGCTATATTTTTAAAAATTTTGAAATTCTCTTGTCAAAAAACTTTTCAAAGAAAACAAAATCGATTTTAAAACAAAATGCAATGTATCCACAAACAATAGCACTCCACCAAAACTCTACGGGTTAGTTATAGATCATAAACCTGATAATCCTTTAAGACCGGTAGTAAGTTTTATAAAGAGCCCAACTTACGAATGTGCTAAATTCCTTTCCAACATCCTTAGCCATTTATCCTGAGATAAATACAATATTAGAGATTCATTTCAATTTTATGAAAAAATCAAACAACAAACAGTGTCTATAAATTAATAAAAATAAATCAAACTTAAGGTATGTAAAATTTATTCCATGTAATTTTTTGGCGTTAAAATTTGTAAAAAATTATATAGTAAAACATTTGGCACTGTAAACATCCTGTATATTATGTTACTTATTATTGTTATGTTAATGGTGTTTCATCCTATTTTTAGCCCAGAAGAAGGAAAAGATACATTTTCCGAAACTTCGGCCAAAAAATGCTTTAAGGAATTCTGTTACCCTCGTAAAATATATTGATGGTTAGCATGTTGAAAATTAACAAGATCAATGGAAAAAAATAGGTTTTATATTTTCTAACCATTATGACGGATTCTTCATAACGCATATAACTAAGTTATAGGATAGTTTTTTTTTACTACCTATCGATATTACGGATTGGGTGTTACAAACTTTTGTAGTGGGACATAGGCGAAATATCGGGGGAGGGTATGTCTTTCCAAGGTTGCGGGAACAAGCCCCCTCGGCGGATGTCATCCTTGCTTATCCCCGGTACCCGCTAGTGCCCCGTGTGTAAAAAATAACATAAGATATTTGTCCAAAAACACCCAACTTGAGACCCAAAATATGAGAATAAACGTATCGAGTCTTAAGTATATTTGCATTACTGTACGTAAAAAACATGTGCTATATATGTAAAAAAAAGTACCTGCCGACGAGCCTAAGGCCGTGTTCCAATTCGCCATAATACACCCTTCAAACTCTTACCCGCTCTTTTCGATTGTCAACTTTTGGATGTGACGTCACGTAGTGCGGTTCCAATCGTAACCACCGAGAGAGAAGGCCTGCGCAAAGCATGAGGTTTACGGAGTGACGTCATTGTGAGTGGTGCTACAATATTCCATAGAGGGTCTACGGAATTGCTAGAGCCGATTGTTGTTGACTGTTGATTGAAACTGGTAAACACAAAAGTCGCATTTGGAACACTGGTTTTTGCAGTCTTTGTGCGCGCTTGATAAGTTGTTTTTCACTGTATTGGTGAATATTTAGTGGTGTTGTGTCATGCCTACATCCTGTTGTGTTCCACGGTGCCGCGGAAATTACAGGAACGGGTCTAAAGTGTCCGTTTTTAACATTCCAACGGAAGAGGACCTCCGAGCAAAGAATACGTGCCATCTAAAGGGAGAAATTTGGGCCCTCCAAGAGAAGCAAGGTATGTGCCTGAGTTATTATCCCCACTAACGTATTATCATTTAAGTTATTATTCCTATTTTTTTGCATTTGTAACTAGAAATTCGCTTAATTATTCTGAAAATTCGCTGCGCATTGGTAGCAATACTTGAGTTCATACGTGTTGATGCCGATTAAACTCTCCTGTTTATTCTCTGCTTATTATGAACCGTAATTTGTCGCGGTAAAAAGTATGGCTATTTACGCGGTGGGCTATTAAAGTCATGGAATACTTTCAGACAAGCAAATTAATGCAGTAAGAAGGGTCTAAAAGGCATATGCCCACTAATATTATGCAATTAATGGCTACTATTGTCATTTTGAAATCTTCCGAATATTTTTTCTCCCCGAAGAAGCATTGCTATCATAACGCAGGTTAATATTTTGGCTTAACCTTTTGAATAAACTCAAAGCCAATTTGTTTACATCTACATCTACGCGATACCCTGCAAGCTACCGCGAGGGTGTGGCAGGGGTTGTGTTTAGTGACGACGTTAGATATATTTTAAGGACCCCTGCATATTATGCTAGGTTTGATCAGATAAACAAGATTAGAGAGATAGAATGCCGTACCGATAGATTCAAACTGTAATTTTTCCCAAGTAGATTAGAGAACACAATAGGTAGCATAGGGATAGGTAGGTAAAAAATTGTTGGTGTAGTCTGTAGTGCATAAGAATGTTTAATCATTACTAACCTGTGCTTGCTGGGGAAATGAAGATAAATACCTATATTTTGAGAAAACTTTTCTGGCAAGTAACCACTTCGTCACTAAGTTGACAGTAACCATCTAGTTGCACGTGAATCTTTTACCTAGCATTTTTCCATGCAATAGTAGGTATCACTGTAGCTCTTAGTAGCATGTAAGTAGCGCACATTTGGTGAGCTTCATCCCCTGTCACGCACCCTCGCGGTGGCTCGCAGGGTATTAAGTAAATGTAGATTAGATCAAATGTAGGCATTTCATTTCAGATGAACAGACTGATTATGTAGTAATTACCCATGGAAAATAAAATACGCGTAGCTCACCTTCGCTGGCTTAAATTTTGAGTGGGATTGAGGGTATCTCTTTGTAAATATGCTTGCCCACAAAATTACTTGTTCTCTAATGCAATCAACAGTTTCTTTATAATTATGAAATGGTGAATTAAAATACATCTTTCTGCTGAAGACTGCCCACCCAAAAAGATTAGTTGACTCATGATCTCACGTGGGGAAAACATTCGAGAAATAATTGGTCGAACAAATCGTAAATTGGGATTTGTTAAAAGGGTACTAGGTTAGTGCGAATCGACGACGTTGCGATGTCACACACCTTTTAGATGGCTTGCGGACTATTATCTCCATTTTGATGTAGATCATTTTTAGCAGTAAACCCTTGCGAACTATGTAGACTGTGTAAATTTCATGACCAAGAGTTGGAAGGAAAACATCTCTAGACTTTGAAGACTAGCCAAACTATTTCACCCAGCTCTGATATTAGTTTGAATTTAATTCACTGAATTGAAAGAGAATAATTTATATTCGCGTATCATAAATAGGGGGAATAATAGATAAATTGTATTGGTATTCTGTATTAATATTACTGAAACTTTCCTCTTAAAGGTCTGTGAAGATCATTTTGACCCGCATGATATCTTGCGAGTTGTGGAGGAATTCGAAGAGAAGTCAAGAAAAATACTGTGTTCTCCACTGAAATGGCCAAGGCTGAGATCAGGAACTGTCCCATCCCTGTTCCCGAACTGCACAAAGTATGCACTTGTAGACATAGCGCCGTACTGCAATGAAGAGCTAGGTGTGTCCTACGTTATCCCTGGAAAGTACTAGACGGACAACTTGGATCAATAGATGTCGATAAAATTCTGTTATGTGCAGCTACTAATATTTTTTAAATAATTATTGCAAAAAAGAATGATTTGGTGGCTGAGGAAAAGACAATTACGGCAAGATGTTTGAATATTTTTAAGAAATGTTGTGTATATTCTTGTCACATATTTGTTGTAATAAAATTATTTGTATAAAATGTTTCGAGTTACTCTTTTCTATCAACCTAGACCTTAAATAGCTTAAGTAGGAACATGATATCTGCCTGGCTGTTGGCTGAGATGTGCTTAAAACAGAGTAGGTGAGTGTGAAATTGAATATTTTATTCCTCTTTACTAAAAGTATTTATGCCTTGGATTATGTAAGTTGCGTTTGTCAACTAAACTCAGCTAAGCATTGCGTAGATCAATTTTTTTCTCGTGCCTTTCATATTTCCGGATCTATCTGCTTAACTCAAAGTTTTGGATTTCATGTCTCTTTAGCTCTTTGTGAACTATTTAAAATACTATCTTCAAAAGCCTCCAATTGCTGATTTTATGGTTAAGCCTAATTATTCCAAGTCATTAGATCGTTCAGCAAGTAACGATTGATTTTCCCGTTTCCCATAAGTTCCGTGGTATAACTTTGGTAGTTTCGCTCATCCTAGAATCTATTCTCCGTTTACTTTAATTTTAAGAGGCAATAAGCTCACAAATTTCAAAGATAGCCCTTTATCAATACCAGTACTAATGACTTAAAGTTAACGATCGGTCATACTGTACGGTCAACGGCTGTGTACAAATGAAGTATGCGTGCTGACAGAGCCGGGTGAAATTTTGCTTCGGTGGTTACGGCTGAACGTACAACCATAGCACCACTCAGGATGACGTCACGACTCATCGCGCCGGCCTTTACTCTCGGTGGTTACGTTCCAATCCGTTTCAGAGCGCATCAAGAAGAGCGCCAGGGCCTAGTGCACGTAAGGGTACATCCATGCTCCCTTTTGCGCACTACGATGATAACAGAGGAGATTCAGGAGACAAAATTGTTAAGAATGGATGATGAAACGGATTTCTATTATGCAAACTATTATTATTTGACGTTTGTATGTCATGAGAACTTCATATATTTCGGGAACACGAGTAAAATTTTAACGAAATAGAATAGTTCTAATGAAAGTAAACAACATGGTTGCAGATAAACTTTCTTAAGGCGAAGGAAGTTGTGAACAGTAATTTGTAATCTATTTAAGAAGTATTTTAGTGTAAAATGACGTTAACGTACGGCAGAAATGGTGCTCACGAAATGAAAGAGTATTTATTACTTTCTATGGTGTGAGGACTACTGCCACAAAGTGTCCATGGCGCAACTATCGGAATAGAGCAAGTAAGTGCAGAAAAGGGTGAAAGTGCAAGAAAGAGCGTAAGGGTGCAAGAGCGTAGTGCACGCCCTTGTGGATTGGAACACGGCCTAATAAGGCTTAAGCTACGTTTTCATGTGGGCGTTTTTGCGTTGACGCACACTGCGCCACCAATCAGAAGCGAGCACGCCAACGCAGCCTGCGTTGCCGTCGGAGTTGGTCAACTTTCATCTTTCTGCGTTGACGCAGCTGCGTCAGAGCGAGGAACAACGCATTCTACCTGTCATTTGTTCGTCACGTGATTCTTTCGCTGGATTATCACGTATACTACGGTTTACCACCGTCATATGTTTTGGTGCGTTGCTGCTGGCGCTGCCGGTGACATGAAAACAGGGTATTCTCCTGACGCACAACGCAGCGTCAACTCAACGCAAAAACGCCCACATGAAAACGTAGCTTTAGTCCTTGGACCTGAATGGTACCTTTCCTAACAAAAATCAGATGCATCTATATGACTTCTTGTAGCATGGGTCTTATTCTTAAATTTAATCATTTGTTGTACAAAGTTACTGTGTGAAATAATTTCTGTGATTTAAATCATTATTATTGTACTCTAATAATGTAATCAATATTATATTAAATCATAGATTATTAAAAAATAAGTAAAATCTATTTTAAATCGCACACGGTATTTTATGGACCCAGTACAATCCGAAGCATGGGCGGGATATCCCGCTTCCCTTTTCAGAGTATCCGAGAACACGCCTCTTTTTTTTCTTTCTCTGCTTCCATCTTCTAAGAGCGTCGAGGTCAACGATTTCATTGTTATGGACCAAGGAGCGCTGCTGTCGCTACCGCGTCGGCGGTCGGTCGGTCAAAGGAACCCGCTTTATCGGGCGTTCGGGCGAGGGAACATGGAAGGGAGACGGAGATGGTCGGACACGCATAACTCTCTTCAAGGCAAGAAGGGGTCGAAAACAATTGAAGGTGAGCAAGTGAAGAGGTGAGTGCGTAATTCACGACAAATGCCCCCGGCTCGATTAGTACGCTAATGACGGGGTGGGCGGGGAGGCATGATCAAGGCGGTGTTTATCAAACCCACTCTCTGATTGCTATAATCGCGGGGAATCTTAAAAGAAAAACCGCTTCCATTCTCATCAAGGTCAAAGAACATGGTAAAATGCATTACGGTGCGCAATAGTTCCAGGGCTACATTAGCACATGAAGTCAACTTTGAACCCAGCTTGACCTGTGTGAATTAAAGAGTTGACTTCAAATGCGTTCAGGAAATCTTTTCAGCCTTTTCTCGGCCAGCAAATAAACGACATAAAGTCATAAATTGTAAGTAAGTAGCACAAATGAGTGCATGACCGAAGTGATTTGACGAAAAAATGATCCATTAGGAGATTCACATTATAGATGAAGTACTTTAACGAACATCGAGGTTGTCAGTCACCCTTTCTTAAGGATTTTCTCTCGCCTGAAGCTTCAATTGCTGACTTCCCCATGTATTCACCCTTTAAGTCCATCGGCTGTACGTTCCACCACAGTTCACATACATTGCTGAAGACATCTACACGATACCCTGCAAGCCACCGCGAGGGTGTGTGGCAGAGGGTGAATACCACCAAGCATGCACAATAAACATGCGAACATGCTACTATAGGGTCTCAGGCAACTAGGTTGTTAGTATCTACATAGAAAAAGGGACAAAGAGAATGGAAATTCTCACTTACTTTAAACTTAAAAAAAAACACTTCTTTCATGATTAATACACAATTACGTACGATGCCATTGGAGTGGGTGACAATAAATAAGATATTCGATATCAATGGAGTTAAACGTTTCCTCGATTCAAGGCAATCTTCGAAGACATAGGGATAGTCCTCATGGAGCTTTGAGTTTTCGAGGCAAGCGGAAAAGGTTGGTACTTTTTTGGATCAAACACTACTAAAACGGTGGAATTTAGTTGACTAACTCAAAGGAAAACCGTTGTAAAAGCACTACCAAACGTGCAGATTCCAGAAGAGTAAGTATTTTGGAGAAATGCTCCATCTAATGCCTGATGGAACACATCTCCACTTTGAATATGGTTTTCAAGCGATGAGAGGAAGCGATATCAGATATGAGCGAGTGCAGAAAACATTCATCACCCGAAAAATTCGGAGCCAAGTTTCAAATATAGCCTAGCGATTTATTTCTGAATTGATGGGTTCAGCCGTGGTGCGTTGGATTCCTGTTCTGGAAAAAAAAAGAATTCGCCAGAAAAACTTATCCTTGACTGTCCAGCCTCCTCTCCCAACGAATTCAGGCAGGTGTGCCAGAAGCAAGGCAGGATCATTGAAAGGGAACTACTATCACGAATTGTAATACCTAAGGGATGAAGGTGCATGAAGAGTGATCACCATTTATTAAGAAATAGCGCCACATATTTATCAAAGAACATTAAAAAAAGCGATTGATGTCAAACTACTCCTTCGACCCAAAAAAATTGATAATCAGATGCCGTTAACAGTCATAAACTCCGATTTTTATCACGCATAAATGAACTAGTGGAAAATTACTTCTTACATTTGACTCAGTTTTTTCTCCAGCCAAAGCAGTTTTTAAAGTAAGCCAACCCTGATTGCCTTTAAAATACTCCTTTTCCTTATAATCCGTTTTATCCACTCAATGTCTCATAATCTCTTCAATCAACTTCCTCTTCTATCTTCCTTTTACCCACCATAATTTCTCACATAATTAAGTCTTAAA
The DNA here is from genome assembly GCA_933228895.1 of Platycnemis pennipes. Taxonomy (NCBI): domain Eukaryota; kingdom Metazoa; phylum Arthropoda; class Insecta; order Odonata; family Platycnemididae; genus Platycnemis; species Platycnemis pennipes. The sequence continues at coordinate 112,620,029 of OW121851.1, read as the reverse complement.
AGCCATCAGTCTAATTTCATGCACTTCCCTTTTAAATCCAGGTTTCGGTGCTGCGAAATACAAAACGCAAATATAGTTCTTAAATTCACATTCAATGATATAACCTCGGATACAACAATGAGTTGAATATCCAGGATGGCTGCCCATCCTAGGCAGTTGCACTGAACAAGCTACAAGTTTATTGAGTTCTCGGAAGCAAATAAAACTCGCTCATACCGTTTTATTATTATATGCTCATAATTTTAGTGATATTAAAATCAATTGTCGCTCTTTCAATTATCCATAAAATGCATTTTCCATTTATTCGTCTCTTTTGACAATCGTGACTCACGTTTTCCAGGTTTCTGCCCTGCTTGCATAGAAGAGTTTTTTTCACCTAATCTGTCAGATTCAATGAACCTGGCAGTGTTACTGTTCTATTGAAAGTTCCTTGCATTTCGATACGACACATATGAAAAGGAAAAGCGATGAGAATTGAAGACATCACTAGCGGTTCGAGTGAAGTCACAAAAGAGTACTTATGCCTTTTTTCAATCAAAGCTTATTTTAGCTGTAATTTATTAAACTTAAGATCTGTCTAGGCCAAAAAAAGGGTTTCTGGCGCAAGTGCCAGGAATTTTCAACCAAGATCTACCTATGAACTACAATTTACGATGGTCCGTTTGCGCGTTATCATAGGCGTAACCGCCTACGCTGGCACGTACCATGGCCCGTACGTTGGCAGTGGAAACTGGGCGTACATCATCCACTTACAGCAGCTCTCTCTGTGCGTTTCCGAAAAAAATTATTGTCTTAGGGGGAACCGAACAGTCGATGGATTGGTCCCATCCGAAACAGAAGGAGAAAATCTTTTTAAATAAGAGAGCAAGAGAGACTACCGAGACAGACGACCTCCCGACCACGTGAAACGGACCATTCCCTCTTTCCTTAATCCATTCCACCCCCTTTGCTCGACCAAAAAGAAAACGAACTCCGTCTTCTCGCCGACCGTTTCGCCATTGTTCCGGGACCGAGAGCGCTATATATCCTCGTATGCCATCCAGTCTCCAACCCCCCCTCTTCCCACGATTCCGGTTGTCATGGGGACAACCAATGCGCATTTAGCGACTCGCATTCGAATCGAAATTTATTCGCGCGCCGTGTGCTGCGGCGCTCTCGACTCTCTTCTTCCGCGATCTCGTACGCCGGGCGACCAGCGTGGGAGTGGAATGGGAGAGGGAGGGGAGGGGGAGGAGAAGGGTGGGCGTGTGGAGGATGACGGGGAGGGGGAGGCAGGAAATATGCGGTGCGGAAGGGTTGACTGGAGAGAGAAGAATAGCGCCGCTGACGCCGTAGACAAGCCATGACGAATCCGAATGAATGGGGCATTTGTTATGAGTTAGATCAGGGCGTATATTACGAGACTTTTCGATCGATACGTAACGAGCGATATGCCGTCCACAGTTGCCAGATTTAGCACTTCGCGGTTAACCTGGTTCAGTCAAATCACTACCCGCGGTAAAAACCCCACCACAATGGTAAATCACTCAGCCAATAGGAGTATATCGTAAAATCCATAATATACTCTGAAGGTGCGTTTACACGTAGCAGTTGACTGCTATGTTAGTAAACTGCTACCAAATGTTAAGCCCCACTTGCATGCGTAAATAGCAAGTGCGAACTGCGAGTTCAGGTCGTTACTGGACACATGTCGCATACCATCGATCCACGTTCGAACTATGTATTAGCAAAGTTGAAGCCCGTCTACTTTCCAGCGGAAATGTATCCAACACAATCGCAACAATCGCCAACGTCAAGCAATACACGACGGAATTTGGATGTAATAACAAGGATATCCCTCCCCAAAAGGGGAGATATTACTCTTTAAAGAATGGGAACAAAAGATAATCGTCAATGGAATTTATTGCTTGAAGAATTTCATGAAAATTTAAGTATCAATCACAATTGAAATAAAACGCTTTTTATTTGTTATGACAACGCGTAAATAGCGCCGTAGATAAGCCATGACGAATACGAATGAATGGGGCATTTGTTACGAGTTAGATCAGGGCGTATATTACGAAACTTTTCGATCGATACGTAACGAGCGATATGCCGTCCACAGTTGCCAGAAGTTGTATATATACCTTCGCATGACAAGTGGGACGACGATTACGACAACAATATGCATTAACATTTCAACTTCATCCAAAAATATTAAAGGTCGTATTTAGAACCTCAACTACAATCTCGATTCTGCTGATTACGCCATAGAATCTCTACTACGAGTTCTAAATAGTATACAGATCCTCCTTAAGACGATTATAAACGGTATACAGCTACTTCTAGGCGTGAGAAATAACAGTACCACTGCAGGAGCTATCACACCTGAGAACCTGTATACCGTTTCAAAATCGTAGTACAGATTTTATGACGTACGCAGTAGAAGCGTGGCTGTATTTGAGACTTTGAATAGTCAGCTTATGGTTTTCCTGCCACCAAATAGTTACATTCAAATGCGAGCCCTCCATGAATGACACTGTACTCAGTCATATACGAGTACTTTTTGACGCACCCAACCTAATGAATTCCTCCGCTCTTCCTTCCCGTCATTACGTTTTGCCATTGCTATTAAGGGAAACGACTGACAACTGAGTTAATCTCCGACATTAAGGATGAATAATAATGTATTTCAATTAAAGGTGGGATGCTTCCAATAAGATGCGAATATTACCAACATTCGTTGAGAACAGAGGAAGGGTGGAGTAAAAACCTGTCTCCGCAGACTTGCTCTGGACGGAAGGCCCCAACGGGTCCAAAGTCCCCTTCAACGGCTGGAACTCTTAACTTGAAGTGCTCCCTATGTTCCCTCCCTTGAGCTGGGACCGCTATTCCACCGAACAACCCTTTCCAAGGCCGGGATTTCAACATGACGGGGCCACAGGATGGGAAGTCAGTAATCTATCCACTACAACAACCCTGTTCCCACTCTCCTTCCATCTATATGCATATTATGCAGCAACCGTAAAAGAGGTAGTCATGAACTTAGTGTTATTGCATTACCATAATACCCCCACTTATAACAAAGAGCTTATATATGGGAATGGTATCCATAGAGATACATGTACTATTGTTAAGGCCGAAAAATCGTTATCTCCAATTAGGAGCTACCTTGTAGGTAGGTCCTAATTGTTCATATCTTACCGCATAGCTCAGTAATATCTTAGCAATGTATCCTCACGAGTCGATTTCATGTTCACCCTTAGTGAAATTTTCTAAAGATTCCAAATTATATATGATGCAAAGGTGAAATTTCTATGGAAGTAAGTCATTTCAAATTTTCTAAAGATTTCAAATTATATATGATGCAAAGGTGAAATTTCTATGGAAGTAAGTCATTTCAAATTTTCTAAAGATTTCAAATTATATATGATGCAAAGGTGAAATTTCTATGGAAGTATGTCATTTCCATTGCTATGCATATTTCATGACATATATGGAAATGGCTTTAGCATATTTATTGATAGCAATTCTGTTTCATCGATATAGAAGAAATGCTCGACCATTTCCACCGCCTTCGAGGATCAATGGAAAAGACCCGTTGAGATAAGCCGCCCTTAAGAAAATAAGTATCACAAACCTCTGTGGCCAGGCAAAAAACCGTGCCTTCCAAGGCGAAGACTTCCTTCCCTCCAAGAAAAAAATGCGAAGAATCTGGAGCGATTTTGTTGGAGAAAGAATATGAAAATGTCGGAAATAGATGAAATTCCACAGAAGTCATATTTTAGTTCGCCCTTCATCTCCGAATATTACTTCATTATCACTCATACATAAAAAACTACTAATTGTCAGTGAATGGTGGAGTATTATTTCACAACAAACTTGGAAAAAATATCATTCTATCAAAAAAATTGCATCCATAAGGAATAGACTCAAGTGTATGATCCACGCTGTTAATTGAGAAGAAATCGACCTATGTTTCAATACGTATCATTTTTAAGGAAAAAAATTACTGGCTGAAAATAACATAACGTGCTGAAACCTAGGTTTGTTTACTCTGAATAAATAGTGTGGATTTTTCTCAGTGAATTTATTCTTCATGGATATCAAGCAATTTCAAAAAAGTGATGACTTCAGTGTTAGTTATCAAAAATTGCAATCATTACTTCGGACGATAAGAACTACTCCAAGAACTAATGGGCAACTCAACTAGAACTACTCCAAGAACTAAAACTTTTTCATGGGCAACTCAACCATTCCACTAATTACCACCGCAGCCTTGAATACGTTCTACAGACATATTGGAACCATGCCTTTTTTGGCCTTTCATATTCATTCCCTCGTGAGCAAAAATGTACTTGGAATTTCCAAAAAGAGAAGCAAGGGTTTTTTCCCGATGAAAATTTTCAACTTTCAAAAATATTAGTTCATTATTTTTGATTATTTAATTGAATAATTAACCGTCTACTGGTTGTGTGTTTTGGATTTATCTAAGGAACTAATTTATTCCTAACTTCATTCACAGTTAAGATTCTTGAATACCCCTAATGATGCATCGAGCTTATTTGTTGGGATTTAAACTATTATTGCTTTCTCATCAAACGAAAACTAATACGATCTTCAAAGTAAATAAGTATCATTTCCAATTATTTTATGTTAAATTATGAAGCTCACTCAAGAGGCAAGTTCTACTAGAGGGGTCTTATAGGGAAATTTTTCTTCGGGTTCCCCTGCATTTGGCGTACAGCCGCACCAGAGTCTTCGATCAGAAAGAACCGACTTTCCGCCACATGAAGTGCTCCCTCTTCCCCCACACCCTCGTCACCTAAGTGGTTTTGAACCCTACTCCCCCCACCCATCCCGCCCTGAATACACCCCTCTTCCATTAAGAGCCCTGGACACCCACTTTTGATTTCGGGACGTCTCGGAACGTTAAATAAAAGAAAAAGGAAGGAAGGAGACAGTCTTTCGCCTTAGATCCAAATGGAAGAAAGGGATTTCCCGAAAACTCCGCTCGTTATACGCAAGGCACGGAGGTCGGTGACAGATTAGGCAAGAGGTAAGGGGCCAACCGCGATCGTAAATCTCTTTTTTATTTCGTCCCCTTGAATCCAGACGGGGTTGACGTTTTTTAGTGCACACTTAGGATCCAATATATATTATACGCACACACGCATACATTCGGAGGCAAGTACTAAAAGTGAATTCGGTGGTATTACCACACATTTAGGACTCATCGGATTTCGGCAGATATTACATCCCAACTAGGGACTTTTGGGTGCTTGGACTGCGGCAGTCGCGTGGGATGTTAATAGGGTTGTGGTTATATCTCCGGGCCATTTCCCATCTCTTCGTGAGCAATTTCATAAAATTTGATGGGATATTTGTGGTCGAAAACCTGAAGGTTTGCCCATGAGCCAGTCCCTTTATGTCCTGGAGTGTGTGACCTTCTTCGACGTATATCGTCCATTTCCATTATTTTTATGGCTCGCCTTTTTAAAAAAATCACGTCGAAACAGGGTCTTCAAGCCATAAGGGTATGCAGACTGTTGTGACACCCGAGTTGGCGCATTTAAAACTTGACCTTGCAATCAATGGCAATTTAAGCGAGATAAAACATGCAATAAAATTCATCAGAAAACCATTTTCTTCCTAACAAGGTGGTAACAAATATTTTTACGACAGAGTTCTAGCATCATGAGATTTGTTGAGCGTTATAAGGAAAAATCACCCACCAGGAGCATTGTGAATTCTTTAAAAAATGAATCTCTTTGGATGCGGCTGTTAAAATACAGGGTATAAACGTAAGTTTCTGGTATTTCCTGGAATGCTTTAAATGCAACCCGATTATATTGAACATACATGGAATTGCAATATCTTTCAGCAGATAAAAAACGTTTTCCGGCTATTTTTTTATAGAGGTTTCATGGAAAAGCTTCAAGTAATGAATCCGAAAATATTACTTTTCTCACAGCATAGGCAGCAATCTATGTCTCTAGTTGGGAAAACCCTGAGGAGAACTTCGGAATCTTTGGAAACGATATTGTAACGGAATAAAGGAAAAATCGTTAAATATCGACAGTGCGGTCTGGAATTTGTGGTATGAATGTATGAAGTTAAAATACTGATGGATATCCGCCTCTACTTTACAGCCAAAGTTGGTCTCAGATAAAGACTTCCCCTCTAATTTTTCCAGTTGAACGTGATTTGGGACTCAATCGACCACACGACTTGACTTCCCGGTCCATCTATCTGCAGTCAGCAACCAGAGAGAGAAATGTATTGTGATTTCACTTATATCTTTAAATATTTCTGAGAAATTTAACACTTTTGAAGTCCCGCAGTCTAAATTGTTTTTTTTTATTTTTGTGCTCAACAAAATGTTATCGGCTTATCAGTGTAAATTATTTTAATTCTGGCACAAATCATGAAGGATAACCTTAGGGTCTCAAGGGTACGTAGCAACGACCAGGTCAATGTTACGACGTGAATTTGGGGATAATTTGATGCTACTCACTAAATGCCGGAGTTCATCAGAAAAATTCAAGTTTTACAAATTTGATCCGAGATTTCCAGATTGTTTAAATTTTATACAATCCATTGAAATAGATAGGCTTACAGATAATATAGCCATACAAATATTAACCTTAAAATATCGTGCAATGGGCAGTGCGGTAAAATGGTTTCGTTACACGTGTATACTGATTGATGCCAAATATTTCACGTCTCAGAAGTCTTTAACCTCTTCACAAAAACCAATTTCATTCTTATTGGCGAAAATAGACTTAATTGTGGATCACCTTCCTTAAATACATTAGTAATAAATTAGTTTAAAAGTCAATTTTACCAAACATAAGGATTGGATATTGAGAACTGTGATCGAAACTGCTGGAAAGCTATTTCATTGGGACAGTTACTTTAGTTTCTACACTATGCCCAGACTGTAAGAGATATTTTCTGAAGAATATATGATCAATTGCTTTGTACTGTACCTGCCACGTTTAGTGTATAATTCCAAATATATTGAGGTTATTTCTCCATATGACGCTGTTAAGTGTCTTTTACGGATAAGATAAAATATTCAAATTACTGGTTAACTACCCGCTAGGAAGCCTGAATTTCATTTTTGTTTTTCAGGGTGAAAAAAGACCTCTGCAACAATAAGGTGAGTTCGTATTTTACCATCAGTTTTAAAGACGCTATAACTTCTCCATCCTACACATGTAATAAATAGTTATATTATATAAGAGAGATATTTATCTCTCACAGAGGAAACTTGAAGCAATTTAAATGATGGGTTTTGAGAAATAGGCGTATATAAAGATGCCTAAATGAACTGCGCTACAGAGCGAGAAACTCTCATTGCTGGAGCATATGAGAAAATCACTAAATAGTGAAAAACATAAAGAAATACCAACTAGAATACTTTACTCATATTGCGAGACACCCAGAGAAATATAATATCTTGAGCACCATCTTAGAAGGCAAGATCCCGGCAGAAGGAAGACATCTTTGCTTGTAGATGCTAGATGTAGATGTAATTGCTAAAATCTCTAAGAGATTGGTTCCAAAAAAATTCACCCTCGAACTAGTTAGAGAATTGAGCGATTAAGAAATTATCGATAACGTTCGCTGAGCGGACACAGCACTGAAAAAAGAACTATACCCACTGGTGTACGTTTCGAAGCGGTATTCAAAAAACGATAGTGACGACAACGGAATAATATAGAGTGTCTCGTCTGATTAGCGGGAGAAGATCCGCAGGCGATATACAAAGTTTAGAGCCAAAGTTCGTCGAGTTTTCCCTTCGCTTGTCACAGCAAAGGTAACATAAGCGCGCGACCATTAGCCTCGTCATCCTCCCCGATCGCGCTTAATTCCGGGACCAAAAAGGAGAGAGTGCGTTAACCTTGGATGACGACCGAGACTAAAATTAGTCGGAAAGCGGAAAAAAGAAGGAAAGATGGGGAGGGGGAGAAGTGGGCGGTCCCTCGGAGAGGAGAGCCGACTCGCAAAACAAAGAAAAGGGTCGCCTCCCGTCGAGAGAAACGAGGATCTCCCTCGCGGAACAAAACAAGCGCCGGATAAGCGTGGACGAAGAACAAATGACGAGGGAGAAGCGCACGGTAATTGGTTCCGGCCGAGAGGACGGCTTGCTCGCGGGGGAATAATGATACGATTGGCGAGACGAAAGCACGGTCCTCCAATTCATTTCTGCGGAGAGAGGGGGGGGAGAAGACATTATGAAAAGAAAAATGAAATGGAGATGGGGGAGAGGGGGCATCTGAAGACAATGGTTCGTGCCGACGCCGCCAGGGGGACGGGCGGGGCGGACTCACCCACCGCCAATTAGGAAAGCAAGACTTCAAGACACTTCCCACCCCAACCACTGCCAATCACCCACCCTTACACCCCTACACCCACAGCCACCCCCTCCCTCAATACCCTTCGCTTTCCCCTGATCCCTTGTCGTGTGCCGTTCGTTGTGACGTCGGCCTCATTTTTTTATTCATCACTCGCGACCCTTATTCCACCCTACCAGTAAAAGGGTGCGGATCCGATAAAGTCACTGCCGCAGCGGGATCCGAGAAGTGAACTAGATCATACAATTGGAAAGATAAAATAGCAAGACCCAAGTTGAAGTCTTTTTTCGACAGCCGCTGGATTTCTAACAGCTGCTTAAAATAGCGTTCCTTAACGTATTACACAATTTTAACAACATTTATTCCGAATGTTTACATACCCCAGCTACGTGAAAGCAGATAAGGTCGGTGAGTAAATATTTTTCGTTGGGCGGTATGGAACATACAAGAAACTGATACATAGCGACCCTTTAAGATTTATTCAGACACAAAAAGGAAAGAAAACAATCCATTAACAGTGTGGTAGCAACCGAAATCCCCACATATATTCATCCTGGAAAGTATTTTTGAGGCTAGACGGAATGGAAGACAATTGCTATTTGAGTATATTGGTAGCAGAATGACGAGACGAATCAAGAAGGCAATAGTGAATGGCCAGAATAGAATACCGCAGGTGAATAGAGAATTCTCCCACGAAAAAATAATATACAGCTGAAATAAGAAACTTGGAAGTAAAAAGACACAGTTCCTTGGAACTTAAACCTGAACCACTTTCCTTTATGATAGAGAGACTCTGGACGATACCAGTCGCAGAAAAATCAGACTGAGGCCATTAAAAATGTGAGGTTATACACAAAATTTGAAAAGTAAATGGATACACTGAGAAGTCATCGAAGAAGTCCTACTGGTAATAGGGATAAAAACGTTGCTGAAAATGTTATAAAGAAGATGGGACAACCTTATCGGCCGTATCTTATGTAGTTGTGGGAAAGATAGTTAGAGTTAAAAATCTCAAACCAAGCATAGCATTAATGACAAGAAATAATGAAGAATTTTTGACAGATTCGGCGAACCTCCTTTCCGAGCAAGGCTATATCTCGCCAATTTCTCTAAGCTTGTTCTCTTTGTGGGCGCATGAGCGTGAACAAAAACTTGTCTTTCAAACGGAGCAAATTCAACCAGCACAAGGAAGTAGGTTTCTTGGAGTGCCAAACTGCTTATTTCTAATAATAAGGAGTGACTGCATCCTACCAGCGACTGCCAACTACCACCGAAACTTCATCTTTACAACGAAGGGCCTATCGGCATCTCATATCGATCGAAAGCGTGAGATTAAGTATGCAAAACGGAATTGTTCGAAATGTGTCCGCAATATTGGGGACACTACTTTCTCCATTGGAGTATTATATACGCAACACGAGTGTGGAGCGTAGTATCATCATCATTACGAGACGTGCGCAAAGCAAATTTCTGGCTACGAGCCTGTCTCACCTAATATTCATTTTCCTATTCATATGCATCTTTTAGGGGAGAAGACCTTTAGATTGAGGTAATATACCTTCCCCCACATGTAGGAAACACACTCAAAAGTATTATGGCTTTCGCTCGTCACAGCTGTGGAGATTGAGTTCAAAACCGCAGAGTAAAATAGGGGAAATGGGACCGACGTGTCAAGTCTGCAGGCCAAATGCTATTAAAATTCTCACTTGGGGATGAAATCCTTTGTTAATGTTTTTAGACCAGAGTTATAATTATGGGTTCCGTTTAATTAACCCCTCATAATCTTACAACACTATACACCATGCAAGATAGAGAGAATACGATGAAAAGGAACTCCAACTGAAATGCAAGAAGAGAGTAATAATTAGCGTCTAAAGTTTCAGATTCGTAGACATGAAGACGTTTAGCCGAAGCGAGAATCGCGTGCAGATCTGCAGATTTTTTTCGGCGCCATTGTCTCTCCATGATGGGAACCAGTCAGAAGAATATTAGGGGGAACTTGCGGACCAAATCGTTTACACCCTCGGGGTATGAAGCGTCGGTTTCTTCAAAAGACTTCACGGCTGAACGTCAGGCCAGTCCAATCCAATAATCTCTGAATTTCGGCTTCAATCCTACCACTCGGTTACGTGACTCCTCAACTCGGTGACCTCAGAAAACCCTTCCGCCCTTCCCAAAAGATCTTCTCGCGCGATTCACGCTCTTCTCCTAGCCTCTCCACCCTTGGGCCACGAAACCAGGGTGGAAATGGAGGGGTAGAGGGTGCGGGGAGGGAGGAGCTCTCGCTTCTTCACGCATGTAATAATGTACAGGTGTGTTTTGATGGAGGTGAATATTGGATAGGTGAACAGGGGCGTGCGTTTGGTGTGAATTCACCCCCTGCCCCACACCTATACGGTGGCTTGCAGGTATTGTGATGACGCAGGGCCTTTCATTTGTAATGAACTCAAAAGCAGATAATATTCCACGTAATATTAGAGAAATGACCTGCATCACAGGTAGGTTCAAATATCTGTTCTTTTCTCGAACAATTTGTAATCATAACAACATGATGCGTTCACAAAAATAAATTGATTGACATGAACATACAATCGCACTCATTAAATTAAATCAGATCAAGTATTGAAATGAAAACTTAATTTTGTAGTTCCACGCACATTTATTTATAGTTCCACAAACATAAAATAAATGTATGTGGAAGTAAAAAGTTAAGTTTTCACCTCAATCATGAATAGATTCCAGTAATTTACGCCAGATACCACCAGTTAGACAAATCAAGCAAATATAAAAGACAGAAGATTTGGGTGGTGATTTTTTTTAGGAGTTAGTCTTCAGAGATTTTTTAGGAGCATGTCTTCATGAACCCATAATATACGAAATGCACGTTTATAGTACTTCTCAGGTGTTTCCCTGCATATTGGATCAAAATTGGATTTTTTGTAGTGTGTGTCCTGCATGATATCCATGTAAATACTTTATTAAAAGATTGTATAAACTTAAGCGCATAACTGTTGTGCACGCATGAGGATTTCCTCCCTGCCTACCACACACCCGGGAGGCGGCTTACATGGTTGTCCGTAGATATAGAAAAATATTCCCAACTAGGCCCACTTACAGACGTCAACTACAGACGTGTAGCTCTTCGGTTGCTATTTAGATTCAGACAAGCAGACACACGATCGGGTGCTTGCGTAATTTGGACTCTTGCCTTTCAGATATGCCCCACATAAAATAAACAGCATGGCCGTTACATATATAATGCTACGGACTAGGAATTCAAATTTTCGTTGTCTTATACGGTTAACGCAAACCCAAAGAATTTAGTCGAGTTCCTTATCAGGAGAAGCAACCTGCAACAGAGATACTGTGCTCCAGCTAGGATAGGTGTATGGCGAGGTGTAGGTATGATTTATAGGGAAGGGAGGAAGGGTGGAGAGGAACCTGAAGACAGCATTACACACTGTTTCACATCACATCTGACGGACGGAATAAGGTAAGAACTTGAAGTACTTATTTGAAGGTGTTTTGGTAACTTATAGGTAACAGGTAACTTAAAGGTACAGGTAACTTATTTGAACGTTACATTTTTGAACGCGTGCAACAAAGATCGGCAAGATTGGTAAAGGGACCTTATTAGCGTAACCAGTATATTAAATGAATTAAATTGGGAATCATTGTCAGATCGCAGGTTGAAATTTAGACTTAATCTCTTAAACAACCCCAACTTAGTATGGTAGACTGGTCCATAATCACAAAATTAGACATATTGATTGCCGAACGGACAGATTCAAAATGTACTTTTTTCCTCGTACAATTAGGGATATGAATAGCGGTAAATATGTCCAATACGAGTGATTCAATCAATAGCATAAGTAGTTGCATGTTGGTGTAAGGACTTGAAGGTAACCCAACTAACAGCACGTTTTTGCATGCTTAGTTTGCTATTTTTATCTTTTTAAATATTGCAGTTTAGAACAGTATATAAATACTAATCCTTTTTTATGCATGATACGTAGTGCATGTTTGGTTAAAATTCACCCCCTGCCACACACCTTTGAGGTAGCTTGCAGGGTATTATGTTGATGTAGATGTACTTTCCGCCGAGAACTCGTGTTATATTTTATAGAGTTAACCATATTTGTCGAGATTTAAATATGAGTGATTATTACGAACACTCCACACAAATGGAGCATTCATTCTTTATTTGTATTCATATACACATTGGGAGTAATATGTATTATGGTTCTTATAAATTAATACACCAGTCCTTCCAACGCTAGGCCTGCACTTTAGTCAATACACAAATTAGATCTCTTTAAATTTAATGCATTCTAAAATTCGAAGATAAAGACATTGAATGTGCAATAATTTCCAAAAATTGTTTCGCGTCCCTGAAACAATTGTTCCGTAAAATATATTTCTCCACGCTAAAATGCACGCTCTCTCCTATCCCCTTCCTTGTTACCCTACACTTCTTCCTTCTTTACCCACCTTCAGAATCCCACTCCCCCTAAATTACTTGCTATATCCACTTACTCTGCCTTCTCTTAATTTCCTCCTACAATTTCTTCCTTTCTTCCCCCCAGCTTCTCAAGAAATTCCCCACTCTTCATTCTCATGATCCATCAAAGGTATTTCATCCTCCATCTCAGATACTGCCAACTCCTTTTCGTCTCATTTCCCAGTTATCTTAATCTCAGAGCCGTCTAAAGCCTAATCATGACATCAAGTTTTCTTTCTAGTCATCTCTTCCTTTTTCGAATTTTTCTCGAAATCTCCTGTTGAGGTACCGGTCAAAAGTTTCTACATGTTCACAACTATCTCATTTGCTAACCTAATTCTCCGCATGACGTCTTTTTTACAAGGCCAATCGTCAAACAGCAGCCAAACAACTCGTATATTGTTTCACCTGTTCTATGACTACTTTTTCATTAGGTACCTACCTACGTCTATATATATAACTTACATTAGTTTTTGAAAATCTCTTTACTTTCTCTCTCTTGTGAAACAGAAGGAAGGGAACTTATGCTGGCGCAATTATGTGCCTAATGTCTACAGTCCTATGTCATGATAAATAGGGAAGATTAAAAAAAGTTTTAGAATTCATTGGGTTCATCAGCAAAGCTAAGTTTAAGCTTTCACAAGAAGCAAATAAATTCGATTCGCTGATAAATCATGTTTATCCTACGGTTTTTTTTAATCCCTCTACTCCATCCATCCATCTACTACTCCATCCATCCATCTACTACTCCATCTATCAACTTTAAAGGGCCATATTCAAAATCTCAACTACAGTCTTGCTTCTCCTGCTGACCTCTTAAACTCCCTACTTTGAATGAAATTGGTGTTCAGGCCATTTGAACTCATAATACAGATTTCATGACGTAAGCAATGGAATTCAAACTGTATTTGAGATTCTTGGCCATAGTCATAAACTCAACTCGGTTCTCAGCGTACGCTATGAGGTAATACCACATTTACGGATAAAATCTGAACACCGATTTGACTCGCTGTAGGGATTTTTAGGACACGTGAGCGGTGGAAGCCAGACTGTTGTTGTGATTAGGAATATAACCCAAACCTCTTTTTCAACCGATTACACCACAATCGCACGAATTATTTAAACGCACTATTTCCTCAAATTCAAAACGAACGCAAGGGCGTGCTTCCGTCGGTCTCATTCTTACATCTACATGTACACGATACCCTGTAAGCCACCATGAGGGTGTGTGGCAGGGGGTGAAAATCACCAAGCATGCACTACCAGCATGCAAACAAACTACTATGCATCTACATCTACATAATACCCTGCAAGCCTCCATAAAGGCTTGTGGCAGGGGGTGAATTTTCACCAAACATGCACTACATATCATGCATAAAAAAGGGTTAGTATTATTATACTGTTCTAAACTTCACTATCTAAAAAAAGATAAGAATAGCATAGCATACATGCAAAAACCTGCTGTTAGTTGGGTTAGCTTCATGTCCTTATACCAACATGCAGCTAGTTGTATTGGATATTGTTGTTCATATCCCTAATTGTGCGTGGAAAAAATGACATTTTGAATCTGTCAGTTGGGCAATCAATCTCTCTAATTTTATGATTATGGTCCAGTCTACCATAGTAAGTTGGTGTTGGCAAAATATTTTTAACGCCATCACTGAAAATCATGTGTTGGATCTTGGAATTTGTTTAAGAGAGTAAGTCTAAATTTCAACCTGCAATCTGCCATAGTAAGATGAGGTTCGCAAAATATTTTTAACATCATCACTGAAACTATGGTCTTACGTTACGGATCGCAGGGCACAGATGCGCCGAGTCGAACTCACATACACACATACACTCTCCCGTGTGTTTTCTTTTTCCGGCGATTCCGCCGTACACGTGTAAGAACCACTGGTGTGAGGAGGACGCAGGGGGGAGGAAGCAGGGATCTCCGCAGACAAAGTCGGACAAAGGAAAAGTTATTCCGGAGTTATTGACTCCCCTCGGAGAGTGGCTCTTGATGGCCCCGCATTCCTTATTCGGAATTAGCGGATATTTAAATCAGCCCGGGCCGTAGACGGGGAGGAAATAAAAGAGAGAGGGTGGGGAGGAAAATAAAACGAACAGTGAATCAGCCCGGCGTCCCAATTTTTTTTATTTATTTATACATGCGCCCGCGAAGCGCTTCGAATGTTCTCTCTCTCGCGTGATGGGGGCCCTAAGGGGCCCCCACAGGGAATGGGGAGGGTGGGGGGGTTAGAGAGCGAGACCGCCTAGGGCGACCATTTGAATGCCCGGGATATTCAATTTTTTTGACAAAATGTTAAATGACCACAGCTCGCTGGCTATACTCCTTTCGTCTCACTTTTGTCTTCGCCTCCGAGGCCTAATATATTCACGGCCCATCCCGTTTATTTTCATCTACCACCCCCATCATTATCTTCCCGGTCCCTACCTCTCCTAATACACAAACGCTTCCCCGTCATGCGATGAGTGAGGTGGATTAAAAGTCCTTGACGAATCATATGGCATACCTCCAGGGATTCGCCCTCAACCCATAGATCTTTCTCCCCCTGCAATATGCTCATTTTTTACGCGTTATTACGTCCAGTCTAATGCGAGAAAACGATCGCTGTCTTAAGATATATGAGTGATTCCATATCTTTTTCCTAGGAGGGTCAAATTGCGTACTACCCGGTAATAGACAGGTATTGTTTTCCTTTAAGTGAAATAGTTTTATAAAATACCGATTCAACTGACACATAATTTGTGCTAACTGCATTTATTTTCGGGATTCACTTTATTACTATTTAGATGTTAGCCATCTAGTTGCTCATGACTCTTATATATAACACATCTCCATGAAATAGTAACATTGTAGTCTCTTTTAGTCGCATGTAAAGAGTGCATGTTTATTAACCTTTCACCCC
The DNA here is from genome assembly GCA_933228895.1 of Platycnemis pennipes. Lineage (NCBI taxonomy): Eukaryota > Metazoa > Arthropoda > Insecta > Odonata > Platycnemididae > Platycnemis > Platycnemis pennipes. The sequence continues at coordinate 112,604,271 of OW121851.1, read as the reverse complement.
CTGCCACACACCCTCGCCGAGGCTCACAGGGCGTAGATGCATATGAAATACATTAATCATTCGTGTATATGTAAATAAAGGTCACATGAAACCCTTTCACACACGAGCGTAATATATCTATTGGTATTTTAGCACCCTGATGAATACAAGAGAGCCTAGGCATCTCGATGAGTGCTTGATGAGTAAATGATGAGATGCCGCACACCCTAGCTGTGGTTTTCAGGGTACTGCGTAGATATAGGTGTAATATTTAATGTGCCAATTAGTATTACAGTGGGAACCATTGTCAGATCGCAGGTTGAAATTTAAACTTTTTTTCCTGAATAAGTTCCAAAATAATATTTTCAGTGATGACGCTAAAAATAGTTTGCTAACCCCAACCTACTATGGTAGACTGGACCATAATCACAAAATTAGAGAAATTGATGGCCGAACTGACAGATTCAAAATGTCCTTTTTTCTCGTACTATTAGGGATATGAATTGCGGTAACTATGTCCAATACGAGTGAATCAATGTAATCAATAGCATGTAAGATGCATGTCAGCTGCAAGTTGATATAAGGACTTGAAGGTAAACCCACCAACAGCATGTGTTTGCATGCTTACTTTGCTATTTTCATCTTTTTTAACTAGTGAAGTATATACTAGCATATTAATACTAATCCTTTTTTATGCATGATATGTAGTGCATGCTTGGTGAGAATTCACCTCCTGCCACACGCCTTTGTGGTGACTTGCAGGGTATTACGTAGATATAGATGTAGGTTCGTACGAGATGATCAACCGCCCCCTGCCACACACCCTCGACGTAGCTTAAAGGATACTCCTTAGATTTAGAAGTACCTACTATGCAGGCACGTAGCATGGGGGGGGGGGGGGGGCTTCTGGTGCTTCAGCCCCCCCCGAAATTTTTTCCCGTTATTACTGAAAATAATTTTGTTGTTCTGATTTTAGCAGTGAACTTTACCAGTGAGAAGAGATAAGTATGGGCACTGTAAAAGTAAATATCAAGCACTGAAAATTAAGACGAGTTTTGTAACATGTCGGCACCGAATGGGCAAGGCTGATTTGTTTCAAGTTTCGCAAGACTTAGCCCCCCCCCTTGCCCCCCCCCCCCCCGAAGCAAATTTCTGGCTACGTGCCTGCTACCATGGAACCACTTCCTCGATGACTCTGGTGCGCACCACGGCTCGGAGTCGTGCCTTGAGGACTCTCCGACACCCCCGCTTCAAGGACACTCGCTCCAAGACGACCCCGCGTCAAGGACCTCCTCTCCCACCCCCACGACTGATTCATCCCCCCTCCCCCCCTCATCCCTTCTTCCTTTGGGGGTTTGGGTGGTTGCCTCTCTGGGGGGGTGGAGGAAGAGGTGACTCAGGTCTCTCCAGTTACGGGAGGCGCGGAGGCGTGGTGCGGAAAAAGGGGGGCAGTGTGGCGGGCGCCCCCTTTGGGGGCAGCGGGGCAAAGAAAAGGGTTGCGGGAAGGACGTTGGGGGCGGAGGAAACCGGAGAAGGGAGAAAGTGAGGGGGTAGAGGGGCGCAAGCAGAAGGAGCAGGAAGCGGTCGAGTCCCTGTCACTCTTTACTCCAACGATAAGCATGCACCCATCAGGCTACCGCAAGTGTGTGAGAATGATGTTGCATTACAGACTTAACATTACCATCAAGTAAACGATTCAATCGACATTAACAAAAGTTTACCACTTTTACATATACGTACATCCACGTAATACCAAGCGAGCCACCACGAGGGTCTGTGGCGGGGGTGAAGTTCACCAAACATCAGCGGCGTTGGAAGTGGGAGGCAAGGGGGGCATTCGGCCCCCCAGAACTTTGCCCCGGGCCCTTGAGAAATAAGTCTTAATTAATAAAAATTAAATTTCACTTTTCCAGCTTGCCTTTTACCTTCTGACGCATATTCTACCACCTTCATATGCACTTTTAGCGGAATTCTAGTCTCTACCCCCTCCTATCCGCAAAAAAATTCGGGCCCTTTTCATAGGAGCCGGGCCCTTTTCTTAAGAGCCGGGCCCTTTTCAAGGTTGGCCCCTCCCAGCGATAATAGTTCCGACGCCCCTGCCAAACATGCACTAAAGACATGCAACTAGGCTACTACATGGAGACATGCTAGATGATAGGGTCACATGCAGCTAGGTGGTTACATCTACATCTACACGATGCCCTGCAAGCCACCGCGAGGGTGTGTGGCAGGGGTAGAATATCACCACGCATGCACTACCGACATGCAAACAAGCAACTATACACTGTAAAAAGTTGATCTGATTTTCAGTGCGATCTGAATTTAAGCGCTGTCTGGTTTAAGGCATGAACGCGGATGCAAGGTGCGGAAGAGGCAGGAACATGGATGGTTGGTACAGGAGCAGTTAAGCAGGAAGCAGAGGAAGCAGGATTCTGGATGGTCTGATTTTCAGTCGTTCACCTGCCTTATTTTTAGACAAGATATTACTGCTGAAATTCAACATACCCTGTCTTAAAATTGTTGCATCTGAAATTCAGATCGCTTTTGTGCCTTAAAATCAGATCTACTTTTTACAGTGTAGGGTCTCATGCAACTAGTTGTCAGTATCTATAGTATTTAAGTGATTGAAACATGCATCATGCACTGCAGACTACTCTAAAATACTTCCCCTACCTATCCCTTTCCTATGCTCCCTATTCTGTTCTCTTATAGTACGGGAGAAAAATGCCATTTTGAATCTATCAGTACGACAATCTATCTCTCTAAACTTATTTATCTTGTCGAGTCTAGCATAATATGCTGGTGTTTTTAATACATGCCTAACATCTTCAGTAAAGGTATCCGATTGAAATTTCTCTAATAGATTTAATCTGTACTTTAACCTACGCTCTGATAATGATTCCCACCGTAATTCTTGTATTAAATCTGATACACTACTCAACCTATCGTAACACCTTTTAACGAACCTAGCTGCTCTACGCTGCACACTGTCTGGTTCTCTGATCAAATCTAATTCATTCGAATCCCATACACTGGCTGCATACTCAAGGTGGGGCCTAACTAGTGAAAAGTAACATCGCTCTTTTGTCTTCTCATCACATTTTCCAAGTACTCTTTTTATAAATCCTAGCTTTCTCTTCGCTCGGCCGCATATTTCCCGGATGTGTCTTCCCCACGATAAATCTTTAGTGATTGTTACACCTTAATACCTTATGGTTTCAACGCTTTCGATCTTCGTGTTACTAATTTCATAGCATTGCTCTATCGAATTATTCCTCCGAATCGGTTAGTATCTATATGGTTTTTAATATATGCATTATGAACTACAGACCTTTCTAATAATATTTCACTTTACCTACGGAAAACCATCGCATATTAATGGAAGTCGATATTATGAACAATGAATATTTCACCTAATTACTCCTTTGGACTTTTACTGTTACCGTTTAGACATTATTTTACTAAGGAAATGCGGCAGCTCCTCACGCAGCACAGTTCCTAACTTCAAAATTTTACTTTGCGGGACAGATAGCATAATATGTATCAACAAAAGGATTGTGGCGCGAATTTACTATATGCCTGGTACATAGAGTATTCCCTTGCCACTTACTACAGATATATGTATACACATGCATTTACAAAGGAGATCCTTATATTTTTTAGGAAATAAAATGCAAACAAATCTTAGGTCTCTAGTATTTACAATGGTCTGGTGGTCAAGGGGAAGATTGAGATACAATTCTTCCCACTACCCATATTTTTCCATGTCCTTATTTAGTGTCCTCATACTTGATTATGCCATCCAAACTGCCCGTTATTTTCCTCCCTCTACCCCACTTAACCAACGATCCTTATTTTCCCTCTATCACGCTATTCAAAACATCCGCATTACCTGTCCAATCCTTCTGCCACCTTCTAATTTCACCAAACAACTCTCCCTCCTCCCCTACCATTTCTAGACTTTCCGTATTTGCCTTCCATCCACCCACTTTACCTCCTCCATACCCTCATCGCAAAAGCCATACGTCTCCTTCCGGCCTCTTTCCAATTAGTACAAGTTTGGGATGAGCAAAGTTCCAAGTTAGACATTATCATTTCTTTCCCTTACAATGATCAATTATAATTTGCGACCAATAAGCAACAGGAGATCCTTTCTCATGATGAACATTATCTGATGAATATTATTATACATAAACGATTTGGGTACCGTAGTTAGTAGTAACCTTAGACTTTTTGCAGACGATGCGGTGGTGTACAGGGGTATATCAAATGAAGAGGACAGGAAATCACTTAGCAAGGACTTAGATTCAATTCAAGAGTGGTGCGACAAATGGCAGTTAGAACTCAACCTTAAAAAGTGTGTAGCTATCAATTTTTGGAGGAGGAATAATTCGATAGAGCGATCCTATAGAATTAATAACACGAAGATCGAAAACGTTGAAACCGTAAGATATTTAGGTGTAATAATCACTAAAGATTTATCGTGGGGTAGACACATCCGGGAAATATGCGGCCGAGCGAAGAGAAAGCTAGGATTTATAAAAAGAGTACTTGGGAAATGTGATGAGAAGACAAAAGAGCGATGCTACTTTTCACTAGTTAGGCCCCACCTTGAGTATGCAGCCAGTGTATGGTATCCTAATGAATTAGGTTTGATTAGAGAACTAGACAGTGTGCAGCGTAGGGCAGCTAGGTTCGTCAAAAGGTGTTACGATAGGTTGAGTAGTGTATCAGAATTAATACAAGAATTACGGTGGGAATCATTATCAGAGCGTAGGTTAAAGTACAGATTAAATCTATTAGAGAAATTTCAATCGGATAGCTTTAATGAAGATGTTAGGCACATATTAAAAACACCAGCATATTATGCTAGATTCGACCAGATAAATAAGATTAGAGAGATAGATTGTCGTACCGATAGATTCAAAATGGCATTTTTCCCCCGTACTATAAGAGAACAGAATAGGCAGCATAGGAAAGGGATAGGTACGGGAAATATTTTAGAGTATTTTGTAGTGCATGATGCATGTATTAACCCCTCAAATACTATAGATACTAACAATCAAGTTGCATGAGACAATATAGTTGCTAGTTTGCATGTTAGTAGTGCATGATTGGTGATCTTAACCCCCTGCCACACACCCTCGCGGTGGCTTGCAGGGTTTCATGTAGATGTAGATGTAGATCTGAGGCATGCGGTAAAATATTCACTTATGTGCTATTATTAAAAATTAGCATATCTTATTTCCTTTGACTCATGCGAATGATCCAACTATTCTTGACAAGTACAGCTGGGACGGAGGCAGGGGAATTGGTTTGGTTTAGGTATGGGGTTGGTGTGGTAGTTAAGAGAACTGTCTTGCCTTCCTGGGGATCTGCGTTCAAATACCGATAGTGGCAGATTTTTAAGTGAGAATCCGGTCCCTTATCGAGTGCAGTACGGAGATTCCTTCAAGTTAAGTACTGCGTCCGTCATGATAAACAAAGGACATCATCGCGTCTTTCGTTAATAAAAGGCCAAGTTTCTCCCCACCCTAATTCTGTTCACATCACTTCCCAGGTACCCACCATCCCTTAGATACTGGGTATTAGTTCTCGGTCGCCCCTTAAGAACACGGACGTTAAATGGATGTCGCATGGGAATCCTATGAACTTTAGTATACTGTTCGGGATAGAGGTACGTACAGTTGTGGAATCCACTTCACCTCGTTCACGGCGGAATATCATTCATCATCAGACTTTTCTTCACCCATCTATACCTCCTCGCCTATATTTTTACCTATAGTCCTCCTAGCACATACAAAATAAGTAATAATTAAATAATAAACGTGGAATCCATTAAATATCTTGGAATCCATTAAATATCTTGGAATAAGACTGACAAATGATTTTTCCTGGGGTAAACACATACGTGAAATAATGGGTCAAGCTAATCGTAAACTTGGATCCATCAAATGAGTATTGGGTAAATTTGACGATCATGTATGTACGAGAAATCAGCTACTTTTTCCTTGTTAGATCTCATTTTGAATATGCTGTCAGTGTATGGGATCCCTACGAAAACGGTCTAAATAATGACCTTGAACGTGTGCAGCGAAGATCGACAAGATTTGTAAAGGGACGATACGATAATTGTATTAGCGTAACCAGTCTATAAAATGAATTAAAATGGGAATCATCGTCAGATCGCAGGTTGAAATTTCGACTTAATCTCATAAATAAATTCCAAGACAATATTTTCAGTGATGATGTTAAAAATATCTTGCGAACCCCAACTTACTATGGCAGACTAGACCATAATCATAAAATTAGAGAAATTGATTGCCGAACTGATAGATTCAAAATGCCCCTTTTCCCTCGTACAATTAGAGATACGAATAACGGTAAATATGTCCAATCGGAGAGTAGCAATGGATAGCATTGGTAGCTGCATGTTGGTATGAGTATATAAAGCTAACCCTACTAACAGAATGTTTTTGCATGTTTACTTGTCAATTTCTATCTTTTTAAATAGTGAAGTTCTGACTAGTAAATTAATACTATTCCTTTTCTATGCATGATATGTAGTGCATGTTTGGTGAGAAATCACCCCCTGCCACACACCTTTGTGGTGGCTTGCAGGGTATTATGTAGATGTGGATGTATACATTTTTTTTTAGAACCAGTGCATTTAACTCATTAAAGCGCATAATAATTACGCGCTGGAATTCCTGCTGTGATAAATACCATAGTCGTCGTATACGAATGCGTAAATCACCAGTAAATTTTGTTTTAGACTCTTCTAATCATTTAGTACAGCATGGTAAAGGTGTTTGTTTTAACTAGCATACGTTATTTTAAGTGCCACACTCTTTAATTGGATAAGCGTAGCGTATGCCTGGTGATATCTCACCACCTGCAAAGCGCTCTTAAAGTCACGTGCATTGTACCGAGAAAGTGTTGACGTATCCTGTCTATTCTCATCCGAACCCCTCCTTCACTCCTTCCTTTCCGAAGTGCCTTCAAGTGCGGAGCGGACTTGAAATTCCACCACTAAAGACGGAAGTTTGGAATTTCGATCAACATGTTCCAACAGGACAGGAACCTAGTGAAGGAGTTAAGAAATCCTTAAGCGGATATTCTTCTGGGCAGATAAGGAAAATACTCCCTTGAAATCGCCTGAAATGAACAAGCGATCCATGTCATGAAAGATCCTGGTGTATGTGTGTACATACAAGTTGTAAAGGCGACTTTGTAAGGACGTGAGAAAAATTCTAAAAAGAATACAGCATATCTTTGGCTTAACAGTTTTTCTACTCAGATTGCAACAGATGTTCCACTCATTGTTTTCCTACCACGTACGTTCTCCCATCAAACTCCCATCGAAAAGAATGCCCCTGATGAATAGGAACTATTTATTTACCTTTCATAATTTAAGAATTTTCAGTTGTAAAATTGTCGATACAAGTTTGAAAGTGGAAATTAAATTACTCCACTTTTCGGCGTTAGATTTAAATGACAACAGAGCTTTAAAAAAACCGAATTTAGTCAAATAATAGCATTATGAAATATTGATGGAAACTGTATAAGGTGTGGAAAATTAATAGAAGAATTAGATTAGGAATCATTATCAGATTGTAAGTTAAAATCTCGATTTTATCTCCTGCAGAAAAATACAATGGGTAGATTTACTGAAGATGTTCGATATATATATATATTTTTTAACCCTGTGTATTATGCTAGATTTAATCAGATAAATGCGATTAGAGAGATGATAGAATTTAAAATGTCATTTTTCCCGCGGACAATAAGAGAACAAAATAGGCAGCATAGCAAAGGGATAGGTAGGTGAAATACTGTTAGACTGTAGTGCTAGCTCCTAGTGACATGGCCATGATTGCATGGTAGCTATTAATTGCATAGTTGCATGGCAGTTGCATTAAGTTGGTCTTGGTAGCTCTTGGTAGCATGTAAATGTTGCATGATTGGTGATCTTCACTCACTGCCACACACCCTCGCGGTGGCTTGCAGGGTATTACGTATATTTTGACGTAGAAGGTAATAGATGCAATAACAAAGGTGATTAGTAAAATGAATGTTAATACTCACTGGGATACTTTCACTGTATTATCTGCGATTCTGATACAGGATTGAAGAACTATTGTATGTACCTATAATAGAGCCGACTTCCGATAGTGGTAATGAACGTTCCATATATCTGGAGAGAATTGAATCTAAGTTGACTTTTTTCTTATTGATTCCCGCCTTGGTTGATTTTAGAAGTTAAATATTATATCGGAATGAGGCCCTGAATAAAAATTGACGTCATGCAACGGATTGCAGTAACCGATCTTCATGCAGAATATCTATATAATTCGAAAAGAGATTGCATAAATGCTCTTAATGCCTAGTTATCTAAAAGAATGGACAAGGAGAAAAAATTCACGAGACATCACTTAAAATTAAAGAGGCCCAATATGTGTGTCATAGACATCCTTATGGATAAAAGTGACGAATAGCAGATGTTAAACTCGGCGTAGAAGAAAACAGGGTGTTACACGAAAAAACCTCTAGTATTCAGTAGAAAACGTTCACCGCTTGGAAATCGTGAAATCCCAGCCGGAGGTCTTATACTTCAAAGAGTAAGGCTTTTCAAAATCGAGCAGATTACGGAGTGAAATAGTGATGCATGAGAGTGGTAAACAGGGAATCAACGTGGATACTTGAGAAGTTTCTATAGAGTACCGTAGAAGGCGCCCACCCAACATATCATTGCTTCATTCGGAGGATTAGGTTGAAGGGTGAAGGGTTTAGATAGACCACTCCCACAGCCGTGTAAGAAGAACAAACACACGAGGCTTTTTTACCCTTTCACTCGGCAGTTCCACGCGGATACGACTGCGTCCGAGTTTGCCACGGATAAACACGAGGTCGCCGAGAAAGCCTCGTAAACAGAAGATCCCCGGATGATACAGGTATAACATAACGCCGACACGCAGCGTTCATTGATTTAGTATTATGAACACAACCGGAGTTGTCAGCCGAGTGAGCGCGGTCCGAATGATTGATTGCTGGACACGCATCGTTATAGGCCGCTTATGCTTCCGCGGCGCGCCTTAGTCGGAGAGTTTAACACCGCGAGGCACCGCTAAGAGACACCATACACTTCCCGTGAAAAATGCCCTTTACGGAAGTGTCAAGCACGACTTTTAATTCCGACACACGCGAAATAGCAGAACGAGGTATTTTCGAATTTTGAGGAAACCTCTGACATTAATTTCCATCTTTAATCGGTCTAAATAATGAACTTGAACGTGTGTAGCGAAGATCGGCAAGATTTGTAAAGGGAAGATACGATAATTATATTAGCGTAACCAGTCTGTTAAATAAATTACAGTGGGAATCATTGTGAGATCGCAGGTTGAAATGTAGACTTCTATCTCCTAAATAAATTCCACGATAATATTTTCAGTGACGACGCTAAAAACATTTTGCGAACCCCAACCTACTATGGTAGACTGGACCATAATCACAAAATTAGAGAAATTGATTGCCGAACTGACAGATTCAAAATGTCCTTTTTTCCTCGTACTATTAGGGATATGAATAACGGTAAATATATCCAGTACCAGTGTAGCAATGGATAACATTGGTAGCTGCATGTTGGTATAAGGACTTGATACTAACCCAACTAACAACATGTTTTTGCATGTTTTTTTTGTCTCTATTTTTATCCTCTTTAAAAATTGAAGTTCGGACTAGTATATTAATACTATTCCTTTTTTATGCATGATATGTAGTGCATGTCTGGTGGGAAATCACCCCCTGCCACACACCTTTGTGGTGGCTTGCAGGGTATTATGTAGATGTAGATGACAATCTGTAAGGTGGTGATGGTGAGAAAAAGTTAATGAGGATTTTTTTCAGGGGTACTGCACGATCGCAAAACGTGGACGTTGGGTATGAACGAACTGGAGGCGATCGAGGCCTGGGAGTGAAGATTCGAAAAGACAAGATGAACAATGACAATGACAAAGATGACAATGAAGACTGATATGCTAATGGCATAGCACTCATAGCAGAGACAGAGAGGGATCTCAACAGAATTCTAGTAACCATGGGAAGGACAATGGACAGATATCAGCTGAAGATAAATAAGAAGAAGACTAAGATATTGGTGTGCACCAAGAAAGAAGAGGCCAAAACCAATGTCAAACTAGGAAAGCAAAAGCTTGAAGAGGTGAAAGAGTTCTGTTACCTTGGAAGCCGAATAACCAAAGATGGACGAAGCAAGAAAGAAATGGTTAGTAGAATAGCCCAGGCAAAGAGGGCGTTCTATCAAAAGAAGAATCTACTTACAGCTGGCAATACAAGCGTAGAAGTAAGGAAACAGTTTATCAGAACATACATCTGGAGTATGTTTCTTTACGGCAGTGAGGCAGTGAGAAGAAAAGGGTGGAAGCATTCGAAATGTGGTGCTACAGAAGAATGCTTATTAAATTAGATTAAATGGATTGACCGAGTAAGTAACGAGGAAGTCGTAGGAAGAGTAGGAGAAAAGAAGTCTTTTGAAAACTCTAAAAAGAAGAAGGGTCAACTTAATCGGCCATATCTTGAGACCTGATGGCCTTGATGGACTGATGACCCGATGGACTTGATGGCCTGATGAAGACTATCGTCGAGGGAAAAGTGAACGGGAAGATTGGAAAAGGCAGGTCTCGTATGAGAGACATGGAACAGGTTGTGAAGGATGTAAAAGAGAAGAATTACGTCACAATGAAAAGGTTGGCCGAGAGAAGAATTGAGTGGAAAGCTGTGTCAAACCAATCCTAGGATTGTTGACCAATGACGATGATGATTATAAAGACTGATATGTCATCACAATACGGCCAAGACGGAAAAGGATGAAGGATCAGAAAAAGAGATGGTATTGGGACTGAAAAGTCGGTATTCCATGCCGAGGGCCAGGTTAGAATTTCGGCAAGTGGCTGAGATTTACAACGTTAAATCAGTCCATACCTGAGCACAGTACCCAGAGCACATCAAGGTCAGCACTCGATCCGTTGGATGGAAAAATCCGTTAGTTAATAGCAGACTAATTCCAACGCCTGGGTTTTCTCCCCGCTCCCTTTCCTTCGCACCAGAAAATCCTACCCATATCAAACGTCCCAACTGCCCTTAATTGTGATAATGACCTGAGCTGCAGGTCTCCTCCTTGACAGAACATCTAGAAAAAAGATTAATTTTTTTGGTGGGCACGTAGGATAGAATCCATTCCGACTGTAAGGCGGAAATAGCGAGCGGTAAGAAACACCCAAAAGTGGCGAAATAGAATTAACTTCATTTACATCTACTGAGTACTCTGCAAGACAACTCGAGGGTGTGTTACAAGGGGTGACTAATCACCGAAAATGTTACGTGCATGCACCGTTAGACAAGTAATACCTACTCAGAAAGACATTAAACTAAACATTTAGCATCCAAAAAGACATATGGCGCTATTATTGGTTTAGTCAAATGCTCGTATGCAGTGGGAGTTATTCCACCAATGGAAATATTTTCCTCGAAAACTTTGACCGGGAGCACACCAACAATTTCACAAAACAGCTGCCCGATGCGTGGACAATTAGAAATATGGTCGCAGCAGTGGGCACGAACATTTCCCTATCGAGTGCGTTCCCGAGCCATGACACCCAGCCTTTCAACTTCGACACCGAGCGGTGGGGGCGGAGTGGGCGGGCGTTTTGGACGGCGGGGCGGGTCGATTTTTTTCCGCCGCGCGCGCGGGGGCGGGGAAGGCATAATAAGCCACGGGGGAGATGTTGGAGAACTCACAGGAGCCGGAGAACCAGGGGGTGGAGCCGTCCCACTCGGTCGCGGCGACGCCCACGGCGAGCAGCCACGAGGCGACGACGGCGGCGGACAGCCGTGCAGCGAGCATCGCGGCGGATGGCGCGGCGCTCGGACGAGGTGCCGGTGGGAGCGGGCCGGGCGCCAGAGCGCTTCGACGGGGGAGGGACGAGGGAAGGTCTCACGTCCGCAAGCCACGGGGAGTAACTCCACTGTGTATCGAAGATTCGGAAGCCCTTTCCCTCCAACTCCTCTCCTGATGAACACCAATCAAGACAGGAGGTGGCGTTCCATTCAACCTCTGACAACCAAAACTACTCTTGACCCTTCTAATCACTACCTCTATCACTAGGGTAAGCTTCCCTCCCGTCAGCTCCACTTCCTATCAATACCACCACTACCAACAGGCGCTTCTCTTCTCCTCCTTTACTGATTGTCACCACTATTACTAATAAGAACTTTCCTTTCCTACAACTTCTCCTGTTCCACCATCCACCGTAACTACCAGGAACTTCCTTTCCGTAATATGATTGTCACCCCCACTACAAACAAAATCTTCCTTTTTTGCCACTAATACTGTTGACAGAATATTCTCCTTCACCTCCGCCACTGTGAGCAGTTACTATAATACTGAAACTAGGGTCTCGAAGTCGAGCGCGAATGTCATCACCACTGCTGACCTTAAGCTACCTGATATTCTCTTTTACCTTCTCCACTGCGAGCAGTTGCTATAATACTGATACTAAGGTCTCGGAGTCCAGCGCCGATTGTCACCAGCACTAGGGACTAAATCTAACCTCCTGTTCCTACTGTCACCACTACTTGCAACTTGAATTAACTGAATACTCCCTTTCTCCTCAACCGCGAGAAGTCCCTAAATACTGACAGTGGGGTTTCGGAGTTGAGCGTTGAAGTCTCCACGCGGGCTAGCACGGGCGTTGAAGTCACCGCAAGTCCGGGGGAGTAGTTACCGGTGGGCCACACCAGTGGGCTGGCCCGGCGGCGGCCCTAAGCTCCCACCTCTCGCCTGGGGAACAAGTGGGACGTCTCCGCTTACCACGTAGGCGACTCTTTTCGTGGGGGGACCGTCCGTGTTTGGGAGACGTCTCGCCCCTACACCCCCCGACGCACCGCTAATCCCGAGCGAAATCCGGGCCACATGATTCCGCTCCGACAAACCCTTCCGCTTCCTCGACGACACGGAAACAAACACCCCGACGAGGGTCGCACACGCTATCGCACGCGCGAAATCCTTCGAACTCAATCCTTCAGACGTCCGACATCCGAGCCCTCACCACAACACCGTCGGCGGCAAACGGCGACGAATCGGCGGAGGAGAAGAGGGGATGGGCTTTCTCCCCTCGACCAAGCACACAAAGCACGCACACAGACACAAAACCACGCAGACGCCTCCCGAGTGGAGAAACAAGAGTCGGCTCCCTTTGGTTATTCAGAGGGTTCTTTTGTGGACGCAATATCCTCTCTTTTTTTCCTCCCAAATCCTCTCCTTTCCCAGGGAGAGAGGCGTCTGTGTGGCGAAGAGATGAATCACTCCTTTTTCTCTCTCTCTCTTCCCAATGGGGTGGGGATGGATATCTCCCTCCCAACCTGCCGCACCTTCCCTCGCGGCCCTCCTCGACGTTTCGGTGAGAACCGGGGTCGCACGGGGCCCCCCTTCTATTGGCCGGACTCTTCTCCACTCAGTCGAGCGACGGTGCACGAACGGAGATAGTCGGATCGTCGGCCGACACCGGTACTGGCCCGCTGGCGACTGAGCGAGCAGGCGGCCGGGTAGGTGGGAGGGGGAAGGTGGGGAGAGGGAGTGGTCGCGGTAGGGGAGGGCGTGGGGGGGGGGGGGAGGGGGTGGAGTGGGGAAGAGGGGGTTTGACGGTGAGTCGGGAAGTATTTCTCGAGAGTTAATGGGATGTTACGTGCGTATGCATGAAAGGGGAGATGGCTTCGGGAGCGCTCTCATCGGAAAACTTTTTCAGGGATCGAATCGAAGTTCTCTTGCATGAAGAAGTGGACAGAACGTACACTTCAATGTTGTAACAACGTATCGGGAGTCGTGGGAAGAATTAACTGTCCATCAAAACCTGCCTGTGCCGGCGAAATAACATTAATAAAACCAATAACTGGCATCAATCAGTAGCATTTAGTAACTTACGTTTCATGAAATTATTCGCAATAGTCACTACCATTAATCTTTAAGATTGGTTGATGTAGTTCTCCGCTCAATTCTTCCATCCTCTTACACAGTGGTTCCCAACATTCTTTGGCATCAAGAACCAGGAAATTATATGCAAGAGGATTGTGTGCCGGTAGCTAAAATTACCAATACGGGTACAGATAATCGAATACAAGTCTGGGAACCGCTGGCTAAACCCCATCATATTGATATAATTCTTTATTTTTTACATCCGTCACCAATCGCTCCATTTATTCTCATAGAAGGATTTCCTAAGCCACTCATCTAATTCCCATTTTATTTATAGCAATCTTCACCATCATGTCTCAATGTGTACACGATGATGAGTTTTTATCACCTTGGGGGATTCCTCAAAATAATTGTTGTTATGGATAGGAGATATAGCATTTTCTGAAACTTTTTAGCGAACGTTTAAAATTTATAAATTGATAGTTGTTTTTGTAAAAAAAATAGCAATGAAGCAATTAATAAATGACGTCTTCAAATTAATTTAGTCTCCTGGTTTACTTCGCATTCAAGGAAAGTCAACAGACTTGGGAACAAGGAACGGTGTTTCGATGGGCGCCAAAAATATGATCCCGTTTGGCGAATAAATTATCAATATAAAGACTATTGCAGGTGGAGAGATTTTATAGAAGTCTCATGAATGCCAAATCTGTAAACAAATTTAAACAAATAACTTGAAGCACCATGTTACAAATCAATAGTACCCGAGAAATTAGCCACTTTTCCCTTGTTAGGCCTTATTTGGAATACGCTGCCAGTATATGGGATCCTTACGAAATAAACTGAATAACGAACTGAGGCTGTGGAGCAAAGATCGGCAAGATTTGCAGAGGGACGATACGGTAATTATATTAGGGTAACCAGTCTATAAGATGAAGTAAAAATGGAATAATTCTCAGAACCTAGGTTTAAATTTAGACAAAATTTTATAACTAACTTCCAAGATAATATTTTCACTGATGAGATCAAAAATATTTTAAGAACTCCAACTTGATATGGTACGCTGAAACATGATCATGAAATTATAGAAATTGATTGCCGAACATACAGATTTTACACATACAGACTTCTTTCTTCTTACAATTAGGGATATGAATAGCTGTAAATATATCCAATAGTATAAATACAAGAATATCAATGGATAGCGTAGGTAGTTGTATAATGGTATTAGTACTTTAACCTAACCAAACCAACAGCATGTTTTTGCATGATTTCTTTGCTATCGTAATCTTCTTTTTAAATTGCAATGCTCCGACTAGAATATAGCCAATAATCTTTTTTAAACATGATATATAAAGAATGTTTGGTGTGAATACACCACCTGCCACAAACCTTTATGGCGGATTGCAGGGTATTATGTAGATGAATGAAAATATTCACGGAAAAATTTCAACACGAGAAAAAAAGTCTTAGACAAGTACTGGGATCATAGAAGATATG
Source organism: Platycnemis pennipes (assembly GCA_933228895.1). Classification (NCBI taxonomy): domain Eukaryota; kingdom Metazoa; phylum Arthropoda; class Insecta; order Odonata; family Platycnemididae; genus Platycnemis; species Platycnemis pennipes. The sequence continues at coordinate 112,588,808 of OW121851.1, read as the reverse complement.
CATGGAATGCATCTACGAAATCACTTCGCATCCTCATCATACAAATTTTATCGCGAGAAATGAGTTCTTCATTCCCTGGTTAACTGTTTTGAAAACTCTATAATTCCATTGGACTTGATGGTTGACGAACCCAAGCGGGTAAACAATACAAAAGTATCCCTGACAGTAATTCCTCTAGGTATTATTGTTAGGGGTAGGTACACGGGTTGGTATAAGGGATTAAAGCTAACCCAAATAACAGGTACCCGGGCTTATTTCGTGATTTTTTATGGATGGATATCCAGTTTGAACGCGTGGTAGGCTATTTGAGTTGCGAGTTTGTCTAATACTACCGAAATATCAATCCCCGTGCAAGCAAAACTTTGTTGCCTTCTGACCGAACATCAGAGTTACATACTCATTTAAATCTGAAAATCTGGACTCACATAGAGTTTTCTTCAATATATATCGTGCAAGGAAAAAATGTACAGTGACGAGGATGAAAAAGTATCAACATAGGCAAGGAGCAGCTGCTCTGAAAATTGTAGCAACCATTTTCCCAAGAGTTTAAATTATCTTGGTTGACATTTCAAGGACTCACGTGATATCTAGATAATGTAGCCAGTCAAGGCGATAAAAAAGGCTGAATTGTGTTCGAGGGTATAATTCTCGGTGTATCCGTCAAACTATGCGTTGTTGGGTATCGCAACTGCCTACGCATTTTAAACTAAGATTCGCCTTCGAACTTACGGTAGAATTAGGTACGGTATAGTAACGGTAGAAAACAGACAATTGTAATAAATATGAGAGCGATGGAAAGATACTGAATGAGCAATACCTAGTTTCCTCTCGAAGTATCCAAGGCCATAGTGACTGAAGTCGGTGATCTGTTCCGTAAGGATGAAAATGTGCAATTTTCTTGAAATTGGATTTAACAGAATTAAAAGAAAGCCTTATAATAGTGTATTCATCACCGTGTAACACGTCCTTTTTCTCTAAAATTAAAATCTGAAGTTCTACCCACGGTTTATGAACGTACACTAATTTTCTTCCTCAAGTGAATGAAAAGGGGATTTTGATTATTAAATCACCTTAAAACGTCTTTTTCAGGCCTAAATACCTACTATTTTTTGTAAGGTAAATAAATATTAACAAAATTGCAAACTGAAAAATCAATTTGAGCTCCCAAAACTTTTCTTTTCAATATGTTTACTCTAACTTCCTTCATAAAATTAGGGTGCGGTTTGTATGCCGACGTACGGTGTACGCCAATAGATGCGGTAGGTTTAAAATGTTCTAACAGATCGAGTTAAATATTGGAAGTACGATGATATTAATAACTTATAAAAGAATACCAGAAAAAAACTGTTTATTGGTAAGCTGATTTCCAGACCTCTTGTTTAAATATATAAATGATTTTTTCAGGAGTTTAGGTCCTTGTGAAAATGATGAGATTGCACCATTTGGCCGACGTTTCGGAAATTATATTTTTTCCTTCATCAGGGCTTTAAGCTCTTTTGAGGAGAATTGTTCACAATTTACAGTTTACAAAACTATTTATCTAAGTAAGGATTTAAAAATACAGGTACGCCTTTTCAACGTTCACTCTGTGTTAATTAATTAATTAAAGAAAACTGTCAACCAAGAAGGTTGGCATTCCAGCTCCTTACCTTGGTTTATTTTAAGTTAATATGTATTTATATTTTCGAGGCTGAATTCATTATGAATTGCAGTTTATTCACTTCAATTTCAAATCAGAGCATTATGCCGAGACAGGAAATATACTTTGGACCATAATCTTTCACAATAAATTCTCCAGTAGGTACTAGTTTTTCTTTAACCATGAATTAACTAGGCTGTGAAATAAATTTGGATTTAATCATACATACTTTTTTTTACGTGAAAATGACGACTTCCTTTGGCAGATTACTTCAACCTGTCTACTGTTTCTTATTCCCACCACGTCGCTAGGGTTTCCGTTTCAGTTTTCATATAAATTAGCCATATGTTGGAGTAGTCACAACCAAAGTGTGCCACTAAAACATATCCTCGTATAATATGAATGACCAAGTAAATCATTTCACGTCAGTATGTACCAGATATTTCAGTCAGTTTCAGATTTATCAGTCAACATTAACCGCCCACACGTCATAGAATCACTTTCAGTGCCGAGCGCACTTTCATACAGATGAATGTGAAAGTACACACAACAGCAACTCCGATTTATTTAGGCTGTCTGTGGTTGGTCTGCAACGTACTCACTTTCATTGGGGTTTAAAAAGGCTGTTATGTAAAATAGATATCGAGTTAACACAAGTACAGCCTAGAAAATGGGCTACGCATAAACCTGTTAGCATAAACAATTAAAATCACGGTACGATACACGTGTATACGTACTATTGATTATATTTACAGTTAATCAAACACTTAATTGTACGAGGGAACGAGGGACATTTTAAATCTGTCGGTTTGACGACCAATTATTCTAAGTTTACGACCATTTACCAGTCTTCCATGGTAATTCGAAGTTCGCAATATGTTTTTAGTGTCATCATCATCATCATCAAGGGTTAACACTCCTAGGATTGTTTTGACGCAGCCCTTCACTCGATTCTTCTATCGACCAACCTCTTTATATTGACGTGGTTCCTCACTTTCACGTCCATTTCGACCTGTTATATGTAACTCATACGAGGCCTGCCTTTTCCATTCTTCCCGTTCACTTTTCCTTCGACGATTGTCTTCATCAGGCCATGGTGTCTTAAGATGTGGCCGATTAAGTTGTGCCGTCTTCTTTTTAGATTTTTCAGCAGACTTCTCTTTTCTACCACTCTTCTTAGGACTTCTCCATTTGTCCCTCGGTCGATCCATTTTGTCTTCATCATTCTTCGATAGACCCATATTTCGAATGTTTCCACCCTTTACTTCTCCGCTGCTGTCATCGTCCATGCCTCACTGCCGTAAAGGAACATGCTCCAGATATACGTTTTGATGAATTGCTTCCTTACTTCCAATCTTGTATTTCCAGCTGAAAGTAGATTTTTCTTTTGATAAAATGCCTTCTTTGCCTGGGCTATTCTACTCACTATTTATTTCTTGCTTCCTCCATCGTTGGTTACTCTGCTTCCCAGGTAACAGAACTCTTTCACCTCTTCCAGTTACTGTTTTCCTAGTATAACGTTGGTTTTGGCCTCTTCACTTTTGCTGCACACCAATATCTTACTTTTCTTCTTAGTGATCTTCAGCTGATGTATGGGCATTATCCTTTCCATGGCTGTTAGCATCTTATTCAGCTCCTTCTTTTAGTGTCATCAGTGAAAATATTATCTTGGAATTTAGTTAAGAGATTAAGTCTAAATTTCAACCTAACGGTCCGATAAAGATTCCCATTCAGCTCCTAGTAGACTGGTTACGCAAATAAATAATTATCATACCGCCCCTTTACAAACCTTTCCGATCTTCGCTGCACATACTCCAGTTTGTTGTTATATCCAGTACAGTTTGTTAGCCTATTTCTTAAGGATCCCATTTACTGGCAGCAAACGAATGTCAGCACGGCAAGAATGATCGAGCAAAGAATCTATTCAAGAGCTGAGTTCAACCAGCATTTGGATTGATCTCCAGTGATTAAGTATTGGATCTTTAAACTGATCGACGCATTTTTCGAAAATCCGAACACCTTGCTTGCCCCACGATCAAAACGCATCACCAACCTCACACACGCAGTTCGGATTTCTATGAGTGCACCAGCCTACAGAGTGTGAGTTCATTCCTACCGAGCTTCTCCCTCTCGCCAATTCGCCGCGCTCTTCGTCGTCGCCGCTCTATTTCCGACATCCGTGCATCTTCCGAAACGGAGGGTCAGACACTTTTATAATCCCTTCCCCTTACGACGCGCGAGGAAAAATAAACCGCGACCTCCCTCTCCTGTAGAGAACGTTGAGGCGGGAAGAACCAACGACCTTCTTCCCCCCTTTTCTGTGTTCCTCTCCAGACTTTCTGTCCCGGCTTACCGGCAGAAGGACGCGGCCAACCGATCCGAAAAGCATCAAGAAGCCTAGAGTGGCGGTACGATCCGTGCATCTTTTTTCGTATCGCCATACCCTAACTTCGTGGATCGAAATTTTAACTGCTCTTTTAAACGCGATTGAAACGAATTCATAAGGTACATACGCGCAACAATTACTAGAGGTTTATCGTGGGGAAGAGACATCCGGGAAAAATTTACATCTACATAATACCCTGCAAGTCACCAAAAAGGTGTGTGGCAGGGGGTGAGTTCTCACCAATTATGCACTACATATCATGCATAAAAAAGGAATAGTATTAATATACTAGTCGGAACTTCACTATTTAAAAAAGATAGAAATTGCAAACCAAACATGCAAAAATATTCTGTTAGTAGGGTTAGGTATACGTACTCATACTAACATGCAGCTGCCAATGCTATCCATTGCTACTCTCCGATTGGACATATTTACCGTTATTCGTATTCTTAATTGTACGAGGGAAAAAGGACATTTTGAGTCTATCAGTTCGGCAATCAATTACTCTAATTTTATGATTATGGTCCAGTCTGCCATAGTAAGTTGGGGTTCACAAAATATTTTTAACATTATCACTGAAAATATTGTCTTGGAAATAATTAAAGAGATTAAGTCTAAATTTCAACCTGTGATCTGACAATGATTCCCATTTTAATTCATTTAATAGACTAGTTACGCTAATATAATAACCGTATCGTCCCTTTACAAATCTTGCCGATTTTTGCTGCACACGTTCAAGTTCATTCTTTAGACCGAGATCGTAGGGATCCCATACACTGGCAGCATATTCCAAATGAGGTCTAACAAGGGAAAAGTAGCTGATTTCTCGTACATGATCACCATATTTACGCAATACTCTTTTGATAAATCCCAGTTTACGATTAGGTTGACCCTTGAAACATGCGGCCAAGCCGAGATAAAGCTAGGATATAGTCAAAGAGTATTAAGGAACGAAGCACGTGCAGCGAAGATCGGCAAGATTTGTAAAGGGACGGTACGATAACCTTATTAGCGTAACCAGTCTATTAAATAAATTAAATTGGGAATCATTGTCAGATCGCAGGTTGAAATTTAGACTTAATCTCTTAAACAAATTCCAAGACCATGTTTTCAGTGATGACGTTAAAAATATTTTGCGAAACCCAACTTACTATGGTAGACTGGACCATAATGATAAAATTAGAGTAATTGATTGCCGAACTGACAGATTCAAAATGTCCTTTTTTCCTCGTACAATTAGGGATATGAATAACGGTAAATATATCCAGTACGAGTGTAGCAATGGATAACATTGGTAGCTGCAAGTTGGTATAAGGACTTGAAGCTAACCCAACTAACAGAATATTTTTGCATGTTTTCTTTGCAATTTCTACCTTTTTTAAATAGTGAAGTTCCAACTAGTATATTAATACTATTCCTTTTTTATGCATGATATGTAGTGCATGTTTGATGAGAAATCACCCCCTGCCACACACCTTTATGGTGGCTTGCAGGGTATTACGTAGATGTAGATATTTCATTGCAGGACTTCTATTGACATTTAGAAATATCGATGAATGGCTAAACGTCATTTCAAGTACAACATTTGCAAATTCACTGCTAAAGAATCGAATGGTGGAACCAGTAAAGATGGAATTCGTGAAATAAAAAATCGCAAGAAGCAAGCATAACGCAAACTCCCGTCGAGATGCGAAACCGAGACTTTAAATACCAGACGCAGAATGAGTCACACACCGAAAACGGTCGACAGTCGGCAAACGGCCTTAATGGTGGAGTCAGCATGGTATTCGCAATGCATTTATATCCACTTAACTCTAGGAAGGGGAAGACGAAACGGAAGGAGGACCGCCTGAGAAAATACCGCTAAAGAGAGTATTGAAGGGTTACACGTGGATGCGAAGGCAAGTGCGAGTGCGGGAAAGCACCACTTTGGCTGGGCTTCATAAACGTTCTATGTTTTCCTTGTAAATTAAGGAAGAATAATGAATGTGGAAGAAGTAGCCGGGGAAATGAATAATTAGTATATTCAGTAGAGTTTTGTCTGCTTACTTTACATGCCTGCATTGTCAACGGGTCGGTTTGTCAGGTAAACGTTGACCACCACCTAACGATTTTTCTATGTTAACCTTCTTCGTCCACACCTCTGCCCATAAAACGTTAATCACTACGATAGTTAGATGAAATGAACATGATGAACAGAAGGGCCCTGCCACACACCCTCGCGGTGGCTTGCAGGGTGTCGTATAGATGTAGATGTAGAAGGGCGGAAGAACTTGCATGAATCGCATTGACATTATGCGATCGACATAATGAAACCAGGCCTTAGTTCAGAACATGTAGTGTAGTTGCTTTGGATATTAACCTTGTACATACAGTCCTAGTACACCCCAAATATACTTAGGGTGTCTCACTAACTTAAAGCCTCACTTGGGGAACACATAAATAAAACAATTTGCTGATCAGTCTTAAATAAAATTGGATTCACTAGACGGATGGTGGTAAAGCGCAGAGTTAAAGATAAGGAGAGGTGTTATTTCGCATTACTTAGGCCAAAATTGGAATAGATATGCCTCCAGTACTTGGGACCCATGGAAAAAGGAATCAATAAATAATTAGATAGAATTCATAGAAGATCAGCTAGATTTGTGAACAATTGTTATGATAAGGGGTTAAGTGTAACTTCGTTGACAGAGATATTGGGATGGAAGAACCTTCAAACACGAAGACAGAAAGTCAGACTATGCTTTTACCTCACCCTATTATGTAATATGAAATATATGTATGCATGAAACATATACATGTAGTTAATTAGTTACATGTCAAGAATGCATATTCGAGAATCCTCATCCCTTGCCACACACCCTCGCGGTGGCTTGCAGGGTATTGCGTAGATGTAGATGCATATGTTTAGTGTAGTAAAGGGCAGACGAGTTACCCTCAGACACCGAGTTAATTATAGCAGCCCCACATTTCTTTGGTAGAAAGGGGGACAGAATTAAGAGAAATACACTGCACCGCACACAGATTCAAATATTCGTTCTCTCCAAAACAATTCGTGACCATAGTAATGACTTCAAGACTTCTCACGCCGCGTGCATTGGATTAATACGGGTTGTTGAAACAAACAAGAGATGAATTTCAGATGTTTGTTTTTTTTTCATGTTAAGATGCTCGTCTGCATAAATACCAATGCATGTAATGCATGTTTTTAGTACTTTTTAAATATTTATTTGCAAGCTGGATGAAAAGTAGAACTGGCAATGCGTTTTCCGCTTGCTATTATAATTATGATCTTGAAACCTCTCCACAAAAAGTATGGGCCGGTTTACCAATGAAAAATACTGCCGGGATTGAACCAGGGTGCTCAGGGTGAGAGGCCAGTAGTGTAACAATTGCACCCAGCATTTTAATTTGTTAACATCAGCATGCCTAAATAACACAAGAATTACTTACTTCGCAGCACAAATATTTTTATGTTGACCGTACTTAATACACGGTTGATGGTGATTCAACTTCTACGCCACACAATTTCCAAGTGGATGGTAGCGTACTCCGTAAATGTGGGCCGACTATAAAAACCTGGAGCGCTGGATCGTGAACGCATTTCCGCTTTGACCACCGCCGCCATCTCCCTCTCTGGGACCGTGAGGTACTTAGCGTTGATAGAGCGTGACGCGCTCCATCATCTTTAAGGACAAAAAAAATTAAGATGATAGTAGACGGAGGAGCCTCTTAAAGCGCTCTCTCGTCTACCGAGCGACGCCTCACGTCCCTGGGTTCCCGGGAAGGGAAGAGCGGGCCTGGAAACTTACATATACATGCGGGACCGACGGGCCTATTCGGGCCCAGACCACATTCCTCAGGTGATGGCGGGGCCTTCCGGCCTCCACTGTTCTCCCGAGAGAAGAGTTTTTCGAAATGAGGAAGAGAGGGTGGGTTGGGAGGGGAGGGGGGCGGGTCTCTCTGTGTCAGGAAACGAACCCACCCCCGCCCTCACCATGCAACCGACCTTTCCAACCGAGAGAAGAAAAAGGGTCCCGTGGGGGGTGAGAGACACCTGTTGCATTGGAGGTAGGCACAGGAGGCGTGGAAGGCGGAGAGGACCAAGCCCGAAAGTCAGCCTCGGTGTGTTCTGTGGGGGTCTGGGCGTTGTTCAAGAGGGTGGGATGGTTGAGGGGGTCGAAATTTATGGCCGAAATGGGGTGGATAGGGGGTGGGAGGGAAGCCTTTATGGGGGGGGGGGAGGTGGGCTCATTCGGAATGGGGAGGAGGACGGTGCCGACGAGAGGAAGACAAAAGAAGGGGAAGCAGCGAAACTACTTCGCTGCCTCAGGATTCCAGGAGTCCCGAGGACTCTCACGTTCGGGAAATCCCGTTTCATCTTCGCAATTTCCCTCGGCCATAAAGGCGTCGAAGAGACTTCGCCCACCCTCCGACATCCACAAAGCACCCTTCAAGCAACTGCGAGGGTGTGTGGAAGGGAATGACCACACACCAGAACTTCGACGAAGGGTCAATCTTAAGGTGGCTCCACCGAATTACGAAGTAGATGTCATTTTTGTGAAAATTTCAGGACACATCATTTTTTGGCCTTTCCATCGATTGGCAATAAAATAATTTGGCCTTTACATCATACATTTGAAGAACGAAGACGTTGAAAATCAGATATTTTATACGTGGTTATACGGCAGAGCATTGCTCTTGCAGTAAGATTTGCAGATTAATAATGTTAAGAGAAATGTCGTTTTGTAGAACAACTAATACAAGATGCGCAATTTTATGTAGAATTTAGCATTGTAAAAAAGTTCTTGTCTTACGCCAGGCTTCGTGCCGCCACCCGAGGCTTGCGAACATTTAATTGCGGCCGGGACTGCTCCACTGGATTATTTTTCCCCATAAAATGCTAATCTGTACAGCGAGAATCTTTTCATTTGTAGATTGTGTTATTTCATTAGGGAGTTCAGGGCGCACCGTAGAGAAATGAATCCGAAAAGAACCAAACAGCGGGTTATCCGTGTTTCTCGATTATCCGTGCACCCTCTACCAGTCATTAGCACGGAAAATCGGCAGTTTACTGTACGTTGAAAGAACCAATTTCGTTAATTTCATTTAAAAAACAGATCACAACAGTCAGTTACCCTTATTTCATTTTTTTCTACATTTTAAAGGGATTGTTTCGAGAAATGGCATGCCGAATATACATTGTACCCATGTCACCCAAAATCATTTACGAATAAAAACTCTTTAAACATTCCACCAAATTTGACCGTAGAAAGTGCAACCCCATATTAAAAGGCTATACTGAGTATTTGGGATAGCAATGGGATATTTGTTAAATGTTTGGACGGTTGGCCGATAGAAGAATCGAGTGGTGGGCTGTGTGAAGAACCAACATGACCGATGATGATGATCCATAAATGAGAGGAAGCCAAGCAAGAACAAGGGATAGCATTTATAGGAGTTCATTACTTTCTCTCTTAACTGTCTCTCTCCCTTCAGAAAACTCTACTCAGCCAGTTTACTCCATAATTGAACTGTTCACAGTTTTAGAATTTCTGTCCCCAGAAAGGACTACTTAGTCCCAATCTCACCCAAAATAAAGGCGACTTATTATTATTTTTACTATTAACTTGAGGATGTTAACTTAACTTTTTAATATGTTAGACACACATTAAAAAAACCAGCGTATTATGCTAGATTCGACAAGATAAATAAGATTAGAGAGATATATTGTCGTACTGATAGATTCAAAATGGCATTTTCCCCCCGTACTATAAGAGAACAGAATAGGCATCATAGCAAAGGGATAGGTAGGGGCATTATTTTAGGGTAGTCTGTAGTGCATGACGCATGTATTAATCCCTTAAATACTATAGATACTAACAATCTAGTTGAATGAGACCCTATAGTTGCTTATTTACATGTCAATAGTGCATGCTTGGTGTTCTTCACCCCCTGCCACACACCCTCGCGGTGGCTTGCAGGGTATCGTGTAGATGTAGATGTAGATGAAGGAACTCAAAATTAGGATAAGGTACTTTTCAAATAAGGGTCAGTAGAAGGGACGAGAAAGAGCGGTGATCAGAAAGTGAAGAAGAGTAAGGAAGTTTTTGGATGATGAGGGAAGAAAGTGAGTTACTTGAGGAAATAAAAAGGTGGAAGTGTAGGTGGATGGGGCAAGTGATTCGAGGCTATCGGGTGGGTATTGAGAGAACGATGAATGTAAGGATGAGGAGGAACAAGGAAACACTTTAGATATGATGGAAAGAGGTAGGATTTATCATAAAATGAAGAGGAAAACATGGGAAGAGAGTATTAGCGGACGTTGGAGAGAAAAGATGAAATTGAGAATTTTCTAGCTAAAACTTGGGTTCAGCGCGGAAGATTTCTCAAAATTGGTCGGAATCAGTGGCATTTTTAAACGTTTAAAAGACAGACATTTTTCAAAGGAAATATCTTGTTCAAGAGCAAGCGAATGGCGCTTAGACAGTTTAGTAGTATAGAGAAAATCTACTACAAATGTGCACGGAAAAAAATAAATACCAATAAATCTTAAACTAAAATTATAATTGTCAAATCAGCTAAGGATGAATTATTCCAAATACTTAGAACGTCTACAAATCACGAATTTCCCAGTGAAAACGACAGCAATGAATAAAGAAGGCTTTAAAACCACTGAGACGACTCAATATGCGATCCTTAAATCAATCATAATTAATGGTTCCCCATTCTTCTGTCATTGTTACAAGGCTCCACTATTCACTGAAGGTAATAAGGAACGTTGAGGATGGTAGGAAGAAATAAAAACAATGGGAAAAAATGAATTTGGATCCGACAGAGAATAAATAATAACGAAGAAAATGAAAGGAAACAAAAATAAACATTCAGAACCTCTGCGTCGAAAAATTCTTTGCCTATAATTTTACCAAAGTAGAGCCAAGTATGAAAAATATGCAAGTAATTTCTTCTATACCAGACCCTAATCTAATCTAATGCCACAACTTCTGCCATGCCACTGCCAATGCCATTTATGCCACAACTAATGCTTTAACAGACTATTACAAATATAAAAAAAAGTTAAATTACGGTAATTGCCCACAGCGCATCAAATATTAATGTATTTCATAAGCAGTCACCAATCACTGCCTGTTTCGAACGTAATATGCTACTTGACATGCCATTTATGTTGGTTTGGCGATAAGGTTGGAGTGATGCTAGAGTACTGTCCTCCCATGCCGAAGATTTCGCGGTGAATTACAGCTATAAAAGAGATCTTTCCTGAAAAATTCCTACCTCTGCCCTATAACCCACCTACCTACACACATACGACGCGAATTACCTTGGCTGTCGGTCTAGTCCCACGAATAACTACAATTAAAATTGGCGGTGGATTTGTAAATTCCTCTTAAGTCACGTGCATGACGACGAACCACCTATTAGCGGGCAGAATTTGGTGAAGGTGTAAATAAAGGTAAAACAAGACATACGACGAATGATGAGCTAATCGAAAATGTACTCCTGGTACGCGTATCGTATGTCAACATCGTACGCCCTGAATGAGAGATTGGAATGGGCGTAAACGCCACAAAACAACCGCTCACACTTCATTTAAGTACCAAGAATCCTTTAAATCCGGTTAGGTAATGATCCCGGGTGCAAATCGACGGTGGATAAGGAACGCTCGAAAAGAAATGGAAGACTGGCTCGTGCGTTCTCGTTGGATCCGAAGTTAATGGGTTTTCTGCCCACGGTCGGCGGGAGAAAGAAGGCGAAAAAGATTTCCTCCAGGCCCACACCAGCTCCCAAGGTTCGAAGCCGGCAAGACTGTCGGAAGGCGGGAGCTAGGAAACCCAGCGCGGAGGGTTTTAATAGGAGATGAAAGCTGGGAGGAGTGGAGTTTTTTTGTAGCAAATTGTATGGCGGGGAAGAACAGGGGTCGAAAGGGTTAGAGACGGAGGAGGAAGGAAGCGAGAGAGCGGACCCCAATCTTAAGAACCCGAGAAGAAAACTCTTCCCCCGCCCCTCTCGTAACCAGGAAGGAGAAATCTCATCGTCCCGCAAGTCCGCTATTAGCGGCGGCGGACGCCCCCTTCCAGAAATAATCTACGGAGGCAATTTAGGGACGGGTAGACGTTTTTAACTGTTGACCGTGGGAGTGTCCGCTCGCGGCGGGATAAATCAACTCTTTTACGATCGTCCGGGAGACGTGAGGGACCGAGAGATCGCGGGGGAAGGTAAATCGACTGGAATATGAGGTCAGCGCACGCGACGTCGTCGGTTCAAACGTTTCGCGGAAGAATCCGCGGGAAGGGATGAGGGACGACCGAACATATTTTTTTAACTGAGTAATGACATTTTTTATTACGTTGGAACATAACCTTTTATTATCACGAAACATGTTGGAGACGTTTGGAGATGTCTCCAGTTCCAGCTCCAGTTGGCGTTCAGAGTATTTGATGCAGCAGTTGCAAATATTATCAGCAGAGGTTCAAACCGGAGAATGAAATACATTTTCAAGGCAAAAACAAATCAGGGAGTGTAAACGGAAAATCCAAACTATCATTACCGCATTTCTTGCTTAGAAGATTGTCAGATTATCAATGAAGTTTAAAAAATGTTCGGCTGTAAAAGCAGGAATCAAAATTTATCTACAGATTTAAGGTTCATGCACAGAACAAATGCATCTCTATGGGTGTCTGAAATATTAAAACCCAGGGCTCTATAAATTATTCTACGAGTAAGAAACTGAAATTGATAACTTGAATCAAAGTCCAACAATACTTTGAGTTTGGTAACAAGCCGAGTTCAATAAACTCGAACGAAGAATATGAAGCTTATAAACTTAACTCTGGTTACAATTGAGATATATTTATGACAGGTGGCCCTTTTCAAATAACCATTACAAACAGATACGTTCACGATAGTTATTTAGTAGTTACGTTTAATAATTGCGCTGGGTTGGACGAAAGCCGTAAACATTATTTTCTTTTAATTAAACATTCTAGCGGTACTCATCCTTATGATGCCTCTATGATATAATCGATAAGTAAAATGACGAATTATCACCTTCTATGTTACGTTGGAGAACTGAAAAAGTGGAAAAAATTGTCAATAGAGTCTATAATGGATAAATTCAAGAGTTTGACAAAAAGGACCACTGCCGCCGGCTCAAAACACTGAACCTGAATGGAAATGATAATTTTGAGCGGAGTCGAGATGAACTCCAAACGGAAAAGCAACTTATGCCCACTCCAAACGCAAGAAATCAACGTTTATTTTAAAATATACCGGCAATATTTTAATTGTAGGTGAAAGGCTGAGTTTTCTCGGTCATCAACAACGTCCATCCAGTAATTTCATTCAGATATGAAACAAATGGATATCACCCCCCCCCCCCACCCACGGTTATGAATTTTGAAATCAAAATTGAAAAAAGTAACACAAAAATAGTTTATCAGAGCAGGATTTATTCCTATGGTTGGTTTGAGGCAGCCGTCCACTAGGTTCTTTCTTCTGTTGCAAAACCTCAAAATGTGTCCAATTAGGTTGTTTCAATTTCTTTTTTTTTCTTAAAATTTATAACAACTCTGCCAACATCCATAAAAATATTTCCTTTTTTACTCGGTCTATCCGTTTCGGTCTCGACCTCAACGGTCTTCTTCGAACTTTATTTGTTAAGTTTCCGAAAAATCCGGAAATCAGAGAGGGAATGAAGTTACGACCTGGTTCACAAATAGCAATCGGATTGAAACCGATCTGCAATCGTAAATATCATTTTTAGGAAACCGCACGTAGACTATAGAGCAAAAAATGCGGTTCGATTCCTGGCTACAACATCTACATAGCGCTCAGCAAATCACTGCAAGGACATACGGGGAGGGAAACTTATTCCAGAGTTCATACCTAATATGAATTATAGTCATCGATGAATAAACGATCCAGCAGCAGTGCTTAAAAAATATATGTACCTAAAATGAATTATAGTCATCGATGAGTAAACGATCGAGCAGCAGTGCTTAAAAAAAAAGTTTTACCATTAACTATATTCAACTACGGAAAACAGCAATTTCACCCGTAATACTTGCAGTTTTTGCATTTTTATTTCATTTTCTCTTTTGTATAGCCTCTCTTGTTTATGCTTACTGTTTTATAATTGTTTATTCACCTCACTACCTCATTATTGTATTATTGTTGCTCCAGGAGACTTGTCCCAGAGCATAATAAATTTTCTATTCTATTCTATACTTTCTCCTTACCTAAAAATAATATAATGCGGGACGGACAATCAATGCATCTTGTAAAAATATTCTATTTACATGACAAGCATGAATAGATACGCCTAAAAATCATATTCAAGCGTTTACACATATAGTGTCAACTATCCTATCTCAACACCTCTATAATAACTTAATTTATTTAATCTACGATTTTCCCTTGAGAAATTAAATAATCACATTTTAAACTTCTCGATTACCTGGCAATCCCTTCAATTTTTACCTTTTAATCAATCTCACAGCTTTATGCCGACGTTTCAACATACATATTTAAAAAAAACATTTTTTAAAGGTTAAAACATTCATAAAAGACAAGGGTCATTTCAAACCTGTCTTTAATCAATGTGAGGATCACGCTGAACCTGCAAAAAAAACTATTTTTACGAAGATAACTGCAATTCAATTCATACTCTTCACTTCCGAAATCCTACCAACAGGATCTGGATCTCTTTACGAGTGGTTCAGGAACTGATGGGATGAACATTGTAACAAACAATTTAATCTATTTTTTTCCCATACGTGGAAACAATTGCACTCTCAGTTTTCTGTCAAACACTAATTTTTACCTTTAGGGTCCATCCCACTGCCTTCCGCCGACGTTTTCAATGCAATATTTTTTAACTTTGGAAAAGGAAAGGGTAATTCCTAACATAAGTTTCGATCGATGTGGACACCACCATAAACTTATCATAAAACCCTTTTTACGGAATTAACTACAATACAACGCATATTGTTCAGTTCCGCAATCTAACCAAGTAGGTACATGTGGGTCTGTTTGCGAGAGGTATGGGGACTGATTGGGTGGACATTGTAATTAAAACAATTCATTCTGTTTTCCCTTTCGTGGGAACAATGACATTTTAAACCTCTCAGTCCTACCCGCAAAGTCATAAATTTTAATTTTATGACTTACAGTACTGAATTACGCAGATGTTTCCAATAAATACCTATTTTATTTTTACATCTTCAGGAAAGCAAAGGGTGATTCCCGAACAAGTCCTCAATCGATGTGAACATCATGATAAACCTAATACAAAACCCTTTTTAAGAAACTAACAGCAATTCGATCTATAAGTTTCAATTCCGAAATCCAACTACCCGTTAATTAGCGTAACCAGTCTATTAAATAAATTAAAATGGGAATCATTGTCAGATCGCAGGTTGAAATTTAGACTTAATCTCTTAAATAAATTCCAAGATAATATTTTCAGTGATGATGCTAAAAATATTTTGCGAACCCCAACTTACTACTGCAGACTGGACCATAGGTAATCATAAAATTAGAGAAATTGATTTCCGAACTGATAGATTCAAAATGTCCTTTTTCCCTCGTACAATTAGAGATACGAATAACGGTAAATATGTCCAATCGGAGAGTAGCAATGGATAGCATTGGTAGCTGCATGTTGGTATGAGTACTTAAAGCAAACCCTACTAACAGAATGTTTTTGCATGTTTGCTTTGCAATATCTATATTTTTTAAATAGTTATGTTCTGATTAGTATATTAATACTATTCCTTTTTTTTATGCATGATGTGTAGTGCATGTTTGGTGAGAATTCACCCCCTGCCACACACCTTTGTGGTGGCTTGCAGGGTATTATGTAGATGTAGATGTACGCCTGGATCATTTAACGAGAAATTCGGGAACTAATGGGCCGGAAAAAAGATGATTCGGTCAATAAAAAAAATGCCTAAAGAGTCGTTCTTCTGAGTGATTTTTCCTCTGTTCTTAAAGGACTCCGTGGGATGGGTTGCTTTCAGACGACCCCGATGACCACACCCTTCGCGGTCCACGCATGCGGCACAAGAGGGCGCTCGCTAGGTGCCTCCCTTCCTCCACACTTGAGTCGCAAAAAAGACTCGGGCGAACATAGGAGGATTTATTTATTCCGGCCGAGTGGGCCAGCGCCAAAAACGATTTGAGAAAGGGGGAGTATGTCCTCCCGACTGCCCACTTGACCCACGGGTGCTAATGGCCTCGCGGTCATCGAGGGACGAGTGTGCCGAATGGCGGCCCTCTGGAGGGACCGACGACAGGCGCGGCGTCGATTCCGAAGGGACCCTTAAGGGATGATTAATGAAGGAGGCATTAGTGCGGAGGGGAGATGCGTATTCTAAAGAGGCAGCGGATGAAAGAGAGGAGGTAATGATGAGTTGGAGATGAATGTATCCGGAGAAGACTCTCTCCTGAGATGACGAGGACATTTCTGCACTCTTAAGACTTCTCTCTTTTCGTAAGTAATCTTCTAACTCTTTTAAGATTTGTGGATAGTCTACATCTACATAATACCCTGCAAGCCACCATGAAGGTGTGTGGCAGGGGGTGAATCCTCACCAAACATGCACTACATATCATGCTTAAAATAGGATTAATATTAATATATTAGTCTATCCTTCACTATTTAAAAAGAAAAAAAATAGCAAAGTAAGCATGCAAAAACATGCTGTTAGTTGGGTTGTCTTCAAGTCCTTATACCAACATGCAACTACCTATGCTATGGATTGATTCACTCGTATTGGACATATTTACCGCAATTTGAAATCATTGTAAGTTTTTAAGTTACTCGTCTGGGATTGGGTAAGTGCGGTATTTGTGGAGGGTGGAATACTTATCTCGATTCCTGAGCACCTAAGTTCAAATATTGATTGTGGCAGGAATTTTTTTCATAAGCATCCCGATCCTAACGTACATCTACGTCTACATAACACCCTGCAAGCCACCATAAAGGTGTGTGGCAGGGGGTGGATTTTCACCAAACATGCACTACATATCATGCATAAAAAAGGATTGGTATTTATATACTGTTCTGAACTTCACTATTTAAAAAAAGATAAAAATAGCATGGCATACATGAAAAAACATGCTGTTAGTTGGGTTAGCTTTAAGTCCTTATACCAACATGCAACTACCTATGCTATGGATTGATTCACCTGTATTGGACATATTTACCGCAATCCATATCCCTAATTGTACGAGGAAAAAAGGGCATCTTTAATCTGTCAGTTCAGCAATCAATTTCTCTAATTTTGTAATCGTGGTCCAGTCTACCATAGTAAGTTGGGGTTCGCAAAATATTGTTAACGTCATCACTGAAAATATTAAGTTGGAATTTATTTAAGAGATTAAGTCTAAATTTCAACCTGCGATAAGACAATGATTCCCTTGTCTTCACTGTTATTCCTCAATTGTGCTGATCGTTCTCTTTCGGAGTAACTTTTAAGCTACGTTTTCATATGGCCGTTTTTGCGTTGCGTTGCCGCTGCGTTGTGCGTCAGGAGAACCCTGTTTTATGTCACCGGCAGCGCCAGCAGCAACGCACGAAAACATATGACGTGGTAAACCGTGGTATAGGTAATAATCCGTAGCGAAAGAATCACGTGACGAACAAATGACAGGCAGAATGCGTTGTTCCTCGCTCTGACGCAGCTGCGTCAACGCAGAAAGTTGAAAGATAACCAACTCGGACGGCAACGCAGGCTGCGTCGGCGTGCTCGCTTCTGATTGGTGGCGCAGTATGCGTCAACGCAAAAACGGCCACATGAAAACGTAGCTTTAAGGTAACTTTCTTTCCACCAACTCCACGCTTTCAGTATTAAATTAATTTCCTTATTAAAATCTTCATACTTTCCGCCAGAATTCATACCATGTACAGCATATCTAGTCCTTCTTACCTACATCCCGTTTCTCAAACATCACGCATTTTAAAACTTTCCGCCAGCCCTCAAAATGACATTCATCGAATTTTTCTACCTTTTTCTTATTTTTCAGACCAAGTTCCTCCTACATTACCATATTTAAGGCTTCCTCCTTCGAATTCCTCTCCGTCAAGCTAACCTAATTCCAGCCTATCCTCGTTCAGCAAGGTCCAGGTTTCTGAGCAACTGAACGCAGCGCTCCAAATTAGAGTTTTGAGTAGTCTTAATACCTCTACTTGGAAACCACCCGCATTAATTCACTCCTCTTCTCGAACGCTTCCAACGCACCTGGCCGGCAGTACTCTTCTCCTGACTTGCCCAACACTGAACTGATTTTCATCTTAGAGTCTTCAGAGATAGATGCAATGGTTCCTTCGCTCAATTTTACGCCAAAAAAATCAATATTTACACGTTGCTTACAGTTTGATAATCACGTTGGTCTTCCTATGATTGATCTTAATTCCATATATTCCATAGTGCACCAATTATTGCCTGCAGTTCCTTTTTGAAGAACTGTAACGTATATACTGGTGAAGTCTTCACGGGTTCTCCACCGGGTCAGGGAAACGGCTAAGGCCGACGTTTCGACGGCTAACACTGCCATCGTCCTCAGGGCGTTGAGTGTCAGATCCAAGAAAATGCCAGTATATATACTTTTCGCCTAGGCTCAGGTCACTCCTGATTGGCTCTTCTCAGGTCACACGGGATTCGCTCCGCAAGCTCGCTCCTGATTGGCTCTTTCCAATCCTCTCTCTCTCTTCTCGTATTTTCCGGATCACCGGCTTCCACACGTTACTGAGGGCGTATCCTGTGTCGCGGTTAAAATTCTTCGCCTCTAACCTGATTTCAATTGCCTCCTTGGTTTGACGGTCCCAATAACCATAGGATTTGCTAAGTAATTTAGCGTCGTCGAAATCAATGAGATGGTCCTTGTTGAGGCTATGCTCGGCGACGGCGGACTTCTCAGGATATCCCAATCTGATGCACCTCCGGTGCTCCTTGATGCGGGTTTCAATGGTGCGGCCGGTTTCTCCGATGTAAACCTCCCCACACTCGCAGGGAATCTGATAGATTCCCGGAGTTTTGAGGCCTAATCCGTCTTTGACCCGGACGAGTTGGTTCCTGAGCTTCCCCGGAGGTTTGTGGATAGTCTCAATATTTCTCTTTTTGAGAATACGTGAAATTTTCCCCGCAATGGTTGAGACATACGGGAGACAAGCTCTGGCTAAGGGTTTTTCCCTCTCTTCGTCGGTCTTTTCCGGGGCCAAATGTCCTTCTTTGGGGGCCTGTCTTTTTTCCGGATGGTGGGAGCCCAAGGTCCTTTTAAGGGCCAGTTCTATTTCCCTCTCCTGGTATCCATTTTGGCGGAATGTCTTGCGTAGGTGGTTGATTTCTTCATTAAGGCTATCCTCGTCCGCCACGGATAGCGCCCTGTGGATGAGTGTAGACAGTACTGCACTCCGCTGGGAGGGATGGTGGTGGCTTTTTCCATTCAGATATAAATCCGTATGAGTCGGCTTCCGGTATACTCAGTGACCCAGCGATCCGTCTTCCTTCCGGTATACTAGGATGTCAAGAAAGGGCAAGCAGTGGTTTTTCTCCATCTCCATGGTAAACTTGATGTTGGGATGCTGGTTATTCATGTGGTCAAGGAACTCTTGAAGGGCTTCGACACCATGTGGCCATATGATGAACGTGTCATCCACATAGCGGTAGAAATATTTCGGCTTCCGATATGCTGAGGCGAGGGCCCTTTCCTCAAAATTTTCCATAAACAGGTTAGCTATGGCTGGTGAGAGAGGAGATCCCATAGCAACGCCTTCCGTCTGTTCGTAGAATTTCCCGGAATATTGGAAATAAGAAGTCGTCAGGACGTGTTGGAAGAGACTGATGATTTTTTGGTCGAAGTGGCCTTCCAGGAGGTGGAGCGTGTCCTTCAGTGGGACACGTGTGAAGAGGGAGACCACGTCGAAGCTGACTAGGATGTCTGAAGGGTCTAGTCGGATGTTGCGTAGGATTTTGATGAACTCTGCAGAATTCTTGATATGGTGTTTGCATTTCCCCACGGAAGGCGACAAGATGCCGGTGAGATACCTCGCCAGCTTGTACGTGGGCGAGCTGATAGCACTCACAATGGGCCTCAGGGGATTTCCCTCCTTGTGTATTTTCGGCAAGCCGTACAGTCTCGGGGGGACAGCAGCTTGCGGCACCAGGTTCCTCCTTTCGTCATCTGAGAGTCCAGCTTGTTTGATAAGGGCGACGGTTTTCCTCACTCTGCTCTCGGTTGGATCCCGCGGTAGAAGCCTGTATGCAGTGTCCCGGAGGATATCAAGGATTTTTTGGTGGTAATCATCAGCTCTCATGATGACTGTGGCATTGCCTTTGTCCGCAGGCAGAATAGCGATGTCACGGTTTTCTCTTAGTCGCCGGAGTGCTGCCCGTTCCTCTCTAGTTAGGTTTGATTTTGGCGGAACGGCCCTTTTTAGGACCATTACAACTTCACCCCTGACTTCTTCTGCAGCATCTCCCGGGAGTTTCCGGATGGCCTGCTCTACTCCTCCCATGATATCAGCGTAGGGAATCGTCTTGGGCGTCGGAGCAAAGTTGAGTCCTTTAGAAAGGACTGATACTGCGGGCTTGTCAAGAACTTCTGCTGACAGGTTGACAATAATCCGCTTGTGGTCTGTCCCATCGGTTGCCGCCTTCTGTTGGTTCAGGTGGGAAAATTTTCCCTTCTGCTTGGCTGTGTTGTTACGGAGAAGCAGTTCTCCTTGGGCGGCTGTGGCTTTGTCGATGTAATCCCAGTCCAGAGGAGAGAGGAAGGAGGAAAGTCGGAGATGAAGTGCCTTTAAATTCCTTGCATTCTTGTCCAAAGCTCTTCTTTTGTCATGGATGCGTTCTCTGACCAGAGCCAAACCAGCCCTCCTCATGATGCGCAAGGCAGCGGGTGATTTCACCGCTGTCCGAATGTCGGCAAAATTTGGAATAATTTCTTGGTCCCGACAACGAAGGAGAAAGGCCAAGCCACATAGTAACTTTGCCTTTTCTTTCCGCAGCTGTTCAAAGCGTCTGATGACGCGATATGTCTCCTCCCCGTAGAGGTGAGTGACGTAGGATCTTGTTTTTTCCCGGCGTATAATGCTGGTGAAGTCTTCACGGGTTCTCCACCGGGTCAGGGAAACGGCTAAGGCCGACGTTTCGACGGCTAACACTGCCATCGTCCTCAGGGCGTTGAGTGTCAGGCCCTAGAAATGCCAGTATATATACTTTTCGCCTAGGCTCAGGTCACTCCTGATTGGCTCTTCTCAGGTCACACGGGATTCGCTCCGCAAGCTCGCTCCTGATTGGCTCTTTCCAATCCTCTCTCTCTCTTCTCGTATTTTCCGGATCACCGGCTTCCACACGTTACTGAGGGCGTATCCTGTGTCGCGGTTAAAATTCTTCGCCTCTAACCTGATTTCAATTGCCTCCTTGGTTTGACGGTCCCAATAACCATAGGATTTGCTAAGTAATTTAGCGTCGTCGAAAGCAATGAGATGGTCCTTAAGGCGAATGGTGATTGGCCTATGGTGTGAATCTCCCCTGCCAAGATGGAACCACAGTCGATGACTGTCAGCGCTCCATGACACTAACTAAGTGACCTGACGATTCCCAAATATGGCCTTGTTCTCCCCTCGGACACCGGCTCTACCCTCCCCTACATCGCCCATACCCTTGCCCCACTCCTAACATTGCAACATCGCAGCAGTTTTACAATGTCTCGCTCGGACTGCGTCTAGCCAGAATATCTCGCCTCGGCTGCCTCTGGCGTGAACCGGCAACCCACCCACCCTTTTCCTTTTCTGTGGGAACTGGGAAGCCGTCGCAAGCATTGGTCATTATTCTTTATTCATCGTTTTCTGCAATATATTTTTCACTATTTGTATCGGAAGAAGACTGCATGATGACTGGCGAAAAGATAGTCCTAAAAATAGAGCAATGCGGCGAAAGCCTCGAATCCCAAGGATGTTCATCAGAAGCCACTGGGTAGCCTCGAAAACAATCCACATCGCTCTTACTAAATGAAAAATATTCTACAGCACCTGGTAAGGTAGGAAATAAGACGAGTTCAAGAGGTCGGCAGGAGAGAAATTAGGAATTTTCTTTCCAGCAGCGCATCACACATCACCATTGCTATGATAACATTTATCATAGTTTTTTAACAGACTAAAGGTAGGATTTCACAAAGCATCTCCATTCACTGTCAACCCCCTCATCTAGGCGTATGTTTTTTGCATCCGCACCACTTTCCAACACCCCTCATCTGACATGCTTCACAACCCTCTTCTCCTTTTTCCAAGCATTCCACCCTCAAGAGCTATCTTCAACATCCTATCGCCACCTATTACCTACTCGCCCCAGTGACATGCTTTGTCTTATCCTGATTTCCAAATATCTTCCCTCCCCCAACATGTCCACTGAATCCGCTTTAATTTTCTTTTCGCTCCGTCCTACGAAGATGACGGCACGAAAGATGTCTGAATCACTTTTCAGGTGGCGAGCCTGAATGGTATGTTATAACATACTAATGTGTGCTAAATACTTGCTTCTATCTTCTATACTGAAGTTTCATATGTTAAGTTACTTCAGGACGGATTTCAAAAAGGAGTCCGTGTTCTGTTCCCTCTGTAAAAGAGCGCAGCTTATTCTAGGCAAAATTGGAATAAAATACTAATCAACAGAGTAAAAAAGGCTTCAGGTGGGCATTCCTTGATATCAAATCGGCTGTAACAGAACTCGAGTGACATGCAGAATAGTAAAACGGGTAGTAGAGAGTAGAGTGATAGGAGCGAAGTTCTCACGCGGATCATATTCCGGCCAGAATAATTGGACCCGATGGAATATTACGCCCTGAATTCGATACTTGCAGAAACCCCTTGACCTGTTCAGAAGGGGCTGCGGGGCATATGTTCTACTCGTAGCAAAATTCAATAAAAAACTTTCACAACTAATTACTGTCAGGAGTAAAACCTGGATGTTTTCACATAAAAGCTTGGCCAGTAACAGCAGCAGAATAGAGAACATTGGAAGCGATGGAAATGAGTGGTGTTGTAGAAGATTAATGAAGATCAAACGTACAGACTGAAATACGAATAAAGAAGTTGTACGAAGAGTTGGGGAAAGACGTTTTCTGTAGATGATTTGCATTAGGAGATAATCTCATCGGACATACTATGAGGCATAACAGCCTCCTGATGACAATCATTGAAGGAATAGTAGACGGATAGAATTACCACGGAAGGCCAAGGATAGATCATCGTGAGCAAATAAATGGATACGCTAAGGTAAGAAATATGAGGGAGTAAAGAGGTTCGTTGAGAAGAGTGTAGATTGTAGAGCTACAGCATAGGTACCAATTTTCAGATTGATGGCTGCTAATGACTTAGGAGTAATTCGGTGCATTAACATGAATTTCCTATTCTTGAGCCAACATTGCCGGTTGTACCATGTAATTGAAAGTTTAAACATTTTATAGATGGCAATAATAAATGTACTTTAACACTATTCAAACTTTTATTTCCGGTTCTCTTATTTCCATAGATCGGAAAAGTTGGGGGTCAATTATTTCGGGAAGCAAAGCTTTATTATACAATTAAAGAAATTTGTTCTCCATGCGATTCTTCCAGAATTCACCATTCCGGAAGATTATTTGGATTTTGCAGTCCATAGGAGTCCACACCATAAAATTACAAAAGGAATATCGGGAAACATGTAATTGTCCCTGAATTTCGTAGTAATAATTATGGTTTAAAACCATTGGTTTTCTTGAGTTTAAGATCCTCATCCAAGCAAAAACACTTTATTTCCTCAGCTGCCTGTTTTAATGTCATATGTTCCGATGATATTGGACATTTTACTTCAATGATGCTGCATCATTTGTTTTTCCATCAGGCGAGGCTGCTAGGAAACAGTGTCCGGGATCAACAAAAAGGCCACATGGAAACTCTGCTACCCGTTAACTCCTCATATTTCTTAATCGCATAAATTCATTTAGGCTACCGTATCTCATTGTATCATTTTCAGATGACTGGGCATAAAACTTTTCTTTTCTTTGTCTTTTCACAAGTGATTTTCCCTTCTCCTACAAATAACACCAAAATTTGATTACGTCAATCTATTCTGTCTTTCATCAAACCATTGCTCACATTCGGTTTGGACCCGCGTCTCTCTCTCTCTAGAGCTTCTATTGACCCCTCAACCGTCAATTTCTTTATCAGCTCTTCGATTTCTACATCCATTTCCTATTGGTCCATGTCCAATTTCTGACAGAACTCTCCATAATCCTTAGTTTCTTTTGCCTCATAAATTTCCCTAACTTTCCTCTTAGGCTTTTTTGCAAGACACCTCCTAGTTGACTGTTAGCGTTTAGGCCTTCGCTCGCCAAGTCTGTGTATACTTTTGAAAGGGCTTCTTCCACATATCATTTTCTACGCAGAATAATTCCACCCTGGTCCCAGCTGAAAATCAAGCCCCTGCACCCTGCACACGATGAGCATACAAACTACTTTTTCCGCGGTTCACTTGCTTGCCTCCCATAAACTTAGCCACTAACGACAAAATTCTCCGCCAGATTACTAGTGTCAATCATGGCTAGCATAATTGAATTCCATACCTAGGGTTTTAATAATTCGTTGACTCTTTCCAGGGCACCCATCTCCTTGTCGTTGAAAATGTTTTCCCTCCCCTCCTGATCATTGCAGTTATATACTTTGCAATTCGAGTGCTATTGAATACGCGAAGCGGCCCGTTTTTTAGATCCTCAACTAGTGAGTTGCAGCCATATTTTTCTTTTACTTTCTTTTGTTAGAAATAGTTTCAATTCAGGGTGTTCATCCAGAATTTTGAAGATGGATTTTGTATAACATGTAACCTCGTGACTAGAACAATCACTTTTCTTAACCAGTTTCCCACATGGAACGGATTCACGCACCTTTTCAAAAGCACTCGAATCACCACTGCCTACGAGGAAATGGTATTGAAAGAAAAGTAATTGCATCTCCTCGCTCTATCGAAATGCCTGAACAGACATGTCAGCTTCCATGCCACGTGATGATCCACTTATGGTGACCAACAACTATATTTGAAGAAAATAAGGGAGATTTCCATATTCTTGACCAAAAATAAGGGAGATTTAGAACACGGCAAAATTTCATAACAAAAAAGAAAAAAGCTATGCAGTTCTTGTAAACAAAATTAAAAAGAACTTTATTTTATACTTTGAGAAGGCCTAAATATATTTTGCCGCAGATTTTGCTTCATAAAATAGTTTGCCATCACTTTTTTTATTGTTATTAGATTTAAAATTCAATTTACATTTCGTCATGATTACCGGGGGTTTTACTAATTATATAATTAGTAATTACAAAAAAAAACAAAAATAATGCAGGAATATAGGACGTGGCGATTCCAGGCTGAAGATAACTCTCTCAGAAAGTACCACGGTTTACTCATCGGATTTAATAGGAACAAACATTGCGTCTCTTGCAATGTAAAATAATATCGCTAACAATTAAATGACTTTTAGAAAAGTGACGGATACATTTTCGCATTCCTCATGTATATTAAGATGAAACTGATGAAACCACTGTCTAAACATACTGTGGTGAAACAGTCAAATCAGCCATGGACAACAATTATACTTAAATCTTAAATGTTTAATCTGTTCCGGTGAGGCTAGGTCATTAGCAGAAACACGTATTTTTCTGAGAATCGGTTTGATGAAAACAAAAAAACGTACAAAATCTGAAGAATTGGTTCATTGTAGTCGTCCTCAACCAAATAATTACTTCGCTTGCCATTTCCTGAGACTCCCGGCAGACCTTTTCTTTCGTTTTGCAGATGAGAATAGACCACGTCTTTCTTACTTCGAGGATGGCCTTTTCTGGCAGTTTCCATGATAGTCTTTTTTTCAGAGATAATTTAAATCGAAGAAATTAATTGTAAATTATTTCTTGACTCACTGAATGTAGAAAAATTTCTTGAAAGATTTACGCAAATATTAGGCAATTGGAAATAGCTCTCGATACGAAAAGTCGAGACGGACTGAGAGCAACGAAGAGGGACGCATAAACTTGCGACATCCTGCGCGCTGTCCTCTTCTCAGCAAAAACACAAGGTTGCAAGATTTGTCTTTCGTTCGTCCCTCCCCTTAAACGCCTCCAGCAGCATGGCCCTCATCCCTCCAGCGGCATCTCTCCCTCCCCTCCCTCATCGCTCCTCGGGTGCTTCGTAATGGTTCCATGATTTCGCCGCAAGTGACGCTCCTATCAGCGCGTTTTTAGCGACTTCTAATTATTCTAATTACTAGTTATTACCTTCTCGTAATATTATTTAGAAAATTGGAATTGATTAGTGAAGAAACTCGAAAACTTCGTAGTTTTTCGATTTTTATAAATAACAACGCATTCTGCCATTTTGGTAATTTTTTATCATTTTTTTTAATTTTTTGCAAAATGTAAAAAGCAAAAAAGAATTTCATTGGCCAAAAAAAGTTGATGGTGAAAGCTTCATGTCGATAACTTTATTTGCCTAGCTGCGAGAAGAAAAACCGTTTCAGGGGCAGTCACCATTGGCCTTAACCGCGACACAGGATACGCCCTCAGTAACGTGTGGAAGCCGGTGATCCGGAAAATACGAGAAGAGAGAGAGAGGATTGGAAAGAGCCAATCAGGAGCGAGCTTGCGGAGCGAATCCCGTGTGACCTGAGAAGAGCCAATCAGGAGTGACCTGAGCCTAGGCGAAAAGTATATATACTGGCATTTTCTTGGACCTGACACTCAACGCCCTGAGGACGATGGCAGTGTTAGCCGTCGAAACGTCGGCCTTAGCCGTTTCCCTGACCCGGTGGAGAACCCGTGAAGACTTCACCAGCATTATACGCCGGGAAAAAACAAGATCCTACGTCACTCACCTCTACGGGGAGGAGACATATCGCGTCATCAGACGCTTTGAACAGCTGCGGAAAGAAAAGGCAAAGTTACTATGTGGCTTGGCCTTGCTCACGATGATCTATCCTTGGCCTTCCGTGGTAATTCTATCCGTCTACTATTCCTTCAATGATTGTCATCAGGAGGCTGTTATGCCTCATAGTATGTCCGATGAGATTATCTCCTAATGCAAATCATCTACAGAAAACGTCTTTCCCCAACTCTTCGTACAACTTCTTTATTCGTATTTCAGTCTGTACGTTTGATCTTCATTAATCTTCTACAACACCACTCATTTCCATCGCTTCCAATGTTCTCTATTCTGCTGCTGTTACTGGCCAAGCTTTTATGTGAAAACATCCAGGTTTTACTCCTGACAGTAATTAGTTGTGAAAGTTTTTTATTGAATTTTGCTACGAGTAGAACATATGCCCCGCAGCCCCTTCTGAACAGGTCAAGGGGTTTCTGCAAGTATCGAATTCAGGGCGTAATATTCCATCGGGTCCAATTATTCTGGCCGGAATATGATCCGCGTGAGAACTTCGCTCCTATCACTCTACTCTCTACTACCCGTTTTACTATTCTGCATGTCACTCGAGTTCTGTTACAGCCGATTTGATATCAAGGAATGCCCACCTGAAGCCTTTTTTACTCTGTTGATTAGTATTTTATTCCAATTTTGCCTAGAATAAGCTGCGCTCTTTTAC
The DNA here is from genome assembly GCA_933228895.1 of Platycnemis pennipes. NCBI lineage: Eukaryota > Metazoa > Arthropoda > Insecta > Odonata > Platycnemididae > Platycnemis > Platycnemis pennipes. Next base: position 112,561,137 of record OW121851.1, on the reverse strand, counting down.
AGAGGGAACAGAACACGGACTCCTTTTTGAAATCCGTCCTGAAGTAACTTAACATATGAAACTTCAGTATAGAAGATAGAAGCAAGTATTTAGCACACATTAGTATGTTATAACATACCATTCAGGCTCGCCACCTGAAAAGTGATTCAGACATCTTTCGTGCCGTCATCTTCGTAGGACGGAGCGAAAAGAAAATTAAAGCGGATTCAGTGGACATGTTGGGGGAGGGAAGATATTTGGAAATCAGGATAAGACAAAGCATGTCACTGGGGCGAGTAGGTAATAGGTGGCGATAGGATGTTGAAGATAGCTCTTGAGGGTGGAATGCTTGGAAAAAGGAGAAGAGGGTTGTGAAGCATGTCAGATGAGGGGTGTTGGAAAGTGGTGCGGATGCAAAAAACATACGCCTAGATGAGGGGGTTGACAGTGAATGGAGATGCTTTGTGAAATCCTACCTTTAGTCTGTTAAAAAACTATGATAAATGTTATCATAGCAATGGTGATGTGTGATGCGCTGCTGGAAAGAAAATTCCTAATTTCTCTCCTGCCGACCTCTTGAACTCGTCTTATTTCCTACCTTACCAGGTGCTGTAGAATATTTTTCATTTAGTAAGAGCGATGTGGATTGTTTTCGAGGCTACCCAGTGGCTTCTGATGAACATCCTTGGGATTCGAGGCTTTCGCCGCATTGCTCTATTTTTAGGACTATCTTTTCGCCAGTCATCATGCAGTCTTCTTCCGATACAAATAGTGAAAAATATATTGCAGAAAACGATGAATAAAGAATAATGACCAATGCTTGCGACGGCTTCCCAGTTCCCACAGAAAAGGAAAAGGGTGGGTGGGTTGCCGGTTCACGCCAGAGGCAGCCGAGGCGAGATATTCTGGCTAGACGCAGTCCGAGCGAGACATTGTAAAACTGCTGCGATGTTGCAATGTTAGGAGTGGGGCAAGGGTATGGGCGATGTAGGGGAGGGTAGAGCCGGTGTCCGAGGGGAGAACAAGGCCATATTTGGGAATCGTCAGGTCACTTAGTTAGTGTCATGGAGCGCTGACAGTCATCGACTGTGGTTCCATCTTGGCAGGGGAGATTCACACCATAGGCCAATCACCATTCGCCTTAAGGACCATCTCATTGCTTTCGACGACGCTAAATTATTTAGCAAATCCTATGGTTATTGGGACCGTCAAACCAAGGAGGCAATTGAAATCAGGTTAGAGGCGAAGAATTTTAACCGCGACACAGGATACGCCCTCAGTAACGTGTGGAAGCCGGTGATCCGGAAAATACGAGAAGAGAGAGAGAGGATTGGAAAGAGCCAATCAGGAGCGAGCTTGCGGAGCGAATCCCGTGTGACCTGAGAAGAGCCAATCAGGAGTGACCTGAGCCTAGGCGAAAAGTATATATACTGGCATTTCTTGGACCTGACACTCAACGCCCTGAGGACGATGGCAGTGTTAGCCGTCGAAACGTCGGCCTTAGCCGTTTCCCTGACCCGGTGGAGAACCCGTGAAGACTTCACCAGCATTATACGCCGGGAAAAAACTAGATCCTACGTCACTCACCTCTACGGGGAGGAGACATATCGCGTCATCAGACGCTTTGAACAGCTGCGGAAAGAAAAGGCAAAGTTACTATGTGGCTTGGCCTTTCTCCTTCGTTGTCGGGACCAAGAAATTATTCCAAAATTTGCCGAGATTCGGACAGCGGTGAAATCACCCGCTGCCTTGCGCATCATGAGGAGGGCTGGTTTGGCTCTGGTCAGAGAACGCATCCATGACAAAAGAAGAGCCTTGGACAAGAATGCAAGGAATTTAAAGGCACTTCATCTCCGACTTTCCTCCTTCCTCTCTCCTCTGGACTGGGATTACATCGACAAAGCCACAGCCGCCCAAGGAGAACTGCTTCTCCGTAACAACACAGCCAAGCAGAAGGGAAAATTTTCCCACCTGAACCAACAGAAGGCGGCAACCGATGGGACAGACCACAAGCGGATTATTGTCAACCTGTCAGCAGAAGTTCTTGACAAGCCCGCAGTATCAGTCCTTTCTAAAGGACTCAACTTTGCTCCGACGCCCAAGACGATTCCCTACGCTGATATCATGGGAGGAGTAGAGCAGGCCATCCGGAAACTCCCGGGAGATGCTGCAGAAGAAGTCAGGGGTGAAGTTGTAATGGTCCTAAAAAGGGCCGTTCCGCCAAAATCAAACCTAACTAGAGAGGAACGGGCAGCACTCCGGCGACTAAGAGAAAACCGTGACATCGCTATTCTGCCTGCGGACAAAGGCAATGCCACAGTCATCATGAGAGCTGATGATTACCACCAAAAAATCCTTGATATCCTCCGGGACACTGCATACAGGCTTCTACCGCGGGATCCAACCGAGAGCAGAGTGAGGAAAACCGTCGCCCTTATCAAACAAGCTGGACTCTCAGATGACGAAAGGAGGAACCTGGTGCCGCAAGCTGCTGTCCCCCCGAGACTGTACGGCTTGCCGAAAATACACAAGGAGGGAAATCCCCTGAGGCCCATTGTGAGTGCTATCAGCTCGCCCACGTACAAGCTGGCGAGGTATCTCACCGGCATCTTGTCGCCTTCCGTGGGGAAATGCAAACACCATATCAAGAATTCTGCAGAGTTCATCAAAATCCTACGCAACATCCGACTAGACCCTTCAGACATCCTAGTCAGCTTCGACGTGGTCTCCCTCTTCACACGTGTCCCACTGAAGGACACGCTCCACCTCCTGGAAGGCCACTTCGACCAAAAAATCATCAGTCTCTTCCAACACGTCCTGACGACTTCTTATTTCCAATATTCCGGGAAATTCTACGAACAGACGGAAGGCGTTGCTATGGGATCTCCTCTCTCACCAGCCATAGCTAACCTGTTTATGGAAAATTTTGAGGAAAGGGCCCTCGCCTCAGCATATCGGAAGCCGAAATATTTCTACCGCTATGTGGATGACACGTTCATCATATGGCCACATGGTGTCGAAGCCCTTCAAGAGTTCCTTGACCACATGAATAACCAGCATCCCAACATCAAGTTTACCATGGAGATGGAGAAAAACCACTGCTTGCCCTTTCTTGACATCCTAGTATACCGGAAGGAAGACGGATCGCTGGGTCACCGAGTATACCGGAAGCCGACTCATACGGATTTATATCTGAATGGAAAAAGCCACCACCATCCCTCCCAGCGGAGTGCAGTACTGTCTACACTCATCCACAGGGCGCTATCCGTGGCGGACGAGGATAGCCTTAATGAAGAAATCAACCACCTACGCAAGACATTCCGCCAAAATGGATACCAGGAGAGGGAAATAGAACTGGCCCTTAAAAGGACCTTGGGCTCCCACCATCCGGAAAAAAGACAGGCCCCCAAAGAAGGACATTTGGCCCCGGAAAAGACCGACGAAGAGAGGGAAAAACCCTTAGCCAGAGCTTGTCTCCCGTATGTCTCAACCATTGCGGGGAAAATTTCACGTATTCTCAAAAAGAGAAATATTGAGACTATCCACAAACCTCCGGGGAAGCTCAGGAACCAACTCGTCCGGGTCAAAGACGGATTAGGCCTCAAAACTCCGGGAATCTATCAGATTCCCTGCGAGTGTGGGGAGGTTTACATCGGAGAAACCGGCCGCACCATTGAAACCCGCATCAAGGAGCACCGGAGGTGCATCAGATTGGGATATCCTGAGAAGTCCGCCGTCGCCGAGCATAGCCTCAACAAGGACCATCTCATTGCTTTCGACGACGCTAAATTACTTAGCAAATCCTATGGTTATTGGGACCGTCAAACCAAGGAGGCAATTGAAATCAGGTTAGAGGCGAAGAATTTTAACCGCGACACAGGATACGCCCTCAGTAACGTGTGGAAGCCGGTGATCCGGAAAATACGAGAAGAGAGAGAGAGGATTGGAAAGAGCCAATCAGGAGCGAGCTTGCGGAGCGAATCCCGTGTGACCTGAGAAGAGCCAATCAGGAGTGACCTGAGCCTAGGCGAAAAGTATATATACTGGCATTTCTAGGGCCTGACACTCAACGCCCTGAGGACGATGGCAGTGTTAGCCGTCGAAACGTCGGCCTTAGCCGTTTCCCTGACCCGGTGGAGAACCCGTGAAGACTTCACCAGCATTATACGCCGGGTAAAAACTAGATCCTATGTAACGTATATAGTTAACTGTAATCAACGTAACTTCTTGAAACTGCTTCATAATGGGGTCCTTTACCTCATTTTTTTTATTGCCGAATCTAATTGAGTTTGAAAAATAAAAATACCCGTATTTTTCAGTTTTTTGATCCGTCAATTATTTCTCGAGTTATAAGCGGCGAAAAACTGATGTTTTTAACCCTTTCGGAAAAGTGGGCGTGGTGCAACCTCTGACGCATATCGACTTCGGTAGGTATATTCGAAGCTACTTTGCCTTATCGCCATGGGGGGACACAGCTGACTCTGCCAATAGGAGCAGTTGTGACAGCATCTGTGCGAGCAGATCTTCCGAGAACCCCCCTCCGCTCCCTTCCCTTCCCCTAAAAGCAGTCAAGGATGGGAGGAAAATGACGACAATGATATCGAAGCAGCTTCTTCGGTGGGTGTCACCTTTTGCTTATTTTAATATTTGATTTATGAGTGAATGGTTGTGGTTAGAATATTAATTTTCTCACTAAAATTCTTTTTTCGTTTCCATCTAACGATTTCGTGTACAAAATTGAGATTTCGGTTCCGAGTAAACGCTCCCATTGAAATAAAGACGTAACTTGGTTGTTCCACACAAATATGATTTATTGTACGACCCACGTTTCGTCGAAGATCGACTCTTAAGATGTTATCACCTGAAGATGTCCATCCTCGACGAAACTCTAGTCGTGCAATAAATAATATTTAGGTGGAACAACCAAGTTACGTTTTTATTTCAATTATCTAACTTATCATCATCCTTAGGGCTGACCGACTTAATTAGTTCACCTCCTACTTTATTTCACATCACCAAATCTTCTAAACCCTCTTTACTTTCGGGTAAACATTGAAGGGTAAAGATGATAGTTTGATGTCATGCCTCACTCCCAGACACAACACTACCCATTGTAACGCCGCATATTTAATTTTAATTATTATCGGTTAATATCAATGCATTCAACTTTTCTCCGACAGGTCAACACACATCATTAAAAATAAGAAAAACAAGTATAGTTAAAAGAAATCATTGCAATCGCCGAATTTAGCAGCGAGATAATTTTCAGGCTAAGTGAAATACACATTAACGGAAGGGGCCACAAGTATTTCATCCGCTGCAAATAGGACCAAGGAATTATCCCTAGGTGAAAACATGTGAGAATAAGCTATGTTAAGTACTAGCTCCAACAATTAACCACTTTTGCGAGAGTAGAACAGCCTTTACTGCAGTTGTAATCTACTTACATGTGTACGTACATTACTATTCGTGTCACAGCAAAGGCACGTAGCAGTGAGTGTTAAGCTACGTTTTCATGTGGGCGTTTTTGCGTTGACGCACACTGCGCCACCAATCAGAAGCGAGCACGCCAACGCAGCCTGCGTTGCCGTCGGAGTTGGTCAACTTTCATCTTGCTGCGTCAGAGCGAGAAACAACGCATTCTACCTGTCATTTGTTCGTCACGTGATTCTTTCGCTGGATTATCACGTATACCACGGTTTACCACCGTCATATGTTTTGGTGCGTTGCTGCTGGCGCTGCCGGTGACATGAAAACAGGGTATTCTCCTGACGCACAACGCAGCGTCAACGCAACGCAAAAACTGCCACATGAAAACGTAGCTTAAGATGTCCAACCGTGAAATGCAGTCTGAATAAAAATAGACAAGAAAGAGAGGGATCTACATCTACATGATACCCTGAAAGCCACCGCGAGAACGTGTGGCAGGGGGTGAAGATCACCAAACATGCACTATTGACATGCAAACAAGCAACTATAGGGTCTCATGCAACTAGATTGTTAGTATCTACATATTATAAGGGATTAATACATGCATCATGCACTACAGACTACTCTAAAATATTTCCCCTACCTATCCCTTTGCTATGCTGCCTATTCTGTTCTCTTATAGTACGGGGGGAAAATACCATTTTGAATCTATCAGTACGACAATCTATCTCTCTAATCTTATTTATCTGGTCGAATCTAGCATAATACGCTGGTGTTTTTAATATGTGCCAAACATCTTCAGTAAAGCTATCCGAATGAAACTTCTCTAATAGAGTTAATCTGTACTTTAACCTACGCTCTGATAATGATTCCCGGCCTAATTCTTGCATTAATTCTGAAACACTACTCAACCTATCGTAACACCTTTTAACGAACCTAGCTGCTCTATGCTGTACACTATTTCTCTGATCAAACCTAATTCATTCAGATCCCTTTCCGAATCCCGATCCCGAATCCGAATGGATCGGGGACCCATTCGGATTCGGGATACAATTTTGGGGGTTGAGGAAAGAAGACGAAAACATACTCAGGGCTTTTGTGACGTGGGTTTCAAGAAGGATGGAAAAAGTCAAGTGGGTCAAAAGGAGGACGGACGATGAAGAACAGAAATTGGTAAGAGAGGAAACAAATTTGATTGAGGAAATTAGGAGAAGCCAGGAGGCGTGGATAAAGAAGGTAATTAAGAGCGATAGTGTTTCGAAAGACGTGATCGAGGGACGAATGCTGGGTAAGCGGGGAAGAGGGAGGGGAAGAAAGGGTAGTTTGGATAGAACACTGGGATTTAGGTGATGTGAGGGGCTGAAGAGGGACATCACGTGAAATGCAGGGGTGTGGGAAGAATTAAATGTCCATTTACACCTACCTTCACGGGAAGAAAACTAATAATAATTCCACAAAACCAAAGGGAATATGATTTTGAATCTGGATAGTGCCATTTTTTTCCCGGAGGAAGAGTGGGAGTGGCAGCCCTAATCGTAACGGTCGGAGAAAAGGAAATTAAAAAAATAAATAAATAAATAAATAAGCTCGGAGGCGTGCTTGATGGAGTCTTTAAAAAGACGCCACTAAGGGATGGGAAGTGAGGAGGAAGATGGGAATGGGAGGAGAAGAGAGGAACGGGGGAAGGAAATAAACAACGCCGTCCAAAGGACGCGTCGTGGAGGGAGTAGAGGGTAGGCGATCTGATTCTGAGTGGGAGGGAGGCTAGGAGCAGGATCACACAGAAGGTTAGACATGACTCTGGGATCAGGTGGCATATTCATCTTGGGCTAGAAATGCGAAAACCTAGACAACACGTGGATTGTGAAGTCAAACCGAAGACGAATACGTAATCGATAGGAGCTTTGACGTCAAAATGACGTCACGGTTCCGGCTCGACAATGTTGAATTGAATTCTGATTAAGGCCCCAAGTAGGGGCGGGGCGTAATATAGGTAGGCTGGCATTCAGTCATAACTCATATCAATCTTATATTGGATGCAAACCATTTCTAAACCCATTAGTATATCTCTTGGCAGTTAATAAACACATGGTGCTGAAAACGTATCGTATCCCTCAAAATTACTATTAGCGAGTGAGCCGATGCAAGCGGGAAAGGCTATCACTACAGATCAATACACAGATACATTTATGATTGGTCAAAGCATCATTGTAGTCGGAGAATAAAATTTAAAAAATAAAAAATAAGCACGGAGATGTGTTTGATGGGGACTTTAAAAAGCCACTGATTGATTGGTATCATTGTAGCTATCTGCATGTAAGTAGTTCATGTATGATGATTTTAACCCCCCTGCCACCCACCCTCGCGGTGGCTAGCAGGGTATTATGTAGATGTAGCAGATTTTAGCATGTTTTGCTTCTAATCAGACGATTTGTGCTTGGGCAGTGGGTACCAGGCAACTCATCAGCTCTAGAGAAGTCACGCCTATGCACAATAGGGAGGAAGACCCACAACTTTCTAGACTTTTCCCTCAGCACATCAATTAATTCCGACTTGAATTCGAGCAGCTACCTCTTTACGTGGGTGCTGTGGTCAAGTTATGCGAGGCTGAAATCGCACGTCATAGCGTACTGCCAAGGAAAGAGTTGCTGCCAACGTTTATTCATTCATTACTGTTTTCAGCCAAGGCGACCGAGAGACTAGGTTTTTGTACCATTAAGAACACGTAATAGTGCCTGTAAAAGGGAACGCCTATGTTTAACTGAGGAATAGCGGAAAGAAAATCAGCATATCATTTTTTTTTGCATCCGGACTGTTCTGTTGGCCCATATACCCCAGGGATCCCGATAGGCATTTGCCTGTCATCAGGTTTCCCAGGGGCTGAATCAACAGAGCTTCACAAACATCCATGCCATAGGTGGAGAAAAACCCACCCAGGCGGGACTCGAACCCGCGACGCTAGGATGAGCAGGCGAGGACTTTACCTCGCCACCACCTGGGCCGGAAAACTCACTGTCATTAGCTCAGTGTCGACAAAAAATTCCAAGTGGCACACTATTGCACACTAACGTCCCATTTTCTATGATGGGACCAACACTACAGCAAACTCGGGACTGGCTGTTGTGCAGCACTTCTAGCGAGTGTTCTCTATTACAGATTCGCCTCACGGCCAGGGTGTGATGAATTCAGCGCAATACAGACGTTTCTGAGTCAGTTCAACATTAGCAGGGTCCTTAGTAGTCATTTGAGAATATCCGATGCATAGCTAAGGTAGTTCGTGTTATTGGTGGATAGTGGAGTGCAAGGGGAACACATAAGGGAAATGAACAATTCAACATCAAGGCAGGATTAGCATGAAGGAACTTGAAAATCAGGAAAGAAAAACACTCTCGCAGTTTTCCACTTAGATATTATACTACTGGTGTCTACACTTCACCTCATCTTCAAGTAGCTCTCTTGAAAATGATGTAAAGCATCGAACTGAACGATCAATTATGTAATTTGAGTTGACAACTGACAAAGAGTTCTCTCAGGGCACAAGAAGAGTGGAGAAAAACCCATAGTTGGCAGTAGCCAGTTAGCGAATAACGCCTTTAGACTAGACGTGAACGTGTGACTTGTAGCTTGTACGTGAAACGTATAAAACATAACAACGCATGAATTATAGGCAATCTCAAAACTCAACCACCGAGAACGTACGTACGACGTACACTGTACGTGTGCGAAAGGGGATGGACAACTTTCCTCTCTCTACACGTCTCCCATATACGGATAACAAATGAGAGAAAAGGATCTTCTGGATTTTTCAATTAGCCAGTAGTTTGGGGGGTTGATGCCATAAACCGAACCCTCTCTCGGCTTCAGACCGCTTTCGCGATCAGATCCCCTTGCAGCAGGAAGGGACCGAAACCGAACACACCGTGTACAATACGATTTAAAACGTTATAAACTATTCTAATGGGCAACAATTTATTATAGCCATCATATCACGGTCCACTCAGAGTTGCGAGCGACTTTTGATCGAAGATTTCTGATGAAAATTAAGATTTCCGTGCTCCCATCAGAAATTAGCCGAAAGCATGAAAACCCTTAGTTTTCATAATAGAACGTCGACCAAAAGCCACTCGTAACTTTGTTGGGATGAGTGATGTGACGGAGATGTTAAACCGTCACCTATTTGAATAGGGATCCGCGGATTAAATTCCATCCGATAGAAGAAGTCTCCCCACTCAACACGTGGGTACTCAACACATCAGCTACTTTTCCCTCGTAAGAACTCATTTGGAATATGCTGCCAGTGTATGGGATCCCCAAGAAATCGGTCTAAATAATGAACTTGAACGTGTGAGGCGAAGATCGGCAAGATTTGTAAAGGGACGGTACGATAACCTTATTAGCGTAACCAGTCTATTAAATTAATTAAATTAGGAATCATTGTCAGATCGCAGGTTGAAATTTAGACTTAATCTCTTAAACAAATTCCAAGACTATATTAACAGTGACGATGTTAAAAATATTTTGCTAACCCCAACTTACTATGGTAGACTGGACCATAATCACAAAATTAGAGAAATTGATTGCCGAACTGACAGATTCAAAATGTCCTTTTTTCCTCGTACAATTAGGGATATGAATAACAGTAAATATATCCAGTACGAGTGTAGCAATGGATAACATTGGTAGCTGCATGTTGGTATAAGGACTTGAAGGTAACCCAACTAACAGCATGCTTTTGCATGTATGCCATGCTATTTTTATCTTTTTTTAAATAGTGAAGTTTATAACAGTATATAAATACCAATCCTTTTAAATGCATGATATGTAGTGCATGTTTGGTGAGAAATCACCCCCTGCCACACACCTTTATGGTGGCTTGCAGGGTATTATGTAGACGTAGATGTACGTTAGGATCGGGATACTTATGAAAAAAATTCCTGCCACAATCAATATTTGAACCCAGGTGCTCAGGAATCGAGATAAGTACTCCACCCTCCACAAATACCACACTTACCCAATCCCAGACGAGTAACTTAAAAACTTACAATGATTTCAAATTGTAATTATGATTCAGAGTGGGCTATTGTGATGCAATGCAGGCACTCAGGTATGAGTACGAACGCTCAACTTCACATAGAATACTGATTTTTTTTAAACACATACGATCCAGATCTCTTCCATTCGATACATAACCAATCTGCATAAAAGAACGGGGTGAAGAAGAAAGAAGAGGGGTATGTGCGCGAAGGATTGGAGGGAAAGAGAACAGAAGGGAGAGAGAGATGTGATGGCGAAGAGAAGAAATAGAGTGAGTGGGCGGATAGACAAACGACTTGTATGTGGAAAGTCAAAAAGGAGGAAATGAACGAGCGGTACATACATACATACAAAACGTTTCAAATATGCCGCATTTTTTGCCGGACCCTGATCCGTTCGTGCGATATTTCGCGTGCGGATACGAAGTAAATCCATCTGGCATCAAAGATAATGGAGAAGAAATAATTAATTTGAAAGAGATGTCTTTTCAGGAGCAGTCATAATATTCGTACACAGCAAAAAAAAATAAAATCGTAAATTTCGAGACGCAATATTGAAATACAGAGTTTTGAGCACAGGAGAATACAGACTTCACGGTTGGAGGAGGAGACGAAAAGAAAGAATCCTTGGGCATAATATGGACGGATATATCTTACTTCTGTTCCAATGTCGAAATGATACAACATTATACATATATTTACAATCATTCAATATCTACAATATGATAATGAAGCCGTAGAATTCTAGTGGGTGAAGCGTTGGGCTAATGTCTGGAAGGACGAGTTTCAAAGCTGGGAGTTTCAAGCCTCAAGAACATTCTAGAAAATAACTTGAAGGCTACAAAATAGATATGGTCCTGATGTGTGAATTTCTAAGGCCTCGGAGTAGACTGAAATCGAAGAAAACTGGCCAAAGGTAGAGAAATGTAATTTTTCAGGCTGTAACTTTGCGAGTCCATTCTACATTGATTTTTGCATTGCATTACGCGCGTCAATAATCCTTGTTCTCACACATGAAAAATTTACATGCAGTCAAAGTAGACCTATTTTCGCAAAATGTTTCCCTTCAATACTCCCGAAATATCTACAAAATCGAGCTAATACCTAACCCCAGTATGTTGGTCTCTGTGATAAAAAACAACTTTTTTATGAATGGTTCACAGCATTTAATTGTGTACATAAAATGCTCTAATTGCAAGGGAGTATTTAATAAAGACACATGACAAAATGGAGGAGTCTATTTTTAGTGGCTATATTATCTATAGGCTGAAAAATAGTTGAAAGTGATTCCAAGTGACACAAAGACACAGATACCACGACACTTGAAAAATTATTATGAGTTACAACTAAGTGAGAACTTTTACGATCGTGAGTGTCACGTCACAACCCGGAAAATAATATCGATATTTTCAATCGCGCTCTGGAAATATATCGCCGATGCTACCGCAATAGTATGCTGATATATTATGGTGTCATAAGCTTCGATTGTGGTGACTTTCAAAGCATACGAATTGAAAAAAGATCACCATAGAAGTTATAATGAAGAAATACTGCAGCGATATATCGATTCCTCATCACAATATTAGATATAAGTTTAACCAACTACGTGGTATTAAGTCCGCTTTTTCATGGAACGTTTCCAGAATGAATGCTGATATTTTGTGCATTTCTTTTAGTACACATTAGGTACGATGTGTACATTATACTTATAACTGATAGATTATTTGAAAACGCGTTTTATTCATCATCGTTATCTTTACCCCATTACGTAGTTTTAAATCCTTTATTGCATGAACGTAGTGATTTTGATGATTTACCCCCTACCATAACCATAGCTGGATACTCAGTAAATGTAGATTTGCTAGAGCAGAAACTAGTCAGTAAAACAATCACCCATCAAGTACGGCTAATTGATCTGCAACAGTGAAGAAAAACCATTTTTATTAATCGGCTAGGCATTTGTTTAAATCTGATGAAACATTTTTGCCAATCGTGCCAGCTAGGGCGCAGTTAGCAAGAAGTAGCAAATGTGTTAGCGATGCAAGCGTTATTTATTTGATGGAAATTTCGTATATTCACTCGAAGAAAAAAGGAAACACAAGCCATGATAGAAAATAAAGAAATGTACTGTGGAATTTTTCTTTCTTTTTAACTTCCGAGTAGAGAGCCTTTACGTAAGTTCTCAGATTCCATAATTACTGAGCTGCCTACTAATAATCTGCCAACGATACAATTAAAAGCCATGAAGAAATATAATTTTATATTTAAATTTTATATACCAACTTATAATTACGTTTTTGAAATTTGTTTGAATTCACTAATAATTTTTTGGGATCAGGCATGCATGAACTATTAGATATTCCAGCACTGCAGATGTAACTTTAAGGTAATTTCAGGTATATAAAGGGGTACAAAAACACAAGTATGTAGTACCAGTCGGTGAGAATGCCCAATGGAGTGAATTTATATTACCGTTTTTTCCTCCAAACGAGTACCCAGAGTTAAAATCTTTTTCCAGACTTTGCTACATACATTAAACTAATGGCCATCAAGACAGAAAAGACTTGCAAAATTTTCTTGTAGGAAGCAGGAATTCAGAGTTGTAAACTTTTTCCAACTCAAGCGGACTAAGATTCTTAAAATATACCCACGTCTCCGTCTAAGCTTATAACGAGTTGATAGTTTCAGGCGTTCCTTTATGGAATTTGCTTTCATGCATAATGGATGATAGAATAAACTTTTTAATTCCACAATTATTTATCTTACACTACTGCTACCATGGTTTCGACGATTAACGTCATCATCAGCTAGGACTGGCTAAGCTTAAGCTACTAGCTTAAACTAGCATAAGCTACTAACAGTAATTCAAGCAAAATACGGTTCATGGAAGCTCGAAAAAATGCATAAATGCAAGGGGTCAATTGCCTCTTCCCACCGCGTGGCATTTTGCTCGGCGGGAAAGGAGGACTGATGGGAGCGTCTAAGAGGTTAGCTCAATGAAGGCTAACTGATTTGGAAGCGTGGAGACATAAAGCGCGGCCCACCTCTTTGGCCGCTTGCCTGGAGTCACCTGCCCTCTCTCACCCTATTCTCGTTGATGACACTACTTCTTTACAGTTACTTCACTGCAGTCCGACTTTGTCGCGTTGACCCCCCACTAAGGATGTTGCCCTCGACCTGCACTATGCCGGTCGCCCGGGCCGCGGCGTTGTCAATAGCTGCATGCGACTGAAATCTTGCTTTTCGACGACCAATAGGCCATTGAAGAGGTTTTTATGCGGGGGAAGCATTGGGTAGGTAGGTATTAATACACTATAGAGAAGCTGTTCGTTGACAATAAACTTTATAGAATCAGAAGTTACTAGGTGACTGTATATTTCACTTCGTCAATTAGCGAAAAAATTTAATTATGAACGAATGAAAAAAAAGAAAAAAAAACATAAATAAAAAAATCAAGCTCTAAAAAACGAACACATACATCCAAAAAAAATTTTATTCATCCCCTGGTTTTGATATTGAGTATTGGATAGCTAATAGAAAAGCTAGATAACGACTGCAAGGTAGTCGAAACCCGCGCCAAAAGTTTCATTCATGCGCGGGCTTCAATATATTGTACATACGTTTATGTTTTTTTTACGTTTAACGAATAACATACATTCCCATCGTCAGGGTATGATATCAACGTATCAATGTTTGGTAAGGGTGAATTTCAACCACAAGAACTAATTGCAGATTTTAATGGGGATGCATCCAACAATGGTGACCATTTACGCTCTTTATGATGGTGGGTTGCAGGATATTTTGGTGGGACAGCTACATCTACATCTACACGATACCCTGCAACCTACCGCGAGGGTGTGTGGCAGGGGTAGAAGATCAACAAGCATGCACTACCGACGTGCAAAGAAGCAACTATAGGGTCTCATGATTGTCAGTATCAAGAGTATTTAACAGATTAAGACATGCATCATGCACTACAAACTACTCTAAAATATTTCCCCTACTCATCCCTTTGCTATGCTGCCTATTCTGTTCTCTTATATTATGAGGGAAAATGCCATTTTGAATCTATCAGTACGACAATATATCTCTCTAATCTTGTTTATCTGGTCTAGCACAATCTAGCACAACACGCTGGTGTTTATAATATGTGCCTAATATCTTCAGTAAAGCTATCCGATTGAAATATATCTAATAGATTTAATCTGTACCTTAACCTATGCTCTGATAATGACTCCCACCCTAATTCTTGTACTAATACTGAAACACTACTCAAGAGGCAGAAACTATCGGAAAAAATGATCAGAAAAAACCAATACTTTGACTTCTGCAGCATACGGAACTTAAGATAAAATGGATGGATAACGGAAAAATGAAGCAGTGAATAGAAAAAGAGACAAATAGATATGAATAAAGAGAGTACAGTACAATACAGTATACAGTACAGTGCCAGGTGGATTAAACACACCTTAAAACGTTATATAGTTGTAAAGAAAATAATTGAGGAAAAACAGAAGCAAGGACCTCCCAAGGAAGACCAACGGATAAGTACATACGTCATTTAAATAGTTTTTTTTTAAGAAAGAAGAGGTCCTAAGATGGAAATAAGCGAGCAATGAATAGGGAAAAAAATGGAGTGATGCATTAAACTAATTTTTGGGTGTCAAAATTATATAGCGCACGTTCCGTGATAATTCACCCCCTGCCACACACCCTCGAGGTGTCTCGCAGGGTATTCGGCAGATGCAGGTGAAGTTTCTGGAGCGCCACGCGGTCCATCGCCCTCGTCTGGACGGCACTTTGGTCCAGGACAAGGTCGGGGAGGAGAAGGAGGAGGGAGGGGGGTTGAAGGGGGTAGAACACCTCGTCGAAATGAAGGTGAAAAAAAGGGGTGGGCGGGCTGAATGGGAAGGGTGAAATAACAACACGCCCGGGAAAAATTTACGGGCGATATTAGGGACCAGACGGAGAGTTGGGGGGGAACGAAGTGGGAGTTGATGGGGCGAAGAGAAGTGAATGGGAGACCTTGGAGAAGCAGGAGACCACGCGGCCGGTCGCTCCGCCGCCTCCGAATGTGTCTCCATCTGTTAATTCGAATGGCCAAGCGCCTAGTTCCCCTCCCTCCCACTCCTCCTCCCATTCCCCCTCCCTTTTCTCCCCCGAAAAACGAGTTCCATTGTACTGTAAGCGGCACCGCGCCCACTGGTCCACCTTTTATCTCTCTCCTACTCTATCTCCATCCCTCGGGTATTTAAATGGACGAAAGGAAGAGGACGGAGAGGCGGTGGGGTAAGGCGAGGAGGGAGGAAGGGAGTGGAAGGCAGGAAACGGTTAAAAGCATTTGGAGTAAATAGTTGACTTAGGCGTGGACATCCGAAAGGACTCGGACATAACAGAACCCGGTGACTCGGTCTCTATACGTGTGTGTGTGTGTGTGTGACCAAGGTGAGAGAGCATTCCGTTCGCGGATCGTCATGGAAACTCGAGAGGGAAAAAAAGACGTGAGGAATACGCAATTCTATCCCAAATCAGGTGAATGCGCCAGGTACACCTACATTTACGCGATACCCTGCAAGCCACCGCGAGATTGTGTGGCAGGGGGTGAAGATCACCAAGCATGCACTATTGACATGCAAACAAGCAACTATAGGGGTATATATTCAGGGTAGGGGGGCCAGTTCCTTTCCCTGAGCCACCTCGCACTCCGAGGACTTTTCGTTCGGGGGCGTCCAAAGGCTTCACCCGGATTTGAACCCGATTAGTAGCCAAGCGCTCTAATCACTAGGCTACTACGTTCTATGTCGGTGTAACGGTTTTTAACTAACCCAACAATTAGCACGTTTAAGGCATGGTTGCTTTGCTTTATACCTCGTCTTTAAATATTTACAATTCAACAGAAATATTACTTAAAGTTTCAACCTGCATAATCTAGTGCATTCAAAATGTATTTACTCTGATTTCCTCACGAACATAACAGAAACAACGTTGGAACATTCAGAAGAAAAACATTTCATTGGAAATGTTTTTCTTCTGAATTCCACTAACCTAATGAGTACAAAATGGAGGAAGGGGAAAATATAGTTAAACAAAAGTTTTAGAGCTTCACTACGACATGTCCTTGTCGACTTCATTCACGTGTTCATCATTCATATCCAATAGACTTTAGGGAAAAAATTAATTCCTTAAAATCATGTTCTAATTAGCTCGAGATTTCCGGTTCAAATCCTTTTGAGAAACTTTTATCATTTAAAGAAAATACGCAGATCAACAGTGAGACAAACATGGACTATTCAATTTTAATTTTATGAAAAAAGGTGCTACATGATGTCATGCCAACCCCAAAGAGTGAAAATATAGCCTAAGATTTCCGGACTAAATTTAAGTCTCCTAAATACATAAAAAAGTCACTAAAGGAATAATTAGGCGTAACTCTTCATGTTCCAGCGGTTAATGAAAACATTATGGTTCTAGTCGGTGGGCTGCTCATTAATTTTTTGCCTCCTCTTTTGCTGTAACTCTTATTCCCTCACTCAGTGATTCAACCAGAAGGTTGGTCTTTGATGGGGGAGAGTAGAGCTCACCCCGTACTAAGCCAATGGCGTGTGAAATTCACACATTCAGGGTAGGGGGGGCAGTTCCTTTCTCTGGGCCACTTGCGATTTCCTACGAAGTTCTGACACGCAGAAAATCGAATCGAATCGAAGGAATTTAGATGGGGGTGTCCAGAAAGGCTCTTGCTCGGGATTTGAACCCGGGACCCTCAGGTCAGTAGCTCAGTGCTCTACCCACTAGGCCACCACGACCCCGTAACTCTTATTAATGGATGAAAACAAAACATTTTTAAATCAGAAGAAGGCTTGAAAATCCTCTTTCAGAGGAACATATCAATTTTCTATGTACTACTTACCGGCGTAAACGCACTTCCGTCATATTTTCACTCACTTTCATTAGGAGAACAATTGCAAACATTCATTTTATCTTCGGTCATACGTTAATGAAAAATACGAATAAATCCCACCGAATAATTTTATACTATCCCTTTCAAATGAATTTTTGAATTAATGTGTCAAAAAATTAGCGATGTGGAAAAAAGATTTTTTTTTCAAATAACCAAGGATAAGGACATTGGGCCCAAAATGAAATTTGCGGCGAGGATGCTATCGGAGCAAGCACATCAGCGACTCCCCAAATTTAATGGTGAGGTGTCGATACGATGTTATTGAAGAAATACATAGTCTGACATCGATCGAAGGGATAACTTAGGTACAGTATTTCGACGAAGCGAGACCACTGGAGTTCATGAAAATTTTAAACAATGCATCGATATATATTTTTAAGTGAAGCGGGATCGGAACAAAAGCGTATCACTATATTTTCCGTATCTTATATGTAAATGGAGCTCAAATAGCATAAAAGGGTTCATACATAAAATACGTAACGCTAAAGGGTGAAGGGGTCGAACTGGCTATTACGCTGCACATACTATCGACAGGGAGGAAGAAGCCACCTTAAATTATATTCGGAGAAATAAACACAATAAATGCATAGTGTAAGAGGAACTTAACTTTGTATTTTTCCCATTCTTATTGAGAAAGCCAACCGGTTTCGACACTCGCGTGTCATTGTCAAGGGTGTTCTGATACTTACACGGTGGCAAGCCCTTATATATACTCCAAATGAGGGAAAAACTGCAGGAGTGGTCGGGGAAGGTTAGATGGTATGTGTTGAAGGTCTAGATGACAGGGAAATGCTTTTTAAAGGCGGGACGGTAACATGATACAATGAGGATAGACTGAACGGTACAATTTCATTTAACAATTTTGGTCCCAAAGCATTGGAAGCAGATACAATCTCAAAATTTTCTAAGAAATCCAGCTTTGCACCTTTGTCATGAACATTTAAAATCTCTACTCTAAAATCAGACATGTGATTAAAACGAGATTAATGAGAAGCAAAGACTGACTTGCCGTCACCATGAATAAAAGAATTAAAATGTTCCTTTATCCTAATGTTAAAGCTTCTACCGGTCTGACCTATATAAAAACAACTGTAGTCCTGAGTATCACATCTAAACACATACACTCCACTTTTGTGTAAAGGATTAAAAACATCTTCAGATTTGATAAGTAAATATCCTATGGTCATTCTGGAATAAAAACACGGCCTCAAATTTACATTGAGAAATATTCTATTTATACTGTTGGACACAGAGTTGCTTACAAACGGCACCTTCGTCCATTTCTCGTCTGGGGGAACAATTTGAGAAAGCTTGATGGATGATGAGGTGGTCAACCTTCTTTAAACAACTCGCATATTAATTGATGAATGAATGAATAGTTGTTTGAATAATGCCTCTTTTTTCATCCACAAAAAAGAGGGGTGTCTGTGGATGTTACATAATTTGGATATCAGGGTGTATCTTAGGGAGTACTACCTACTGGGCGTAATAGGGGTGGACGAAGGAGGCGAAAAGCGCGGTGAATCAGGGTTACGTGATACATGGATACCACAGGGGATGAATTCAAATCGGGCAAGTGACTCACGTCTGCACTCGTGGGCATCGGCGGCGGAGGCCCTGGCCCAGGGAGCGTCGTTGTAGAAGGGCAGGCACTCGTTGCAGTCAGGGCCGGCAGTATTGTGCTCGCAGCGACACACGCGGCGGGTCTCACCGTTCACGCCCGTGCTGTTCACGCACTCCGACGCGTGACCGTTGCACTTGCACCTGAGTTTGGAAAAGAAGAAGGGATCCGAATGAATTAGGTTGTTCGGAGAGCATGGCAGTGTGCAGGTAGAGCAGCTAGGTTTGTTAAAAGGTTTTGCGATAGGTTTAGTAGTGTATCAGAATTAATACAAGACTTAGATCGGGAATCATTATCAGATTATGGGTTAAAGTACGAAATAAATCTATTACAGAAATGTAAAACGGATAGCTTTACTAAAGATGCTTGACATATATTTAAAACCCCTGAGTATTATTAGAGGTATAGTGTGTCGTACAGATAAATTCAAAATGTCATTTTTCCCGCGTACAATAAAAGAAATATAGGCAGTACAGCAAAAGAATAGGTAGGTGAAATACTGTTGTTTTAAAGTGAAACTTTGTTTGGTGAAAGTCTGCAGTGTATGATGCATGCATGTTGTGACGATCATGTACGAGAAATCAGCTACTTTTCCCTTGTAAGATCTCATTTGGAATATGCTGCCAGTGAATGAGATCACCACGAAATCGGTCTAAATAATGAACTTGAACGTGTGCAGCGAAGATGGGCAAGATTTGTAAAGGGACGGTATGATAACCTTATTAGCGTAACCAGTCTATTAAATGAATTAAATTGGGAATCATTGTAAGACCGTAGGTTGAAATTTAGACTTAATCTCTTAAAGAAATTCCAAGACCATATTTTCAGTGATGATGTTAAAAATATTTTGCGGACCCCGACTTACTATGGTAGACTGGACCATAACCACAAATTTAGAGAATTTGATTGCCGAACTGACAGATTCAAAATGTTTTTTTTCATCGTACAATTAGGGATAAGAATAACGGTAAATATATGCAGTACGAGTGTAGCAATGGATAACATTGGTAGCTGCATGTTGGTATAAGGACTTAAAGCTAACCCAACTAACAGCATGCTTTGCTATTTTTATCTTTTTTTTTAAATAGTGTAGGTTTGAACAGTACCTATATAAATATACATATATACTATATATATACTAATCGTTTTAAATGCATGATATGTAATGCATGTTTGGTGAGAATTCACCCCCTGCCACACACCTTTATGGTGGCTTGCAGGGTATTATGTAGATGTAGATGCAACGACCAAACCCTTTACTACTATTTAGATGCTAACCATCTAGCTGCATGTGACCCTATTAACTAACAAATTTCCATGTCGTAGCCTTGTTCAAGTCAATTGAAATCGTGCATGTTTGGTCATCTTCACCCCCTGCAACACAACCTTGCGGTGGCTTGGCTCATATAGCGTAGATGTGGATGAAGTGATTCAGGCATTTCCATTTCGTAGAGTCAAGGTTGCGAAATAGCCATGCGAAAAACCTGAACGGAATCAACCGCTGATGTGTACAATAGCCCAGAAGCAGGCACGTAACCAGGGGGGGGGGGGGGGGGGGGGGCTTCTGGTGCTTCAGCCCCCCCCCGAAATTTTTTCCCAATAATCCGAATGGGCAAGGCTGATTTGTTTCATGTAACGCAAGACTTAGCCTCCCCCCCCTCCCCCCCCCCTCCCCTCCCCTCCCCCCCCCACCCCGAAGCAAATTTCTGGCTACGTGCCTGCCCAGAAGGTGATATCTTTTCATCAGAAGAAATATTTCATGTGAATGTGTTTTACATCTTAGATGACTTCCAGTTATTTAGAATGAAAATTTAGCAATATAACCCGTATTGCACAGGTTAAAAAAAATTAAAATCTTGACATTAATGTCCGCCTGGTGATGGTTCACTCCCTGCAACACACCCTTAGCCACTAGCAGATTATTGAGTACATTTAAATAGCAAGAATTGAACTGAGGAAAATATATAAATAGAGATTTCTCTTGAACGGGAGTCGAATCCTTATCCCTTGCTTCTGACCGAGTGCCTTTCCCAGTTGCAAAACACTCGGTTTGCCACACAACTGGCAAATGCATGCGCTTCTACCCATTTGGTTTTCGTCACATGGTAACAAAACTCTGGCAAAAACAATCGGCGGTAAATCGAGGATACCGGGTTCGACTTCCGGTAACGTTTGGATAATTATACTATAAATGGATATACTATACTATATGGATACTATATATAAAAACGTAAATGAGGATACAAACAATTATTCACGCTATTGTGACCGTGAGAAAATAACGGAAATATTTCTATTTTCTCGCAGGTTTGGTATGAATCATTAGGTAAATTAAGAGCATAACTCCCCAGAGCATATTCTGTGTCTCCTAGGAGTTTGACTCAATTTTAAATACGCTGCTGCATTCAATGCGACGCTGCTTTGCTTCTTATCGTTTGTTATTCAGGGGAGGCGACCGACAGCTGAGGTCATTTGCGCCATTTAGGATAGCTGGGTAATCGGGTAATGGTAGGAGTTTTCAGGAAACGGAGAGAGGGTGGAGAGAAACCCGGCGTCGGCATTAGCCTACTCTTAACGAAAGGCGCCAAGGGGACCACGGCTTAACGTCCCATCCGACGGACGGAGCACTGAACTTGAAATGCTCTCCACTAGGCTTTCCAAGTGGGGACCGGTTTTCCACTGAAAAATCCGTCACTGGGAATATGGGAAATAGAACCCGGGGCCTCGGGATGGGAGGCCAGTACTCTAGCCACCACACCAACCCGATCCCCTTTTTGCTTCTCAATTGAATTTACTTAACGTAATGGTAAAAAAAACGTAAATGAGGATACTAACAATTATTCACGCTATTGTGACCGTGAGAAAATAACGGAATAAGTTCGGCACGCGGCATTGTTGCAGGAGTGAAAAGTATAATTTAGGCATGCTTAACTTAACATACCACCAGAGCCCAGGAAGGATCAGCAGATACAAAATAAAATAGTCAAAGAGTTAAAATAGCAGCCACAGATTAAAATTACAGCTGGAAATACAAGCATAGAAGAAAAGAAACAGTTCATTAGAACATACATCTGGAGCATGTTTCTTTACAGCAGTGAGGAATGGACGATGACAGCAGCGGAGAAGAAAAAGGTGGAAGCATTTGAAATGTGGTGCTACAGAAGAATGATGAAGATAAAATGGATCGACCGAGTGACAAATAAAGAAGTCTTAGGAAGAGTGGGAGAAAAGAGAAGTCTGCTGAAAACTCTAAGAAGAAGAAAGGACAACCTAATCGGCCATATCTTTAGAAATGATAGCCTGATGAAGACAATGGTTTAGAGAAAAGTGATTGGAAGGGAAGATTGGAAAAGGCAGGCCTCGTATGAGATATATGGAGCAAGTTGTGAAGGATGTAAAAGAGAAGAATTTCGCCACAATGAATATGTTGGCCGAAAGAAGAATCGAGTGGAAACTGCGTCAAACCAATCCTAAGATTGTTGACCCATGATGATAATGATGATGATGAAGGATAAATTAAAAAACCTAAACTTCTCCGGTTGAAATTCCTATCATAATCTGAGCGCAATAATAATAAAAAAAAACATTTCGATCAGGATATTGACACACAGATCGGAAAAGGTAATTTGTGGATTAATATTCTTTAGACGAAATTTCATGCCAAACCCATTTCGATTTAAAATAACAGTACAGAAAATAAAAATTAAATTATGATTGGAAGCATAAATTTTTAAATGACATCCCAAAATCTTCCACCTGTGATTTATTTAAATTATTTGATGAAATTTCATTCCAATCCCATTTAGATTTCAAATAGCAGAACAGAAAATAAATATTCATTTCATTTTATAAGCGTAGGTACATTTATAAATGACTTCCTAAAATTTTACATGTGTGTGTGTGTTTTTTTTTTTTTAATTTTTTGATTTTCGTGATTCCAATGTCTGATGTATGGTAGCGCATACCATATTTATTAATGTTAAAAATCATATTAAAGTTTAGCATAATATGCACAGTACAACGCATACTCTACCAAGGGGGTCGTGAACAATACATCCACATTTATGGTCCCTGCGAGCCACCGCGTGGGTGTGTGACAGAGGACATTCATTTAGGGCATTTATGTGAACTCGTGATAAACCGTGGTAAGTTGGTGAACTGTCTCACCTGGCGCCGACGGCGAAATCCGAGATGGCGTAGAAGTAAGACCTGAGGACGTCGGGGTACTCGAAGACTTCGTCCCCGAAGGTGTTCAATCTGTCCAGCGTAATCTTTATGTCCGTTGCTGTCACCCATTCCTGAAAAAATATGATTTTCAAAACTATTATTAACAGAGAAATCAAACTAAATAACCTTATTAAAAGGTTGAAAAAGGGAAAGGCGAAATATGCCTGAAGATGGCGTTACTGTCGAAACCGGTGGAGCCATCCTGTTATTTAATAATTGTGTACAAATTACCAAGGGTCCAAATAAAAACTAATACAGAGCTACATATATAATTGAAACTTATTGAAGATCATTTATAATAAAAATTCATTAACTACGCCTATTCTTAATCAGAAATTCAACATGTAAAATAAACAACAGAGATATACTTATCAAATTATTATCATATTGAAATTGGGCCTTAACAGTTCTCATCACTTGATCCCCAGACCACATATCCCTATCCCTTCTATCCCTTCCATCCCTATCCTTATACCTTTCCTCCCGGTCTGAAGCGCCTATTAGTGCGGAAACAGACTTGAAAACACCATGAGTGAGTGAGTGAGTGAGTTCTCATCACAATGAAGCTATACGATGTGTTGGCAAAAAATACGCGGACAGCCGTCATAAAAAAAATGTACTTTATTTAGCAGTTACATGTCTGGATTCCCATCAAAGTACTCTCCTCCCTAACGCACACACTTATCCCAGCGGGGTTTCCACTTATAGAATCAGTCTATAACTATATACGCTTCTATTGCAATGTCCTTCAGCTCCTTCATCTCATTCGCCTTATTCTCGGAAATCGTCGTAAACCTTCTTCCTTTCAAGGCACTTTTGAGCTTGGGGTACAAGAAAAAGTCAAAAGGAGCAAGATCAGTTGAGTAGGCTGGGTGGGGAAGCCTGTTACGATCCTTGACAAGAAGTTTTCATCTTCTTCTGAACGATCAAGCACTTCCTGACAAACCTGGACGCGATTGGATTTTTGGTCGTCCGTCATCAGGCGTGGTACTAATTTCGCAGCAACCATCAATGTTTCGGTCAAAATCTTGTAACAAGATCCAACTGATATCCCGCACTTTTCAGCAACTCCCTGACGGTCAGACGTCAACTCTCCCGCACCAAGGTGTTGATTTTGTCGACGTGTGGATCGTCAGTTGACTTGGAAGGACGTCCAGGACGCTCATCATCTACATCTACATCTATACGATACCCTGCAAGCCACCGCGAGGGTGTGTGGCAGGGGGTGAAGATCACCAGGCATGCACTACTAACATGCAAACTAGCAACGAAATTGTCTCATGCAACTTGATTGTTAGTGTCTACAGTATTTAAGGGGTAAGACATGCATCATGCACTACATAATACTCTAGAATATTTCCCCTACCTATCCCTTTCCTATGCTGCCTATTCTGTTCTCTTATAGTACGGGGGAAAAATGCCTTTTTGAATCTATCGGTACGACAATCTATCTCTATAATCTTATTTATCTGGTCGAATCTAGCATAATACGCTGGTGTTTTTAATATGTGCAAAACATCTTCAGTAAAGCTATCCGATTGAAATTTCTCTAATAGATTTAATCTGAACTTTAACCTACGCTCTGATAATGATCCCCACCCTAATTCTTGTATTAATGCTGATACACTACTCAACCTATCGTAACACCTTTTGACGAACCTAGCTGCTCTACGCTGCACACTGTATAGTTCTCTGATCAACCCTAATTCATTAGGATCCCATACACTGGCTGCGTACTCAAGGTGGGGCCTAACTAGTGAAAAGTAGCATCGCTCTTTTGTCTTCTCATCACATTTCCCAAGTACCTACTCTTTTTATAAATCCTAGCTTTCTCTTCGCTCGGCCGCATATTTCCCGGATGTGTCTACCCCACGATAAATCTTTAGTGATTGTTACACCTAAATATGTTACGGTTTCCACGTTTTCGATCTTCGTGTTATTAATTCTATAGGATCGCTCATCGTCTTCGTTCGACTGCCGACCACCCTTAAAAATGTTCATGCCACTTGAAACATACCGTACACTTCATGGCAACATCACTGTAAGCCGTGTTCAGCATAGCAAAATGTTTTAGTCGCAGATGTTCTAAGTTTAACACAAAATTTCTCATCAAGTTGTTGCTCCTTCAGGTCATTCATTCTGAAATCCGAAAAACGAAACAATCGCAGTTGACTAAAAACCACGTTGCTAATCAACAAATGAAGGTATCTCCAATCGGGAAACGGTACCATCATCAGATAATCTGTACAAATCAATCGACACCAAGTGGATTTCCCTGGAGCCAGGCAATTCAAACAGTCCGCATATTTTTTGAACAGACCTCGTATTTCGTTGTAAACATTAGGTGGGTGATGTATTTTCCCTGGCTTCGGGAATTGGTACATATTATGGGACCTTGAGCAGGGATGAAAAAGTATGTTAGTTAATAGCTTGATATGGAACGTGTCTTTGTGAGGATCTGAGGCATGAACTACAAGGAAAGTAGACGAAGAAATGATGCAAGCCTTAGAAATGTTAGTGTAGAGGGGAATGGAGAGATTCCATTGGCCAGTGGAAAGAGGATGGAAAGGTTGACGAATGAAGGGATGTTGAACATGATCGGGGAGGAGAAAAGATTGTTGCCAGAACTTAGGAAACGGCAATCGAAGATAGAATGTTTGGGCAAGCGAGGACGAGGAATTAAAAGAATAGGTATTATGGATAGTATCTTTGATAGTACGTTGATTTGAAGAGAGAATAAGTTTAAGGATGGAGCCGATAGATTAAATCCAAATTTGAGTAGGAGCACTCCATCAAAACGAATCCTAATCAGTAGAAACTATCAACAACCTTATGCCAGAGCGTAGGTTAAGGTACAGCGTAAGGTTAAGGAACAGATTAAATTTATTAGAGATATTTCAATCGGATAGCTTTACTGAAGATGTTAGGCACATATTAAAAACACCAGCGTATTATGCTAGATTCGACCAGATAAACAAGATTAGAGAGATATATTGTCGTACTGATAGATTCAAAATGGCATTTTTCCCCCGTACTATAAGAGAACAGAATAGGCATCATAGCAAAGGCATAGGTAGGGGAAATATTTTAGAGTAGTCCGTAGTGCATGGTGCATGTATTAATGCCTTAAATACTATAGATACAAATAATTTAGTTGCATGAGACCCTATAGTTGCTTGTTTGAATGTCGGTAGTGCATGCTAGGTGATCTTCACCCCCTGCCACACACCCTCGCGGTGGCTGGCAGGGTAGGGTAGATGTAGATGCCACCCTTATTGCTATCTAGTAAACATATTCTTTCACCAATGTTGCTTAGCTAACACTCCAAACTGCATTAACCCCACCCGCAATTCTTTCTAACTTTTCATTTTCACCTCTTAGAAATGTCCTCCTTCCGCTTTGGTATCTTTATTCTATTTTTTTTCCATCAACTCCCTAGCCCCTCCTACCATATTTAACATTTACTCATCTGTCTCCTTCGTGCAGATAACCTTGTCCATTCTTCTCCACATCCTTATCTTAAAATCCTCCAATTTCCGCCTACCTTCCTTCCACGAGGAACAGGTTTCTATGCCATTCAAGAATACGTCAAGTTATACTTCTGACTGATCTTCTATTCATATTTTTACCAAGTTGTCGCACCATAATCCCCTCCTCTACGCGTGATCTTCATTGGCCAGCGAATTCCTTTCTTCACCTGATGTCCACTAAATCATATTCCGGTGAAGATATTCCCGACATAAGCGAATCGTGCCTTCTGTTCTTGACCATGAACAATATTTTCTGCGAGTCTTACTTCGTAATCGTTATGACTTTATCTGAGTGTAACAGACAGCCTAAGGTAAATAATGCATTGAAATGATTTGCTTTGGGTAGTGAACTGATTATCACTGGATCTCCCCTGATACGTGACATTTTGTGTGTAATTGATCTTGCACTTTATATTTAAAATATTGCATGGTCTAAATTTGTGATGTCAAATATAAATAGCGAGTGGTTTCTGGGAAATGCTGAAGGCCAAGGTTAAAGAATTACCAACTGTAATATCCAGTATCATTGTTTTTCTCTGATATTATAATTAGTATAGTTTCCCATGTTTAATCTTGAAATTTTCATTAACATTAAATGAAGGGGTTTTGTATCATAAAATAAAACCATATTATAAAAAATTGCATTTGCACAATTCGGGGGATCAAAAGAAAAAGGTAGCCCAACGTATGTCTGAGTGTAAGTTTGTCAAATGATATAGGAAAAGGGAGGAGGTGAGATAGAGTTAACATAGCTACTCCACTCTCTTCCTCTTGTCAATGCCCGCCAACCGCAGTCTTCACTATAAGCCAATGCATCTTTAACGGTGAGCTGTGGCACTTCAGGGTGCCGGAAAAAACAGCTGTCAGTGGCACGAAATTATTGCGTGAAAAGCAACAACGTTTAACAGGACCAACTTCTGAAATGGCTACTTTTAAAGCCCCACACATGTGGATAGTAATAGAAGCACCAACCTAAGAACTAAATTACAGTTAAGCGTCGATTATCCGTGTTAATGGAGAGGGAATCCCAATCTGACAATCGAAAATGACCAATAGCCCGTCATTTAAATCGTTTAAATTAATAAAATAAACAAGTAATTATTTGAATGTGAAGTTCACATTGTAACGTAACAATTGAGCCGCCAAGATCAATAATGCATTGTGTAAAAATGGAAGTAAACATATGTTTCTAGGTGACGCCGGAGCCAATAGCCAGAAGTGTAGGTAATTAAGGAACAATAGGAGAGAGCGAGAATCGGGAGTTGTGTGTTAGACGCGGTGGTGTGGAGACCCAAAAGTGGCGTGCTTAAGAAAGGGCATTATTTGTGAGCTAGTCGGTGTCTGTGTGGGTCGATGAGTCGATGAGAATCATCGATGTCGATGAGTCGATGCGAATCATCGATGTCGATGAGTCGATGCGAATCATCGATGTCGATGAGTTGATGCGAATCATCGATGTCGATGAGTTGATGAGAATCATTGATGTCGATGAGTCGTGATGTGTTGCTGACACGAGAAACGCTACCACTGCTGACGACCCCTTCCTGGCAGAGCTCTATAAGTACGAGGAGGTCCCAGCTTTATCCAAATCTTCGGACGTCCCACATTGGTCTAGGGACAGGAAGGATGTGTATCCCCGCCTTCAGAAGTACGCGAGGAAATACATCTGTATTCCTGCCACTTCAACGTCATCAGAGCGGTTCTTCAGCAATGCAGGAAACGTTGTGTTGGACGGCCGACTTGTACTCAGCGATGAAAATGCGGATAGGAGAATTGTATTATACCACAACAAAGAGATGTAGCTTAATTTGTAACTTGGTGCTTGTTTTTCTCTTTAATACATAGTCCTTGTCCTTCTCAATTAAGTTTAACCTAATTCAGTCTTCACTTAATAGTCACACCAAACTGCCAACCGAGACATCTGCATCGATCATCGATAGTCATCGATCATCGTAATTCATCGATCATCGACATTCATCGATCATCGACATTCATCGATCATCGTATACACTCTATTCGATGATCGACGACAGCCATCGTCATCGAAGCATTTCGATGAAATTTTTTCATCGAAAATCGATGATCAAAATCGGCCATCGCACAAGCCTAGGTAAATAAGCATTCGTGAAGGAAGAGAAGTGTATATTTGTGTTGTGTCTGATTTTATTTAAGAACTGGCGAAAGAAAAGAAAGTGTAAAAGTGTATGGCCTGTTAAGTGCGAGCCTGAAGAGAAGTGTAATTTTTTTTAAACACTAATTTTAACTAAGCTAACCCTACTAACAGTATGTTTTTGCATGTTTTCTTTGCAATTTCTATCTTTTTAAATAGTGTAGTTCTGACTACTATATTAATACTATTCCTTTTTTATGCATGATATGTAGTGCATGTTTGGTGAGCAATCACCCCCTGCCACACACCCTTGTGGTGGCTTGCAGGGTATTATGTAGATGTAGATGTAGAAGTGTATTTCGTTTGTTTGATTAATTTTTAAGTGCATTTCCTGAGGGAAATCTTATTGTCTGTGAATGTTTTGTGTAATAGATGTGTGATATATACATAATACATAAGGAAAGATACTAAAACATGTGATGCATATTCCGCTTTAGTGAAATAATATATTTTAAGAAAAAACTAAGAAGGGTGACCCAAGATCCTCAGTACTCCAGAGATCTGGATGCCGCAAACTTAAATAGGATGGAAATACTCCACGTCAACTTTTGAATGGGTTTAAACCGTAAATATATGAACAGTAATATAAGTACTTCTTTCAACCTAAGGACTAATTACAGTTGAGTGCCGATTATCCGTGGTAATGGAGAGGAACGCCCAATCCGACTACCTAAAATGACTGATAATCCGTTCATGTTCGATTAAATTACTAATAAAAAAGGAAGTAACTATCTGAATGTGAAGTTAACATGTTTCTGATGCATATTCCATTGTAACGAATGAATATTTTTTCTAATAAAAAATCCAAGAAAGGTGCCCCAAGATCCTCAGTCCTCAAGAGCCCTGGATGCCGCAAACGGGAAGGGAATTACTCTATAGACTTTTGTGCTTTCTCAGACCTTATTTGCTAGGTGTTGGAGTGCCTGGGTCGTGGACTTACCTGCAACTCTGGACTGGAGTCAAAGTTGTAGGCGGAGGGCCGCCCCTCCAGCGTGGAGAAGGCCACGTTGCCCCCGGTGAGGGGCGAGATATCGGAGTACTCGGAGGTGCACAGCGCCCTCGTCTCCTCGCCCCGGCGGGCGTAATTCGTGTCCGGGAGTCCGTAAGTGTCCCGGCAGGTGGCACTGGAAGGAAGAGACAATACGTTAGCTATAGGGCTGTGCGATATGCTGTTTTGAATATCGCACGACAATATCATTCTGATATCGCGGATTCACCGATATATCGGTTTCGCGATATAAATAGGAAATATCGTCATATGGACATATCCGGATATCGAAATATCACTATATCGACATATCGGGATATCGACAAATAATAACTTAAGGCGAAAGATCATATAATTTTAGATAATAGAGGTTCTTTTCAATTTTTTGATACGGCCCACATGGGTTGAAATATAACCATTTTTCCTTTGTCGAAGAAGGATGAAATTTTTTTAAATTCCGAATTATGGTTTAAAAACAATTTTATCAACAAATTTGAACTTTTCTTGTTGAATTTGAGTTTTCAGTGATGAAATCGCACCATGGCCATTCCATTCCCTACATCCAAATTTTATGATAAAAAAGTTATAGTTAATACCAACAGCAAATTAGATAATTTAAAATATATAATTAACGATTGAGGAAGTGTAACATCTTTTCTTAGAAATTTTTGAAATATTTTGAAATTCTTTCGAAGAAAATTTTGATATTGTATCTGCTTCCAATGTTTTGAGACCAAAATTATTAAATGAAATTGTACCCTTCAATCTATCCCCATTGTACCATGTTCCTGTCCCACCTTTAAAAAGCATTTCCCCGTCATCCTGACCTTCAACACATACCATCTAACCTTCCCACTCCTGCAGTTTATCCCTCTCGGAGTATATATATAAGGGCTTGCCACCGTCCACATATCAGAACCCTTGACAATGACACGGGAGTGTCGAAACCGGAAGGGTGTCTCGAATAAAAGTGTGAAAAAATACAAAGTTAAGTGTCTCTAAAGGTGCGTTTACACGTAGCAGTTGACTGCTATGACAATCAACTGCTAACAACTATTAAGCCCCACTCGCATGTGTAAATAGCAACTGCGATGCTAGTTCAGGTCGATGCTGGGCATATGTCGAACACTATCGATCCTAGTTCGAGCTATTAGCAAAGTTGCAGCCCGTCTACTTTCCAGCGGAAATGTATCCAACACAATCGCAACAATCGCCAACGGAAAGCAATACACGACGGAATTTGGATATAATAAAATGGATATCCCTCCCCAAATTCATTAAAATTTAAGCGAAATTCACTATTAAAATAAAACGCTTTTTATTTGTTGTGGTAACGCCTGAATAGGGGCTTTAAGTTACATAGAAGTTGGTGCAGACGCATCATAGCAGTAGCGATATAGATACATCGCGCATCTCGCGACTGTCATAGCAGTCCAATGCTACGTGTAAACGTTGCTTTACACTACGTCAATTTCTCACAAAGTATCTCCTTATTCAATTCAATTTATTGCGTAACGACTACGTTACACTTCGAAGCATCGCTAAGCGCTGGGCACGGCTATCCGAGCGGCAAGCGACATCCCGCCGAATGACGTCACCTTGAGTGCTATTGGCAGCCGGAGTCTGAGATTGAGGGGGTGGGGTGCGACAAGGGGGAGGGGTGTGTGAAGAGGTGCGGAACGCGACCGCCCATTCACGTCCCTTGGCACGGTGCCACGCTTATTTCGCGCTGAGACCCCTCGAAGCTCTCCCATCCCACCCCCTTCCGTTGACCGTGAATCACTGCAACCCTTACCCCAACCAACACGGTGATTATCCCGCCGTTGTTCGACTTCGCTACCGTCTTCCGCGCCGCTCAGAGGCATCCACAATGAAGACAGGTAAAAAAAACGACAAGGACGTCAAGGTGGTGCTGGGTTGATTATAATAATGCGCGCATCCATCACGATGATCCGAGATCGAATCACGGCAGAAGCAGATTATTTTACAGCGCACTTTACGTCCATACTATCACTCGAATACCACATAGAGTGCCACGTTATGTTAGGTTTTGATCAGATAAACAAGATTAGAGAGGCAGATTGTCGTAGCCATGGAGTCTATAAGACTCGTACTGTTTTAAATGTCATTTTCCCGCGTACCATAAGAGAACACATTAGGCAGCAGAGCAACGTGATAGGTAAGTAAAAAATTGTTGGAGTAGCCTGTAGTGCATAATGCATGTTTAAGCTTCACTTGCATAAAAGGAAAATGCTGATAAATATATTTAGAAAAATTTTTTCTAACCAGTTCGCAACTTTGTACACATTTACTATCTAGTTTCAAGTAACCTCTATACCTAACTTGTTCTCATGTAGTAGTATCATTGTAGCTCTGATTTGCATCTCAATAATGAATGTATGGTGATTTTTCACCCCCTGACACACTCTCGCGGTGGCTTGCAGGGTATTACGTAGATGTACATGTAGAAATGTAAAGGAGGTTTTAGTTCAGTACTCCATACGTCGGATTACATGCTAAGTGGTTGATCCCTTGACGTCTTTCAAAAGTAGGATACTTCCCTTCCCATCCTTATAACTTTCCTACCAGTCTGAAGCGACTATTAGTGCGAAAATAGACTTGAAAACACCCATACAAACGGCAAGGGGTTTTAGAGGTAGAGAGAGGTCCCTAACCCCTCTCATTCCTATCCTTACACCTTTCCTCCCGGTCTGAAGTGCCTATTAGTGCGGAAACAGACTTGAAAACACCCATGAACGGCAAGGATGAGGCTGTTGTCCGGGATATCTTTCATTGAAATTCCCAATTTAATACTGCGTGTAGAGGAATCGAAGATTCTACTTTACTGTCCAGTGCTAATACCTCCCCTCTTAAGGTGCCTTCGCGAATGAAACTGACTTAAAACCAGAGCGAGTCATGGCAAAAAATAAAGTACAGTAGACTCTCACTAATCCGGCAGATATCGGACCAGGGTACTGCCGGATTAGTGAAAACGCCGGATTACTGGAAGCTCATTAATAAAAACATTTAAATGCACAAAATACGTGTTTTATTGGACTTGTACAATTCCAAACTATTGTTTAATATATAAAAGAATCAACATAGTTCATAGTTCATAGTCCTAGTTCATTAATGATTTCTTTGAACTTTCCTTTGTATGGGTCGACTGCAGCAACATCACAAGAAAGTTTTTTACCTGTCATACTTAGCAAACGAATTCCAAACAGTTTTTTGAATTTTTTAAGCCATCCGTCACTAGCCTTAAAATCGTCTTTCCCTATTATGTTTTCGTAAAATATCTTTGCTTTTTCTTTAAGAATTTCCCCTGATATTGGTGTGTGCCTATTCCTTTCTTGAATGAACCAAGCATATAGGCTATCCTCAACCTGAGGGAACTCGCCCTTTTTCAACGTTTTCCGGACACTTAACATTGTCACTGCTTTCACAGAAAGACTTAATTTTGTCCCGGTTCTTACGTATGCCATGTATTGTAGCACGGCCGACTCCATATTCATTTGCTAGGTTGGTAAGCTTGTCACCCTTGTCAAGTCTATTTAAAATCTCGTTTTTCTGAATCAGTGTTAAAGTTTTGTGCTTCCGTTTACACTGAGACATTTTCACTCATCAATATCTTGAAATATAAATTAATCTAGACTATAAAATGTCACCACACTAGACACCACGAATAAAACTGGTAAATATGTATGCCGGCGGGTAAACCACGAGACGGCGAGGCAACTGAGTGATCGCTAGTTGTTTGTTTACAATAGTTTCAGTAACGTGCCTAAACTTGAAACCCCCACCACGCCCGTAAAAATACGCCGGATTACAGGAGTGCCGGACTGGCGCAGTGCCGGATTGTAGAGGGTCTACTGTAATGCTAAAATTACGTGGGCGTACACTATGCTATAGAAGCTTGGATTATTCACTTGCCAGTTCATTCAGAGTCTCTTGACAAGTGTCCACTATCAAAACCTTCTGCAAAAGCAACAAATAAAATAACCCCCGTTTAACTTCCTTAATTGTGAGGTCCTTAAGATACGTCCAAAGTCCTCTTCTGGTCCCAAATGCGAACCTCCGGTCATCATCCCAACACCCAAACCACTAGGCTATCATGCTGCTACATAATGCTCTCAGTATACTGTAGAAGTCATAGGGGTACGGGAAGGTATTTGGAGTACGTCCGATTAAGCTACAATTTCACACCTACTATGTCAATGCATTTTATGAGCAGCTCATTCACCATACTATGTCATCCATCAAATCGGAGTATTCATTTTCATTCTTCATCGCAACTGAAATGTGTTCTCTTTTACTTCTTCCTCGCTTCCTTCTATACTAGCCGTCGTGACTCAATTTGTTTCTCCTTTCACTTTGAACGTGGTGCAATTACTTCGTTGATAGCCACCACTGCAAATAGTATTTACGTCGCAAGAACACAAAGAGTATCAATTTATGATGAATAGATACGCACATATGTTCATGAAGAAAAATCAACGATGATGTTACGTAACTGCGCTTAGTTCTAATATGGGAAAGTACTTTCTTTCACTTCTCCCTTTCTAGATCTTAGGAAGTACCCACTTGCCTATTGGTGATGCTCTTCTTCCCAACTCTAGTGTAATAGTGTTCCATTCGGCTTTAATGTGCTCCAACTGCGTACATTAAACTGAACAGTCTGTTCATAAGGACAAACACATCACCCATGTCCGAAGCGGGATTGGAACTCGCGACCTTCGATTTGTCAGGCCGGCACGTTGACTTTAACAAGGCTACTACGATCGCATTACTTCTCCGTATCTGATTTTACGCCATCGAAAAGTGTCTCTATGTCTTCTGCTCCCGCTAAGGAGAACACAAGCGTCTTGAAGTCCGTTAAGTACATGAATGAAGATACAAACTGCTACTGGAGAATTAAAAAGCCATTTCTCATGAAAATATTAACATTGTGAGGCAAAGCTGAAATTTATAACCTGTATTTCATGTGCCCTTAGACATCAGCGAAGCGAATGCGGATCGTGTATTATCTTCAATTCAGCCAACGCCCACTGCCAACCTTTAGAATGACTCTTGTGGGATATTTGATACGCGGGTTGCCGACATGCCAGGTTAATGACGCGAAACGGGTTGCGTGACTTTGAGGCGTGGATACATTTTAATGCAGATTTCATCGTTGCCATTCCGCCAACAGTGGTAGGCTTGCGAATACCTCCTTCCTGCTGCTAACTACCCATAAAGCCTATTTCCCGTCAACCCGAAGGTTGGTTTGCGGTGGAAAGCCATTTGCTTCTGTACCCCGCCTTCTTTTTTAACTCTTGGTACGATGAGCACCTCATGTTGTTATTAATTGGTTTTTCGTTGAGAGCAGACTAATGACAATGCCGAGTTTATTTCCACTCTTTATCCTTTTCCCTTCAGTTTCCTTCCTTACCAAATTTCCAGCCGGTATGAGGTGCCATCGAGTGCGGGATAGCCTCAGTACCACTGCTGACTAAGGCGTAAATGCGTAACAGGAATGAAAGTTAACGGCAGGGACAAGGTTCGTATCCCGGGAGACATTTAATCGAAATTCCCAATTAATGCTGGGTGTAAAACAATCCATGTTTCTCTTTTACCTTCCAGACTTATTCTAATACCTTCCCTCCTAAGGTGCCTTCGCTCGTACCTATTCCCCTAGATTTAGCTCATTTTTTATATGTATTAGATAAAAACCTCCTCTACAGATTAAAAAGTTTGCCAGCAAAAAATGAGATACATCGAGGGCATAGATACATCGTCAAAAATAGATTTGAAAATTTAAAATTGTTATAAAATTTATAAAACTGTTTATATTTTATAATATAATGCTTATTATAATTGTCCAATGCAATACCTTTAAAATAAGTCCTTTTGCAAAACTGTAGCTTTACTAGTTTCGGAGAGATATCTTAAAATGTGTGTAATAACTTTTGCAAAATTCGAATTTTGGAACGTTGCAATGTCTCGTAAAAGGTTTATGTGTATTGCAAAACGGCTTTGGGGCTTTTATTTTTCTATTAAATGGTGGCGTTTTGCCAAGTTTGGTCAAGATCGGTCACCCTAAGGGTCATTTTTGCGGATTTTCTGGTCGAATTGACGCGGAATGACCCCAATATTTTCACGCTCCTTGACCTTTGCATCGAAACAACGGGAGTAGAAAAACTTCAATGGAATGCCTTTCATATCCTAATGGGGGCGTTTACTCGGAACCGAAAACGCAATCTTGTGCACGAAATCGTTAGATAGAAACAAAAAAAGAATTTTTGTGAAAAAATTAATCTTCTAAGCACAACCATTCACTCATAAATCAAAAATTAAAATAAGCAAAAGGTGACGCCCACCGAAAAAGCTACTTTGATATCATTCACGTCATTTTCCTCCCGTCCTTGACTGCTTTTCGAGGAAGGGAAGGGAATGGAGAGGGGTTCTCGGAAGGTCTGCTCGCAACAGATGCTGTCGCAACTGCTCCTATTGGCAGAGTCAGCTGTGTCCCCCCCATTGCCGTAAAGCAAAGTAGCTTCGCGGGCTCAGTTGTGATTGGACGAAGTCGTTATGCGTCAGAGGTTGCACCACGCCCACTTTTCCGAAAGGATTAAAAACATCAGTTTTTCGCCGCTTATAACTCGAGAAATAATTGACGGATCAAAAAACGGAAAAATACGGGTCTTTTTATTTTACAAACTCTATCATATTCAGCAATAAAAAATTATGGTAAACGACCCCATTCAGTAGTAATCGCCGAGCGCCCTTCGTTTGAATTCAAAGAGGAAGGGTCGATTCCCTTGTCCCCTTCACAAAACTGGCAGTTTTTTAAACGTGAGACACAGTTGCTCCATTGATATGATTCAAATCACGAAGCTGCGTAAAAAACAATCAATTAAGCAAAGAACTTATGCATGGAAACAGAACATACGTTCCACGCTGCGGACGTAATTTATGAAGTTATAAATAATACGATCCACCTTTACAGGTTCACGTAATGTAAAACTGAGACATTGACGGAAAGAAAATAACGAATTAGAAACCTTGATCCAGTAAAAAAGCATATTAATGTTGACCGATATAAAAGGTCAAAATATACAAAGACACAAAAAATTCATTTCAATATATTTACACTGATTTGCATGAGTTTCCTAATCATTATATTGATTTTAAACAGTCTTAAATGTTTCATTGAGATCCCACTATTTTTCTACTACCAGTGAACAAAATTTTCCAATTGCGGGACGTTACTTACAGTTCCTGGCCTACATTCGCACGTGGTTATGAATGATGTTTTTAGTCTATTCACACCATAATTATCTAACCATTTGAAAAAGAAAAAACGCGACGTGAAATGTAGATTATTTGACATTCAATTCCGCCACCTCTCTTTGCATTTGAGCTAATCTCTTCGTAGGACATAATTTGCTACAAGGAGTGTTGCATTTTTTACGTGAGGCATAATAAATAGAGTCTGCTGAAAACTATAAAAAGAAGACGGGACAACCTAATCGGTCATATCTTAAGACACGATGGCCTGATGAAGACAATCGTCGAGGGAAAAGTGAACGGGAAAAATGGAAGAGGCAGGCCTCGTATGAGTTACATGAAGCAGGTCGTAAAGGACGTGAAAGAGAGGAACTACGTTGGTATGAAGAGGTTGGCCGATAGAAGAATCGAGTGGAGGGCTGCGTCAAACCAATCCTAGGATTGTTGACCCTTGATGATGATGATGATGATGATGATGATAATGATGAGGAAATGACATCCCTTAGTTTAAAACTATCAACAAGTGTTGGCTGCCTGTAGGTATCCTGATTAACGACAGGCTTCATATTCTTGCCCTGAAGTAGTAATATTAATCAATAGTCAAGCACGGAAACATGAAGCAATGGCACGGCATAGAAAATTAAGAGCAACATTTCTTATAGCCGTAGGTAAATAAAAACTTCTCAAGTCTCAATCTTTAAAAAAATTCACTTTCGTTAAAATTGAATCATACAGGTGTCTTTTTCGTACCCAGTTCCCACAAGCAGTGATTTTCTCATGATCTTTCAGTTCTTTCACTTCACCATCACTTAAACCTTCCTGAGTTTTCTCCTGATAAGCGATTGTATCACATTCCTTTAATAACGAATCACCATGATTACGGGGAAAAACAGGAGAATAGGTTTGTTAAGACAAATGTTTACTCACGGAAAAACCCCCTAAGTGTTAAGTTACGACGATTGGAAAACTGAGGGTAATTTTGAAAGAGCGGATAATTTAAGGCCTCTCGGAATAAATGCCACTTCTTCCATCTAAGATAGCCGGATAGCCAAAGTGATTAAAGTCTCGAATAAATCTTCGAACCACTCACGCTAAGGTCATCCACAAATGCCAGTTACCTTTCAATTTATATCAAGGGGTTTGATCCATTTTGCCCACCATTTTTTTAAAGTATGGCCGGCTTAAGGAGTTAGTTAGCCTTCGAGAAATATTATACCGGAGGGTGAGCTGTTCTTAATATAGGTAATAGCTTGAGAAGCAAAGGAGGAACCAGGACTTTAAATGCCATCCAATTGAGTGAAACATTTCTTACGTTCTCCCACAACCAAAATCAATGGTAGTCATTAATGCTTTGATTGAAAATTAAAATCGTTTTCAGAAAGGTTTAAATCACGATATTTAATGATGCCAGCAATGGTCGACATATGGATCGTAGATGCAAACTAAATTAATCAGTATAATATAATTAGCGATATTTCAGGAACCTGGGATAGTAATGAAACAATTGTTGTACATTACGGAATACAATAAACAATATCTTGGCGAAGAAGCTTTAACAGTGGTTCAAAAATAAGCAGGGGAATTTAAGGCATGTTAATTAGAATAAGTTTCTTCAAATTAATAATACCTATCATATTACCAGCAGGAGAAAATATTGTGCTAATATATATGAATAACTAATAATTTTGGCGTATTAAACACATTAATTTGCATGAAATTCAATTATCTTTTAATTACAATCAACCATTTAACGAAAATATTAAAATTCATCACTGCCGACTCTTCCGCGACCACCTCAAGCCCGCCTGAAGGGGACCCAGCTGTTACGGAGGTAGTTCCTAAGTTGAACACTGCGGCGCTACCGCTAAAGCCCCACAAAGCTCCGTCTACGGACTTAGGGCGAACTAACTGCAGACCCAAACCCTGAGAAAGCGGCTTTTGATTTGCCTTCGTAGAGCCAAGGAAAGGAAAATGAAATTATATTGATAGCAAACAAATCCAATGCTTTCAATAAGATGTTATGTACAGTGGCCAGCTTTTCTCGTTTGTTTTGAAAGGAAGAAATAACAGCAGAATGACGACTTTCAGAATATTCAGAAACATTCAGAATCGACGACTGCCGAGCGACGACAACTGATTTTTGTTCGAGACCTACATTAGCTTAGATACACTAAGCATTTTTTTGCT
The DNA here is from genome assembly GCA_933228895.1 of Platycnemis pennipes. NCBI lineage: Eukaryota > Metazoa > Arthropoda > Insecta > Odonata > Platycnemididae > Platycnemis > Platycnemis pennipes. Next base: position 112,521,745 of record OW121851.1, on the reverse strand, counting down.
TATCTAAGCTACTCGTTACCAGCTAAATTTCCGGAAAGAAGTGAGACAGGAATAATAGACGTTCGAAGAGCGTGTCGAGTGAACTATGACGAGAAATTAAATACGGGGACAACATCCTTTCCAGAAATATCCAACAAAAAATATCCATGAAAACAAATATAAATCGATGGTAAAATATATTAATAAAGCTGGCCACATTTAAAAAGTCACAATGGCTACCCGAAACATTTTGCAATGAAAATATTTAATCCAGTACCACAGTGAAAAGTAAAACTAAGTAACAATTTCACATAAATTTTAATGGTCACGACCGGTTTCGTCGAATAGACATAATCAAGTGAAATTGCTACTAAGTTGTAATTTTCATTGTTGACATCAAATTTCACAAAGTTGAGCCTGAAACCATCAAGTTCATCCAGTACCTTTAACATAATCGATAAAGGGTACGTTTTTGGTTCAAGTATCGTCAGTTCTGAAGAACTTCATTGCCACGCATCGAGCCCAGTGAACGTCAATTTAGCAATCGAGATAATTTCCATTCGATTAAATTTAGTAAATAATACAAAACAGTAAATGACACATACTTCGTCAAAAACTTGCTAAACATTATACCTTTCGAACAATGGGGGCGTTAACTCGGAACCGAAATCGCAATTTTGTGAACGAAATCGTTAGATGGAAACGAAAAACGAATTTTAGTGAAAAAATTAATCTTCTAACCACAACCATTCACTCATAAATTAAAAATTAAAATAAGCAAAAGGTGACTCCCACCGAAAAAGCTGCTTTGATATCATTGACGTCATTTTCCTCCCGTCCTTGACTGCTTTTAGGGGAAGGGAAGGGAGTGGAGGGGGGTTCTCAGAATGTCTGCTCGCACAGATGCTGTCGCAACTGCTCCTATTGGCAGAGTCAGCTGTGTCCCCCCCCATTGCGACAAGGCGAAGTAGCTTCGCTTGCTCAGTTGTGATTGGACGAAGTCGATATACGTCAGAGGTTGCACCACGCCCACTTTTTCGAAAGGGTTAAAAACATCAGTTTTTCGCCGCTTATAACTCGAGAAATATATGACGGATCAAAAAATGGAAAACTACGGGTATTTTTATTTTACAAACTCTATCAGATTCGGCAATTTAAAAAATATTTCTAATCGACCCCATGGTCCAGTTATGGGGGTCATCCTTTCCACCTCGACAAGGCCGACATTGTACGTATACGGGAATATAATATTGCAATGGTGTCAAAAATTGAGCATATTTAAGCAGTAATTCAGTTTATTAGCAGCACTTATAATTTGAGATGTATCAACAATCTAATACTTCTCAAAAATGTATATTTTATTTAGAGTTGGTACTAAGGTCATGGACGCAAATATATGCATGAATATATTTTGACATTTCAAAGTTGCGTCGTGTTATTGTTTCTCCCAGGGAAAATAAACCAACACTGGTGTTCGTGTAGAGGCGGAATTTTATGAGGAAACGGAGGAAGGGTGGAAAGTAACCCGGCGTCGGATGTGGGGCACCAATGGGTCCACGGTTTCATCACGAGTCCATCCGACGGACATTGTACTGAACTTGATGTACAGCAAACTTGTAAGCATCGGGATTCCACACACAAATCTATCGCTGCCGGGACACGAACCCAAGTCTACGGGGTGAGAAACCAGTACTCCAGTCACCACAACAAACCTGAACCCGTGCAGTAATGGTATAATTAAACAATGAAGCTGAAATAATGGGATGTGTGTGGAACTTAGCAAGAAAGTCGAAAATTTTGCCTCAGCATCTGTACAAGTTGAAAATTACCAAATAATAATAACGATAAGTTATGTTTATTACTGGAAAATTTAAGCTAAACAAGCCATTTCTCCACTTAACTCCTAGTCTATATTAATTACTGAAAATTAATATAACAAAAAAACAATTTCAAGGTTAAAAGTAGTTCAATACATATTTCGATATTTAATTTAAATGCAATTTCAATATTATCCGCACAAGAAGAACATTAATATTAAATTTACAAAATAGAAATGGAAGTGTAATTTAAAAATTAAATATAGAAATGTTGAACAAATACGAAAATATGCATGAAAAGCATATAGGTGAGTGGGAAAGACGTAAGCATAAAACACCCATATCGTTTACGAAAAATCCCAATGCAGAAAACTTACGTAGCCAACTGAGTGACGGTTAAAGGCTACAAGAACTAGTTTTTTGAGGATGTGGTTGACTAAGGTGAAAACTAGAATTACTTGAGAATTGCAATACTTTTCGTAGTGATGCCGATTACAAAAGATAAAACGCTACGAAGTTAAAACGAGGAAATCTCATCATAGATTCATCCAAGTATTTTCCGAACATAAAGACGCCTAAGATCGGGAGGGGAGGAGTAAGGACGCGAACATAAGACAAAGGAGGTAGGCTAGAGGGAAACCTGGTGTCAACATCAGCCTGCTTTCATCAAAAGGACCAAGGGGGACACAGTGTTATGTCCTATCCAACGGACAGTGTACCACGTTCTCCTCACAGAACCTCAGTAAACCTCAGCACCTCACTGAGAAAAAAATATCACTCACTCCCGGGATTCGAGCCAGGGCCCTCGGGACAGGCTCACCATTATTATAGCTACTACACCGACCCGATACCTTGCACTTTATATGCGCTGGTACAAAAAATGGCGCTGTGAAATTAACACGTGAAGAATGAGGTAGCATTATCAAACACCGCACAGCTGTGCAATCCACCTCTCCGCTCTTCTATATTACGAAATAGGTGATCATAAAATGGAGGTTTTGCACCATGACTTTAAGAAGGGTCATGTTCAATTATTCCAACATTAAGTGATTGAAAGAAAACGTAATTACCATCAAATTGGCCTGATCCCTGAGCGAACACATGGCTACAAAAAGGGATGCCCATTTGAAGAATGAAAAATGACCATGGAGGAAATAAGAAATAAAATATTTAAGCATATAGGGATCGTAGCATAGATTAGTTGAGATTGTTCGTTCCATTGTGATAGTTATGAGGTAATTTAAATGCCTACCGTTGTTATTTCAATAACTTTGTAAAAAATACGATTATTTCGGATATACTTCAATCTCGAGCATCTTGTCAATCATGCTCAAAATTTTAGTACACGTACAGAATCTTTAATGAAAAGTCAGAAAAACCACTATAAAAAATCCCTCGTTCAGATGAAAACAATTGAAATGCATTTTGTTACAGACCACGAGCATTGGCCCAGTCACGTTGACACACCTGTTCCCGTAAGAACACCGAAGTAAAGCAACGTTGGGATCGGACGGAGGTTGGATGGGTGACCCTCCTCAATACCTCTACCGCGGTGCTCTTGTCCCCTGTCTGCAAGTGGCGGGCAGGTTAAATGTGGGTTGGCACAATGGATCTAAAGAGGTCTAAGTGTCAAGGGGGCTCCAGAAGGCCCCCGCCCACCCCTCCAATTTTTTTGTTACAGACCACACATACAAGAAAAATTAATTTCAGCAAGCCAACTATCTCCATACTTAAAATGCATTATAAAAATTTTGCAACCCCACCTACTTTTGTATTCTAATGAACTCTAGTAGCTTAAAAAAAATAATCACCCACGAACTTTTAATTCGCACACTGTCTTTTGATATAATTTTTTTGACAAAATTATTACGACTTTGTTGATATGTCATTGCCAGTGAAACAGATTCTACAAATACTATGAATACATCCAATTTCCAGAATATTCATTCACGTGATATTCCGATATAAACCGATAATTGGAAAAAAATGAAAATGACTGCATCAATTGTTATCATTACCCAATTCATATCCACCATGAATTCCTTCTGATATTAACAATGCCCTAATGAAAACGTAATTTTTTAAATGCATCTAATAATGGGTTGGAACATTTGTATGTTAATACGTAATGGGTTAACGAATATTCCTAAAGTATTGGTGAAGTGTTCTCGGGTTCTCTGCCGGGCCAGGGAAACGGCGAATCCCGACGTTTCGACAGCTAACCCTGCCATCGTCGTCAGTGGGGTTTGAGTTCGCCGTTTCCCTGACCAGGAGGAGAACCCGAGATGACTTCACCAGTATTATACGCCGGGAAAACACCAGATCATTCGTACCAAAACTACATTCAAAATTCATTGATTTGAGAGCGTGTGCGAACCCATTGACAACGTTCCTTCTCACTGATAATCAGCATGAACTTCAAGTGTCTGGAGGTCCGACGACAGCGTTCGACTCATTCACTCACTCACCTGTAGAACTGATACGGCTCCCACTCGCTTGTCTCCGAAGACCTCTTGTAGATGGCGAAGCTCTCCGGACGCGGAGAGTAGAACCACAGCCTCACGTAGGTGATGTCGAAAGCCTTCCCTAAAAGAGAGTAGGGAAAGATATGAAAAAAAATTAGAAAATATCAGAATTGACCTATCAAGAGTTAATCGGATTTTTTATTTTGTTTTGAAATTTTAGCGTAAATTGAGGTGAAGTACGCTGAGAAGAAGCGAAAGAGTCAATTTTAGTGGAATAACAGCAGTAAAAATGAATTTAGTTGGAAGAATAAAGGTTTGCGAAAACGCCTCTCAATCGGAATTTTTATTTTTCTATGATATTTTAGCGTAAATTGAGGTGAAGTACGCTGTGAAGAGGCGAAAGAGTCCTTTTTAGTGGAATAACAGCGGTAAAAATGAATTTAGTTGGAAAATAAAGGTCTGAGAGAACGCCTTTCAATCGGAATTTTTATTTTCCTATGAAATTTTAGCATAAATTGAGGTGAAGTGCGCTGAGAAGAGGCGAAAGAGTCCTTTTTAGTGGAATAACAGCGGTAAAAATGAATTTAGTTGGAAGAATATAGGTTTGAGAAAACGCCTCTCAATCGGAATTTTTATTTTCCTATGAAGTTTTAGCATAAATTGAGGTGAAGTACACTGAGAAGAGGCGAAAGAGTCAATTTTAGTGTAATAACAGTGGTAAAAAATTTTTTTGGTAATTTTTTGGTGGTGGTAATTTTGTAGGAAGAATAAATGTTTGAGAAAACTCCTCCTAAAGCCCTCACTCGTGAGCAAAAACAGACTAACTGGACAGTTCAACAGATTAATACTCAGGAAATGCTTTATCTAGGGACATTTGTTTTCCGCGAAATAGGAGCGTGAAACCAGATATTTCTGCGAATATGAGAGAGAGAAGAAAATATTTTATTTCGTATTTACAATACAATTTTTTTAACAAAATTGAAAATATACCAAAATTTTATATGGCACTGGAAACGGAACTGATCCTCCTACCTAGAAAAGTTAATTCCACACGTCTTTGGACTGTGGGCTTCGGTTACCTCACCATACAGGCTAACTTACGGGTAGGAAACAAAAAATACCCACCCACACGCCCCTATCGGCATGAACGACTCAGGCAATCGGTCATCTTTCATGTTGTAATTATTTCTAACCCCTTCTTGATATCTTAACTCACGGTTCCGGTCTTTAAGACCTCCCGAATAAAATACACGTAGCGAAGGGGCCGATTCATCATCGTTGGTATTCTGCCAGCATTGTTAAGTTTATGAATTATTCTTACCTGCCATTCTCCAACTCAACACTGATGATCGCTACCTTCCTTCCCATTCAAAACGGGTTTCCGAACAATAAATCGCAATTTCAATCTTGATGCCTTCTAATTAATATCTTCTTAAATCTACTCATTCTGTAATTGGCTTGTTCAGAAATTCTTCCTTTGGAAACATTCTCTTCGGCCAATTTTCTGTATATCTATACATGAACTTCATATATTTTATTTAAATAAAACAGTAGCACTTTTGTATATGCAATAATTTAAACTGCACGATACGCGTTTCAATTTGCAAAACCATCATCAATCTTATGATGCCTTCCTACGTTGATACACCAGTTTTCAATTGTTTCATTTAAGCAAGGGCTATTTTTTTCACTAGTATGTTTAATTTCCGCTGAGTTAAACCGGGTATTAGGAGCTCTATTCGTATCTTCTGACTGCCTTAACGTTATTTATCTACTCTTCCTCTCTATCCCCCCTTAGTCTTACATTCTTCCCTTTTTTATCTTCTTTAGTAATCCGCTATCTCCTGAGACGAATACTATTTACGTTTCTTTACACTTTCGCCTTCTTCTGATTTCTCCGATCAACTTCCATCCCTCTCCTATCATCCTTCTCTCTCAATATTTCTTTCCATCCATCTATGCCTTCTTTTTCTTATGCCACAACCACCTCTCAAAGTCTTCCATTTTCCGCAAAGGTCCAGTTTCACATTATTTACCGTTATTATGCAGAAGTTGGTTGGCGAACGACAGTCCCTGACTGTTAATCATCAAACATGAAGATCTTCCCATTGTAAGGTTTCCACATCGTGAGCGGTCCATTTTGGGAGATTTATCATTTAACTGCTGAATATTCCGGGAGATTTCACCAAGAATGAATTTCCAACATGGTTATTACCGCAGGGAATACTTAAATGTGGCAAAATGCACCTGAATCACTTCGTTGGGGTAATTTTTACGCAATTCAAGCAAATGGAATAAGATTAATAACAAAATTTTTATTTCTATAAAAAAATAAATAGTTACCCTCTATAAATTTTACGAATCAGCATGTTCCTGGGCTCCGGGAAATATATACTTCCCGCCGCAGGCACGTAACCAGGATTCTGGGGCTTCAGACCCTCCCGAAATGTTTTCCCAATAATTTTTTTGTTCTGATTTTAACTGGGCATGATAATCCGGATTACACTGCGAATAATTCAAGTGCTAAGTGTCTTGAAACGTGATCATTAGTTTGATACATGTATGTGGTTAATACTTGTTCTTTTCAATCTGATATGCATGCATGCGTTGAACTTCTGTTCTGGGCCCGGTAAAATTAACTGCTTCATAACCAGGTTAAGCAGTGATCTTTACCAGTGATAAGAGATAGGAATGGGCACTGTGAATGTAAATACCAAGCACTGAAAATTAAGGGAAGAGATTGGCAACCTATCGGCCCCGAACGGGCAAGACTGATTTGTTTCTAGTTATGCTGCACTAGACTTAGGACTTAGACCCCACCCGCCCGAAGCAAATTTCTGGCTACTTGCCTGTCCCACCGCCCGGGAGGGATGTGTCCAGATACGCCCGTTTCCAGGAGACTCGCGCAATTCTGGAGGGGTGACAAACCTATATATTACCTTCATATCCAACTAACATCTAACTAATTAAATCATTATAGTATAAATCTTCAAATTAACTGACTCTCTTCACGCCAGTAAAAAATATTCTATTTATTTCCTTCCTTATCCCCGGAATCCAGCGCTCCATCAACCTCTTTAAAATTCCAGTACCACTCCAGAAACGTCTTCCATCCACTTCTGTCGCTTTTCTCCAATGGGGGACATGCACTATTTTTTATAACTCTTTGAATGTTAAGTTTATTAGCTAAAATGTGCTTGGCGAAAATTTTGCTGAAGAATTAAGTTGTGTTACAAAGATATTACTCTTTGAAAATTGTACTTTTTCGGCAGCTTAAAAACACGACGTCATCGCATGACGTCTCGGCACGGTATCACTATGGGCGTTGTTTATCTGTTTATGCTTGGAGCTAAGTTGTTAAATAAATACTTGGCGATAACGTATGTATTTATCTCATTTGTTTATTGCAATAAACGATTGTATTTCGAATTTTTACATACGTAGTATGGATTGTGACTAGCAAATCGTCCATTAATTATGTAATGCCTGTTTAGTGCCCAAGAATTTCTACTACGCCTATGCAATCGCTGTTTCTTTAAGAAGAACGCCGCCATAAGGGAGTCAACCAAAGGAAATTGTCGGAATGTGCTTTTTTAAGTATTTTTTCTGTCATCGTTTAGTTCGAGAAACGGCGAAAAAACCCTAAAACAATATATTCACTTCGTTTTCTGTTAAAAATAAATGTCTATCTCCGTAGCAATATGGAACCTATACCGTGGAGTGATGTCAGAAGGCGTTTTAGGTCACGTGACTTTCGTCAATTTCCGGGAACATTTTAAATTCATTTAATAATCTTTGCGGTGGACGTAGAAAAATTTGACTTATATATTTTAATTGGTGAGAAAATTTCGCATCAAGTACAACATTAATCTTTGAGAAACAAATTTCATGCATATTCCCCATTTCTCCGACCGAAAAATCTTTCCCGCTCCTCCGATACTCGACACTTCCTCATTCTTCTTCCTCTCCATCTCCCCCTCTCCTTCTCTCTGTCTCCAGAAACCTCTAGTCAGACTCTTTTTATTGATACATCTCCGAGCGCACACCCTCCATGGGCGTTCCCAGCTCCAACGAGAGCGTGGTATGGGGTTGAGGGGAAGGCCGAGGGGGGATGGGGAGGAAGAAGGAGTCGTCGGAGAAAGAGGTTAGGGTTACACCCACGCGAGAATCGTGATTCATTAGCTCTCCACTACGTGCAGCTCGGGAGATGAAGTCCTTTCACTTATCCCAATCCCTCCCTCCTCCTCACCTGGTTGCCCCCAGGGGACGGGGGTGGATTGCACATTAAATCACCACGGCCGCGCAATTATTGTTTCATTAAGGAGGCGCGCGCAATGTAAAACGCAAATCGCGTTCATTACAGGAGTGCGCTTCAAGCCTCCCACCCACCGATCCCTCCCCCCACACAGAAAAATTCCACCGCCGCGGGCTTTAGGGTGGAGAGATGCACCCGCAAGTGCACGAGGAAGAATTGCAATTGGAACACACACACACACACACTTCCGGGTCTCAGACAGATTGATAAAGGAGCCAAACCGGTAATTTACCAATCAACCGCGGGGATGACGCTGTAGTTTTGAAATTGATTACGCCCAGCATAAAAAGTGTGTAGCATTAAGGAGTAGCCTCGAATGAAAATTATGGAGGAATGCCACTTAAAAACAAGCCTGACAGTTACTATCATTTGCGTTACATCTTTCCGAATAATGCTACTGTTCATTATAAAATCAATGGGGGCCATTATCGCAGTGCAAAAAAGAAGGTTTTAATCCGCGTAGTGAACAGAGCATAATAAATAATATACCTACTTCACTCTGATCCTGAATATTTCGCAATAGCGATGTAGGATTTCAATAACGGATCGAAGTAGTGAAATGGAAATTCCGCCAGGAAAGAGCAGCAGAAAAACAACCAAAATGAAATGCTTAAATAAGGAAGTGAAAATTACTGGTCAAATCTTTCAACTAGTGCATAAATAAGTTTTGAACACAACGAGTTTCTCACTAGCTAAGTTATTCAGATGTGAACCTTCCGCAAGGCACACAGTAGTTGAGCTTTGTTCGTGATGTGGAAGTGCATTGCATTTAATTAACAAAAAAAGAAAGAAAATAGGGAGTAACTAATAAGCGAATACCTCGTAAGGCATTTTAAAACAGATGTGGGAGATGATTAAAATGGGGAAGAACCACTACAGTTAGAACACTTAAAAATAAATGGAGATACTTATACGATGAGATGAAAATTAGTCAGCAATAATTTTTTTTACTAATTTTTAATCGATATAAAATTGCTAAGTATTATTTACCATAATATTTGCATTTTATTTTGATGCAAGGTCCATCCCCTCAAGCATAAAACTGTATTACATATCCGTAATGGTGGTGGAAGAGGTACATGGTAGAAGAGACTTATCCCATGTTAACATTAAATTGAGATTCTGTAGTCTGTAATGAGATGAAAAAAGATCGAGAGCGGAAACTATTTAGACATTTGGGTCAGGCAGTGGGGTAAGTATTCTAATATTTTTCAGGAAAATAGAGAATGTAACAACAACAACAACAAGAATTCTGACCCCTGTATTAATCTACATCTACATATTAAACTGCAAGCCACCATTTAGGCATGTGGCAGGGGGTGAATTCAAACCCAGCATGCATTACATATCATGCATGAAAAGGATAAGTAATTCTAGTGTAATGAAGAGGGTCAGGGGGTTAACACTAGGATAACGTTCGACGCAAGACTCTTTCATTGCGACCCGCTATTCTCTGACGAATGAGGTAAGACAAAGAGCTTTCCGAAACAATTGCTTCGCGGTGAGTAGGTTCATTACCCGGACGAAGATTATCTTTCCAAGCGGAGGCGTTCCACATACTTCGCCACGACTCCACCCCTAAACAATCGCTGATGCAGAAGCGCAAGAATTTCCGTCAGATCTCAGAATACCAGGACAGAAGTAACAACCTTCAAACATTAAAAGGCTACGATGTTTTCGAGTAGCGATGAGAAAATGTTTAGCATATAAAATACGAGTACGAGACGCACCGAGTAAGAGATTTGCATTCAACATATCTTAAAATGAGAGTTTCCGTTGCTATAGTAATTATTAGGGATGGCAATCTACATTATGTGATCATTTCCGTTAATATTCTTTACTCTATGGTATAAGTGAGTGGTTGGTTATCGGTAGGATTACTGGGATTGGAGAAATCCGGCGTCGAAATTAGCCTATCCTTAAGGAGGACACATCATTTTAGGCATACTCGATAAGCTACCTTGATTTTTACAGATTTTATAGTTCATCATTTTTCCTATCGAATGGTGTGAATCCAATATTGTTATGTAATCGACCATTTAACGAAGATATATGGATTTGAAAATTGAGTTTTTCACGTTAAAAAGCATTGGCCTTATAGGAGCATGATGACCTTTCCTCGCATAACAATTTTTACCTCAATTTTGGCCAGAGCAATGTCGTTATAAAAATAAGAAAACGTGCACGAAATATTGAGGCATATAATATATTTTTTTTTCAGCTTAGGTCATCGGAAGTTTAACGCTAATATTTCAGTTTAAGGAACATACTTCCGAATTTCTTCCGAGTAAGGAGCAGGCATGCTGCGGTGAATATGGCAACGTTGCGAAGTACTGGGAGGTGAAATATGAAATAGGGTAAAGAAATGAAGTAGACGGATTTTTTTCAATCGTTATTGTGCCTTTAGATATTCAATTCTTAGTTTTAAAGAAATGGAAACGATTTGGAAACGGAATCAATATCATTCCACCATATACCTTGATGGCGAAAAGGCAATGAATAATTTGACTTATGAATAAAGGAGAGAAAATGATTGAGGCCACGAACAAATGATTGAAACGAAAAAGAATGGGTGATGAAATCGTAAATTATGAATGACTGAGTATAAGTTGAGAGAACAAGCGTTCCTGAATACTGGGAAACACCAACCATTTCGAACACTGTTAAAAATGATACCATAGGGCACTGCAGTACTAAACTGTTTATGCAAAATCGGTGTTGCCATGTGCTTCTTACTATGCATTTAAGGAGACTCCACCGAATTACGAAGTACATGTCATTTTTGTGAAAATTTCAGGAGACACAACTTGTTGGCCCTTCTATCGATTGGCAATAAAATAATGAGGACTTTCCACCATATAGTTGAAGAAAAAGACGTTGAAAATCAGCTATTTTATACGTGGCTATACGGCAGAGCACGGCTCTTGCAGTAAAATTTGCAGATTAATAATGAAAAGAGAAATGTCGTTTTGACGAAAAACTAATATAAGATGCGCAATTTTATGTAGAATTTAGCATTGTAGAAAATTACTCGACTTACCACACTTTGTTAATTGATAATAATAAATGTTTGCTCCAAAAAAATAAGAAAATCCTTAGTTACATGAAAGTGGTGCTACAGTATGTCGTTAACATTGGCAACAGTAATTGTGACGGAACGTGCTTACAAGCCTATTTACTAACTTAATTTAAGAATATACCTTACCAAGTTCCTTCTTATATTTTTTATGTAATTTAAATATTTCATTGGTTATTGATATGGTATAATTAATACCAATACTTCCACATGGTAGCAGCGTCATTGTTGACAAACAATTTTCAAAAATATGAGTAGTAATGAAATTCAAAACAAAGAGTTGTATTTGCAAGGGAATAGTTTAAAACTAAATAAGAAAATATTTAATCTCCTTTAGAATACGTAATAGTACGAATGAGCACGTATATTCACTTTATAAATTAAACGTGGCAACAACGTCAGTCATGTTCCGCAGTCAAAATGAGTTAAAAGAGCTTGTAAAAAATAGAATGCAACTACAATGCGCTATATAATTGCATACTCATACAATTACTGTGTATGCTTTATCACGCTTAAGATGATTTTCCATGTAGTTGTTTTTATGGACCGGTATTTATTCATTAAATAACATAACTCTTTTACGGTAGTTTGAATCGCGGAGTCACGGTGGAACCTCCTTAAAATGCAATTTATTACCGAACTATGCATTTAAGATATGTTTTTTAATGTTTTAAGCCTAAAAATAATTATTTATTTTCCTCAGTTCACCTATAAATCTTGCAATCAAATTATGGAGATATAGCAACGGAGACTAAAGTCAATACTATTATTAGTTTTCATTAGATACACAAAACTTTTATTTAACATATTGAATTCTACGATATCTTACCCTATGGACTGTTTAAATATTTATTTTAAAATACATGAGGCATCATTAAGCCTAAATTGACTCATTACCGCAAATTATATGGATCATAAGAACACAGTACTTCGAAGCGCAGGCTCCTCAACAAAGAACACCAAAGAGTCCATGGCTCAACTTCACATCCGATGGGTGGAGTGCAGTGCACAAGGGGGTATCGGTGAACCATTGTAGTGAGTATCGGGTTGGTGTAGTTGCTAGAGTACTTGCCTAAGGCCCGACTTAAAGCCCGGGCGGCTGCCCGGGTTGCCCAAAGGAAGGGGCCAAGGATTGTTAACTTACTTCATGTCCAACAAGCTAATTTACTACTTTTTTCCTACTTAATTTTTTCACCACTACGTTTAATTGGTTAAAATGTGCTAAAACAGGTTTTGACAAGAGAGGGGGGAGGGGGGGGGGGGGGGGGGGGTGGAACGCCGGAATACTTTCTCGCCCGGGTAAACATTTTTTCTTAAGCCGGCCCTGACAAGCCTCCCACTCCCAAGGGCCCAGGTTCAAGCCCCGACAGGGGCAAAGACTTTTCATGTCCACACCGTTTTCCTTTGAGTGCTGTGTGGAGAGCACTTTAAGTTTCAGTTATCCGTCCGGCAGGGAAACATGGACAATAACAGCAGCAGAGAAGTTCAGACTGGAAGCATTTGAAATATGGTGCTGCCAAAGAATAATGAAGATAAAATGGATCGATCGAGTAACAAACGAAGAAGTCTTAATAAGAGTGGGAGAGAAGAGATGTCTACCGAAAACCTTAAAACGAAGACGGGACAACTTAATAGGCCACATCTCAAGACACGATGGCCTGATGAAGACAATCGTCGAGGGAAAAGTGAACGGAAAGAACGGCAAAGGAAGGCCTCGTATGAGTTATATGGAGCAAGTGGTAAAGGATGTAAAAGAGAGGAATTACGTCAATATGAAGAGGTTGACCGATATAAGAATCAAGTGGAGGGCTGCGTCAAACCAATCCTAGGATTGTTGACCGATGATGATGAAACGTCCGTAGGATGGAACGTTAAGCCTTGAGACGCCTTGGCGCCTTTCTTTATGAACAGGCTAATGCGGACGCCGAGTTTCTCTCAACACGTCTTCATTCCCATAAAACATTCCAACCCACATCCCACCCATTACCCCCAAGTTATTCTGGATGGCGAAAATTACCTCAACTGTCGGTCGCTTCCCCCAAATAACTACAATAATGATGTACCACAGAGAAACCTCTACCCCTTCCGGGATTCGAATCTTGGTCTTCTGAAAGGGAGACAAGTCCTATATTCTCCGCACCAACCCAATTCCGCAGGAAATTCAACAGAGTAAAAATTTAACGTAGGAAATTAATTTTCCTCAAAAAATTCTCATTCATAAGTTTTTTGTCGGCTTTTTCGAAACAACAATAAAACGATTCAACACTGTAAAACGTTGATCTGATTTTCAGTGCGATCTGAATTTAAGCGCTGTCTGGTTTAAGGCAGGAACACGGATGCAAGGTGCGGAAGAGGCAGGAACATGGATGGTTGGTACAGGAGCAGTTAAGCAGGAAGCAGAGGAAGCAGGATTCTGGATGGTCTGATTTTCAGTCGTTCACCTGCCTTATTTTTAGACAAGATATTACTGCTGAAATTCAACATACCCTGTCTTAAAATTGTTGCATCTGAAATTCAGATCGCTTTTGTGCCTTAAAATCAGATCTACTTTTTACAGTGAAAAGTTTGCATATTTAGCATATTATATCAACATACAGGAATTTCTTTACAGTTGGTAGGAAGCGATGAGAGGCATTCGGTTTCAGGCACCATTCAAATCTTGGCTACCCCGACGCGAAACGAGATGAAAAGTGAGTTTCAGGCCACCGCGGATAGGTGGCTCTTCTCTTCACCCACCACCACGAACAAGGTCAATGAAGGCTGTGAGGTAAAGGTCCGTCCCATACGAACCTTGACCATGAGCTGAAGGTGGAGCACACTTTGGATAGCATTTAAAGTGAAAACCCGAGAAAAAGAAATTCCTTACGGCAGGCACGTAGCCGGGGAGGGGGGTTCTGTGGCTTCTGTCCCCTCCGAAATTTTTCCCCAATACTTCTGCTGTTCTGATTTTAACTGGGCATGATTTTCCGGATTACACTGCGTATAATTCAGGTGTTAAGTGTCTAAAAACATGATCAATAATTAGTTGCATGCGTGTGGTAAATAATTGTCCTTTTCAATATGATATGAAGGTATGTATGCGTTAAACTACGGTTCTGGGGCCGGTAAAATTAACTGCTTCATAACAAGGTAAACAGTGAACTTTACCAGTGAAGAGAGATAGGAATGGGCACTATGAAAGTAAATACCAAGTTGAATACAAGAAAGTAAATACTTCGTTGGGGTAAGTTTTACACAATTCAACCAAATGGAATAAGATTAATAACACTATTTTTATTTCTATAAAAAAATAAATAGTTACACTAAATTTTACGAATCAGCATGTTCCTGGGCTGCGGAAAATATATACTTCCCGCCGCAGGCACGTAACCAGGATTATGGGGCTTCAGACACCCCCGAAATTTTTCCCCAATAATTTTATTGTTCTGACTTTAATCAGGCATGATAATCCGGATTACACGAGCTGATTACGAGCACGATTCTGATAATGATTGTCAAACCAATCGAAACCTAGGTCGGGAAAAATAAAATTTGTGGAATCTTACCAAGTGATCATTTTATTTATAAGTACTTTAAGCTAACCTAACTAACAGCATGTTTTTGCATACTTGCTTAGCTATTTTTATCTGTTTTTAAATTATTGAATTTTAGACAAGTATATTATTGCCACCCCTTTTTCATGCATAGTATGTAATGCATGTTTGGTTAGAATTCACCCCCTGCCACACACCTTTATGGTGGCTTGCAGGGTATTATGTAGATTTAGATGCATGTACATACATTGTGTCACCTGATCTAGTTTCTGACCACCTCCTTTTAAAATTAATCCTGCCCTTTATGTCCTGTAAAATCTCATTACTTCTCTTTTATTATGATTTATCTTCATTACTTAATTTCGCGTGAACACTGCTTTTGCGACGTATTTAGTAATGTTTGTAAGCCGTTGGATGAATGTCTGACTGGCGCTCTATAATCCGCAAACCTAACCGAATTTTATCACCTTTCTTCCTTAAGTTACGCATGCATCAATCCCATTCCGCGTCTCTCACACCATTTCCTCCAAATTTAGGTATATGCAAAAGTACCGGTGATAACGCCCAGCCCTGTCCAACCCTCCACCCTATTACAACCCAATCAGATTCTCCATCAACTACCTCAATTACGCCTTCTCTGCCGTGTAGTAAGTCCGGATCTGTCGTTTAGAAGCAGCTTGGTGAGTGAGGGAATCATAAAAAGATGCGGAGATTAATGCAAGCTAAAGAGAAGGATATAAGTGAAACAAGATTATTCGTTATGATTTAACGCATTTATTTCAGTATATTTGACGATTTTTAATGTCATAGGTAAAATTTCAGATTTAGAGGGTGTAACAAAACAATGAGCAATACCGACGAAATTTGTAACAATGGCCCGATGTGTTCACGTCACCTCACTCCAATAATGCCTAGAGCATGTTATTAATAACGCACTATCGCCACATTCTGAAAATGGGTTTTCCCTGGGAAGTGTATAAAAAGTCACGATTCCAACAATACGGCCGAGATTTTCCTCACAGATTCTTGCGTGAGAACTCACTCACATGAGTGTTACGTAAAAAGTGTTTATGTTAACCTGACTGCCGCACGGACTCCTGTGAGTGCAAGTTGAACGTGTGTTTTGGGGAGTGCAACGGAACAAGATATTCTGCGGAGCAGCCAGACGATCACTTGGAGGATCACAACATCTGATTGAGGGATCGAAGAACGGGAAAATACGGGTCTTTTCATTTAACAAACTCTAACAAATTCGGCAATTTAAAAAAAATATGGTAAACGAACCCATTAGGAGCGAAACGTCCCATCGGACCGGCGACAGAGTACTGAACTCGAAGTCAAGGTCCTTCCATACCGATAAAGAAGAGCCTTGCTCGAAGTGTTCTCCACGCAGCATTAAAATGGCGGCCGTTACACCAAAGAAAAATCTCTGCCAATGTATGGATTCGAACCCTGACCTCCAGGGTGAATAACCAGTACCTACTCTTAAATCTGAGGCTTCCGCGGGGATTATCATTACTATCCCTCACACAGCCAGAATGCTAAAAACCTTCATTCATCGCACATTAACCATCTCATGCAAAGAATCCCTCCAAAAAGAAAAAGAACATCTCGTCAAAGTCCTACGTAGGAATGGTTAGAGAAAATAAATGATCCTAAAAAGGGCTTTTTGGAGAGACGGCAAAGGGGAAAGAGCAGCAGACGAACTGTCTCGTGAGAAACCCGCAGCGTATGCCACCATTCCATATGTTGCCGGAACCACGGAGAGAATTACGAAGAGTCCTCTCCAAACGTAACGTAAAGATGAGATTCACGTTCTGTAAGAGAAAAGGGCGACCATCTACCGAAGCCGAAGCATAAGGTCTCCCGTCTGATCTATGAGGTCTACCAGCTTCAGTGCTCGAGTGGAAAATCATACATAGGGCAGACGCAGGCACGTAGCCAGAAATTTTCTTCGGGAGGGAAGCTAAGTCTAGTCTAGCGTAATTTGAAACATCAGATTTGCCCATTCGATGCCGACATGTTACAAATCTCTTCTCTTAATTTTTTGTGCTTGGTATTTACCTTCACAGTGCCCATTCCTATCTCTTCTCACTGGTAAAGTTCACTGCTTACCTAGTTATGAAGCAGTTAATTTTACCGGCCCCATAATCGTAGTTCAACGCATACATATCCTACATAGCATATTGAAAAGAACAATTAATTACCACACGCATGCATCAAACTAGTGAAAACGTTTCAAGACCCTTAACACTTGAATCATGCTAAGTGTAATCCGGATTATAATGCCCAGTTAAAATCAGAGCAACAGAAGTATTGGGAAAAAATTTCGCGGAGGGTCCGAAGCCCCCCCTCCCCCGCCCCCCTCCGGCTACGTGCTTGGGCAGACGAGAAGATCCATCAGTTGCAGACTACTAGAACATGCACGCACCAGAGAGAAGAAACGGTTCAGCCTTTCCGTCGTCTCGGAGCAATGTAATCTGAACCGGGTCACTCGGTGGATTTCGATAAATCAAAAGTTATTTGCAACGAGAGCCACCCCGATTACTGTTAACCCTGCGCTACTCCAGGGGCAAGCGTTAACGATAAAGATTGCGATAACGCGAAAGATAGATCCGTGATTCCACACCAGGAGTATGGGTGGAGAAACTGTTGTCGCTAAAAGACACAATCACGCGGAGTAACGCTCAAAAGCCATTATTAACCAGTACTTATGCCACCATACCGACCCAAACCGAAGAAAAAAATAGGCACCTTTTTGATGAACAAATTACTTATGAAGATCGATGATATTAAGGCGGTGCCGCAACTGCCGCGTCGTGGACCACATTGGGAGATGAGGTGTGGTTTACCACCGCGGCGACGCAGTCTGCTAGGGATGGGCAAAAAATACCGGTAGTCGGTAGTACCGAGTACTATTTTTTTTACTCCGGTAGTACCGGCCAGTTTCTCAAAGCGGTACTACCGAAGTTACCGCTACTAGAAATACCGGTACTTGGACAGCACTGCCATCTTATGTTTTATCAATCAACTAACTACTAAAACAATTGAGTGTTGATAATATTTCAAGCGAAGTTGATGTTCATGAACAGCACTATTAACAACAACGGAATAAATAACAGATTAACAGTATTCATGAAGAATTGACTAAACGATTATGATTTTTTACTGTATGAATATAATATTCCATGCCCACTTTGAAGTATCAATTACAAATAAAAACATTCTAATTAAATATAACTCGCACAGTAATTTTACGAGAATTGGAGCCAAAATTCTGATTGTAAAAAGGTTCAAAAGTGAGAATTCATACGTGTTTTGACTTGATCCCAAGGTATCAAAAATACAATATACGGGCTAATGAAGAATAAAATATGAATGAATGTATTATTGTTCCTTCGTCAAGTTCTTATTGAATTGACTAATTTGATAAAGGCCGGTATATTATTGCTATTGCTTTATTATTTCACATCGTGTTCCACAAATAGTAGTTTCCTAGCGAGTCGGACACACCAAGTTCACCACTCACCACACACCACTTCGCACATAAAATACGCCAAGAAAATACCAAAAATTAAAACGTATCTGCCGAAATCGTTTGTATAACGTTGCCTTTGACAACGACGCACGTCGCTATCACCTTTCTCACTCGAGATAATCGAGCCTCCGATATATTTTTCCAATGAATTTCCGTAAAAAATGCCAGTGGATGACTTTTTCAGTGTATTCTTATTGTCTGGTATTTTCATTTTCTGACAGACCGGATAATTAGGGCAAGACGAACGTTAATTTTCAACTTATTAACATATTTAATCAATCACGAAAGTACCGGTATACCGGTATTTTTTCGCCGGTACTACCGGGGGAGTACCATTATTGCTTTTTAATACTCATTACTAAAATACCGGTACTTTTTTAACTACCGCCCATGCCAACAGTCTGCATTTGCTATTTCCCTTTGTGATTGGCTACGCGTAGAGTGTGCGGTGACGTGAACGCATGAAGCGCATCTCGATACCAGCTTCCGGAGAGAGACGACCAGAAGGAAGTAATTTCGGCGGAGGGGGGGGGGGGGGAGGTAGAAGGCGGGGGCGGAGGGGCGGGGAAGGGGAGAGGGGAAGGACCTTTCAACGTTTCGTCTCGCTCCCCCTCGTCCGCCGTCTTGGTTGTCAAGGCCGCAGCATCCTCGCCCTCGCCGCGTGTGGACCAGGCGGCCGAGAAGAGAGAGAGAGAGGGGGAGGCAGAGTAACCACGTGATGCCCCGCGGGTCATCGCTCACCGCCGCCGTACAAGGAATGCCGCCGACTCCCCCTCGCGGTCTTGCGGAAGGAGTACATATTCAGACGTCCATAAATGACGTCACGAATCCAGATTTTAAAGGAGGGAGTATTATGCAAGGAAGCGTCTCATAGCGAATAGATTGATCAAAATCAATAGCGGAAAATAAGCATAAATAACATTAGAGCTTCATATTTTGAATTAGCGAATGAACCTCTACACCTTAGCGAATAAGTTAATTAGTTTTAAATACCTTTAGAATGATTGGCACGTTACCAAAATTTTTAAAAAATAGATTTGAGTATTGTCCCCGTGGTATGTAGGTTCATGGTAGCACGTCATACCCAAAAAAGCGAGAAGTAACATTTACCTCGTCCTCTAACTTAAAAACACCACTTTCGTCAGCTTAATTGCTCTTCTAAGTTTGCAAGTGCCAATCCCATTGGGTAGATATTAACTAGCGAATGTAGCCAAGACGCTAACCACTAGATTTTTCCTGATCTTTGCCATGCCTATTAAAACTTTTTTCTTGGGAGAAAAATGTCATTGTCAAAAGATGGTTCGGAGATACAACTGACAATCAAAAACCCAAGGTGATTTACATTTCTATAGATAAGTAATCTAAATGTGAAAAATAAAAATTTACGAAAGAATTATTCGGGCACTCAAAGAAAAGAGATTTTGAGGAAAAGTTTCTACATTGAACTTGAAAGAAAGGTCACAGTTCGCATTGCTCCCGATTACCACTTGATGAGTGTTGTGCTAAAATCTAACCACCACCGTCAGGCACGTAGCCAGAATTTTGGGGGGGGGCTAAGTCTAGAGTACCGCAGTTTGAAACATATCAGCCTTGCTCTTTCCGTCCCGACATGATTCAAATCTCTTCCTTACTTTCCAGCGCTTGGTATTTACTTTCACAGAGCCCATTCCTATATTTTCTCACTGGTTAAGTTCACTATTTCCTTGTCATGAAGAAGTTAATTTTACCGGCCCTATAATAGAAGTCCAACGCATGCATATATATCAGATTAAAAAGAACAATTATTAACCTAACAAATACATCAAACCAGTGATCACGTTTCAAGACGCTTAACACTTGAATAATACGCAGTTTCATCCGGATTATCATGCCCAGTTAAAATCAGAACAACAAAATCATTGGGGAAAAAATTCGGGGGGGGGGAAGGGGGGCAAAAGCCCCAGAAGCCCCCCTGGCTACAAGCCTGAATACAGTACAGCCTGGGTAAAGACGCTCGGAGGTCAAAGGCGATATCCAAAGACAATTTCATAAATGCTACATGGATATATTCGTAATTATTTTGCGCTCTTGAATTACCCCTGACTCTTAGGCTACTAATTATTCAAACTACTTCATGATGACCTACGGTAACAGATCAAATCATCGTCATTAGACAAAAGAGTCCTGAAAATCTATTAAGACAGTAATTACGTGCAAAACGTGAAAACTTATTAGGGGCACTATTCTGCAAGGACTTCACGTTGTCGATGAGACTCGTAAATTACCATGCTTTGACGCCACGCACTTTTAAACCCACCAGTTTCGGCGCGGAAATACACTGGGAGGAGCCGACGTCACAAGTAGGAAATTGTCGCTGTTCGAGAAGTTCGAGTCCTTGCAAAATTTGGCATCAGATATGGTGGGGCACGATATTGCTCACGCTGATATTGAGACGAGAAGATGACTGAAAGGGACAAATAAGCACGACGCAATTTGTAAATGTTGCTAATTACGAATACTGCTTGACCATAATGTGGATGATTCATTGATCAGCTAACACTGGCTCGATACCCCGAATCTGTTGCTCATCAACCTCGAAAACTCCTTGCCTCGTACGTGAGCTCACTTCCGGCTTCTCCGAGTCTACTCGTACCTAGAGATGGGCAACTTGGTAAATTACCAACACCCCTCAAAATTACCGTAATAAATGGTAATTTTCAGAAAAGTTCTTTCTCAGAAAATTTCTTCCTCACGAAGAAACCATTGGAATGGGTAACATTATAAATTAAATGCTAAAACGATTTTGTTTACATTGTGTCCAAGATTAATTACAATTAATTCAGAGTAAAATAACAAATGCACATTGCGCCGAGGTATGTCTTTGGAACGAAAATTTCTCATAGTGTGACAAAAGTGAGGCAAATTGCGTGTTGCTGCCAACTTTGTAATAATTTTTTAAATGAGTTATAATAGATAAACGTCGTGATATGTTTGATATAAGCGTCGGCATTTATATCTCAATGCTATTTGATTTCGTTTTGAGTCCTCTGATAAGGATTTGCAGCTCAAAACTTAAAATTGCCGGAAAATTACGGCAATTCTCGAAAATTACCGTCATTTACCACGGTAATTTACCTCAATTGAAAATAACGGTAATTTACCCATCTCTACTCGTACCTCGAGTATGACCGACTGAAACTGCGCAAGGCGAGCTGCGAGCCTGGAAATTGCGCGGGTCAGTGTTTACCTACCCACTCCAAACTCATACGGGTAGGACTGTGCGATACCACGATATATCGTCGACGATACTCGATATGAACTTGATATCGGGAATCGATATTTCGAAACGCGGTATCTTGATATGTCGATATCCGATATGACGATATCCTGATCCCGGTGTTTTTTTCTGTCACCGTTAATAACGTCTCTATTTAGCGCAATTTATCGGTAATGGTTGATCGGATTGAAGTGCTATAAACGGTCTCTTCCTTATAAAATTTTACACTTTCTCAATCTTTAATTATATATTTTAAATTGCCTAATTTGCTATTGTTATTAACTATAATTTTTTATCATAAAATTTGGATGTAGGGAATGGAATGGCCATGGTGCGATTTCATTACTGAAAACTCGAATTCAACAAGAAAATTTCAAATTTGTTCGTAGACTTATTGTTTCTAAACTATAATTCGGAATTTTAAAAAATTTCACCGCTCTTCGAGCAAGGAAAAATGGTTATATTTCAGCTCACATGTAATCAAAACATTGAAAAGAACCCCTATTATCTAAAATTATATGCTCTTTCGCCTTAGCTATTATGTATCGATATCTCAATATCCCGATATTGTCAATATCACGATATTTCGTATTTATATCGCGAAACCGATATATCGGCGAATCCGCGATATCGCAATGATATCGTCGTGCGATATTCAACACAGCATATCGCACAGCCCTACACACGGGTACTCTAAAATGGCGGGAAAACTCCAAAATGCCAGAGAAATATCGGTAAAAAGAACAACCAGAATCGGAATATGAGAGAGAAAAAGTGGTTGCATACAATGATGTAATAAAATATATGTATCTAATAATTGGGAAAAATTAATGAGCTCAAGGAAATTCTATTTGATCCAATGGAAATGAACAATGAAGGATGGACTAGATGGGAAGACTTGGAGACGCCCCTCATTCTGCAAACGCACAGTGAAAAGGATAAGGATACGACTTAAGAAGAAGACTCCGACGTAGAGGTCAAGAGAGCTCGTGGGCTAAGTGTGGCGTGTATTACGTGACGGCAACTGTTTTTAAGCGTAATACTTAGTAACCTTCCACAGCATTAAATATTACAATTTATTAGATACTACCATTAGATTACTAAGCACGGAGTTAAATTAGATCACTGATTGCGAGTATTATACAGTACTTAATTTATATTTGCAGTACGGAAATTAATACTGAAGACCTGTACCAAATCAAGCCTGATTTAGTTAATCTTAGCATGAATTATTTTTATCACTAATCCATGTAGCATTCGCTCACTCAGTGTTCAACCCAAAGGTCGGTTTGATATGCGAGGGTAGAGCTCACCCCATACCAAAGTGGTGTCACCCGGATTTGAATCGGGACACTAGGGTCCGTAGCCCAGCGCTCTACCCACTTGACTACCACGACCCCCGTCCAAACAGATCCACGCAGAAGACTAAGAAAAATATAAATATTTCCAAAGCACCAAGTTATATATTTGTTTAGTTGACCACATGAATGGAAGTCTGTTTTAAGAGGGGAAAAACTATGTAGATAGTAAAAAAACAAGCATGTTTATTGAATGATCGAGAAATAAGAGCTCTAATTATTAAGTGCTGAGAGAAAAGCACATAAAGTTCAGGCCTCTGTCCGTCGATTGGAACGTTAAACCGTGGACCCCTTGGCGTGATTACCACCCTTATTCCGTCCCCTCCCCTCCCCTACGACTCTATATTCTCAACGCTGCTAATAGTCTCGCCTTCCCCGACTACAACCACGCCTACTGATGACTTGCTGTGAGTACTTCGTGAAATCTCGGTAAAACTCACCTAAATATTTACATTGACTCAACATCGAAGTTAATTTGCATACTGGAACCTTCGTGACTTCTGCGTGACCGTTTTATGACTTAGCAGACCTTTTAAATGTGTGTTTTTTTCCGAAAATGTGCTCGAACGAAAATAGCAAGTCGGAATCGCTTTTTAATCACCCGGAGAGTGCTGTAGGAATCGACAACTAGCACAGCTGAGAGGAGATGGTTCGATACGTCGGCTTCGCAGGAGAGAAAGGGTTCTTGACTCCGTTCGTCCGGCTCGGATTGACCCCGAGGCGCAGTCGGGACCACCCGCGTTCCCCCGTCCCATCATTCATTGCGACGCTAACGAGGTGCGTTTCGCGTCGTGGGGGAGATTCGGACCTCTTTTCTCTTCCTTCCTCTGCGCCTGCGCATCAATCCCACCATAGCAACCGGGCTCCGATGTATGCTAAGGGTTGTGAGGCGTGTGAAACCAAACCAATAAATATAGATCTATACATAGATATATAATAGCAACAACGGAGCACCCAACAAGGCACCTGAGGGTGTGTGGCAGGAGGTGAATAATAAACATATTGCGCTGATAAGGGTGTATGTACAGGGTTTAAGCCATGTTATGCAGCAATAAGAAAAGTATTTTATTATATATTGATTCACTTGTTCAAACCGAGGGAAAAACAGTCACTGAATCTGACATTAATGAAACAGTTCCACAAAGAAACTGACAACACCATTAATTTTATTGATTCAGCTTCATTCATCAAGCGCTGATAAACTGATTACAGTTACTAAGACCTACTATCCTATAATATACAGCTTCATCAATCTCGACATTGAATATTCTCTTGAATTGAATTGAAGATTGCATATTGTTTTTCCTCCTTGGCCTTCAACTCTTTTAGTAAATTTACTTCAGGTATGTAAACAAATAGGAGCGCTCTGTCAGCATATTGAAAAATTGATGCGACCTTAGACACATAGAGTACTATTATGACGTCACGTGGAAGAGAATATAATAGGAGAAAATCAGAATGAAGAAACGGAAGCTTGCATAGTTTTTTGTAAGCAGATTTACCAACAATGGAAGAAAGAAGAACTAGATTGCAGGTAGAAATGTTAAAGTAAAATAGGAATGCTAAAAGTAGAAAAATCCAGTAATAGCTGGGTAAACAAGCGCGAAAGTTGTGGCACACTTTAATGGAACGTAAATCTACTGCATGCTCCACCGTCCCAGTCAGGTATGGAAAATAAACGCGGCAAAAAAGGCAATAAAATGTACATTTGAAGTGGGATATTACGGAGGAATGATGAAAACTAAATGGATAGGCGTAATAAAGAGTTTCTAAGAAGAATGAGAGAAAAAGAAGTACCTACATAACTATGTTGATCATTCTAAAAAGAAGAATTAACCTTGGCGGACACATCTCTGGACATGAATAACTTCATACGACAGCCTTCGAGAGAAAAGGCGAATGAACTTAAGGCAGAGAAAAACTCTCAGGTAACATGCATAGAACAATTGAAGAATATCAAGAAGAAGAATTTTACCAACATAAAGAGATATATCGATAAAAGAATCGAATGGAGAACATGGGCAAAACAATGAGATGGCCTAATGCCTGAATACGTTAATAGGAAGAATAAAAAAGGTGGTTCACGCGTGAGATGTATGAAGCAGGTGGTGAATGATGTAAAAGTGAAAAATGTTGCCCATATGAGGAAGTTAGCCAATAGAAGAATGTAATGGACAGCGTCATCGACCCAATCATACATTCCGTGACAACTGATGACGACATTTGAGATATGGCGTTGCAGAAACGGCAACAAAGGAATCATTTGGAATTTGAAAGCAATAATTTGGAATGAGGTGTTATAGAAGAACGATAAAAAAATGAACTAAAAGACTGAGAACGGTATAGCTTTTCAGCAAGGTAAGGAAAATAAGAAATACTCCGTAAATTTAAAAGAGGAAAAAAGACAGAGGATCTTATCGGACGAAATTTGAGTCATAATTATCTCACAAAGACAATGGTTGAGGGAAAAAAATGGGAGAAATGAATAAGAAACACCATGGATGAGATATGTGCTGCGATTAGAAAAGGATATATCTGTACTATCATGAAGAAGTTAGCTGATAAAAGAGTTACGTCAAACTAATCTTAGAAATGACGATCGGTGATGAAGACTACATAATCATCTTGGCTACGGGAACTTGTCGCCTTTGGCAGTAAATTGCTACATGAAGCTCCCTTGCTTTGCCGAAGACTAAAGGATATACATTTATGGGAAGAGAGGATGTTAACATGAGGAGATTAGACTAACGCATACTCGAGTGGAGAGCTACGCCTACAAGTCTTCGGATTAACGATATTGGAGAAGAACGGTAGTTTATCATTAGAGCTATTGGTATGTGGAAGTATAGGCAGCAAAATTGCTACTTGACACTGCCCTCTTCAGTCAAAGGCTAGCAAAGGATTCCCCCCTTTTTGAACGGGATGGAAATCGAACTCAATCGAGGGATCCCACCCGCGCTTGGGAACATTTTAACTCATTCTCGTCGACGTTAATAACCGGGACGATCTCCATCGCGGTTAATAACTGCTGGCTGGTGGAGCAATAGAAATTGCTCTCTCTCTCTTTCTGTTTTTGCACCGCTTAATGGAGGGTTTGAATTTCATCTTTGCTCGTACCACGTCTCCGATATCCCTTCGGACGCTTTGTGAAAGGGACGACAAGTTGAAATGCGAGAGCGCGCCCTGGTTGAGTGATGACACAGACGAGTCGCCGTCACTCGTAATGAATGGAATCGTAATGGACAGGGATGACCGACGGAGATGTTTCACCCACCGCCTCCCCCACCCGCGACGGGACGAGTGAAGGGTAAGGCGAGACACCACGACGAATCTGCATGCTAATTATGGGTACCGGCGAGTACTCGCAGTCCGCCGCTAATATGAGTGCATCATGCAAGAGCCTCCCAGGGTTGGAGGCTTGCGGAACTAATTGCGGGGTAAGGAGAAAGGAAATTCCAAGAACCCCTTCGAGGATTTGTGAACTTCCAAGACCGACCCGTATTCTGGAGGGACTTATGCTGGATAGACTCGCTCGTCTATACTCGAAAATTATGACATTTTTGACGTCACAGCATCGACAATCCCGATTTTCTGACATGGTTGGCGCAGCTAAATGGGGTCGTTTACCATATTTTTTTATTGCCGAATGTGATAGAGTTTATAAAATAAAAGGACCCGTATTTTTCCGTTTTCTGATCCGACAATTATTTCCCGAGTTATAAGCGGCGAAAAACTGATGTTTTTAACCCTTTCGGAAAAGTGGGCGTGGTGCAACCTCTGACGTATAACGACTTCGTCGAATCACAACTGAGCCCGCAAACCTACTTCGCCTTATCGCAAATGGGGGGGACACAGCTGACTCTGCCAATCGGAGCAGTTACGACAGCATCTGTGCGAGCAGGCTTTCCGAGAATCCCCCTCCACTCCCTCCCCTTCCCATAAGAGCAGTCAAGGACGGGAGGAAAGTGACGTCAATGTTATCACAGCAGCATTTTCGGTGGGCGTCACCTTTTGCTTATTTTAATTTTGGATTTATGAGTGAATGGTTGTGGTTAGAAGATTAATTCTTTCACTAAAATTCTTTTGTCGTTTCCATCTAACGATTTCAGGTACAAAATTGCGATTTCGGTTCCGAGTAAACGCCCCCATTATTTTTGTAGCTAAATCCACCCTTTAAAGTTGCCCGAAAGTGTCTAGAGTGTTTATTTATCAAATTAACTGCTCACATACAGCATTTCTGCCAATTTACAGTGACGCAATAACATACAAGAAATATAAACGTAAACAATCAAAACAAAGAGTACGGGATAAAAAAAGTAAAGAACACAAATGCAAGATACGTGGAAAGGGAGGTAGAGATTCAAATTTTAACACTTGAAAATGGCATAGAGTAATGAAACGTGTCATACATCACACACCAAATAAAACACTGGAAAAATAAGACAGCATGTTTTCATTTTCTATTGTCAGATGTTTCCCGAAATCTCGCCAAAAATATTAATTTTCTAGAATGTTGTTAAGATATTTTTAAAGTTGCTAAAATTTCAATTTGCACTAATATGACTACATTTTTTTCTTTTCTGATTGAATTTAGGCGACTTAAGCATAGAAAGGAGATAACCCTTAAATGTAAAATTGCTCGAGTGAAACCTATGCAATGAAATTTCTTTAACATATTTGCAGTCAGTTTAAATACAGTTAATCACAGCATTCAACAGTTTCATTCCTCATAACCGCCTTTACGTTAGTAATTTTTCCAAATTAATATTGTGGAATCTTGTGGATTTTATATAAGTGAATTTATTCAAAGAAACAATTTTTATTGACGTTGAACGAAAGTTTCTTTGAAAATGAGGATAAAAAATTACACTTTGCAATGGTACACGGATAAGATTTATTGTTACGACTCGGGTTTCGTACACTCAGTGACATCTTCAGGACCTGATTGAAGTAATTACTTCATGCCCGAAGTCATTACTTATAACAGTTTCTTTTAATTAATTCTTCAAAAGGGAAATCTTTATAATAACTTGCTCTACCCTAATATATCGTTAATAGTAGATGCTCTTAATACTTATCTTTATATACGTGTAAAATTTGTTAGAAAAATTGTTTCGGTTAGGTATAATAATATCTTTTTCTAAAATTTTTGTGTCTAGGAGTATCTAGATTTATCAAGTAATCCCCAGAAACAACCACCCCTAAACAAGTTTTAAGAAAGTTCCTTCTTAATCAGCACTAAATATATGAAACAAACGATTGGGGTCAAAGATAAAGAAATGGTCGGCGAAAATTTTCATGTTTTGGTTTAGGTAGGTATATCAATATTGTGATTTGCAATTAGGATATAGACTATGAGTTTTCCCTTTTCTCCACCACGGTTATAAAAAAAATCTCAAAACCAACTAAACGAACTAATTCCTAAGGGGTAAATATTTTTCTACTAAATAGTCTTCTTATTCTTTCGACAGTGGATTTTCGCAAGATGCAAACGAGTCGCTGATTTCCACTCCTCAAGTCTCCCCTTGCGCATAATGAAAGATAAACTTGGTATTTCCACAATTATTTATCTTACTCTACGACCATGGTTTCGAGGATTAACGTCATCATCAGGTCTAATTAATAACGTCAATCGTCGAAACCATGGTCGTAGTACGAGATAGATAATTGTGGAAATACTAAGTTTATTGAAGAATATCAAGATGAAGAATTTTACCAATATAAAGAGATATATCGACAAAAGAATCGAATGGAGAACATGGGGAGAACATGGGAAAACAATGATAAGGCCTAATGCCTGAATACGTGAATAGGAAGAATAAAAAAGGTGGTTCACGCGTGAGATATATGGAGCAGGTGGTGAATGATGTAAAAGTGAAAACTGTTATCCATATGAGGAGGTTATCCAATAGAAGAATGGAATGGAGAGCGTCATCGACCCAATCATACATTCCATGACAACTGATGACGATATTTGAGATATGGGGTTGCAGAAACGGCAACAAAGGAATCATTTGGAATTTGAAACCAACAATTTGGAATGAAGTATTATAGAAGAACGATACAAAAATGAACTAAAAGACTGAGAACGGTAGAGATTTTCAGCAAGGTAGGGAAAATAAGAAATACTCCGTAAATTTAAAAGGGAAAAAAAGACAGGTGACCTTATCGGACGAAATTTGAGTCATAATTATCTCACAAAGACAATGGTCGAGGGAAAAAACAATGGGAGAAATGAATAAGAAACATCACGGATGAGATATGTGCTGCGATTAGAGAAGGATATATCTGTGCTATCATGAAGAAGTTAGCTGATAAAAGAGTTCCGTCAAACTAATCTTAGAAATGACGATCGGTGATGAAGACTACATAATCATATTGTCTACGGGAACTTATCGCCTTTCGCAGAAAATTGTTACATGAAGCTCCCTTGCTTTGCTGAAGACTAAAGGATATATATTAGAGGAAGAGAGGATGGAAAGTCTAAGTCTATCATTCAAGTCTATCATTCAAGTCTATCATTCAAGTCTATCATTCATTACGCATGAAAGCAAATTCCATAAAGTTACGCCTGAAACCATCAATGTTCTCCCCTTGTGAGAGGGAGCCCTGAAACCGTGGTGTGGGGGAGGAGAGGGAGTGCCTGCATGCCCCGAGATAGGGTCCTATCGGAGGAAGGAGGCCCTCGTAGTCACGGGAGACCCATTTGCGGCCGCTGATAGTGAAAAATGTGGGAGACGACGATGAAGCAGGGTATCGCTCTTTTCTAGGGGAGAGTCCTGGCTCGAGTTTACGGTGTAAAGTGGAGAGGAGACATTGGCATGCCAGTCTACGGGTAACCATGGCGCCAGAATGGGGGTGCCTGGGAACGATTAGGGCCCCACCTACTCCGTACGTCCAAGCGATGCGCAGAACAGGGTTGGACTGCAGAGACAAAAACCTAATTTTAAACCTCTACTAAAGTTAATGTATGGAAATAGAAGTTGATGGCACCAAAAAAGACGCAAAAATACGAAGAGGTGTTCGACAAGGTTGCACACCTTGTCGCACACTTCTTCGTATTTTTTACACGAACAATACTTGTTTGTGTAAAAAATACGAATACTTATCTTTAACCAAATGTAAAATTTGTCAGAAAATTTTTTCGATAAGGTATAATAATATCTTTTTCTAAAATATTTGTGACTAGAAGTATCTAGATTTATCAAGTAATCCCCACATAGGTTTTTGTCTCAGCAATCCAACCCTGTTCTGCGCATCGCTTGGACGTAAGATTGTTTGTGGGGATTACTTGATAAATGTAGATAATCCTACTTAGTCACAAAAATTTTAGAAAAAGGTACTGTTATACCTCATCTAAAAATTTTTCTAACAAATTTTACGTGTATATAAAGGTAAGTATTAAGAGCATCAATTATTACAACACCTTACTTTTTTAACCTACACATAGAAAAAGCTGTATCTGGAATTAAAGCAAAGACGAGAGACATTGATATTGATGGCCAACAAATTCATTGTATTCGATTTACAGACGAATAGCTCTAGTATCAGAGTCAGAAAAAGAACAAACAACAAGCCCAGTGATTCAAATCCTGAAAAACAGTTTATTAAAACTTAAGCTTGAAATAAACACCAAGATAACTAAAGTCAATATGGTAGAAAAGAAGGAAAGTGGAAAAAAGACAAACATATGCGTAACCAGTGTGAAAATTTGTGAAAAAAACGGGAGGAAGTAAAGGAAGGTAGTGTAATATAAAAAGACAACAGCTGCTCCTCAAAAGATCAGTGGAAGAATAGTTTTGGCAAAGAAAGCTTTCCAAATGAAGATAATTCTCTTGGTAAATAACAATATTAATATTGAGACCAACAAGATATACATGAAAAGTTTTGTATGGAGTGTACTACCTACTACATGGATGTGAGACATGTAGACTAAGAAAGAGTGGAACCACCAAACTAGGAGCTACAGAAATGTGGTTTTCGAGAAGAGTATCCAGAACTAGGTAGACCGATATAAAAACAAATGAACAAGGGTAAATCAAATTCATACGAAGAGAGAATTTTGGAAAATTTTGGAAAGGCAAGGAAAGTTAAGCTCATTGGATACCTACTACGGCATGACACTTTCATACAAAATATTTTTGACGGCAAAATTATTGGGAAAATATTGAGAGGGCGACAAAGAACTTCGTATTTAAAAGTTATGGCGACGGAAATGGGATGCAGCGCGTATGCTGAAATGAAGAGAATGGCTGAAGGCAGGGACGGTTGGAGGACGTGGCTACGGTGACAAGGCTCTATTTCTATAAATTAAAACGAATTAAACAATACAACTCCGTACGAAACATTGCATTTTACACGGTCGGTTATGGAGGCTACAGGCGTTGTAAAACGTTAATAACAATGAAATTGTACCCAGATTTTATCGCCGCGGCATCAGTCTCCAGGGTCCACTGAGGCTTCCGGCGACTCAGGGGTATGCATTACCGGTCTGGAAAACGAACCAAAATCCTCCTCATCAAAACTCTTCTCTTCCCCTTCATTGACTACTGTTTGGTGCCATGTAGCGACCTTTCCGGTGAGGACGTGAGGAGACTTCAGGTTGCTCAAAACTGCATGCGATACGTCCCACAGTGGGACCAAATGCCTAATAGATGGCCATAATTCCCGACAATAAAACTTTCAAATCTAAGTCTTTTATACACTGCGTTGTCTTCTATGATAATGGCGCCACCAGGAAATGCAATTTACAGGTATATAAGTATGAAAATTCGCGCAAAAATCATTGTTAAAGCGACTAGGGCGTAGCTCACTTGTGTGTGTAAGCAAACCCGCATTTAGGTCTATTTTAAAGTTGAATTGTAATTCACCAACTCAATCGATTGTAATTTAGTAAAAAGAAAAACCTTCCTCATAGTAAGCAGGTATTATGCATACAAGTGAAAAGTTTATCAAGATTTTTTTTTAACGTTATCTTCATTTTTTACAGTAAGTACGAGGGCCGTTTTTTTTTCAACCTCCGATCGCACCGCATAAACGCCAGACAAGCGCTAGGCGGGTGGTATGTGAATTAGGCAACAGTGCATCACCCGTATAACATGCTCTATCACTGCCAAGCCTAAGTCGTCAGTCTGTTCTGGGTGGCATCCACATAAACATGGCCGGCTCAATTGATTCTCCCGCCAAGTGCGAATTGCGCAGTGTTATTCGTTTCCTACAAGCAGAAGGGAATAGTGCTGCAGAAAGTCATCAACGAATGAGCCGAGTGTATGGAGAAAACTTTATGAGTAGTGGTGTTGTCTGTGATTGGTGTCGAAAATTCAAAGACGGTCGAACTGATGTGCATGATGAAGGGGGTCAAGGACGCATGCTGACTTCTGGAATTGTTTGGATCCATGACAATGCGCGTCCTCACAGTGCTGGTGCAAACCAAAGACTTTTTGAGCAATTTCATTGGGACTTTTTCGATCACCCGCCATACAGTCCCGATCTAGCACCAAGTGACTACCATCTTTTCCCTGAATTGAAGATGTGGCTAGGAGGATAGCGTTTCCAAACCAACGAGGAGCTTCAAGACAACGTCAAGACTCATTTCTATTCATTGGCGGCAACATTTTATGAAGAGGGTATTGTCAAGCTTGTCCACAAGTATGACAAATGCCTCAATTGTCAAGGTGCTTATGTCGAAAAGTAACCATAAGTGTGCATAACTTTTGGTAGTAAAAAAAAATTTTATATTCAATTTGTGTTTCATTTATGGCCCATCGGAGGTTGAAAAAAAAACTGCCCTCGTATTTTTCAACTTTTTTCGCGAAATTTTTGAAGAAAAAATTCAAAAAGTTGTATTTCCAGGCATTTCATCACCAAATTAGTTACATGAATTTGTAGCCAAAGATCTTAGCTATCGACTGATGAAAAAATATGCTGCGGTTTAGCAGCGCAAAATGATATTATTTAAGAAAATATGTGCATCGCTTTTGCTATCACGTTGTCACGAGGGCGCGCCCTCAGGTCAGACTGCATGGAGCACCTTACCCCGTACTTCACCCAGGAGGGGATACTAAAGATTAGGGACCGGAAAACGCTCGCCATAATCCAGGCAGGGATTAAAGCCTGGAAGAAAAAATCTCCTGGCTACATCTCATCCCGGCTACAATCGCTCGAGACGGTCCACGGCAGTAGCACAAGGAACGCGGCCTTGACCATCCAAATCCTCTGCCACCGATCATCCAGGATGACGGGATGCTTTGCTGTAACATTTCCACTGGCGTACAACGCCCTGTCAAAAGAGTTAAAATCGGAAAACTCGAGAAAGAGGCTTCATAAGCTACTACTCAAAACTTACATCACGTGAAAATCCACCTATATCCTTGAGATTTTTCATAAATTATTATTTTTTTATTTTAATTATTATTTTTTTTACATTTTTTATATATACATAATTGTGTTTTCTTTTACTAATTTTAATTATTTTTTTTCATTTCTAAGTTTTATTTAATTTAATTTTGATAGATTCAGGTTTTATTTATCGTGCAATCACATATAGCTTTTTCTCCACTCGTTGTCATCCTTGATAAGCTGTTTTATTTTCATTAAGTTTTAATCACTTTATAGGGCTATATACTAGTAATATAGCCCTATATAGAACCCTATATAGAACAATTTTGTACTAAGGGTAGATACGCTTTTTCACAAATGTACCTTGTTTTTAATAATGTTCTTTTTTTCCATGGGTGCATTTACACATTTTTTTCACAATGAGTACCGCCTGTAATATCTTTGTTTGATATAAGGTAAAATGTTTTATAATTTATCTTTTTTAGATTTACAATGTGATAACTCTAAATTTTTTCATTGTGCTTGATCCAATAATGTAATACGACACACACATGTACCTACCTATTATGCCATGGGCGGGGGGTAGAGAGGACGGTAACGTCCTATCCCGCCCAGGTAAAATAAAACTCAGGTCAAGTCAAGTGAGTTAATCTACCTAAAAGTATCTATATAAGGGAGCCATCAATGCATTTAATTCCCTTGGGAATCAATTTCATCACCAAATTTGTTCAAACTTGATCTCTTCGTATTACATTTTTTCGCTTGTTTCAGTGTTCAATCACTTTTCACCATTTCTTTGACGGATTTAGAAAATACATTCCTTTATTCAACTTCCTTATCTAAGTTTTATACCGCGTGCATGAAGAATTTCATCCTTGAAGAGTGACGCGAGCAGCAAGTCCGTATGTCCGTACCTACCAAGATGGCCGCTGGCTTCTCAAAACAATTGCATTGCCTCCTCCACCACATCCTAAACCGACTTGGGCTCGACCCCTTCGCGCGACAAAAGAGTCCCGTAACAGCGCAATACGTGACCCTCAACGGATTGCGCACGGAACGAGTGTGATTGGGGCGTAGAAATAGGAGCGCAAGGCTATTCGCAGCGGAGGCTGCTGACGTCCGCACAGACGTGTTTGAAGCACACTGAGCTGCTGAATGATATCGCTTTGCTGTGTTGAGAAGGGTTGATAGAGGAGAGAGGGTGAATGACCCTTATTTATAACCACACCAGGGTTTTTTTTGTGCCTATTGACGAATTCCTCGGGGTTCTCTAGGGCAGCGGTTCCCAACCGGTGGCACGCGGGAACGTTTCAGGTGGTACGCGTGGGTGATCCGAGCTATTACGCGCGATAGGTTACTAAGGGCCTCTTTGTGCGTGAGCACGCAAACTTTACTCTGCTGCCCGTCTGCCGAGCGCTGGCTGTCCTCCTCCGCCATATATATCTCTATATACTTTTAAATAAAAATTAGCGAACGACTATCCTTCAGCAGTCACATTAACTTCCCCAACTTACTATGGTAGACTGGACCATAATCACAAAATTAGAGAAATAGATTGCCGAACTGACAGATTCAAAATGTCCTTTTTTCCTCGTACTATTAGGGATATGAATAACGGTAAATATATCCAGTACGAGTGTAGCAATGGATAACATTGGTAGCTGCATGTTGGTATAAGGACTTATAGCTAACCCAACTAACGGCATGTTTTTGCATGTATGTTTTGCTATTTTTATCTTTTTTTAAATAGCGTAGTTTTGAACAGTACCTATACAAGTACTGATCCTTTTTTTTATGCATGATATGTAGTGCATGTTTGGTGAGAGTTCACCCCCTGCCACACACCTTTATGGTGGCTTGCAGGGTATTATGTAGATGTAGATTAAGGATCTCACATGAATAACGGTAAATGTATTTAGTACGAGTGTAGCAATTGATAACATTGGTAGCTGCATGTTGGTATAGGACTTAAAGCTAATCCAACTAACAGCATGTTTTTGCATGTATGCTTTGCTATTTTAATTTTTAATTACAAATTTTATGCATGATATGTAGTCCATGTTTGGTGAGAGTTCACCCCCTGCCACACACCTTTATGGTGGCTTGCAGGGTATTATGTAGATGTAGATGTAAGGCGAAATACGATTGCCCTAAAAACGGTTTTACTTCCTGTAGCGAGAGGAATTGAGATATTGGTATAAAATTTTCAATATAAGGCTGGGATTACTGCTTAAATTGTCCGCTTGGCTTTAAACGGCCCCGCTTAACTACCATTAACCAAATTTTAAAATAATTTTTTAAAGGACTTAGAAATGGTTAATATTGGCGGAATTTGTAGTTTTTTTTACAAAAAATAAAACCAGGCGGACATATTGCATTGTTTCAATATAAAATTCCACTTAAATAAATAATGCTACGCCGACTACTTAAAAAGTTATTTGAATAATTAGAATTGAATAAAACTGCTCTGTCTGAGAGAGACACTGGCGGCGAAATCGGGGAAGTATATGAAGGCGCTCATCCATCCTTTCCTCCGTCCACAACGCCAAAATGGCCCTTAATCCACTCATCCACTTCAATAGGCAAACGTCCCTCCAAAACAAACTAATAACACCATACAGTATTCTTCTTCCCAAAATTCTTAATGCCTCACCGATCTGGTGTACTGCCAAAAAAACTCTTCTGAAAAACATTCAAGTGTGGCTCAATAAAACAATCAGGCAACTGGCCGGGGCTCCATGGTTCGTGTCAAACCAGTCTCTCCTAGCCGAACTCAACATGCCCACTTTTCCTGACCTTATCCAAAAATGCCTTTATAACTACTCCCTATCCGTTAAATATTCCACCAATGAGCTTATCTCCGTACTTTGGTCCCCTTCCCTACCCGTCGGCAAATTCACCTATCCTCGAAATATAATCCTTCCTTCCAAACCGCTCAAGAAAACTCGTATCCCTAAAATTCCTTCAAACGTTACCCACCTTGAATCCCTCACCTCAAATTTAAACCTTAACCAGTTCCCGCCTCAGTGGTATCAGAAGATATCAGCCCTGATGACACATCAAGCCAGGATGGAGACGAAGCACCCTCTTTCCCTAACAACCCAACATCGAACCTTACCTTCACCTATCCTCACAACGGCACGGGGCCTGGTTCACCACAGCTCCCTAACCTTCAACCTCCCGAACCAGATTAAACCATTCCTCTTCCCCCAACCCTAATTCTACAACCATAATAAAATAACCCATCAAATTCCTAACCAAACCTTCATATGAAGCAATCAGTCATCCCTGAAAATGTTTCCCCATCCATAAATAACGACCTTAACTAAATAACCTTTCTTACCCTCCGGAAACCTCCATAAACATCCTACCTTAACAAAAAAAAACCTTCTTTCTCACCGGATAACCCAAATAAACTCTATTCCTCAATAAAAAAACCTCTCGAGCTTCCTACCCCAACAAAATAACCTTTCTTCTCCACCGTCCACATTTTATTATTAACCTCCTACCTCGACCATAAAGGGTCAAAATCCCGGGATGGTGTAATACCGGGATCCGGCTTACTGATACTAGTCCGAGTCCGAAATAAAAATTAGCAAGAAAAAATTGAAAATAAATCTATATACTGTATTTATTGTTGTCTTGATAATGGGTAGAAAAAACCGAAATACAAGTGCAATGATAATTAAATATGAAGTTTCCTCAATAATTTGACTAAAATAAAACAAGCCATTGGGCACTTTTCCGACAGTAAATATTTAAAAAAATATAGGGCTGTTGGTACGACAAAATTTCTAAATTTTCAGGTGGCACGTAGTTGCTAAAAGGTTGGGAACCCCTGCTCTAGGGTACTAATGGAACAGTTTTTCCATATTTTTTTAAATTGCTGAATCTGATAAGAGTATGGAAAAAAAAGAGCCGTATTTTTCAGTTCTTCGATCCGTCGAGTCGTTCTCGAGTTGTAATCGGCGAAAAACTGATGTTTTTAACCCCTTCGGAAAAATTGGCAGGCCAAGGACTAGTACGTCATCCACTTGGTCCAATCACAACTGAGACCGCGAAGCTCCTTCGCCTTACCACAATGGGGGACACGCGGTTGTGACCCTGCCAATGGAAGTGGTTCTGGAAATGGAAGGTAGTAATCCCCAGCTCAGCTGGTTCTATGGGCGTCACCTTTTGCTTATTTTAATATTTGATTTATAAGTGAATAAGGCTCTGGTTGGAATATTAATTTTTTCACTAAAATTCATTTTTTCGCTTCCACCTAACGATTTCATGAACCAAATGGCAATATTGGTTCCGAGTAAACGCCCCCATTATGATCACGAGATTTTCCTCTTCATTATTTAGGTCATATGGCAAAACACCTCGACAACTAGGTACTACACCAACCCAATACCCTCTTCGCAGATTTATTTCTTCTTCCGCAAGCTTAGCCACGTACGGCATTCGTATATTTATTCATTTTTCACTTCGAAGTATAAAATTAAATTGAGCAGCCCGTGAGTTGAAGTACAGGGTAAATATCGTGCAGAAATTGAATACGGATACCTCTATTGAAGGCACTGAAAATTGCCAGAGGAAAAAGGCTACCCGGATCAGGAATCGAACCACGGACCACTGGTCTACCGGGCCAATGCTCATACCACTATACTACCAAGGATCCCTGATCCCAAAGCAATCTCATGGAGGATAAATTTTGGAGGTCTCATCCGCTAATACGGCCCATCAAAGATGGAACTCGTAAGGCGAAATTGGGCCTGGAAGTGCAGGATAGTCAGTAGATGTAAATGTGTGCAAGGTCATAAGAATACCTGCAAGACTCTTTTGATGTCGAAGAATTTCAACAATCCCATGCGCACCGAACACACCTTAGTTTCGGAGGAGCAGACAAAACAGCAAAGTTGTCGCACTGATTCGATCCGATCCTCCCGGAAAATAGGAGCAAAACGAAAACACGTTTGCCCTTCAAGCACACTTCTTCAGGCGTCAAACCGGAGCCAACATTTCGGTAGCTCGATCCAAGAGCGCCCCGTCGTAATTTCGCCCATATTCATCAGAACGTAATGACTTGGAGATTGAGACGGCCTTGGTTAGTTTTTGGTCACTCATTTTCCACGGCTGCGCCAAGGTCTTTGTGCAGCGAAAACGAAAATAAGCAAAAGAGGGGATGCATATTTATCAGAAGGTGTAGATGGGGAGGAATACAGGATTTTCAAGGGACAGGGATTCTAAACTGGCTGCAAACCGATAAGACGGATGAAGGGAGTTTATTCCAACACCGATAAAATTTCATGGGCGATCAAGGTATGAATAAAATTATAATCATTAGTGATCTAACGCTTAAGTATGTTTTGATGATAATAATACTCTTAATCCCTCACCTACATTTTGTATAGTATCCTTAATTAGTTCCGCATGCCATTTTTACCAGCTGTTATTCTATCCAATATTCCCGTTTTCCTTCCTCTACTCCGCTTATACAAAATCCTACCCCCTATCGCGTCATTCAAAGCACCAAAGCACCCCTATAAACATCTTCATACACCTCCTTTCTCTTCTCATAATTTCCTCAATTACTTCCTTCCCTCCCCTGCCATTTACTCGAATGGTCTTCTTTCCATCCACCTTACTTTCTCCATCCTTCTTCATACACACATCTCAAAAGCCTATTTTCTGTCTATTTTCATCCTTTTTCCTTTAAGTCCATGTTTGGTCGCCATGCAAAGCATATGTATGTACAATCGATATTAGACTTTTCACTACTTTTGTTTTAGTGTCCCGATTCATCAACCCTGTTACGATTCTCCTTCTAACTTGGCATTTGCCATACCTACCGTAAGTGACCAGACGCCTCAATTTTTAATAATCTGTCCCGCTTCCCACCCTAGTTTAGAAATGTCCTATATCACGGAAGGTGATGTTGCAATGTTGCAGCAATGTCTGGCGATGATTGTTTCGCATCCCAGTCATTGGTCGCATCATAACATTGTACCCAAACTTGTAATACGAAGTGAATTATTAATTCATTTAACTGTCTTAATGATTTTGGAACATTTTACGAAGTGTCCATGTTGAAATAAAAACAAGATTCAACATTACTCTAGTTAACTACCTTAAGACCCACCAAGTGTATGGCTATTTTGAGTGTGTCAAATATCACAAATTCCTTTAAGGAATTTCATGAAATACACATCAACTTAAAGCCTAGACCTTTCGTAGAAAATTAATTCCAGCCTAAAATACTGTTTAAATTAAAATATTTAATTGTGGTTTTTAAATTCATATATCAATTGCCATTTAACTGTCTTATAAATAGTAATCACTCACGCCGAATCGCGTACCGATTTCTTCAAGAGCATATAACGCCTTCCAATTTAAAAGATTTTAGTTTCTGTACTGCAAAATCGTTTTGTCTGTCTGACATTTATAAAATACACGAGGTGTACCATTATCTTTCTCATTGAAAAACCATTTTCGGTCTTCCACAATTTTGACTTCCGACGTCATAGTCATTTTAATTTACAATTTAAAATTTAAAATGCAGGAATCCAGCACTCTAGTTATTTCAGATAATAAGAAAAAAAAGAGACATTGCCTACACTCCAGGAGCATATACATTCCGCCGCTTTGACTGATGTAGAATATCTGTTAACCTAGCAATACCCCTTAACCTCCAGCACACTACTCAAGGAGCTAAACTGGTTAGCTTCCTTCATTTTAAGCATAAGCTCTTAAGCATATAATAGGAAGTACATTTTTAATTAATGTAAATGTCCTAATGATCTTGGCACATTTTAAGAAGTTTCCGTAATAAAATAAAAACAAGAATCAACATCACTCTGGTAACTATTTTAAGACCCATCTATTTTTAGACTATTTTGGTAAGTCAAATGTCACACATTATTTTAAGGAACTTCATGAAATAATAACTTCTTTTTACCTAGCTTTGAAAGTTTTCCTACATTTAAATTCAAACATCCCATTTTTCTGGGAAAACTCATCATTTTAATCTCCTTTTGTTTAACTTCATTTTCAACTAGGGGAAATAAGACAAGGAACAAAACACTGCAAGGAATCACTTATATCAACAAAAATTAAACTCACTCGATTAAAGTTCAATTTAAAAGTTCTATCAATGCTCGGAAAAAAGTTTACATATCATTCACGTATATTTTTAGGGCCAGTAATTCAATTGCAAATCCCAATCAAGTCGATACCCTGTAATGTAGAATAGCATAATAAAATTAGGAGCCTTCGAAACATGGTGCTGGAGGAGAATTTTGAAGATTAAATGGACAGATTAAGTGAGGAACGAAGAGGTGCCCAGAAGAGCATATTTAGAAAGGACAATGCGGAAAACCCAACGGCAAAGATGAACCAGATGGATTGAACATACCTTGAGGCAAAATAATTTAGTAATAAATATAATAGAAGGGAAAATTGAAAGGAAAGTCCCGCGAGATAGTCCAAGGGACAAATATATAGGGCAAATAAAGAAGGACGTGAAAGAGAAAACATACCAGGTGGTGAGGGGATTAACACTGAATAGGACAGAATGAAGGGCTGCAGTAAAACAATCCTAGGATTGAAATACTGATGATGATGATGAATAGCATATTTTCTACACACGAAGTCGATATTTTCAATCGTCAGGAATGAGTGATAACAACAATGCAAGTACGTTAAAATACATATTAAGAAAGGTTCAATATATAAAATTAAAATAGAAAACATTCATTTTTGCCTGATTTATTCAACCCCGTGAGTTTCCCTCCCCTCCCACCTCCTCCACCCCAACCCCTCTCACCACTGAGAATAGTGATTCGCATCATCTCCGTTGGCAGAGATCTCAAGATTTGAAGACTGCGGTCGACGCTCGATTCGATACGCGTGCGAATGCCCAAAAGGGCCTTCTCATCTGAATTTCTAACTGAAAAAAAATAGAATGAATCAATGGATTCCGGACGTCATAGCTTACCCCACCTCACCTTATCCTCCTTTCTATAGCTCTCTCTCTCTTCGAAGTGAGAGGCCAGGCACCTGAAATACATTAATGGGAGCACCCAATGTAGCTGAAAACATCGGTGAGCATTCAAGAGAAATGCTATTTTTTTTACCTATTTTGATTCTTGAAGGAAATGTGTCAGCTATTATTAATTATATTATTATTTGTTACTATAGAGTAACTTCCACTGAAAGGAAGACTACGATATTGGTGTGCAGTAAGAGGGAAAAGGTCAAAACCAACGTTAAACCAGGAAAACAAAAACTGGAAGAGGTGAAAGAGTGCTGTTACCTTGGAAGCCGAGTAACTAACGATGGAAGAAGCAAGAAAGAAACAGTCAGTAGAATAGCCCAGGCAAAGAGGGCACTCTGTCAAAAGAAGAATCTACTTACAGCTGGTAATAGAAGCTTAGAAGTAAGGAAACAATTCATCAGAACGTACATCTGGAGCATGTTTCTTTACGGCAGTGAGGCATGGACGACGACAGCAGCGGAGAAGAAAAGGGTGGAAGCATTCGAAATGTGGTGCTATCGAAGAATGATGAAGATAAAATGGACCGACCGAGTGACAAATGAAGAATTCCTAAGGCGAGTGGGAGAAAAGTGAAGTCTGCTGAAAACTCTAAAAAGAAGACAGCACAACTTATTAGGCCACATCTTAAGACACGATGGCCTGATGAAGACAATTGTCGAGGGAAAAGCGATCGGGATGATTGGAATAGGCAAGCCTCGTATGAGATACATGGAGCATGCCGTAAAGGACGTGAAAGAGAAGAACTACGTTAATATGAAGAGGTTGGTCGATAGAAGAATCGAGTGGAAAGCTGCGTCAAACCAGTCCTAGGATTGTTGGACCGTGATGATGATGATCAGTGTTCCAATCCTATGATCGGTTTAATGCAGCCTTGCATTTCTCCCTATCCCTCGCCACTTTCTATCGTGACTTAGTAGTTCTTCTTCCCAAATTGGTTTGTCATTAGTCTGCGAAACTAGAGGTTGCGGGTTAGAGGAGGGTTTTCGTTTCATGGGAGATGGATTTTGGTGTGATTTATTACAGTTAATTGTAAGAGAGACCTTCATAGTCCTGAATGCGATGTATTAACAAAGACATGTTTAGTTAAGGAATCTCCACCGAATTATAAAGTAGATGTCATTTTTGTGAACATTTCAGAACACATCCATCATTTTTTGGACCTTCTATCGATTAGCAATAAAGTAATGAGGCATTTCCATCATATATTTGAAGAAAAAAGACGTTGAAAATCAGAAATGTTTTACGTGATTATACGGCAGAGCATGGCT
The DNA here is from genome assembly GCA_933228895.1 of Platycnemis pennipes. Taxonomy (NCBI): domain Eukaryota; kingdom Metazoa; phylum Arthropoda; class Insecta; order Odonata; family Platycnemididae; genus Platycnemis; species Platycnemis pennipes. The sequence goes on along the minus strand of OW121851.1, from coordinate 112,478,761 downwards.
CTTTCAGTAAAATTTTCAGATTAATAATGTAAAGAGAAATGTCGTTTTGACGAAAAACTAATATAAGATGCGCAATTTTATGTAGAATTTAGCATTGTAAAAATGTGCTGACCTCAAAACACTTGTTTAATTGATATCAATAAATGATTGCTCTAAAACAAGCAGAAAAGCCTGTTACATGAAAGTGGCGCTACAGTATGTTGTTATCATTGGCAACGGTACTTGTGGCGGAACGAGCTTACAAGCCTATTTACTACCTTAATTTAGGAATAAAGCTTCTTAAGGTCCTTCTTACATTTTATCATATAATTTAAATATTCTATTGGTTATTGACATGGTGTAATTAATACCAATGCTTACAAATGGTCAGCGTTATTGTAGCCAAACATTTTTCAAAAATATCAATATAGGTATATAAAATTCAAAACAAAGAGTTGCATTTGCAAGGGAAATGTTTGAAACTAAGTAAGAAAATATTTAAACTATTTTAGAATACATATTAGCGGGATTGAGCACATATTCTCACTTTTTACATGGTTTTCTTTAGTTCGCATTTCCATGGTTCCATCCACGGGTTCGAATCCCCCAAACGGAAATTTTTTTCCACTCGAAAATCTTAAGATTTCAATGTGTTGACTTTCATAATTATAAATGAATCGTTACTTATAGTTCATGAAGCGTTTTAATGTGATTTTATCCCAATATATGGGAAACACGTTTAAGGAAACCTGTTCAAAACGAAGATTTTTATGTGCCTTTTGTCTGGTCATAGTTCTCTGAAATACCACTTCGCTTACGATTTCTTTTTAGTCCAAGAAAGTTAATGTTTATTTGTAATCAAGTTATCTTAGAAATATTTAAATATAAAATATTCATCACATATAACATACAACATAAAGTGCAAACATTTACCTTTGCAAAAAACTAGTGTAGTTTTAAAATATCTAATACGCTGGGACTAAAATGTAAAAAATAAAAAAAAATATTTAAGCATGCTTTTCTAACGAAATATAAATCTAAGAAAAAGAAATATCTTCACATCGTACTGAAAAAGAAGATAATAATATTTTCTCAAGTGAATTAAAGTTTAGCCTAGTACTGGCAATAATTAAATGCAATTCAAGGAAATTATGCACACAATGAATTATTTATCAACATTAGTAGGAAGTAATTTTCGTTTCAACAATATAACTTATTTAAAGTTGTCTATTTATGCAAGACCAAAAAGGAAAGAATGGGGCGCTCTCATTTATATTTCGCTCCTTAACTTTAATTCCTTTAATGATTTTCTAGAAATTATATATTGAAGCGCCCTATTTCACTGAATACCAATGTCTTTATATTTAATTAATTTATATCGATATCGGATATGAAAGAGCGCCCCATGCTCTCTCACTTCGAGTTCAGTACTCCGTCCGTCGGATGGGACGTTAAACCGTGGTGCCCTTACCGCATTTCGTTAAGAGTAAGCTAATGCCGACGCCGGGTTTCTCTCCACCCTCCCTCCGTACCCTGAAAAATTCCTACCTACATCCAGTTACGCTTCTATCCTTCGGTGCAAATGAACTTAGTTGTCGGTCACTTTTTCCTAATAACTATCACTACTATGAATAAGTGGAGATCTTTCAGAGAAATTCAGATCCTTCCTCGTGACTAGTGAAAAAAATCTAATGATTTAAAAATAATTCGTGAGAATATTATGGATGATACCTTGAGACATGATGATCCCACGAAGGATCTCTTGGAGGGAAAAGTGAACTGGAATAACGGAGATACAAGGTAATGAATTAATTTTACTACTGTCAGCACTGTTATATTTTATCTTTTTCTCTGTTACATTTTATCTTTTTCTCTGTTACATTTTACCTTGTTTAGAACACACAATGATTGAAAATGAAAAGTGTTCCTTAGCCACTAGGTGTAAAAATTAATCTGCATTAGCACCAGCCGCTGCTTACATGCATCATATGATGGTAACCCCAGCACAGGGTATCCTCTGGGGTACCTATATTACCCCTATAAATGGATGTTCTTGTAGTTTATGTACTTGTATATTTTGTTAAGGTGGAATAAAAATTATTATTATTATATCGCCATCGCTCCAAGTTCTCCCCAACCTCCGCAATTACCATGACCACATCCCCCTCACCTCAACCCCCTCTCTGGTATATAAAGAGCTGCCAGTATTTAGAGAGTTGTAATAATCCCTTCCATTCCTATCCTTATACCTTTCCTCCCGGTCTGAAGCGCTTATTAGTGCGGAAACAGACTTGAACACACCCATGAAGAAGAAGAGTTGTAATATACCTGATGATGCCCAAACGGGTGAAACTTAGGATGTACCTTTATCTTTGTGACATGGATCGCTTGCACAGAGTATCGCCTGCTACCGTGAAGTTTACTATTATTATAAATACATGGAGCAAGTAAAGAAGGATGGAAAGGAAATGAATCATGCAACTGTCAAGAAGAAAGCCAATAGGGAAAAAGAGTGGAGAGAGAGAGAGAGAGAGCGTGAAACCAATCCAACCAAATGGTTTCACGCAACTAGTTAGACTTGTGATGATGAATACGATCTGCGATCTTCTCCTCAAGTGATTAGATTTTACCAGACTTGCGCAACAGATGCCTCGAATAGTAGACAGGAAGCCGACAAAGGATTATATTTCCTCACCATGGCACCTCCTTTGGATACTAATTGGCACCGTGGTGATATTCGAAGAGGAAAACAAGAGAAATAAATAAAGAACGAATAACTTCAGTAAAAGACGATTGACGAGTTATCGCAGACGAACAGAACGCAGAGTGAAAGAGGAGAGCTATGAATAGCGGAAGTCTATTGGGATCAACAAAAGACCCGAATGGAAACGCGGAAGATAAAGGAAATTAATATACCTCACACGCTGAGGCTAATGGGGAGCGGCGGGAACTTCAAAAGGCTCGGAGCGATTGTGAAACGTACCTATAGAGGAGGCATTAATTGATTATGGAATGAAAAGTTGAGGTGTGGATGAATGTGAGGTGTTAGAATGACGACTATGAATGAAAGTTGTTTCTTTTGTACTAATGCACCTGATATGACATTTTCTCACCAATTCAAATACACATGCCAAAAGTTACTATGCCAACCACAAAGATTATTAAATGCTAGTAAGATATTCCCGTCAAAATTAACGAAAGTAACGTGACCTGTAACCATGAAAAAGTAAAAATGACTTTGTATATTCCACACTTTTATTAACAATACCGACCGCGGTTTCGACGGCTATAGCGTCATTGTCAAGGCAACATTTGACAGACACTGGACATAGTGCAGATTTTAATTTTAATGTTTTACATGTGTGTGACTAAAGTGTTAAACTGGAAATTTTAGAACGATATGAAATTGTAAAACACTCCAAATCTCATAATGTTACTATTTTAAATGACATGGCAGAGTTTAAAGCATCACCCTTTATAACATTTCCCAACCCACACCAGTCCCCAACCCCTCCGCAGCCCCCTCCCCCCCCCCCCCCCTCCAATAACCTTCAACCAAGGGAAAGCGTTTACACCTACAGGCCCCCCCCTCCATTTTCCTACCAAATGAACTACTTGCCCAAGTCAACCGCAAGTGATCCACCCCCTTCCCACTCCATGCCTCAATATGTTACCCCACCCCCCTGCTGTTTTGTATTTAAGGCCATTCCTTCGGCACTTGTTGTACACTATATGTTGCCTTGACAATGACGCTATAGCAGTCGAAACCGCGGTCGGTATTGTTAATAAAAGTGTGGAATATACAAAGTCATTTTTACTTTTTCATGATGATTCAATTCCACAAAGTTACGCCTGAAGGTATTTCTTCGTGACCTGTAACGCCTTCTGACGCCACTGGTACAGGTCGACAGTATAGGTTCCATATTGTTAAGGAAACAGACGTTTATTTTATGAGAAAACGAAGTGAATATAATGCTTGAGTTTTTTTAGTCGTTTATTTATCGAAAAGATGACTGAAAAGAGATTTAAATAAGCATAATCCGAAAATTTGCATTTGGTTGACCCCTTTATGTGGGTATCCTTCCAAAAAAAACAGCAATGTCGTAGCAGAGTTTCTTGGGTACTATACGACCTATATTACTTAAATAAAAATCGAAATACATTCGTTCATTGCATTAAACAAATGAGATAAATACTTACGTTTTTTAGTAAGTATTCATCATACAACTTCCTCCATGCACAACAGATAAACAACTCCCATAGTGATATCGTGCCGTGACGTCATGCAATGACGTCCCGTTTATTTAAGCTGCCGAAAACGTACAATTGAAAAAAAAGCAACATCTTTGTAACAAAGTTAATTCTTCAACAAAATTTTCGTCAAACACATTTTAGCTAGTAAAATTTACAATAAAGGAGCTATAAATACATTCGTTCATTGCATTAAACAAATGAGATAAATACTTACGTTTTTTTAGTAAGTATTCATCAAACAACTTCCTCCATGCACAACAGATAAACAACTCCCATAGTGATATCGTGCCGTGACGTCATGCAATGACGTCCCGTTTATTTAAGCTGCCGAAAACGTACAATTGAAAAAAAAGCAACATCTTTGTAACAAAGTTAATTCTTCAACAAAATTTTAAATAAATAAATCGAAATACATTCGTTCATTGCATTAAACAAATGAGATAAATACTTACGTTTTTTAGTAAGTATTCATCAAACAACTTCCTCCATGCACAACAGATAAACAATTATTGGTAACAGCCATAATTATTGGTAACTCTAAGTTAATCAATAAAATTAACTACGACATCATTCCCCGCTTGGAGATCGACAACGTCACCGTTCACTTCTCCAACGTAGTTAGAAATCTGGGAATTTTAATGAATAATAATTTAACCTGGAATAATCAAATCAACCAAATTTCCAATAAGGTGAACGGTATTCTTTATCAACTTAAAACCCAGAAATTCGTCTTACCGACTCATACTAGGAAGCTGCTTGTTACAACTCTAGTATTTCCCCATTTATATTACTGTTCTCTAGTTTTTGGTGACCTATCAGAAGAGCTTAATGACAAGCTACAGAGGATTCAAAATTCATGCATCAGATTCATTTTTAACCTTCGATATGATGAACATGTTTCTTCGCATAGGGAAAAACTATCTTGGCTAACTGTCAAGGGCAGGCGTAATTACTTGCTAAGTGTCTTCCTGTTCTCCTTATTTTCCGTTACAGAACCTAAATATTTGATGGACATGTTCATACACCAACCTCAGTCCCGTAATATGAATACAAGGAGTGAAGCATCCGATTTATATTGCCCCGCCCATAGAACCACCAAATACCACAACTCTTTCCTAGTCAAATCCACAAAATTATGGAATTCTCTCCCCATAGACCTAAAGAACAGTAAAAACAGGCAGTCATTCAAAACGAAACTTTATTCTTACCTTTCACATATAGACATAAATCTCTAATTCGCATTGTTATATCTATATCACCATCCGTTTCCCAATTTGTTCTTGTGCAATCTTCATTGCAATGTCTTTTATTGTTAGTTTTTTTCTCGTTATTTTGGTGATATATGCATAATAATTTTTGTATTATCTTTGTATTGACATGTTTTCAAATACGTTTGTACTCATTGTTTATGTTTCATAATATGTTGGTTGTTTAAGCTCACCACAACTGCCATTGAGATTGTAATATTGGTGCTCTTAGGGGTATTGTACCTAGAGCTAATAAATATTTATTTATTTATTATTTATTTATTATTTATTTATTTAAATAATAGTGCATGTTCCGCATTTCACCGAACACCTTTGGAGTTGACTCGCAGCAAGATCAATTATGAAATTTCGGTCACACAACAAAGAAAGTAACTTCTTAATCATTTTCGTCCATCCATTGCCACACCAAGGTAACTAAGGACTTAATTCTGGATTTAAATAAATATGTTAAAATAAAAATAGAACAATCTAAACCACAAAAAATAAAACAAAAATTTAGCTACGTAGAAAGTACGGAAAGAAGGCACTAGATCTTCAGGAGGAGAAGCAGGAAGTGACGGCGAAGAGGAAAGGTCAAGGGTAAGGAGACTATCAGAGAGGTTATTGAACGGGGAAGGTGTGCTGCACAACGTAAAGGTTGCATGGTTGGAAATTAGGCTGGTGCAAAAAGCCAACATTTCGCGTGGTACGTGTTGGATCGCGGAGAGAGAAGATGGAGAAGAAACTGTCGGAACTGAAGGATCCATTCATGGTGGAGCGATGCAATTTCAGGTCGGAGGTCAGTTGGCGACGGGAGAGATGCATGAGATCAATGAGTATGCCATAATAACTAGCAAGAGAACTCTTGCTAGTTATTACGGCAATTCCATGAAGATCAACGACCTATATTAAGCTCTAGGGGTGGCCAGGATCTTTTTCATGTCCCAATTATAATTATGTTTAGCGACGTTTTAAGCAAAGCTGTACCGCGGAGGAAGTTAAAAATATTTATAAGAAATTTCAGAGAGTAAAGTAAGTAAAAATAGATATTTTCGAAGTTACTTGCGAGATAGGATAGGGTTTAGGTTTTATTTTTAAGTCTGCACGAATTCCAAAGGCACAATGACATTATTTATCTAAAGATAAATCGATTGTTAACTTATCATGCGATCACAAGTATTTTCAAACGATTTTTACGGTACCTATCGTCCATGACGATTGTTTGTGGCTAGAAACTTTATTTCCAAGAAAGCTACTTTGCCTCAAGGAAACTTTTACCGATTTACTTCTTGTCAATGGAATGAAAAGAGTTAAGAAGGATTCACAGAAAAAGCTAACGAGAAATTAACGTAAGAACTTAACGTTAAATTAACTTAACACTCATGGGGCGTTTATAGAAAAATAAGTGTGAACTGGACGCCATATATCAGTTTCTTTATAACCAATCACGAATGTACAGCGTTTAGCATTTTATTCAGTAACCACTGTCGGAAAGACCCTGGAAATCTCATGTCATGCATGCAGGAAAACTGCCATACGGTCTGGAGGAAAAGGGTATAACACTCTTCTACTTCACATTTTCATCCCGTGATATTTTATTCCCATTATGCATTGCAAATGTTAACAAAACACCGGAGAAAAGCGCTGAAAAAAAACCTACAACACTGCGCCCTTAAGTTAATTTTACTCTAATTCAAATTCGACCAATCCTTACGCTAATGTTTCCGTAACTTAAGACGGGTTCCGCACTATAATTTTTTTCAATGAACGCCGCCATTGCCGGTAGGGTTTTTAGAATCTCACTCTAAGCCTACGCTAACTTTAATATCACGCAAATGTTTTCAATAAACCTGCCTTTAGGAACATGTTAAGAAAAATTGACTTTGTACAATTCCACAAAATGATTTATTTTTCCGATCGATTTCGACGTCTGAGCGTCATTGTCAAGGTACATCACAATTTTATGTATCTTGACAATGTATATAGATGTACCTTGACAATGTATATAGATGTACCTTGACTATGTATATAGATGTACCTTGACAAGGACGGTCATTGTCAAGGTACATCACAATTTTATGTATCTTGACAATGCATATAGATGTACCTTGACAATGTATATAGATGTACCTTGACAATGTATATAGATGTACCTTGACAAGGACGCTCGGACGTCGATATCGATCGGAAAAATAAATGATTTTGTGAAATTGTACAGAGTCAATTTTTCTTAACGTGTTCAGTGCAACTAAATTCCACCAAGTATCGCCTGCCTCCATTGATATTATTCGTAATGCCTTTAGGAAGTTTGCTAATTTGAAAAGTAAAACAGAATGTTATAGGGAAGGGCGTATTGAAAGGGAGTTGGTAAGAATAAGGAAGGAAGAGGAAGAACATTCTATCAAAAGCAATATTAATCGGTACGACACCAAATAAAAGCAATGCTTTACGGCGATTAAACTATAGCGCACATAACCATTGGTGACGTGCCTTATACCTGAGGGAATTGTGTGGCCACAGCGAGCGCTGGGTAAATAAATATTATTATTATGTTATGTACACAGAGCAAATGGAAGTGAGAGGATGCGGAAGAGGACACGCCAGAACAAACAAAACACTCTCACCTCCCCGACGCACATCCTGTCCCCCGGGGAACAAATCGACCCCGTTCTCACTTCCAAATGCATTCTCACAAGAAAGCGTATGCACACACACGAACGCAATGCGTGTCTCAAGAGAGAGAGAGAGAGACAGCACACTATTGAACACGACGATCCTTACCACCGTTGTACACGGTACAATTTCTAGTGCAAGAACTTGTTCAATGCGCAAATGGGGTCGTTTACCATATTTTTTTCATTGCCGAATATGATAGATTTTGTAAAATAAAAATACCCGTATTTTTCCATTTTTTGATCCGTCATTTATCTCTCGAGTTATAAGCGGCGAAAAACACATGTTTTTAACCCTTTCGGAAAAGTAGGAGTGGGGCAACCTCTGACGTATATCCACTTCGTCCAATCACAACTGAGTCCAAGAAGCTACTTCGCCTTATCACAAAGGGGGGGACACAGCTGACTCTGCCAATCGGTGCAGTTACGACAGCATCTGTGCGAGCAGACCTTCCGAGAATCCCCCTCCACTCCCTCCCCTTCCCATAAGAGCAGTCAAGGACGGGAGAAAAATGACGTCAATGTTATCACAGCAGCGTTTCCGGTGGGCGTCACCTTTTGCTTATTTTAATTTTTGATTTATGAGTGAATGGTTGTGGTTAGAAGATTACTTTATTCACAAAATTTTTTTTCGTTTCCATCTAACGATTTCGTGTACAAAATTGCGATTTCGGTTCCGAGTAAACGCCCCCATTGTTACGTGTACGAGGTGTTGGTACAATTTCAATTGTACAAGAAATTAGATCATGCTCTAAATTATTGGATGAAACCGTCAAAGATACGCTCCGTAGCTTCTGCGCATGACATGTGACGGTAGTGATGCGTTCATTTAGTATTCGTAAGATTGGTATTCTGTGTTTGTGATCACTTGTATTCCTATTAGCGTGGCAAAACTTCCATTTTTGTGGTAAATATGGTGATATTCTTTGTTGCTTCCATATCATGATATTCTTTGTTGCTTCCATACTGTGATATTCGTCGGTTTCGTTGCAAGTGTTCTATTTCTCAAAAGATGAGTTGGACACACTGACGAACATTAAACCTCGATAAAATTAAGATGACGTTATTGAACCTATAAGGAAATAAATATTAGCAACAAGCCTAAAGATGATGTTAGAAGGATAAATGATGGGTTTCATGAGCCGATGAAAGAGTGCAAGTAACCAATTTTATAATTCCATTTTTATTAATACTAGGATTAATGGTAGCAAACCATTGTAACCCAGTTACTATGGCCGTATTTTCAAAATACTATCGTCATCGGATATTGAAATTCTGTTCAACAGAAAACGATATCTGCCCATGTCATTGGCGCACAAATTGCATGAAAATCTTTGATCGTGTACGACCGTCAACCAACTTCTTGTACAATTTCTTGGTCAAATCTCGCCGTTCAATATATGGTACAAGATCTTGTACAAGAAATTGTACCGTGTACAACGGCCTTTATACAGAGTTCAGAACGACAAGCCGTCCCCACCATTCCAACCATCGAAGGAATATGCACAATACCTACATATACCGACGATATACGACGCTATACGGGGGTGTGCTTGAATCGTTCGAGATTGATTCCGGTACGGAATAATCCCGAACACAATGTAAAAACATACGAGTGAGTCCTTAGTTACGTATCGGAATCAATCCCATGCGATTCAAGCACACCCCCCCTGGCATTGAAATTTATTTACCAGTGTGGATAATTATTAGACTCTCTTGTAAATGTATCGTGCAAAAGAGCGATGTTTTTTTTCACTGGTTGGGCCCCACCCAGAATATGAAGGCAGTGTGTAGGATCCGAATGGATTAGGTTTGATCAGAGAACTAGACAGTGTGCAGCGTAGAGCAGCTAAGTTTGTTAATAGGTGTTACGATAGGTTTACTAGTGTATCAGAATTAATACAAGAATTGGGATGTGAATCATTACCAGATCGTAGGTTAAAATACCGATTAAATCTGCAGAAACTTACAGCGGATAGGTTTACTGAAGATGTTATATATGCTTACTAATATATAAAATATTCTTGCGTATTATGCTAGATTTGGTACGATGCATAAGATTAGAGAGATAGATTTACGTAGCGGCAAATTTAAAATGTAATTTTTCCCACTTCCATAAGAGACAGAGAATATGCAGTATGACAAAAGGATAGGTAGGTTAAATATTTTTAGAGTAGTTTATAATAGTTTATAATTTTTAGAGTAGCTCTTGTTAGTTGCATATTTAGCATTTCCTGGTAGCGATTAATTGCTACTTGTTGTTAGAACACATTCACATGCTAGCCTATGGATGGCAATGAGGACAGAATGGGGGTGCTTGGGAATGATTATGCCACACCTCCTCGGTACAGTACACTGCAAGGTCTTTCGTCTCTCACGGGGAATTCAATGTGGAGAGGGTGAAGGTTGAAATACACGGAGAGAGGATGTAAAGATGCCTTCCGTAGGCATCGAATGGGGGCGTCTACTCGGAACCGAAATCGCAATTCTGTGCACGAAATCGTTAGATGGAAACGAAAAATGAATTTTAGTGAAAAAATTAATCTTCTAACCACAACCATTCACTCATAAATCAAAAATTAAAATAAGCAAAAGGTGACGCCCACCGAAAAAGCAGCTGTGATAACATTGTCGTCATTTTCCTCACGTCCTTGACTGCTTTCTGGGAAGGGAAGGGAGTGGAGGGGGGTTCGCGGAAGGTCTGCTCGCACAGATGCAGTCGCAACTGCTCCTATTGGCAGAGTCAGCTGTGTCCCCCCCATTGCGATAGCGCAAAGTAGCTTCGCGGACTCAGTTGTGATTGGACGAAGTCGATATACGTCAGAGGTTGAACCACGCCCACTTTTCCGAAAGGGTTAAAAACATCAGTATGGGATATATGAAGCAAGTGGTTAAAGAGGTTGAAAAATAAAATCTGAAAGCATTTACAGACATTAGCTGATAAGAACAAGGAGTGGAGAGCTGAGAAAGTCCAATCTTAGGATTAATGATAAATTTTAGGATGATGCTCAACTTTCTAAAAATTAACCGATGAAGACAATTTTTCAGCATGTCTGAGCTAAACTAATTGATTTACGAAAAAAAGACAGGAAAGAAAAACCAAAGCTCATTTAATTTACTGCTTCTCATAAGATATTGAAACCATTATCATCTTAAAGGATTATGGATTAAGAATAACGAGTCTTTCGTAAATAAATGCTTTAAGTAACTAAAAAGCTGGGCGGAAAACAATCTGAAAGTTTTCCTCCCAGATTCCGGGGAATAGAAGTGTCTGCCAGACTTTCACCCGTCTATTCCTCGATATGTGCCCCATACGTTGGCTAAGCAGTGTCGATTGTTAAAAGTTTGAACCATAGGGAATGAACCCTTCTTATTTTTTTAAATATTTAAAGGGCTTTGTCGCCGCGACCTCCAATCGTCTCTGCCTTCAGCCATTCTCTTCATTTCAGCATACGCGCTGCATACCATTTCCGTCGCCATAACTTTTAAATACGCAGTTCATGGTCTCCCTCTCAATTTTTTCCAAGAATTTTGCCTTCCAAAATATTTTGTGTGAAAGTGTCATGCCGGAGTCCGATGAGCTTAACTTCCCTTGTCTTTTAATAGTTTTCAATAGTTCTCTTTCTGTGTGAACTTGATTTAGCACTAGCTCATTTGTTTTTCTATCGGTCTACATAGTCCTTGATACTTTCCTCCAAAGCCACATGTCTGCAGCTTCAAGTTTGGAGGTTTCACTCTTTCTTAGCGTCCATGTCTAACATCTAAGTCTTACTTAAATTGGAAGACTTAAAATTCATCCTAAGGAGATCCCATTTGGTCACACGTAGCATTGAAGGTCACAAGCATACACATTCATTTGGTATATTTTCGAAGATTGTTTTTTTAGGCTCGTATATATTTCCACGACTTAAAAACACGAATAATAAACAGAGAGACGATACTTCATTACCGATCTCATTGTTACATTTGCATGAAATGACACTCGGTCATGCTGCAGTGATTAGCGGAAATATAGCAAAGGCCGCACTATGGACCACAAAAGGTCACATGAGGTCTTTAAGGCCACAGGTTCCCCAATATTAGTTGAATCGCTTCCATTCTAGGAAAAAGAGCTTTATCCAGAACTAGCAAGCATCAAATTCGTCGCTTTAAGCTAAAAAAAATATTACTCTTCACCTCACATAATATCCAGTAAATGTGATTTTCTCCACTAAATTCTCTTATTCGTGCAGTCGCCTTACGGCCGTCTCCTCTTAAAGTAACCGTCACAGTTATTACGAATTACATAAACTTGAAGTAAAAACAAGTCTCTTTAAAACGAGAATCTGCTGTTTTCATTTCGATTTTCTAAATGCCTCGCGACGCGGAGAGATAGACCCGCTATGAGCCTGAGGAAGTTGTCTACATATGTCGCCATTCGATCCATCGTAGCTTTTTTTTCGATACCGAATTATTTTCCCCCCACGTGATGCTTAGAACAGAGGATATCTTTTTTAATTTGGAATACAGACTGAATCCTCTACATTAATATGAAACAGATCTGTTTTCAGTTAAGTTACCTTTAATTTTTTTGGAAAGTGTTGCTGAGTCGGCCGCAGTAGACAGGTCAGTAACGCGACTGCCTGGTAGAATACTTACCAGCACTCAAATAGGCACCTTTCGGTTAGGCAAATGAGAATGTTGGTAGATTTGGTTGTTTAGTTGCTGACTACTTGGAAAAAAAGTCTATCAGTAGTAAATAATTTATTGCATTAGCTAGGCATTGATTTATGTGGAAAAATGGTAGTCAATCTGATCTTCAAGTTCCATGAGGCTAATGCTCATGACCCCAAAGTACCATTTGGATGGTGAGGTACCACGTAAACGTAGCTTTGAATTAAGCAAGACTGGACATCTTACGAACAACTAGCGGAAGGTCATCGCGCGGAAATCTCGGGGGATGGATCCATTTTTGTTTTTCGAAAATCCCCTTCGAAGAACGTATGAGATCCAAGATGCCCGCAACGTCGGAAAGACAAGATAATATTAAAATTGTAGGAATTCCTGCAATCCGGAGGGAATTGCGAGTGAGCCGCGAGCAAAAAACGGCGGATCGCCGATCTCGGCTCTTCTCTTTTCTCTCTCATCTGCGCGAGGACAGGTTCTTCGGAATGCCGTCGGCGGTTATGCCGCGGCACGTGGAATTGTCAACGATACGGTAGGCACACATGAGGACGGTACACAGCTGGTCAGGACAGCTGCGGATGGCCTTCGATACCCCTCGAAACATCCGAAGAAAGAACAAGACGCCTCCTATTTACGAAGAGAAATAACTTGCAAATCGACCGAATGTGTCCAGTGGAGACCGCGTTGCGGTACCCGAAGTATGCATTAAGTACCTAATCTCTCCGTTAAGTTGGACCACAAAAATGAAAATGAGGGTTAATAATTCCATAGACAAATGTCTCCTCTATTGAGTCAAGGAAAGCAAAAGGATATAAGCCCATAAGTCACGGTCTCCGGCGTTACTTGGTGGAACTTCTTCATGATTAATGAATGAGGTTCTTGGTTAGATTCCACACTTTTATTCTAAAACTTCGAACTAGGATTCTGCACCTAGGTCGAAGTTTTAGAATAAAAGTGCGGATATATGTCCAAGTCCTTTTCCGATTTTGCCCGCGATTATCCAACTGATTCTGGGATACACAAATTTAAACAGCTCGGGTTTCTTCTAGCCATATCTACCTTCCAGGCAACGTTAGAGCACGATATATCGTCTGTATATACGGTATCACACAATAACATGTGCAAAAGCTTATTCATACTGGTATGGAGATATTTCGATGTGAATTTAAAGTTGATAGTCAAATCCATACAATTCAAGGTCCAAATTGCTCTTACCTACCGAATTTGAAGGTAATGTTGGCCTTCGCCCGGTACTGTATGTTCTCGAATACTGTCTCCAGCTTCCGTCACGCCTCGTTTAGCTATATAACGCGATATTGCCAAGTTAGTTGGTAAATCGATGTTTTGACACTCTCGCTATGAACAATTTCTTATGTAATTCTATAGTGGAATCCTCACATTTGTTCTGAATTACCGAGTTAGTGGGTAGGTTGTCTTGCACCAAGAACATGCTGTCTTAGAACGATTTCTCCGACTGCCATGTCAGAGTACACAACATCATGCATAAACGATATCATTCGACTTTGCGATGAAAATAAATTTATGCTTTCGTTTTTGTGTAGTTATCCGCAGAGCGTCTTAAAGTCCGTACATCGCGTAGCTTATATTAATCGTTTTTGAGGGTGAGGTTGAGCCACGTCGGACATATGTTAGTCCTCGAACATGGTCTATGACTCCCACCACGCCTTGATATGCAATACTATTTGATTTTGTGCGATAATAAATTCGATATTGCCAATTCACCTCCCTCAGTAGCTAAGAACGACAAAATATCGCCTTCACGGAATTTGAATACCGCGCAAAATCCTATGGTATTCATCCACCTAGCTCCACGTTGAGATTGACTTGAGACTGGAAATTTCGGCAATCAAAAATGATCTCTAATTGCCAACATATCTCGATTAAGATATCACGCAAAATACTATGAGATATAATGACGTTTGTAATAATACAGCCCAAATAATTACCCATCCTTTACTTTATTTGTTACGTATTTCCAGCAGAGCACCCTGGGATCTTAATATTGCACTGTGGCTATGGTCAATCGCCCAATAATTAATCAAATTGGCTTAGTTTTAATGCCAACTCACCGAGTTTGAGGGTGAGGTTGACCTGGGCCGGGTACTGGATGTCCTCGAACATGGTCTCCGACTGCCACCACGTCTGGTTGTCGTTGTTGTTGAAGTCGGTGAGGTGGTAGGCCGGGTGGGCGAGGGCGGGGTTGCGGGCATCGCAAAACTCGCATGTCTTGCCCTCGGAGCCTCCGGCCCAGCCGCCGCTCCAGCCGCCGCCACCACCGACGCCAGTCTGCACGCAGTACCGCGTGGGTGCGTCCACGCCGCACGTGTTGGTCGCCTCCACCTCCGCCTTGAACGCAGCGTTCTCGAACGTCGGGATGCATCGCTGTTGGAACAACGAGAAAGAGAGAAATAAGCGAATGAGAACTATAAACAGTTGTAATGTAGGTATTAATTAGGTTTATTGATTTAAATGAACAACAGCAATATCTAATTTCCCTCACGTATTGACAATGCAATCAAGTCACTTGTTGAAAATGTCCGAAGACTGGGAAATCCAATTGCCAAATTAATGATGGAAAAGGATGACTCCGAAACCAGTTTTTCGATTGTCTAGGCAATCGAAAAACTGGTTTCGGAGTCATCCTTTTCCATCATTAATTTGGCAATTGGATTTCCGTCTTCGGACATTTTCATTCTAGCCAAATTAGAAGCTCGCATTATTTCATCTAAGTCACTTGTTAATTTAAAAGAAAACAACAATACCTATTTGCCTCACTTATGACGGTGAACAAAAAAACCCAAAACACCCTTCAAACGATGCACCGTCAACAACAGGCCCGGCACATTTCCAATCTTGAGCCACTTCACTTCTATGCACAACCTCGTCTTCCTCCACCTCTCTCTCCTCCTCCAATTATTTACCCACGCCTCTCCCGATTGGCCCCAACGTCACTTGGCACCCGATGTACGCCGAAGTCCTGCATTGTTGCTGTCCCGATTTTGCGACCACGTTGGGGAAAAACAATGCGCAAATGTTATGTTATACCAGGAGGCTTTCATTAGTGTGCTATGTAAAGCCCGTTTCATACTATACTTGAGCCAGAGCAAGGTCGAGGATACTCGTTAGTATTCTAGTTTTCCAGTTTCGCGTGAGCAGAACCAGTATCCTGGCTAGCAAATATGATCGCTATCATACTCGTTCAGCTACTTGATTGAGCTACTTGATTCAGTGCTAGTTTGCTATAAGCTCCCAGCAGGACCCAGTGGCCGACGACCAATCACGCTACGTTTCATTCGGGGTGCGATATTTTTTAGTATAAAATACTTCTTGATGACTAGCACGAGTTCAATGATCGCGTGAAACCACCTAAGACGGACCTACATAGGATTCATTGTAGATTCCGTCCTCATTATCTACTAGGTATTGTGCTGGAACATCGAGTGAAACAGACTTAAGAGTAATCTTATTCACTAACCACAATGGTCAGCCAAAAGAAAGTTGTTAGCACTCTCGTTTAAAAGTAGTTTCTTGCCATAAAGGATGATACTCGTGTCACAGTAATGGAAAATGAAATATAACTCAAATGGTTCTAAGTTTTATTTGAAAAACGCTTCTGGAAACAGAATTCTTGGGTAGAGAAGTGAGCATTGTCCCAATAGGACAATGGCGGGGATCGGGTTAGTGTGGTGGATAGAGTACTAGCCTACCATTCCGAGGCAAGCACATAGCCAGGGGGCCCCCTGGCTACGTGCTCGGGCCGCCCAGGCGGGGCTTCTGGGGAATCAGCCGCCCTAAATATTTTGCCACTACTTTAGTTGTTCTGATTTTAACGGCATGATAATCCGGATCACATTGCGCACAATATAAGCGTTAATTGTCTTGAAAGGTGATCAATAGTTTGATGCAAGTGTGTGGTGTATATTGTTCTTTTCAATCTGACATGCATGTATGCGTTGAATTTCTGTTATGGGGCCGGTCAAATTAACCTCTTGATAACAATATAAGCAGTGAACTTTACCAGTGAGAAAAGATAGGAATGGGCACCTTGAAAGTAAATACCAAGTTCAGAAAATTAAGGGAAGAGATTTGTCACACTAGGAACCGCATGGGCAAAGCTGATATGTTTCAAGTTACGCTACACTAGACTTAGCCCCCCCCCCCCAAGGCAAATTTCTTGCTACGTGCTTGCTCCGAGGGGTCCGGGTTCGAATCCTGGCGGATTTTTCATAAGTTCATTTTTCTATAGTGCCTTATGGAGAGCACTTCGAGTACAGTACTATGTCACGTCCGTATGGCACGTTAGGCCGTGGTCTAGTCGGCGCCTTACGTTGAAGTCGGATTTCTCTCCACCCTACCTCCCTAACTCCGTTCACTGAAAACTCCTATCCCCCGCCCAGTTATCCACCTATCCTCTCTGGCGCAAATGGCCTATTTTTGGTCGCCTCCCTCGATTGCCATCAAGACAAAGTCCGTGGTTCGAACCACGAATAGATCTATTCCCGGTCCAGAAAACCTTTTTCCTGCTCCAATATTTAACGAATTCGATGGGAATAATTGGTTCTATGTAGTTAGTAAGGTACAAACTTCCCTCCAGAGTGATCCGGGTTTCAATCCTAGCAGCGCCAGAGATTCTTCATTGATATACCTGTCCATACTAGAGCGCTGTCTTGGAGGTCAGTGCTTTTTTCGTCACATGGGAGGTTGAACCGCGTACCCCTTTGTGGATTTTACGGAGAGCAGACTAACACCAACACTCCACCTACCCTCCACCCTTCCTCCCTTGCCAAAGTATCCTCTTTGTGCATACTGACCACTCACTGTCCTTAGGGGCCACAAATATATTAATGCTGATTTTACAGTTTTTAACCCCCTTCATCCCCTCCTTAAACGTTCAGTAATATTCTCTAATACTTCCAAAATTAAATTACGCAACGCTACCAATGACCCCTCCCTCTCTCGTGACCGATAAAACCTCCCAATGATCCCTTATAAACGATAAAAAACATTTATTATAGATGCCATTTTTATTTCTCAGTATTTCTATTCACTTACTAATTAATGAGTATCATAATTATTTTTTTAGCAAGAAATGAGTATCATAACTATTTTTTAGCAAGAAATATAATTATGATATAACCAACTTTCAGCGTTACAAAAGACTGGACGCTCCCTCCTGATTATAGAGCATTCTAACAATTGGCCCGACCCTCCCGTCCCTCTAGCGTTACGTCATTTGTGGACGACCCCTTAATGGACCTTAATGTCTCAAATTACTTTCAGCTGTCGGTCGCCTTCCCTAGTAACAATAACAAGCAACCCAAAGGTCAACATGGGTGGCGAGATCTAAGGATATTGGTGAATGAAAAACTATGTTAGCAGTTGCGCTATATGCGTAGACTATATCCGCAGATAGGAGGAAAATCATGATGATCAGAGAGAAAACGTTAAGGTATTATCCTCAAGGTATTCGCAAATGCGCGAGTCAGGGAAAACAAACACATTAAGTTACATACGTATTTTTTTAACATTAACATTTGCGTAAGTGGTGATCTTGGTACCGGCATTGATAATTTAACTGTTGTATATTTTAGCCCAACAGTTGATTTATCTTAATTTGTCACTCCTTACCACCGTTATTATGTAGTTTGAGGGTGAAAATACATATTTTCAGCGAGAATCAAACCCGAGTGATTTGATTTTCTTTTTAATTTAACTTTGGCGTGGAACCTTCTTAACTGGACAGGTCCCCGAACAAGAATTTACAACTGCAGAGCGACACTTTCCGTTACTGAATAGTAGTTGATTTTTACTAACTCGATATTAGGAACTATATTTAGTTCCCAATTTAAATATTTATCAGTTGGATTCAATATCCTCCTCGCATGCTTTAGATGAGTCCTAAGAGGTGAGAAATAACATCTCCTCCCTTTCACTTTTCCTTTGGAGCACTTTAACATGATTCCTTTCGGTACATGCTAGAACTTTGAGCGCGGTGTTGAATATAACGGTGGCGGCGTGGTTAAGTCCTCGCCTGCGGGTTCGAATCCCGCCTGAGTGGGTTTTTTCACCACTCAGGACATGGATGTGTGTGATTGTACGTTGTTGATTGTTAAATACCCCGATGTAAAAGGCCATAGGTGCTGTTTTCGGTGGTAGTGGAAAATAAATAAAAAATAAAAATAAATATTACAATTTCTAATGTGACGTAAGTCATTGTCCATGAAGTCACCATTTTGTGATCCAAAATTTGTGCGTAAATGTGGGCCGGAGTTAGGAGTAAACGCATTCAAGCTCCAACCCAGATCTACAAACTCTGGGCTTGTCTCAACTCCGCACGGTCATTACATTTTAATTGAACTTATTGTTAGGTGAGAAAGAAGGGAATTTCAGTTGTTCAATTCACTACTCTCGATTGCAACAGTCAGCGTTATGACGATTATTCTGGCAAAGGGTACCCTAACGGAGTTCATTGTATATCTACAGTTCCACTAGTTACCCTGCGAGCCGCTACAAGGGCGTGTGGCAGGGAACTTTACATTCAACGACAGCGTAAACGCGAGAGAAATATACGTGTCCTTGCCCCTGAGCGATTATCACAAAAAATTAATGATATGCCCATCAATTTTCGGCCTCGTTAGTGATTATAGGGAACAGAATGCTGGTAGTATGAACTAAGGATCAAAGACGGTACCTGGCCTCAGGGAACCCTCAGCCGCCCGGGCTGGAAATTCCTGATCCTCCTGGTTTTTCGCCATATTTGTTTTTAACCAAGCATCAAAGTGATTGATGAACGAAAATGGAACTGGACTTCAAGCGTAGAGCAAACGGAAAAAAGCGAGTCTGCTGCGAAGAAAAAAAAAATGATAATGCAGAAAAGATCTGTGAGATGGAGACGAGACCCGGAAGTGACGCGCGTGAATTTCGCCTTCGATTTAAACCTTGAACTGGATGAATAAGGTCACGTTCCGTCCACACCACCCTTCGCTCGGAAGACGCCGATCGCGACTCGAGTGGCAGACAGGTCGAGATCTCGGAGAAGAACATGCGTTTTTGATCGCATTATTCTCCACTTTCGCACTCGACGTAACGGATACCACCGCACGTCAAGGCGTTCACTCAAAAACCATTTAGTTGCACGAGGGATCTGGGGAAATCTTGGGGATAGGAGCTGCCTGACACGGCCGGGAAGATAAGGGCGAAGAATCGAGGAGAAAAAGTTGCGACAGGTGTAAAGGCTGAGGAGATAAAAGACTTGTACGAAAGATGAACGACTGGAGCAAGTCATAGGATACTTATTACATGACATATACCTGATGTAATGGAAGATTATAATTTTCAGAAATTTTCGAAGAAGCCACGCAATCCCGAAGGTACTCAGAGAGTCTCTACTAAGGAAACAACACTCTTGAGTTTCTGAATCGGGAGAACGACAGTTGAAGAGGAACCATTTGCGAGGCTAACATTTCTGTTGTTACCGAACATCATTACCATCTCAAATACTTGCCACCCAAAGTCAAAGTCGTAGTACCTCTTCATACAGCATACTACAGTGTTACGGGTAGATTTATCGATGGTTCCTGCCAACAAATTCCAACCGCTGGAGGCCATGTCTAACCCTCCCACATCTCCAACACTTCATTTTACTCCTTCTCTATATTTCATTCTCTAGTTACGCTTGCCTTCATTCTATCTAGAATTCCTTTTCCCTTTCTTACCTTCCTCCTACTTTCCTCCTTTCTTATACATTCCGTTCCCCCTCAGAACACCTTTCATCCATTCTTTTACCTACTTCGAATTTCTCTTACCAACTTCCTTTCCTCCGCTACCAAGCTTAAAAACCCCTCATTAGTCTTTCCACCATCCAGGTTACTTTTTAATTCTTCACAGTACTCATATGAGGAAAGCCACCAATATGCATTCATCTACTGCCGAAAAAATTAGTTTTACAACTCATACAAACCTATGCTCCACATTTTAGCAAGCGAACATAGGTACGTGTTCATCAGAAAATGGCTTAGATGACATACACCAGACAGAAAGACAAAAGAATAACACATCAATAAGCGATAAAAATTTCGTTTAATCAAGTTCTTGAAAGGCAGCGAACGATCAGTTTGAAGAATCGTTGGGAGATATTTATCATTCTGCCCTCCCGCCATAAGTCCGAAAATGCCACAAGAAATGTGAACCGCGAGAAATTAGCGTATTGATAAGTAACGAAAGAAAACCCAAGACGATTCGTACCCACTTTCCAATCATAAAATGTCAAGTTATATTAATCGCTGCTGTTCATGGTTACAGTCGCAGTTACGGTGAGATATTATTGCAATTAAATCGCTCCTCTCATGTTTTTCAAGAGATGGCCAATGACAATTTTTATAAAGATGACGTATGAAAATGCGTGTTGATAACATAATTTCCCGAGACAAGGTAATTATTTTTGCCTAAAGTTCGACATGCGTGACGTCACGCGCAGAATATGACAATCACAACAATATAATGCAGACGACAAAGACGAATTAACGATTCGTGTGATGCATTATCCAAAAGCCCGTTTCTCTCATTTCTCTCAATTGTTTTCCCCTTCCTCACGCGATTGGCCCCGACATCACTTAGAAACCGATGTTTGCTTGAGTCCTACATTATTGCCGCCTCGCTTTCCCGACCACGTTGGGGAAAACAATAGAGAAAAATGGCGGCCCAAATGTTATGTTATTATATGACGGTAGGCTTTAAAAACATAGAGTGATGGTTAAGAATACGCCGACTGAGAAGCCACAAGAAAAACAAGAAGAGATAGTAGAATCAACATGCGTACAGCCGAATAAAAAGCACCTCAACTTTTAAAAAAATCTTTGGTATTCTCTACCTACTGTTTAAGTGCAGCTGATCCCATTTCCCAGGCATGAATTTTAAGCTGCCGTCTCCTTCCCTCTCATTTCAAAGCGTTGTGAAGATGGAATCGTGTATCAGATAGACCCGCGAGTGGCCACCAATAGACCAGGCGCTCGGAGGAACAGTTTGTAAGTCAACGGGCCTAACTCATCTATATCATGACTTTTTACTAACCCATAACACTCAGGGAGAATAGCTTTCCAATGAAATTGGAATCCGGTATCATGCCTCAAATATAAGAAACATTCATTTTTTAGAATAAAAAACTTTCGTCCTAATTTCCGGTTTACGTACATCTCCGTACGTAGTAGCATTTAGCTGTCTTTAGGACAGCGTCGTATTCCAAACTCTTCAGTACCTGTTCCTTCCTGTAACTTCCTTCAGTACCTGCTTCCGATATCTCATTTGGAGGCCTTCCATTGCCATTTTTCCTTTTTATATGTTCCTGAAAGACTGTCTTCTCAGATTCATTTCTCCGGATGTGTCTGCTGAGACTGACCCGTCTTCAATATAAAGTGTACAGATGTCTTCTCTTTTCCCCTGATAGTCTTAGAATTCCTTCATTTTGAACGCGGTTATTCAACTTTCACTTCATCAATCTTCTGTAATATCACACTCCAAATGCTCTACAACCTGAAAGGGATCATGAGTATCATAATTCATAGTTTTATTTCGGACTAGCAAGAGTATGCTCTTCATATTTTTCTCGGTGCTCTCTCGTAAGATCCGTCGAAAGTTTCAAAGAAAATGAATTGCAAATCCTCAAGTGTTTCTTTCTGAATGGCGCAGGCTAAACACGATAGAAAACAGCGACACTACTGCAATATAAGGAACTGATAACACCCGTGTCGTGACATTAAAAGTACATTTCATATACGAACAATTGAGGTTAAATAAACTTACATTGCAAGCTCGTGTCATGTAACGTAGAGAAAAACCTTAATGTTTAGCTGTAGGTACTGAATAAGGCAAAATTAATAAGCCTTTGCTTCTTTTCTGAGTACACGAGATTGCTTTAGCTGAAAATCTACATTCAAAATTTTACCCTGAGATTCGTCACAAGGCGTGTATCAGGGGGTGGTAGGTAACAAGCCTATAAATTGAGTTTTAGCTGAAAAAAGTTTGTTGATAAATACTGAAGCATGACCTGTAACGTGTTTAAAGCTTTAACCTTGTGTGCGTTGGAGTTATGTAGCATCCAAGGGAAGAAAGAATTCTTGTACCCCACAGTTCTCTACATTTTTCACTTCTCTTGGACCTACCAATGTAATGTGGGGGTACACATAGGTACACAGTGTTAAAAACGCATTCGTAAGATCTGAATTTTGTGATTAACTTGAATATTGTTTTTTACAAAATGCACTGCTTTTCTTTCCATGCTAATCAGTCCCCGAATGAAATATTTGGTCATTAGATCCAAAATTACTACATACACTAGACCAGGCTTTAAAAGTGTGAAATAACATATGCCCATAGCTTTTCCAGCTGAACAGTTTCCCACAATAGGGAACATGCACTATTTTTTTATAACTCTTTGAATGTGAAGTTTGTTAGCTAAAATGTGCTTGGCGAAAATTTTGCTGAAGAATTAAGTTGTGTTACAAAGATATTACTCTTTGAAAATTGTAAATTTTCGGCAGCTTAAAAACACGACGTCATCGCATGACGTCACGGCACAGTATCACTATGGGCGTTGTATATCTGTTTATGCGTGGAGGTAAGTTGTTAAATGAATACTTGGTGATAACGCATGTATTTATCTCATTTGTTTATTGCAATAAACGATTGTTTTTCGATTTTTTATTTACGTAGTATGGATGGTAACGAGCAAATCGTCCATAAAGTATATAATACCTATTTAGTGCCCAAGAATTTCAACTACGTCTATGCAATCGCTGGTTTTTTTTTAAGAAGAACGCCGCCATAAGGGAGTCAACCAAATGAAATTGTCGGGATGTGCTTTTTTAAGTATTTTTTCAGTCATCGTTTCGTTCGAGAAACCTCTAAACACACTTCGTTTTCTTTTAAAAATAAATATCTATCTCCGTAGCAATATGGAACTTATACCGTGCAGTGACGTCAGAAGGCGTTTCTAGTCACGTGACTTTCGTCAATTTCCGGGAACATTTTAATATCATTTAATGATCTTTGTGGTGGGCGTAGAAAAATTTGGCTTATATATGAAAATTGGTGAGAAAATTTCGCATCAAGTACATCATTAATCTTCGAGAAACAAATTTCATGGATATTCCCCATTCGTATGATAAGTCCCAGTCACTTCAGCGCTGACCACGAACATTTCGAATAGGATTCCCCCATGATGGAATTGAAATTCTTAGGAGGAAAAATTATAACTGTTACCACAGACGATGATCATGATATATTCACTAGTCATCTGAACTTAGATAGGCACTCCAGTAAAGTTAGTTTGTTTCCGGCTTTGGTTTTGCGCAGAATGGGAGAAAAATCTTCGAGACAGGGAGCGTTCGGGCGTTGCTTTGGGAGTTGTTATGAAGAGCATGAGAGAGAAGAGAAAGGCTCCGGAGAAAGACGAGGAGAGAGTCGAGCAGTTCTGGAAGAGGTGAGATCGAACGCGGCGATTAGAAGGCATTCCTTCCGTGGCCCCCCGATGCATAATGGGAGGAGAAAGGGGCAGACACTCCCCCGCTCACCCACGCCCCTTTGCATTCCCACCCCCCACCCCCAGGTTAAAACCCTCGGAAGGAGAAGAAATGTATGCAAAGGGGGCTCATAACATTACAGACGAGCTTTCGGAGTCTCCTCGGAGATGAGATGAGATAGATGGATGGACGGATAGGGGGAGAGGAGGGCATCGATGCAGTTCGATTTTTACCGAGTCGGCAGGGAACCAACCGCATTCATGTCCTTCCCGGACCGAGATGGTTGGAAGATAAGAAGGCTATGGGTTCGAGGAGGAAGAAGAGTAGCTCTCTCGTTCCTCCGCGTCTCGATTTTGAATGGGAGGAGAAGACGGCAGTGGGCAAAGACGGATCTTCTGGCTCGAAGCTGTCGTGAGTCGGCTGGCGCGTCGTTTCCACGTGCATGACGAGACGTTTCGACCGCCACGCATCAGGCCTCTTCCGGCCTCGCTCGGAGCATAGGCAGATTTAGAAGAAGGTCATGATCTGCATGGAAGCCGCCGATGACACCTAGTATACGCTTTTTCATACAGAATCAGGAACGAAAACTCCAATTTTTCATGGTAATATTTTATATTCATCAGGTGAATAGATATTTTTCCGAGTAAATCTACGTTTTCATGTGGCCGTTTTTGCGTTGCGTTGCCGCTGCGTTGTGCGGCAGGAAAATACCCTGTTTTCAAGTCACCGGCAACGCACCAAAACATATGACGGTGATTAGCAGTGGTATAGGTGATAATCAGTAGCGAAAGAATCACGTGACGAACAAATGAGACAGGCAGAATGCGTTGTTCCTCGCTCTGACGCAGCTGCGTCAACGCGGGCGTACGCAGACACAACTTCACGCCAGGTATTACCATTATAAAAATACATTTAAGGGAAAAAAGGTAACTATTTGTCTAACAACACGTGAAATAAACTGTTTTTAAAGTGTAATACAGACTTCAGATCTTTTAATTCATCGGATAAGGAGTTTCAGAGTTTTGCTCCGGCACCTTGGTAAGAATTTTGAAAGGTTGCATTGCGGGGACCTGGATAGTATAGATATTGGGATGAGGATCTAGTTTCTATTGTTAGGGCAGACGGTGAGACAGGGAAGATGTTTAGGAGATATTTCAGGTTGTCTGCTGCTAATATAGAGCAAAGTAGTGAAGGATTTATGAGAGAAGAATTAAGCAAACATGAAAAGGTTAGCAGGATAGGGGAGTCGAATGAAGAGTTTCGTCAAACCAATCAAATGATTGACGATTCGTGATCATGATAAACGGATGCATAAAAAATTAAGACGTCCACATAAAATGTTATGTTGTCTGTTAGAAAGGAAGATGGATTACAGAATATGTATTTGCATACACTATTTTTCATCCAGAACAAATCGTATTTTTTAAGTAACTCGTGCACTATTTTATTCGATAAGCTGGCATGCTCCCTTACCCTGGAAACATCAAGGATGCCTATCCATCTCCTGCCTCTCTCCCTTCAATGCGATATTATACATTACAGTCAGCGACTTATTCCCAAATACTACCTCCCCCATCCTTCCTTTTCTACCATCATTGAATTTCTACCAAGCCTCCTTACTTTCTCCACAATTTATACACAACTTCGTTCCATTGACATTTATTTTATTGATGGGATGAAAACATTCTTAAAAATTATGTAACGAGGTAGGCTACAATTGATAGAGTCCGGTTTCATTCACTATATGTCAACTGAGATTAAAAATTCAAAGAGAGGAGTTTGAGGGCAAAGATCCCTGGAGAAAACAATTAGGAGGTAGGGATTTTCCAACGACAATCTTGAATCTGTTTTCTTTCTTCGTTTAGCGGCTTCCCCTAAGAATACATTCATTACGACGGCAGGCTTCACCTATTTGATACGGAGAAGAATTACTCGATACAGAGATGTATTACGTCCAATTATCATGAAAAGGTTC
Source organism: Platycnemis pennipes (assembly GCA_933228895.1). Classification (NCBI taxonomy): domain Eukaryota; kingdom Metazoa; phylum Arthropoda; class Insecta; order Odonata; family Platycnemididae; genus Platycnemis; species Platycnemis pennipes. The sequence goes on along the minus strand of OW121851.1, from coordinate 112,452,432 downwards.
AACAATACTTCATCCTTCAGGCGATTTCCCAGACATGAAATTCCTCAGGATAAGTAAATTAGACACGCCAAGTCGGTACTCACAATTTGGATAAAAGGGTAACGCTCAAATAATCAACCGCAGCTGAAGAAAACGTCGAGGAGTAAGGCAATATGAATACAATCGATGCTTAATCACAATAAACAACAGACACCGATAAAGCGCAATAACATGTGATAGAATACATTTAACAGATTTCAAGCATTCAAAATTACATTGATACATATTCGTAATCAAGAATACCCCCGAATGATTTTAAATCACACTTTAAGTTCGCAATAAAGATTGTTCCACGATTCAAGGTTCAAGGCCTATGTTCGATTTTCAAAGCTTTCTACACTTGAGGGCCTTTCTATCAATGTAAGACTTATCTCATATGCTTCTCCTTCTTCCTGACCATTAATGGTGTTTGGCAATCACAGGCTGCATTTCGGTTTCGTTTGTTGCCGTGTTTAGTAGACTCCTGTCCATTGCTAGTCTAGCCAAGCACTATCCAATATACTGTATAGCCAAGACATTTTAAGTAACCATTCTCATATTTTGCCTTCGACCTTCCCGCCTATTAACTGTCAAAGTGGATATATGGTGTTCCGCAGGGTATGTTCCAGACATACAGATTTTCTACTTTGAATTATTACGGAGTTCTCGTATTTTTCTGATTTCATTATCATACATCCATATTGCAATTATAAAATGCCAATAATTTTTACTCCAGTGTTCACAGATATCTTAGTACATACTGGAATATGAATAGATTGCCGAAGCCAAATTTCCGACATATTTGAATAATAATCATACTAGCACTTCCTCATTTATCTTCCTTTTCACTCAACTTTCTTCCATACCAACATCTTAAAGCCATTTGTAATTCTATATTCTTTCCTTAGGATCCGTTCCGTTTCAAAATTAATAAAAGAATTAGGGTGGGAATCATTATCAGAGCGTAGGTTAAAGTACAGATTAAATCTATTAGAGAAATTTCAATCGGATAGCTCTACTGAAGATGTTAGGCACATATTAAAAAAAACCAGCGTATTATGCTAGATTCGACCAGATAAATAAGATTAGAGAGATAGATTGTCGTACCGATAGATTCAAAATGGTATTTTTCCCCCGTACTATTAGAGAACAGAATTGGCAGCATAGCAAAGGGATAGGTAGGGGAAATATTTTAGAGTATTCTATAGTGCATGATGCATGTATTAAGCCATTAAATACTATATATACTAACAATCAAGTTGCATGAGACAATATAGTTGCTTGTTTGCATGTTAGTAGGGCATGCTTGGTGATCTTCGCCCCCTGACACACACCCTTGCGGTGGCTTTCAGGGTATCGTGTAGATGTAGATGAAGGTCTACGTTCCAGCACAATAAGTAGACACGACTTCACGCTCCATACTAGACTTTCCAACACCCTTTTCTTTACGTTCCTACTCAACAACCCAGTCATTAGTTCTCGCTCACGAGAAAACGACTCTCTTGCCAACACTACTCCCCGTAGAACGTCGATGCTGCTATACTCTTATTTCCTCCAGCACACGAAAGTCCCCACCAAATTACATTCAGCAGGCATGAATAAAGCCAAGTGAAAAGAAAATCATTTTCATGCCGATGAAGTGATGGATGAGCAGGAGTCCCAAATTACCCCTCGGTAGGAAGCATTCCTGGCCAAGTAGCGAGGGAAAGATACTCTCCGGGCTTTCACGTATTCCGAGGGAGACATTATGGACGATAGGATGGATGGGTTCAAAGATTATACGATTCTATTAGCTCGCGGCCACGCACAAGAGTAATAGGCGTAGATCTCGCAACTAATTTAAATGTATATTCGTAGGCGACCTCGCTCGGCTCCATGGTATTTTCAGCCAGTTCTTCACGTCCCGTTCAATCAATCACGCGGTGTGGAATTGTGCCCTGGGTACAAGGCGTGGAATCGACCGGTTTTGGGGCTCCGAGCAACACCAGAGATCCAGATATCATAGATTGATTGGGGCTATTCATGAGAAAAAAAGATGGATTGAGATCAATACGCTCCTTCCTTCCTCCCAATCCGGCGTTGAGATTAAATGGGTCCTCAGCGATATAGAATTCGCTTCCTTTTTCCCAAGTGTTTTCTGAACAACGCGCTTAAGGATCATGACCCAAATTCAAAAGTTCACGGACTAGCCGCGAAAACTTTAGCGGCGTTTCCCGCTGAAATGACACAATAGCGGATATTCCACAGATAAAACATCATTCGCCTTGACCGGGACTGGAACCCGGACCCCCTGATTTCCGGCTAGGTTCTCTACCTGTTTTCCACAGAGAAAGAGGACGTCTTGGCAGCTCAACTGTAGAGCACCTGGCCGGAAATCAGGGTGTACGGGTTCGAGTCCCGCTCAAGTCGAATGATTTTTTTGCCGTATCTGATCGAGTTTGGAAAATAAAAACACCCGTATTTTTCAGTTTTTTGATCCGTCAATTATTTCTCGAGTTATAAGCAGCAAAAAACTGATGTTTTTAACCCTTTCGGAAAAGTGGGCGTGGTGCAACCTCTGACGTCATTGACTTCGTCCAATCACAACTAAGCTCGCGAAGCTACTTCGCCTTATCGCGAGGGGGGGAACACAGCTGACTCTGCCAATAGGAGCGATTGCTACAGGGTTTGTGCGAGCAGATCTTCCGAGAACCCCCCTCCACTCCATTCCCTTCCCCTAAAAGCAGTCAAGGACGGAAGGAAAATGACGTCAGTGGTATCAAAGCAGCTTTTTGGTGGGCGTCACCTTTTGTTTGTTTTAATTTTTGATTTATGAGTGAATGGTTGTGGTTAGAAGATTAATTTTTTCAATTAAATTCATTTTTCGTTTCCATCTAACAGTTTCGTGTACAAAATTGCGATTTCGGTTCCGAGTAAACGCCCCCATTGTAAATATAAGATGAACATGCCTTGAGCTTAAATTATGTATTGATCGAGTATATGAGTGAAGAAGTATAAAGCAATATTGTATGTAACTGTACCCTAACCCTGCACAAGATTAATCACACCTGAGCAGCCGGCGCAACTACAGGTAAGGGTAGAAGGGGCTGTGGGGTGAACAGGGAACTTAGGCTACAGTACTAACAATAAGAGAAGATGGCCGAGATTTTTGATTAGCATTATTTTGATGTGTGCTTCGACTTCTAGGTCATTAGCAGAGATTTTTGAAATACCATTTGGATGATAACAGCTGAACTACAATGTCAGCAGAGAAGTCAAGGCAGGAAGCATACGAATCAAGCAGCTAAAGGAGATTGATGAAGATAAAGTGGATCGACCGAGTAACAAATGAAGACGTCTTAAGAAGAGGTAAAGAAATTTGCTGGAAACATAACAAAGAAGTTGGGGCTACCTGAGTCGGCCACATCTTGAGATATGGTGGCCTGATGAAGGTAGTAGTCTACATCCCCATCCACACGATACCCTGCAAGCCACCGCGAGGGTATGTGGCAGGGGGTGAAGATCACCAAGGAGAAAGTCTAGGGACCTAGTCTAGAAAGATCGTAAAAGAGAGGCCTCTCATGAGATGCATGGAACAAGCAGTGAAGGATGTGAACGAGAAAAACTGCGTTAATATGAAGAGGTAAGTTGTAAGGAGAATCAAGTGAAGAACTGCATCAAACCGATCTTGCTTGACGGTTAAAATTGCGGGCTTCAGATGATGATTATGATATCAGGGTTAGGTCAGGTCACCATATTTACATTTTTTGCGTACGAAACATTTATATGTAAGCACGTCCTAAAGATCCATCGACTCAGGAGGACTAGTAAAGTTTCTTTGTTCCGTTATTTAACATCAGTATCTCTTCGGCCAAATAATTGAAAATAAAAAGTTCATTCTTAGTCACTGCGGCTCAAGGTACGGTCATAAAAACTTAAGGAAATGAGAGCATAAAATCTTGTGCAACGTTCCTGCTCTCCGCTGTACTATCTGAGATGAATTAGATTTTCAAAATTAAGAATGAATTATACAAGACGTAACAAGAATTTTAACGGAGTTATATTGATCAAGAGAATATCTCATGTACAGAAAAGATCATTGCAATTTACGTCATGACAATTGTCTCGAGGAAACTAGAAGCATTCGGATGGGTATTGCCAACACTAGTTTTGAACTGAGACTGCATTATTTCAGTGAATTTAAAGCTGACCCGTTGGCCGATTGACATTGGGAGTACTATAAGATAAAAAAGTACTTTTGAGGACATTAATTATCCTCTTGTGTAATGACTTCATTCGATGCTGAAATACGATTTACAGACAAAAAGGAAAGATAAATCATCCGCATCTTTATTTAAAACAATGACGTCATGTTTCAAAATCTTTAGCTAGTCACTATGGATTCAACCAGCAAATTAAAATGATGTCCACAAGGGGCATTTATACTCCCAAACACAGGAATGTGTCAGATTCAGAGTATCTTAACAGATTCAGAGGCGAGTAAAATCCCTTTACCAGGACAGCGGATAATAATATATTTTTCCGTACCGACGTGTTTCCTTAAAGGTTCCGGACGAAGAAAATCACGAATAATAGCTGTTTAAAGTGTCGAATAGGCCTGTATTTGAACTCACGCGGACCATATTTGCAATCATTATCTGCAAACACTCTTTCCTGGGTATGAATTGCCTATTGAATATGACCTTAACCCAGCGCTTTACTCTAGGGACTTATGCAATATATTACGGCTGCGGTACTGAGGTTGGTAAATTTCTAACCTGCAAACCAGAAAGACTCGGGTTCGAAACCTGTCAGTGGTATGAGCCTTGATCTTATATTTGGGTTAAAGATGAGGTTAAACGGCGCGATATAGCCGTAGGCATTGGGTATGTAAAATACTACGTATTTACAATAAGGGAATTCAAACTATAAGTTTGAATTCCCTTACTCTCTAACAAATATGGTAGCGTCAGGTACTCCCATAGCCTAGCACGTAGCCAGGGGGGAGGGGGGCGGCTACAGCCCCCCGAAATTTTTACCAATAATTTAACTGTATTGATTTTAAATAAAGGGGAATGAGCTCTACGGCCTCTTTAAATCAACAGTTCAAAAGGGGGTCTCCAATGGCCGTAAAATCTTTTGGCACCACTCGTCAAAACAAAAAACCTCTCCACCAGAATACCCTCCTGTGGTAGTTTACGGGAATTTTACTTCCTCGCCAGGGACTACCACAGCCACACACGCACCGCCCGAACCTTTACAAGGCTCTAGGGACCCTCTAAGGTAACCTTGGGTTGTAACCTGGGATCCTTCACTTACAACCTCGTGTTGCAAGTGAATTCCTTCCCTTCAGCTCGCTGAAGAGGGCCACTTTGTGGTCGAAATACGCGTATCCGACGCCCACCCTCGTTCATTTGTGTTAGTGTTTGCGTAATTTTGACCACGCTCTCTCTGATCGGTTCTTCCAGAAAAATTGTGCCCAAGTGTGTGTGAGTGAATGTGTTGATTGATACCCAAGCTACCTTAGCGAGGTCATTTCAGCCTCGCGAAGGATACCATCTGGGTGGTGTGCGTGGTCTGTGGTGGTCCCTGGCGGGAAAGTAACATTCCCGTAAACCACCACAGAAGTGTGATTGTGGCAATAACCCGGGATCCTTAGTAGGGTCCCATCAGCTCTACGAAGTATCCCAGGTTACAACCCGAAGTTACCTTAGCGGGGTCCCTACAGCCTTGCAAAGGTTTCCATTCGGGAGGTGCGTGTGTGGCTGTGTTAGTCCCTGGCGAGGAAGTACATTCCCGTAAACGACCACAGGAGGGTATTCTGGTAGAGAAGGTTTTGATTTGACGAGTGGTGCCAAATTTTACGGCCATTGGAGACCCCCTTTTCAACTGTTGATGTATTGATTTTAACTGAACATGATAATCCGGATTACACTACATATAATGTAACTATAACACTAAGTGTCAAGTGTCTAGAAATGTGATCACTACTTTGATGCATGAGTGTGGTTAATAATTATTATTTTCAATCTGATATGTATCTATGCGTTGAACTTCTGTTCTGGGGCCGGTCAAGTTAACTGCTCATACCAAGGTAAGCAGAAAACTTTACCAGTGGGAAGAGATAGGGATGGGCACTGTGAAAGTAAATACCAAGCACTTAAAATTAAGGAAAGAGATTTTCAGCATGTCAGCACCGAACAGGTAAGGCTGATTTGTTTCTAGTTACGCTACACTAGACTTAGCCCTAGAAGTAAATTTCTGGCTACGTGCCTGCCCATAACTATGATTACATTTTATCATCTATCCTAACATAGCCTAAACCATAACCCTAATGCTAACAAAACACTCATGTCAAAGTTGGGATTCGAACCCGAGACCTATGAGTTGTCAGGGCGGTTCTGAACCAACATCAGTTACTGGCCGACTCAGCCGTCAGGACAATTTAAAAAAATAACACAATAAAACACAAAAAAATTAGTAATCCAGGTTCAATTCCATGCAGGTCTCTTTTAGGCTTGGATCGAGAGGAAAGATCCCATGAATAAGGCTCGCTTCCGCTCGTTAAAATCAGCATAGTTGGCAGCGCCGATTATGAATGGAGGAGAGATTTCGGAGGAGAGTCCGAGAGACGAGACGGGCCGCGCGACTCTTGGATAGACAGATAGATACGTCACGGCCCGTGGTCAAGACGCTCTCCGCTCTGACCTTTGAACCGAGGCAATGGAATGTTTGATAAGGAGGTCCGAGATGAGGACAAAAGGTGCAACGTCCTCTTCCCGTTCGCCAAATGGAAAGCGAGTGACGGCGACACTTATTTAAAGGCCTGCGGAAGCGACGCTGATTCCCCTCAACATTATTCTCGATTGCTAACTTCCCTCGTATTTACATCTGGACTCGGAATCACATCTGGAAATGTTGTAGTAGTGGAAGGATTAGGATTTTAGGTACCCCGATTCTTAACGTTATATCGCGGAGTCTATCTAAGCGGTTCACAATCTTTTCCCGCCAATGCCACACTAAGTATCTCATCATCATCATCATGAATTCAAAGACCGCGAACTGGCCGCGGAAACTTACATTTTTCGATTTTTCAAAATTTCGACTTAATTTTAAGTTTCCGCGGCCAGTTCGCGGTCTTTGAATTCGTTTAAGTAAGCACCTTAGTGTTTAAAATTCGGCTTAACCTCGTGGACAGTGGCGCCTTGCGCACGACTACGGCTGCATTGTGACATGATATGTCCCGCAGTCCGTTAACACCTAGTTCCTTTAAGCCTCGTTGATTTTCCACAGAGAAAGAGGACGTCTTGGTAGCTCAAATGGTAGAGCACCTGGCCGGAAATCAGGGGGTCCGGGTTCGAGTCCCGGTCAAGGCGAATGATTTTTTCTCTGTGGAACTTCTTGCTATCATCATCATGGATCAAAAATCCTAGTATTGGTTTGACGCAGCCCTCCACTCGATTCTTCTATCGGCCAACCTCATATTAACGTAATTTTTCTCTTTCAAGTCCTTCACGACCTGTTCTATATAACTCATACGAGGCATGCCTTCTCCATTCTTCCCGTTTACTTTTCCCTCGACTATTGTCTTCATCAGGCCAACGAGTCTTAAGATATGGCCGATTAGGTTGTCCCTTCTTCTTTTTATAATTTTCAATACACTCATTTTTTCCCCACCTTCTTAAGATTTCTTCGTTTGTCACTCGATCTATCCATTTTATCTTCATCATTCTTCGTTAGCACCACATTTAAAATGCTTCCAGCCTGGACTTCTCTGCCGCTGTTATTGTCCATGCTTCGCTGCCATATAGTAGAATGCTCCAGATGTATGTTCTAATGAAATGTTTCCTCACAAGAAAAATTGATGGCCGAACTAACAGATTCAAAATCTATATAAACATTATTCCCCACCTGTGACATAAAATTTCCATTGTTAAAAATTTCCTATTCTTGCAGAGGATATTTCATGGCTTGGTCTAAAAAACCCTCCATAAAACATGGCATCTGTGAAATTTAATTTACTAAGTTACACAGCGCACCCAATTTTTGGTATAGCAGGATATTCCTTATAATCGGAAGTAAATATTTCTGCTATGATTAGTTCCAGAAGATTTTTTTTTTTAATATTTAAGATTTTTCATTTTCAATTGTTTTAGCAGACAATAGCAAAGGCAACCAATACGGAATAAAAATAATGAACAACATTGAAAAATGGTTCAAAACGGAAATTTCACGGCATAACGGTAACAACGTGGTCTGCATTTTCAAATTCTATTAATACTACGTGCAGAAACTGTGGTAAAGTTCTCTCAATGTGCTAAAAATGTTTGAAAATTCCGATTCCAGTCCACATACTGTACGGTTGTTTTATAGCAAATACATCGTTAGTATTCGGCTATCCGACACTTCCTTCCCGCGCTATGAGATGTAGGAAAGGGGACGTAATTGTCTTCCAATGGTCACACCCATGTGAGTGGATTCCTCTCTTTATCTCCCTCGTGAAACACTTATCTGGGAAGGGAGAGCGCTTCCAAGAGCCTTTCTCGCGGGGGGAAAGAGCACTAGATACAAAGGAAAAAGAAGACCGCCTCGGAGCACTTGGATGAAGGAAAAAGTTCCACCGTCTGAAATTATTGACCCGTGAAGGCATGAACGATTCAGTTCAAAAATTGAGTTAATTTACTAAAATGAAAATTCTGGCATGACCGAATCAACCGGATAGGCGCTCAATGTTCCTTTCAAAGTGAGAAAGCTATCTGTAAGTCGCTGATCTTCCATTCTTTCTGGTAATGGGTGAAATTCTTAGACTCCCTTCCCTGAATTATATAGCTTTGTCAACGATCCCTCTCTTCTTTTGCGAATGATAAAACTAATAATAAACATACTTACCATTAGTGTACTTAGTAGGTATGTTTGTTCGATTCAAAACCAATTGAGATGTCTTTGAAGGGAAATGCCTCCGAACCATTTTGGCGCATAGAAAATTGACCAACGATAATATTTCCGAGTTTAACACATTTCTGAGATGCCATAGGCAAAAAAGGAAAGAGAAACTTGCTCCCAAACACTGATACGTGACTTGCACAAGTCGTCGAAATCAGCGTGAGCTTAACCCAATACGGTTAGAATGTATTGGAGGCATTGGAATTCTACTTGTATGAAAACAAAGTAACAATGTAACTGTACCCAAATTTCATCACTGAGGGGTCTGTAAATTTTCCTAAGGCCATTCAAGGGAGGTATAAATGCATTTGATACCCCTGGGAGTCGATTTTATTCTTTCAATCTGGAACGATTTTGGGCAATTTAAACTACCTACTTGCTGCTCCTTTACCTGTTTACGCACTTTCAACTGTCTATGCAAGGGATAATAAAATATACTCCATCATTCATCTTACGATTCTAAGTTTTATCGGGTGCAAAAATAACTTTTATAATAATATAACTCCCCGGGTGCGAATAAAACTAATAAGCGTGAGTGTCGGAAGTAAAAGCCCCGCATGTCTGTGCCGACGAAGATGGCTGACCTGGCACTAATCACCTGCGATGCCTCCTCCAATATATACAAACCACCTTCATTCTAACCCATCTTATCATACACATTTTCGGAAAGAAAACCAAAGGTTTTCAGCCAATGATACAAACCAACATAGAGTATAATTACGGACTTAGAATAACGAGTATAATTGGTTTTCTTTCCGAAAAATAATAGTAAATATGTCACTCATTTATACTTACTCTATGGCTGTAATTACTGATGGCCCCTATCCCGCAAATTAAATTCTTTGAAAAGGTTCACCGTCCACTAATATTTGAGAAATAAAAAGAACCCGACGCTAAGATATTTTTTCCAGAAAGTCAGAATCCTCATTTAACATGGAATACAACACTCCTTACAAAAGAAGAAAAATTGCCAACAAGGGGATTGCATAATAACACAAGTTAACTGATTAGATCGCATATTTTTTGTGTTGTTAACAGGAATTATTTCATGTTTACTTTCCAACAGTTGTCAGATGGAACTAGGGTACTTTCATGAGTTCCTGCGTCATCCAAAGCCCGAGTCTAAAAGTTAACGGGCAAACTTCAAAAGAGATAATGCCACAGAACCTCAACGGGAAACTAAAAGGAATATTCTATTCCATTCGCTCTGTTTATCTCCATCACTACCGTTTTTAACCACTGGATTGGTAACTGGCATCGCTTCATTTTTTCACACTAAATTCTAATTTATTTTCACTATCACAGTATTTACAATTATCTTTCTCCTTCTCCTATTCTTATATTGAGAACTTGTTCCCTTAAATTCATTGCGTGAAATTATTTCTTCTTCCGCTAAGCAGGGTTATTGTTGTTATTAGGGTTAGCGAACGATAACCAAAGACATCTGCGCACATTAAATGGTACTGGGAAAGCGGTAGGATTATCCATAGAACAAAAAGAAAGGCGGAGAGAAACCCAACGTCAGCAGTGACTGCAGCGTCCATGAAAGGCAACAAGGGAACAATAGTTTAACGTCCCATCCGACGGACGAAGTACTGAACCTGAAGTGCTCCCTAAGCAGCAATTCATGAAGGGGTAACAATACCAGTGATAAAAATCAGCCACCGCCAAGATTTGAACCCTGGTCTAGGAGCATGAGGTCTCTACTCTAGCCACCAAACCAACCAGAACTCCCCTGCAGCTCGAACTTCACCGTTTCTTCATCATCATCGGTCAACAATCCTTGGATTGGTTTGACGCAGCCCTCAACTCGATTCTTCTATCGGCCAATCTCTTCATATTGACGTAACTCCTCTCTTTTATATCCTTCACAATTTGCTCCATACACCGTTTCTTATTTAACGCATACTTTTAATACTGCGTTTACACGTAGCAGTTCGCTGCTATAACAGTCAACTGCTAACAACTATTAAGCCCCACTCGCATGTGTAAATAGCAACTGCGATGCGAGTTCACGTCGATACTGGGCACATGTTGAACACTATCGATCCACGTTCGAGCTACTAGCAAAGTGTTAGCAAAGTTGAAGCCCGTCTACTTTCCAGCGGAAATGTATCCAACACAATCGCAGCAATCGCCAACGTAAAGCAATACACGATGGAATTTGGATATAACAACAAGGATATCCTTTCCCAAAAGAGGAGAGTCTACTCTTTAAAGAATGGGAGCAAAAGATAATCGTCGATGGAATTTATTGCTTGAATAATTTTATGAAAATTTAAGCGAAATTCACAATTAAAATACAACGCTTTTTATTTGTTGTGGCAACGCCTAAATAGCGGCTTTAAGCTGCATACAAGTTAACGCAGACGCATCATAGCAGTAGCGATATAGATACATGGCGCATCTCGCGACTGTCATAGCAGTCAACTGCTACGTGTAAACGCTGCTTTAGGGGGGAGGGGTTGGTATTCCGCTACAAAAACTATGCTGTTTCCCGGATTCGAATCCGGACCCAAAAGATGGGAAACCAATACTCCCTTACACATTTTTCGCTGTCGATTTCCGAAGTAATTCATAAATATTTGGAGAGAGATATTTTCGGAACATGTCATTCCCATTCAGAATATGTCATTCCCACAACATGGCATGTTGAAAGCTAAAATGGTTAGGATCCCGTATGTCACTCCCTCACTCACCGTTCAATCCGAAGGTTGGTTTGACATGTTACAGTAGAGCAGTAGAGCTGACCCGGAACTAAGTCATCTGTGATTTCTCATGATTTTCCGACAGTCAGAAAATCGCGCCGCGAGGATTTTAGGTGGGAGTGTCGAAAGAGGATTCACCCGGATTAGAAGCCGGGATCCTTTCATGCATTTCCTTACATATATCCCCCTTTACAAATACTAGGCAGCAGAGCAAAAGGTAGGTGAAATAATGTTGGAGTGCGGTAGCTCTTAGTTGCATGGTTGTATGACAGTTGTATCAAGTAGGTCTCGGTAGCTCTAGTTAGTAAATGGTGCATGTTTGGTGATCTCCACCCCCTGCCACTCAACCATGCGCTGGCTTGCAGGGTATTGCTTAGATGTAGATCCTCCGGTCTGTAGCTCAGCGCTCTACCCACCAGGCAATCACGACCCATTACCAGGAGTACCCATTTATTTATTCCGTACTCAAAGATTTAAATCAATTTACACACGACATCTGATACTATGGGGATGGTAAGTTAATCGGTTCTGTTTTCCATTGGTGACAACTGTTGCTAGCTTAGCATTTCTTAGATAAACGTTTATCCATTGATCCAGCGGAGTGGATCGCCTTCCTCCCAAGGAACGCAGAAGAAATTTCCAAATCATCTCATTCTACAGACCAAAGACTGCATTCGAACAGCTTTCATCGCAAGACCAATCACGCGCACACATTGTAACTCTCTCTATCTGAATCGATGCGACGGGATATCGAAAAACCCATGGTCCCTGACAAACCTTTCAAAGGAGTACCGGGAAGTACATACATATATCCATCTACAAGTTTACGACCGAAGTGTCCGGATGCAACCTCCTGATACGCTCTTCCGTGCAGCAGGCGGAGGAGGATAGCTAAGAGAAGAGAGAAGATACGCCTTCCTTCCCCCAAGAGAGTCTTTAAGACCGAGATCCCTCCGTGGTCCCCTTCCCAAAACGGGCGACTCCGAAAGAGGACTCATCACGGAGCCTAATATTTTACCGAGTCACTCAGATAAGCCGAGTCATTGGATTGGAGTGAGGAGTAGGGGTGAAAGTGGGAGGGGGCGAGGGAGGAGTTCCTCCTCCTCCCATCTCTCCCTCATCTTAAAGACGGGAGAGGAAAGATTTGAGTGGGAAAGGGGTGAGGGAGCGCCGAGGTGGGGCGAAGCATAAGAGAGTTGTCAGGAGGGAACGGAATATTATTAAAAGCCATTAATTGAGGAGAGACGACACTTGAAGATGGGGATCTAGGAGAACAGGAAGGATCGTCGCCCCTTGACCGCACCGCGGGACCCTATAACGTCGTGGACAAAGGTTCACGAACATTGAGGGAAAGAAAGGTGACTTGGAGAAGAAAGTTTAGAGAAAAGAAAAGTGTTGGCGAGCTTCTTTAAGCTCGATGCAAATGATATCGCGATTCCATGTTCTCTAACTTAAAAAATACTTTGTCGTTTATGATCGTAATGTGATAATACCTCTACCGGTGGTATTCCTTTAGTAGTCCCTAGCGTCGCCCTCGCAATAGGACGGTTTGGTGCGCCTGACGATCAGTCCGCTACCAATGAAGCAAGATCATAGGAGATCCCAAGCCTCTATGTACTTGGTATTAGCAGCGGCGTCGAAAGAGGGGGACGGGAGGGGTCGAAGGCCTCAGAATTTGCCCAGGACCCTTGAGAAATGAGTCGTCTTCATAAATAAAAATGAAATTGCACTTGTTTCAATCTTGCCATTTCCCTTATGCCACATATTCTTACACCTTCATATGCTCTTTTAGCGAAATTCTAGTCCCTACCTCCTATCCGCATAACATGCGGGCGCTTTTCTTAGGCTCCGGGCCCTTTTCATAGGAGCCGAGCCATTTTCTTAGGCGCCGGGCTCTTTTCTTTGGCGCCGGGCCCTTTTCTTTGGCGCCGGGTCCTTTCCTTAGGAGCCGGGCCCTTTTCATAGGGGCCGGGGCCTTTTCTTAGGGGGCCGGACCCTTTACAAGGTTTGCCCCATCCAGCGAAAATAGTTCCAACGCCCCTGGGTATTAGGACAATATGCAGGGTCATGTTTCAAAGAAAATCTATCCTAAATCCTCATCACATCACCGACTTGTACAGCTCGAATATCCAGCCTATCGGAATTTCCTCCGGGTAATCACTATTCTTTACATCACGCTTCCGTGCTTACTCAACATTCTACCTCCAACAAAACATCCTACCACCCTCTCAAAACAGGTCATAATATTTTAAATCCCTCTTCGCGACCGCGAAAGTGACTTCTTTCCACACTCCACCACGACGTTCATCACAATCAAACAAGGGTCTGAAAGATATTTGGCTACGCTCCATTTTAAAGTGCTCGAGATAATTTCTTCATATCCCCAAGTACAAAGCAACCACCGTTATTCTTATTTCCTCAGCTGTACACGAAACATATTCAGCTATTTTTTTCGGATCTATAGTAATTATCTCAGCAAGTTTGAATTGGTTGCATGGGGGAAAGAGTCCTATCGTCAAGGATAAAACGATATTTTTTGCGAGAACGCCATCATTTTACAACGACGGCATTCATTACGGTAAAACCTCTTCCATACCTTGCCTCCGGATACCAGAACCACCCCCTTTTCTTCCTCACCCTCTCCTCCCCATCTCAAAGCCTTTACCCACCCCTCCGGCCCATCCCTGCCCATCAAGCCCGCAGGGAATGAGGATGCTCCAGCCTCGTCGCCCATTGGCACCCAGCGGCGAGCGGCCTTCCTGACCTCGTCTCGCTGGACAGAACAGAAGCAGATCCCTGGCCCCGACTGACGCCAAGCCACCGCTTTAATACCCTCCTCCTTTAAGAAGGTTCCACCGTGACTCCGTAAAAGAGCTATGTTATTTAATGAATAAATACCGATCCAGAAAAACTCCTATATGGAACAACATCTATAGGGCGATAACGCATACAGAATAATCGTATGAGCATGCTATTATAATGCACGTTGTAGTTGCATTCTAGTTTTTACAAGCTCTTTTAACTCATTATGACTTCGGAACATGACTGACGTGTTGTTGCCACGTTTAATTTATAAAGTGAGAATACATGCTCAATCCCGCTAATACGTATTGTAAAATAGGTTAAATATTTTATTACTTAGTTTTAAACTATTCCCTTGCAAATACTGCTCTTTGTTTTCAATTTTATTGATATTGATATTTTTGCAAACTGTTTTTGAAAAAAATGACGCTGCTACCATTTGGAAGCATTGGTATTAATTACACCATATCAATAACCAATGAAATGTTTAAATTGCATACAAATTATAAGAAGGACCTTGATAAGGTATATTCCTAAATTAAGTCGGTAAATAAGCTTGTAAGCATGTTTCGTCACGAGTACCGTTGCCAATGATAACAACATACTGTAGCGCTACTTTCATGTAACTTAGGGTTTTCTGCTTTTTTTAGAGCAATTATTTATTAATATCAATTAAACAAGTGTAATAAGGCCAGCACTTTTTTACAATGCTAAATTCTACATAAAATTGCGCATATTATATTAGTTTTTCATCAAAACGACATTTCTCTTTGCAATATTAATCTGCAAATTTTACTGAAAGAGCCATCCTCTGCCGCATAACCACATATTAAAAGTTGATGGTCAACGTGTGTTTTCTTCAAATATATTATGGAAAGGCCAAATTATTATATTGCCAATCGATAGAAGGGCCAAAAAATGATGTGCTGAGTGTCATTGTCAAGGGCCTCAGTCTTCAAAACCTCGGTAGGTCTCTAAAATATAGTATGAAAATAGTTATTGGTGTTTTTTTCATTCATCATCATGAATGAATCTAATTTTCACAAAGTGACGCCTGATACCATTAATTATAATACCCTTCCCCCTCCTCCATCTCTCCCCCACACCACACCCTTTCACCAGCATCACCCCGAAACAGATTCTTCAAATGGGATTAGGGGTGTTGAAAACATTATTCAGAAAATAGCGTATTTCTGGGAGAAGTTATTAATCTCAAAAATACGTGTACCTAAACCTATGCTGAGTGATTTTATAGTTGCCATATCCTTCTTCGAAACCAGAGATCAATCAAGGCAGGGAAAGAGGGTACAGGGAAAGGAACTCCAACCCCCTGCCCTAAATTGCAGATTTCACCTACCATTTCGGATGGTTCTTGAAGTGCCCAAGCTCCTTTGGGATTGTAAACTGAAGTCGGAATACCGGGACTTAAATCCCGAACACTTTGTTAAGCGTCAAGTAATTTCCCGGTTAGACTACCCGGAGTCCTTTACCACCGAGTCAAATTCAAGTTGAAATTATTTTATCTGGTTGAACTGTCTTATCAGTGTCATTTTCAACAGTATCTATGGCAACTCATCATCCGAAGAATACAATGGACCCTTCACGGGTCTTTTTTAGAAGACTAGTGAAAAGTTTAATATGGAGCGTGGCACTACATAGTACGTGGGCATTGCGGAAAGAAGATCAAAAGAGACTTGAGACTTTTGCAATAAGGGCTTGAAACTTTTGAGATATGGGTTTGTGGAAGGGTGGAGAAAGTAAAGTGAGTCGAACGGAGGACGAACGATGAAGTGCTAGATTTGGAAGGAGAGAAAAGAAATTTGATAGAGGATATTAGGAGAAGGCAGAAAGTGTGGATAGAGAAGATAATTAAGGGCGATGGTGTTCTGAAGAATGTGATCGAGGGACGAATGTTGTGTAAGCGGGGTAGAGGGAAGAGAAGAAAGGGTAGCTTGGATAGAATGATAGGAGGGAGGAGTTATGACGGGCTGAAGAGGATCATCATGTGAAATGTAGGGGTGTGGATGAATTAAATGTCCATTTAGACCTAACGTCACAGGTAGAAAACTAATTTAAAAGATCTCCATCAGGGAGAAAAATATGCTGATAGGCATAGGATAGTCCATTCGCGATCACCTGGGCGATGCTGGCGAGAGGGGAAATAAGTGAAGGGGAGGGGGAAGATTTGAGGGGCATCAACCCCTACGTCATGCGCAGTAAGCGACTTTGTTTCAGAATAGTAGAAGTTCGCGCATATCTCCCCTCTCTCAAAGGGGCTGCCACACCTATTCTCTGAGTTGGACTAGGCCCATCTGCGTCGTAGACTACTGAGTGTCGGCTAAGTCAAAGTGAGCTTCCATAGACAATAAGCTCTTGGGTTAAAGACGTGACTGTGGCAAGGAACCTCCAAAAGACTCCCAATACAGCATTATTTTAGGAGAAGAAAGGACTCGACTCACTCCCGAAGATTCACAGGCGTGTGCTCGAAGAAAAAGAATCCACTTGTAAGCGCTGGTTCTTCCTCATAACGCATGCCACGCGCGGCCTCTTGAAAGCAGTTTAAGCCCTGGAGATGCAAAAAAAAATGTCCCGCCGGCGAGACCTTGCTATCTCAAGGCGCCGAGGTCTAAAGGGGGCGCCAGAAGCCAGAAGAGACTAGGAACGAGGGCGCAGACTGCTTATCACACATTCATGAACGGTACTACAACCTATTTACCAAAGATGCCGGTTACATCTACATAATACCCTGCAAGCCACCATAAAGGTGTGTGGCAGGGGGTGAACTCTCACCAAACATGCACTACAAATCAAGCATAAAAGGATTAGTACTTGTATAGGTACTGTTCAATACTACGCTATTTAAAAAAAGATAAAAATAGCAAAGCATACATGCAAAAACATGCCGTTAGTTGGGTTAGCTAAAAGTCCTTAAACCAACATGCAGCTACCAATGTTATCCATTGCTACACTCGTACTGGGTATATTTACCGTTATTCATATCCCTAATAGTACGAGGAAAAAAGGACATTTTGAATCTGTCAGTTCGGCAATCAATTCCTCTAATTTTGTGATTATTGTCCAGTCTACCATAGTAAGTTGGGGTCCGCAAAATATTTTTAGCATCATCACTGAAAATATGGTCTTGGAATTTGTTTAAGAGATTAAGTCTAAATTTCAACCTGCGATCTGACAATGATTCCCAATTTAATTCATTTAATAGACTGGTTGAATCCAGCCTAGATCATAGATGTTACATGTTTAGTAGTATTCTGAGCTAACATCTGATCGATCTAAGTGCCCAGTGAATGGAATGTAGGTGCGGTAGATATTGACAAGAAGAGGTTGTATAACTCAGGTCACGAAATTATAAGAAAATTTTTCCCTGCAAGTAGAAGCAAAATAAAGAAATATGACTTTTTTCCCCATTACCCCAGTATCGCGAGGAAAAAAAATACGTAGAACGTCACGCGGGTAGCCTACATTCGCCGGCATCATGCGGACAACGAGATCGAACTTCAGAAACTGCGCGAATCGTGAGATATAACCTTAGCAGTTAGATCTACAAATACTCGACTAGACAACTCCTTATTTATACCTAAATCTGTTCCAGGAGCTATTATGTAAAAACAATTACTGGTACTGTCAGGGGAGTGGACCAACAACTGAAATCATCAGCGCCATTAATGATACTGGGACACTGGGAATAGATGGGCGTTCTATAAGGAAAAGAGAAAGACTAGACAGCAACTCGGCGCCCGTATTAGTCTGTCATCAAACAAGGGAGACATGTTTAAACGTAGTAATCAGAGGATGGTGCACCACACTTGTAGTAAGTAGGTTCGGGGTTCAAGAAAACTTAGGACCGGAGGTCGCTACTCCAGTCGCCATGTAAATACATCTCCACAGTATTATACTCAACAGTACACGACTGGCACTGTCAGCACACAACAAACACCATTTCCGAAGAATTCATTCATAGAAGGTAGGGAATTCAATGAACTAAGGGGAAGATTCCCGGGCACGAACGACGTAAAACTGCAGGCGAACGAGAAAAAAAGATAACATGACTTTCAATGGCCCTATTAAGTTTTTCGTATATGGCTAATCGGTTTCACTAAGGCGGCGCCAGCGAGAATGGCTCCACTCAAACATTAAGACAAATAAGGGCGCCGTCTCCACTCGCTCCGGTCCCAAGGGCACCCACACCCCTTCCCCGGCCCTTCTTTTAATCTCCGGTTGCCACGGCAACGCGACAGGAAGTGAGGCACGAGACGGAACTGCAGAGGGCGCCTCCGACAGCCGTCGCGACGGCCCGTCCTCGGGTAGACGGCGAATCGCTCGACCTGTCGCGGAGCACAACCAAAGGGGATACAGAAAAGAGGCAAGCAGACAAAGACTAAGTACCGAGAGACTGACTGCCGTAAGGATACAATTGATAAGTGATTCTTTTGGCGAGACACAAGAAACCACAATATGTGTGTGTGCGTGTTATTCAGGGGTGGCGACCGACAGCTAAGGTCATTTGCGCCAATTAGGATAGGTGGGTAATTGGGTAATGGTAGGAGTTTTCACGGAACGGACGAAGGGTGGAGAGAAACCCGGCGTCGGCATTAGCCTGCTCCTAACGACAGGCGCCAGGGGACCACGGCTTTGCGTCCCATTCGACGGACGGAGTACTGAACCTGAAATGCCCTCCACTAGGCACTCAATTAGGGGCCGGTTTGCCACTGAAAAATCCGCCACTGCCGGGAATCGAACCTGGGATCTCGGGATGGGTGGCCAGTAGATACTCTAGCCACACACCAACCCGATCCCGGAAATCACGATGTCCAACATTTATAGCCTAGTTCGAAGAACATCAGGAAAATATTCATAACTTTTTGCTGATTCACATTAGCTCTACTTTTGTACGTTTAAAATTATAAAATATTTCATTGGAATGAAACAAAGGCCTAGGCCTTCATCCTCTTAAAGTCTTTTCTAAAATTCTTAGTTTCTAATAATTTAGTCACCCGTGCTTGATGCTTACTTAGCATAAAAGTTTTACATAATACGTAGTATGGCGAACGTAAGTACCACACGCTTTATTACGATTCACTCCCTGCCACACACCGTCGTGTTATCTTGAATATGCGCCTTATGTTGGCTCTGAAGATGCCGATGAGAACTTGCTGGCCCTAATCGTATTCTCTCTAGATGAACGTATAAAAATACAGGAGTCTAATTTCAAGGAAGACAGTACAAGCCACCTCTATAATATTCTAATATAATTCTATAACAAATTAAAACTAATCAACCTTCTTCACCGCACAAAAGAACATATTAATTTCCCTCATCAGAGAGGTGTTCACAAAATTGCAATGTTATACACATCGGACAGATCGGAAGAAAATTCGAAAGTAAGGGTGACTAAAATACCAGGATGCCTAAAAATACGCCACTTCCATATTTCCCAGGTATCACCTACAACAGAAAAATTATGGAGATTTCCTGATAAATATTTTGCTTAAATAAAATAAAATTTCCCGGTTAGATGGCTGGTAAAATTGGGATTCATTAAAGCGTTCATTTTATTTCACCTCTTAAGGAGGTTGATCCGAAAAGTGAAAGTCATGTCATTTTTTTTATAGTTTCAGCACTTATAGAACTAAAGTTCCTCTGTCTAATAAAGTAAGGATAAATATACCAATCCATATACTCCTTTTTGCACAAATTGCATTTGAAATTACGTACGATTAACGGCGAGAATGTCCATCACATGGGAATATAACGTTTAAAAATGCCATAGTGACGTGTCATTTTTGCAAAAAACTGATATTTTATGCGTAATTTCACAAGAAATAAAATGACACGAAAATAAAGGCATCAACCCACCGTATTTTTCTCTAAATCCACCAATTTCTACGCTTAAAGCAGACGAAATGCGTTAGTTGTCTTCAAGTGGCGCTGCGGTCGCTCTATGTAAAATGTATGGCGTATGAATAATATCATTACTAATGAGATATTAAAGCATATATCAGAAAAATATTATAACATAATGTTTGATCGTAATATTCTGGTGTTATAAATTAGTAAATTCATTGAGTAGATGAATTTATTTCTTTAAAGTAAATTCTGAATTGACTTCATAGTCGAGCTGATTAAAATTATCATAAAAAAGAAATCCTTAGACTTAACATCGCATTCCTTGTGATAATTATGACTTTCAATAGCTTAGGTAATTTTCTTTGTGAAGTAAGGATCACTTAGCAGGCATATACTCGTACTTAAATTAAATAGATTCTTCAGACAACTTGACTCAAGAATCGCGAGCCAACCTCCTTAATATGGGTATTATACTTTTAGAAAAGAAAATTGGAGGAAAGATGAAATATCGAACGAAACTTAATTATCAATGGACAGAGACGTACGGTTATGGCAAAATAATAATGGAATCAAAGCACTTATGAAGACGACAATATGTATCAATCAATCAGATTATAATTCTACTCCATTATTTAAAGCTTGTTCACACATATATTTGACTGTAGGTTTAATCAGAGATAAAAGGATTTTTGCTTTACATCTACTGAAAACCAAAATTCTATTGCCTTTGATTAAACCTTCAGTCACAAATATATGCGTGGATGTGCCTGGATCAAGCCAATGAATGACACCCCCATAACCTGCAATTTCATAGCAAAGATTGAGGCGTCTGAGACATGTAATTGCAATATTATTCTCAAGAACAAAACTTCTCTTCTTAAACGTCCCTCCAAAAAAATGGAGAGTTCTATCGATCAATAATTCAATATTCGAATGGAAGATTGCAGATAATCCCCCATCGGTCCAAGGCATTCCATCATGTATATCCGTCAGTATCACAACTGGAAATTGGTGGAAATTCCAAATTTCCCGACTCGAAGGGAAGATCGACTGGAAGAGTGTAGGCGACCGATTTCGCAGAAATTGCACGAGCTAAAAGATAATCTCACGAATCTCATCGTGCGGGTGTGACGGCAAAAGTTTTGCGGGAAGAGGCGAAGAGAAAAAAAAGGACAAAAGGAATCTCTCTCCATCATCACTGATACCCGTGGGATTCTCTGAATGAAGAATTCCAGCCCGCAAAGCCCTCAAATTACAAATCACACTCGTGAAATTGCACGGCGAGTGTGAAAAATTAAAATGGATTTTTTTCGGAGGGCAGATACACACTTCCATTACGATCCCTTAGAATTTTCCACAATGGAGTCACAGTCACGCATCGAACGGATTCTTCCACCAGCTTCTCATTTACCACCTCGGTGCGTAGTGTTTCACCACGAGCTTACTGTCCTTTGCCTCATAGCTAGGGACACCGAAAAATGGTAAATAAAAATCATCAAAAGCTGTGTTTAAAAATGATAAATACGGTAAATAAAATCTTTTTAAAAAGGTGAAAGCTGTGTTTAATGTTGGGAAAAAGGAGTCTTAAAGGAAGGTTTTTTCTAAAATATTATTAATAAAGACTTCATACCAATGTGAACAAACAGTTAATAGTGCATACATTTGAGATCCAATACAGAAGTTATGGCTACCCTACGCAACATAAAAAACACAGTAGGCAAAATTAAGTTAAAGGCAAATTAATGAGGTAATGGTAATAACAATAACAGAGTGGAGTAGTGGACTGCAGGTAATGAAGTTCGATTCTTATGCTGTTTAAAATTTTTCTTTCAACCATTGAATAAAACACTTAATCATCCTTCATTTCCAACCTTTGTGTGTGGATACTGACTTTTTTGTACTTCTATCGCTTCAACAAGATTTACAAATGCGTCACTCAAAAATACACTGTAAAGTTAGCGTAATGATTCCACGGTTTAATGCTGTAATGTAAATGTTTTCCAATCATTTCCTTTCGCCAAATTTAATTATTTTTTTACTTATAATTTGGCATGAAATTTCTGATAATCTACTTTTTTAACTGCCTACTAGCATTACCCTAGGAATACAGCACGGCTGTATTCTTAGGTAGTGTTAAGGATCGAACTCGAGACTGGCAGTATACTAGCCCTCATTTTTAACAACTACGCTCTCATAGGTTCACGGGAAATATAGCGAATGTAGGTGACCCGCATGACATTCGGCTTAATTTTTTTCTCGAACATCCGGGCCTATGGAGAAAAATGTCAAGACGAGTATTTTTATTTGGTTTTCCTCGTTTGTGGCACGGAAAAAATCTTCTTCTCATTTCGTGACCCGAGTAACTCTTTACATTACTCTCCTTGTTGATATCTACCATACATACATTCCATTCGCGGGGCGCATCAATAACGAGGCCGCGAGATGTTAAAATCTTCGATCCGGATCTGAATTTTTACTGTCCCTGGATATGATTTCAGTAGCGAATGAAATGAAAGACCCGTGGATCTTTGGATCCGACCCGACCATCCTTAATTTATGAGTGGTACATTTGTAAATCTAATTTAAACAACAAAGTATAATAAAGTGAATATTCAGATGTAATGGTTTGAAATTGAATATGATAACATTTTCGATGCAGTGACTGAAAGAAAAATTAAACTGCGATTGGGGTCGAATTTCGCACAGTAACACTAGCTCTCGTTGTACACCTGATCCCGGCGAATGTAGGCTACCCGCGTGACATCCTACGTATTTTTTTTCCCGCGATACCGGGGTAATGGGGGGGAAAAGTCATATTTCTTGCACGGGAACGTTTTCATCGAATTACGTGACATTAGTTACACATCCTCTTTTTGTCAATATCTACCGCACCTACATTCCATTCACGGGGTACTTCGATCGCTAAGCCGCGAAAATTTAAAATCTACGATCCGGATCCGATTTTACTCAGTGTCTTTGGATCCGAATCCGGAACCGAGAAAAATGAAAGATCCGATCCGGCCATCACTAAAGAAAATATTTCATGCTACAAAATTCGGCATTTGCAAAATATCTCAAATTTCGTTTAAAAATCGTGTTTCAAAGAAGACACGGTTAATTTCGTGATTAAACCCTAAAGTCGCTTATTTCGTGAATCCTGTCGCAAAAAACGTTTCGCGAAAATGTCATGTCCCTACTCATAGCCAATTATAGTTGTAATCTGATGCTCAATTGGCAATTTCGGATTTGAAAGAAAAAAATTATCCAGAAAATTATAACGCTCGACACACAGGTACGTCAGGATTAGTGATGGCCTAGTGTAAGAGAAACTTAACTTTGTATGTTTTAACACTTTTATTTGAGACACCATTTGAGACCACAACCTTTGGATTTCTTAGAAGCTGAATTTCTTTGAAAATTTTGAGATTGTATCTGCTTCCAATGTTTTGGGACCAAAATTATTAAATGAAATTGTACCCTTCAGTCATTGTACCATGTTCCCGTCCCACCTTTAAAAAGCATTTCCCCGTCATCCTGACCTTCAACACATACCATCTAACCTTCCCACTCCTGCAGTTTATCCCTCTTGGAGTATGTATAAGGGTTTGCCACCGTGCACATATCAGAACCCTTGACAATGACACGAGAGTGTCGAAACCGGTAGGGTGTCTCAAATAAAAGTGTGAAAAAATACAAAGTTAAGTTTCTCTTACACTGTGTCAATTTTTCACAAAGTATCGCCTTATTCAATTCAATTTATTAGTGATGGCCAATGTGTGAGAGAGTCAGCTCAAAAGAGCGCCTCTGTAGATTGAGATGCGAGTCATGAGAGTCGCATGAAGTGAGTCATGGCTCCCTCCGTCATGACGTCCGCTCGAAAGAGTCTTCGAACTCACAGCTCAATAGAGTCTTTGAGCCCATAAGAGTCTCCGAGCTCACCGCCCTAAAGAGGCTTCCTCTCATCGAGTCATGGCTGAGGTAAGAGTAAAGGGAGTCCCTTGCGATCTAGTAATATGAAATGTTTCCATGAGCTCTACTGGGAATTTGAGGTTGGAACAATAATGAATGAATGGCTAAAGCAGGCCAAATTGTTACTGATAGGAAAACTAAACCGGCAGGGAGAAAAGAGTGTCAGATTTTGTTTTTAAATGCTAAATTGCAAAAAAAAAGTATCACGTATTCTATGCATGTTGTGCTATTTTTCCTGAATGAGTGTTTGTGGATCATATAACCGCTAAAAATCCATTTTCATTGCTGCCCTCAATCCCTCTTTCCTCTCCTCCCACTCCAAACGACTCCCCCTCTCTGTCCTTTCCTCCCCCAACTCTCCCGACCCAATCTAAATGACTCCAAAGGGAGTCACTCTGAGCGAACTGCTCGCTGAGGTGAGCGGTGAGTCGTGAGTCAGCTCATCTAAAAGACTCATGTTTACCATCTCTATTCGGGATCGTGAGCGTTGAGGTGGCCATTTCATCAGCCCAACGGCGGCGTGATAAATTCACCCATCAGTGGCCAGAAGACGGATCTTGTTTGATACGTGTACATTTGTAGCATTATTTAAGAAAACAATTTACTTGAAAGAAATAAGGAAACAAAAGGGGTTGGATGGATAAAGGGTATTTAGTTGGAGCGGCGGACCAGGGTACGAGTCTCGGCAGTGGTGGATTATTCATTGAAATATCGATCACCACTTGAGTGCTATGTTGAAAGCATTTCAAGTTCAGCACTCCGTCCGTCGGATGGGACGTATAACCGTGGACCCCGTGGTGACTATCGTTGATGCCGACGACAGGTTTCTATCCACCCTTCCTCAACTTCCATCCTTCCTACCTCTTCCCTAATATCCACCCCTCCTCAAGGAATCACATGAACTCGGTTACCAGTCAATTTCCATTGTGGCAAAAACGGCTCCTACATAAATGCCGTTTGGAGAGCAATCCATGTTCAGCACTCATGGGACGCTAAATGTGAACATATTTTCATGCTAACAACCATGGAAAGGACTATGGCCAGATATCAGCTGAAGATAAATAAGAAGAAGACTAAGATATTGGTGTGCAGCAAGATAGAAGAGGCGTAAACCAATGTCAAACTAGGAAAACAAAAATTTGAAGAGGTTAAAGAGTTCTGTTATCTAGGAAGCCGAGTAACCAACGATGGACGAAGCAAGAAAGAAATAGTGAGTAGAAGAGCCCAGGAAAAGAGGGCATTCTTTCAATAGAATCTACTTACAGCAGGAAATACAAGCATAGAAGTAAGGAAACAGTTCATCAGAACATACATCTGGAGCATTTTTCTTTACGGCAGTGAATTATGGATGATGACAGCAGCGGAGAAGAAAAGGGTAGAAGCATTTGAAATGTGGTGCTACAGAAGAATGCTGAAGATTAAATGGATCGACCGAGTAAGTAACGAGGAAGAAGTGCTAAGAAGAGTAGGAGAAAAGATAAGTCTTCTGACAACTCTAAAAAGAAGAAGGGACAACTTAATCGGCCATATCTTGAGACACGATGGCCTGATGAAGACTATCGTCGAAGGAAAAGTGAACGGGAAGATTGGAAAAGGCAGGCCTTGTATGAGATACATGGAACAGGTTGTGAAGAATGTAAAAGAGAAGAATTACGTCACAATGAAAAGATTGGCCGATAGAAGAATCGAGTGGAAAGCTGCGTCAAACCAATCCTAGGATTGTTGACCAATGATGATGATGATGATGATGATTTTCATGAGTAGGGTAATGCACCGGGTTTATCTTCACCCTACTATCCCTTCCCAAAAAAACCTACTATCGAGCATCTAGACCAGCATTGATAGAAGGCTCGCGAAGTTCGCGGCACCAGTGTACACAGCGAAGGTCGAGGGTTCCAATCTCAAATCGGGTATGTGAGTTGCGCCTGTTATAACTTACAAGGTATATTACACGGTGAGATATGCGACCCCAGATTAACTTTCCACTATTTAAAAAAATACTCCCTCGACTTCATTACCGTGTTCCTCATTCCCACAAGATATCACAATCCCCAATAATCTAATCATTTCCCTTCTTAAAAAAATAATAAGCACGCTATATATCTAATGGTAAAATTAAAATATACCTTACATAAAATAAAAAGACGACAAACGGAAATAAAAAAATTAACAATACATAATCCCCTATTCATCATCCTTAGGCCTCTCCCATCTTCATGACTGTATTCATTTACCCCAACACGTGAGGGTACTAGCCCTGGTGTTTGCAACAGCATCTACAACTTCGATTCGGATATAACCCAAGGAGAGCAGGAAAATAAAACCAATTTCTGCTGCTACCTATGGCAATGGAACACTTTCGACCATTACTGAAAGTAGTAACTTCAACAGGAGTACATCTACATCTATCCACATCTACATAATACCCTGCAAGCCACCATAAAGGTGTGTGGCAGGGAGTGAATTCTCACCAAACATGAACTACATATCATGCATTCCAAAGGATTAGTATGTGTATACTGTTCTAAACTACACTATTTAAAAAAAGATAAAAATAGCAAAGCATACAACCAAAAACATGCTGTTAGTTGGGTTAGCTTTAAGTCCTTATACCAACATGCAGCTACCAATGTTATCCATTGCTACACTCGTACTGGATATATTTACCGTTATTCATATCCCTAATTGTACGAGGAAAAAAGGACATTTTGAATCTGTCAGTTCGGCAATCAATTTCTCTAATTTTGTTATTATGGTCCAGTCTACCATACTAAGTTGGAGCGTGTTGGGAGTAGTTAAGGGTTGGATATTCAATGTCGCTTTCATGAGTTTTAACACCGCACAGCGATTAACTTGTGCGTAACACGAACTAAAACCCTCAATGCCGTAATTTCAGGTTGGAGACTGCAAGTGGGTGGGTGGGTATGATCGCAACGAGCCATTATTTATGTTTACCGAGGTGGTTGAAGTCTGAGAGAGACGGTAGAATGGGAGGGAGGGATAAGGTGGGGGCGGTGGTGTCGGTGGCGGATTATTCCATTTTTCTCTCCGGGGGTTGGATGGTGGGGGGAGAAATAAAAGGGATCGCTCGCGCCATGGGTGGCATCAGATGAAAGGCGGCAGGGAGTTGAAATTGGAGGGGGGGAGGGTTTGAGGAGAGCAAGGTCAAGGGGAGGGGACGAGGGAGGCCTCAACACGGGACCTGGCGGGTACACGGGATGAGTGAAATGGCAGCGGCGGAATCTCTCTCTCCCTCTCTCTAGGACAGAGCGTGGAAAGGAAGAACGCAAGATGAGGAGGGAGGAGAAGAGATTATTACAGATTAGGAACGGGGTGAAAGAAAATGAGGAAGGTGTTTTGTGGAAGCGGCCAGGAGGGAGCGGGTGGTCGTGGGGAAATATATGGGAGAACGGCGAAGGAAAGAGGTGCGCAGAGCCAACTTCTTCTGTTTCGTTCCCTTCACATTTTTTCCGACTCGTCGACCGACTGAACCAATACCGATGGAGGAGCTTTTGATGCCAGGGCTGATGTTATGCCATAAAAAAAAGTTATCCCCCTCAGTAGCTCCAAATTTGAATAATTTCCAGCCTTTCGTGAGCCTCGAGTGAAATTTTCGTAAACCCATTCGAATTAACATCGATTCCTGAGCTTTACACGCTTTAGCCTAAGCGTGCGTGACGTCTCCGGAGTTTGGTCCCGCCGTTTTTCAATTCACGATTTTGTTTTCGGGTAAATTAGCTAGAAACGGCTCACCCACACCGCTCTAAGTTAAGAATTCCAGTGAAGCAGATGGGCATTTAACTGGGCATGTCAAATCACGCCCGCGGGCGAGGAAATACAAATTTATGTTCGCGCAGGAACGTATTTAAATCGGCGCTTAGCGAAAATGACCGTAAAATTATTGGTCTATTATTTTCATGGTGCCGGATGTTAGAAGTTAATTTTCAATTCAATTTCACTTCCGCCTTTTACGTCGCCAAATAAGGACTAAGAACTGCTAGACGAAAAGTTAAGTTATTGGAGCACTGAAAAGGGAAGACATCGGCCAAATCTTGAGACATGATGATCTGATGAAGACAGTCGTTGGGGGAAAAGGGAATGGAAAGAAGGTAACAGGAGGGTCTCTGATGAGATACATATGTGGAACAATTTGTAGCCGATGTGAAGGAGTCGAATAATATCAATATATAGAGGTTAGCGAATAGGAGAATTGAGTAAGGAGTACACCTGACAAATATTAATATCGACTATAGTAGTGGTGGTGATTCGGCCATTAATGTTGGGAACGTAGAAATGTAAAACTCACTTTGCTGAGTCAAAAGTTCTCTCAATTGTAAATTTTTCTCGAACTAAATGTGTGGGATAGCTCACAAATATTGGGTGTATTTAATCGTCTGTGATTTCTAGGCCCGTAATGCTGACAAAGTGAGAAGTTATAAAGTCATCTCGCGTATTACCTTCTTCCACTATGACTTCTTCTTCAGTTAGCTTACTCTGTGCAACAATTTCTAAGACGCTCGACACATTTTAGCCTCGGATCAAAATCAAAAATGGAAGATTTGCGGATCACATTAACTTATGAAGGAATTCTAGGTTTGTGACAAAATGAAAAAGAAGAGACTCATCACTAAGAAAGCGAGGTCATCAATTCCTTCAACACCCATATAAACCAAATGAATAAAAACATCGACTTCTCAGCATAAAAATACTAAGAAGAAATATAATCAAGTAAGTCAATCTGTTAGACACTGACGAAGTACTAAATATGGAAATATTGAAGTTAATACCACGGTAGATAAAAAAAGATTTGAGGTTCTCCCGGCGAATGGCTGTGGTGAAGTCTATTCGGGTCTTCCACCGGGTAAGCTGCTCCATTACTGCCGACGTTTCGGAGACCGAGTCGTTCTCCATCTTCAGGGCTGATGTCATGAATTTACTTGAACTCGGATGGGATTCGCAATCAGACCGTGGGTTAAACTTTGGACGACATCTTTTGAAAAAGTAAGATTTGAAATGTCTTTCTACCCGTAAGCATTACGAGATTATAATGAGCAGCATGTTAACACGATAGGTAAGTGAAAACAGGAATATTAAGTAGTTTTTAACGCGTCCGGAAAATGTACTTTACTCCACTATCTCATATTAATAAACATAAACCATCAGTGGATGGAAAAGGGAAATACCAAATCCAATAATAAAAAAATGCATTTATTCGTATAAATCATCATCATCAAGGGTCAACAATACAAGGATTGGTTAGACGCAGCCCTCCACTCGATTCTTCTATCGGCCAACCTCTTCATATTAACATAGCTCCTCTCGTTCACGTCCTTTACGACCTGTTCTATGTAACTCATACGAGGCCTGCCTTTTCCACTCTTCCCGTTCACTTTTCCTTCGATGATTGTCTTCATCAGACCATTGTTTATTAAGATGTGGCCGATTAAGTTGTCCCGTCTTCTTTTTATAGTTTTCAGCAAACTTCTCTTTTCTCCCACTCTTCTTAGGACTTCTTCATTTGTCACTCGGTCGATCCATTTAATCTTCATCATTCTTCGATAGCACCATATTTCGAATGCTTCCACCCTTTTCTTCTCCGCTGCTGTCATCGTCCATGCCTCACTGCCGTAAAGAAAAATGCTCCAAACATACGTTTTGATGAATTGCTTCCTTACTTCCAAGCTTGTATTCCCATTCGTATTAAATACTGATAATTTATTTACACGTGCCTTGTGCATGCATAACCGAAACTTCTCCCTCATTAAGTACTACGGTATCTATTAGTGCATGACCTTGATAGTGATTTACCCTCGGCTACTCATGAAAGTGAACACTGAGGCAAATAACAGAGGATCAAAGGTCACAGAATCTTCGAGTCTCTCTCTCTCTCCTCTATCTAAGGAGAAAGAGCGCGCTGGCAAGGGAATCATCTCTCTTCACTAACTCAGCGCCATGCTCCTCGCTTTCCATCTCCTTAACGCGGTCAAATCCCCGAGGAGATAAACAAATCTCTCAGCTCGCAAGGAGGAAGGCGTGGGGTCAGCAGTATCACGGGGAAGTAAGTGCATTTCTTTCACCGCTAACTCACAACCCATCTCGGCCTGCCTCCACAACAAAATATGCTTTCGCGAGAAAAGTTTCCTCTCTTCCAAACCCGTTGACAACTGTGAAAATGTTTCCATTCATACTTCCTTCAAGTATTCATCTCGTTTTTGTTTTGCAAAAAAATTGCCAGGGTGGGTCCCATAATTGACAAATAACATCGCAGCAAACATTATCGATGAATTTGCATTCAATCGAGCGGATGCGCATGAAATAACATCAGAGGACTACGAAAAATAAGCTGTTTCGCCTTTCCGCCATCGCCGAATACGCGTGGTAAGAACCTGGCCACGACACTAAATTTCAGGAGAAATTTAGTGTCGTGGCAATTCCTTTTGTCAAAGGAGTGCCGATACTTTCGTCGGTACATCAGTGAAGTCATTGAAATTCAGAAAACACCGTCGAATCACAACAGAGAGAACGGTTATCCCCTTCACAGCGCCAGGTAAAGAGTCTTCAAAGAGACAGCCAATTGGAGCGCAGAACCCAGACAGCCTACGATACATGAGCGAGGCAGAAACCACATACCAACACCTTTGACCTGAAGGCGCCGACAGGATAGTCAGCGAAACTGTAGCCATTTTGCCAACCTGCGCGGAAGAAAGCCCGGAACATTGCAGAGAGCAAAAAACTATGTAAGTGTAATCCCTCACAAAATTACATGGTTGTAAACACATGAGGTAGTTGATTATTTTTCTAAGGAAACGACGAAAAAAATTTACCAGCTCACTGAAAATGACAAAATTATATTCATCACCGAAGGGAAAAGGGCCTTTTTTTAGTGAACGGTGGAATTCAAACAATTATTATCAATCAAGAAGTAAAATTAGTCGCGAAAACACCGCTGATAAGATTTTTTTACTTTGCCTACTTTGTCCACGGATGCGACAAAACTGTTCGAATTGTTCCAGCTCATCCCCCCGAAATATTGCTATTCCTAACACGTATACCACGGTGTGTGGGAAAGAAGGCAATAATTAGATCAAGTCCTCCGGTGGGTGTTACGTCGTAAACTGTTAGGTACGCATTACACATTTGGATGCACCCCCTGCCACACACCCTCGAGGTACCTTGCAGGGTATGTCGTAGATATAGATATACACTGTTACGAGTTTGAAACTGATAACTATATCCAATTTTTAAGCTTTGTCACTTCTCGTTCGGTTTAACCGAAGAGGATAACTCATATAAATAAACAATGCCAAATTTATATTTCATTCAGATACTCTGTTTAAAAAAATCGTGAATTAAAAGAGTTTGGATATTTATTCATAAGTTATATTCCGCTGCACTGTAGACCACGTAGGCTGCTGAAGGTCAAGGTGGGATAAAAAAGAAGAAATCAAGGTGGAAAAACTTTGGAATAAGAACTTTACAGCAATGGATTTTCAGGGGTTGTACAAGTAAATGCGTTCTGTTTTTCATCTCACAAAAAAGTATATTATTATTCCACCCTTAAAACAATATAAACATACGATACAACGCCAGAAACGGCCTTATCCTTCTTTCTTGATACCACTTTTTAATCTGTTGCCTCCGTCTTCAAGAATATTACGTAGGAAAAGGATGTACAAGACATAGACATTGGCGAGAGGTTTAGCTCAGAGTAAATAGCAGACGGTGACATCATGGGAGCACTCAAAAAAGTTCAAAATGACATCACACTGGCCAGAAGGGCTGTTGATGCAAGCATAGCCATTTCGTACCGAAAAAAACGCCTGCACTCGACTTAAATGCGTAGTAATATCCGTCTGGAGCCGCTAATACTGGAATGCACTATGGTCGCTGGAAATCAAATTCTGGAACTTCCACCTTTCAATCTTTGCCCAACGCAAAAAATACTGCTCTCAAAAAGAGGCCCTCGTCACTTAAAAATTATAGATGTGGTGCTAGAGTTTCAAATTAGTCGACAAATATCTCTCCAGAGATTCGATTTTTATCGAATAAACGTTTTTAATCATTGAGTACTCAGAGAAATTCGACTAAAAATTGAAATCAAGGACGTTCATGGTCTTGATTTTAAAATCTTTCAACAGTGTATTGTTACTGTGTCGGGGTGCTTCATATTATGAGAATGACGGGAGAGACAGGGAAAATTGTTAATAAAGCTATATAAATTTTAATTAAAGAGAGTGGTCTTATTTAAGGTTAGGATGTTGGTCTGTAAAGAGGTCGTCCGTATAAGGCATCTTCCCGATAATTCCAGGCTTCGGATCCCGGCTCAGAAATCGACGTCGAGTTCGTCTCTGGATAAAGCTTAAGCTATATAAATTTTAATTAAAGAGAGTGGTCTTATTTAAGTTCAAGGATGTTAGTCTGGAAAGAGGTCGTCCGTATAAGGCAAGGGCCGATAATCCAGAATTCCAGGCTTTGGATCCCGGCTCAGAAATGGACGTCGAGTTTGTCTCTGGATAAAGCTTAGCATTAAGTGAGGGTATATGATGCGACAGTAACCCTTGCAGTTGGAGCATTAAAATCCTACTAATACTGTCTGTTAAAAAAGTCTAGACACCAGGGTTTGAGAAGCTATGTCTTCCAAAAGAGATAACCAATTTCAATGCAGTAAAATTTAATTTATAGAATGCTCATTTCTACATTTATTTATGTGGATAATTTTTTTTTGTCACTGTCGATAAATGTTTACCAAATTTTATTTGAAAAAAGAGCCGGTTTTCGGGCCTTCAAATCCGATGATCCAAATTTGTGTGCCTGATGTCCTGTGACCTATTGCCACATTAACTCCAGATTTCAACAACGTGAAGCCCTTAATATTTTAGACAATTTGAATGTAAAATGTTTATTTGTCACAAAATATGAAAAATGAAAACCCTAGCGTTACCCTAACCCTAACTTCGTAGCGAATGACTCAACTGAAACTTAAGGAGGCTCCACCGAATTATGAAGTAGATGTCATTTTTGTGAAAATTTCAGGACGCACAATTTTTTGGCACTTCTATCGATTGGCAATAAAATAATGCGGTATTTACAGCATATACGAGAAGAAAAAAGATATTTAAAACCAGCTATTTTATACGTGGTTATACGGCAGAGCATGGGCTCTTGCGGTAAAATTTGCAGAGTAAGAGAAATGTTGTTTTGACGAAAAACTAATATATGATGCGCAATTTTACGTAGAATTTAGCATTGTAAAAAAGTGTTCGCCTTACCACACTTGTTTCGTTGATATTAATAAATGACTGCTCTAAAAAAAGCAGAAAAGCCTCAGTTACATGAAAGTGGCGCAACAGTATGTTGTTATTATTGGTAACGGTACTTGTGACGGAACGTGCTTACAAGCGTATTTACTAACTTAACTAAGCAATATATCTTACCAAGGTCCTTCTTATATTTTTTATGTAATTTATGCCAGTGCTTCCAAATGGTAGAAGCGTCATTGTTGCCAAACAATATTAAAAAATACGAATATTATTAAAATTCAAAATAAAGAGTTTTATTTGCAAGGGAATAGTTTAAAACTACGTAAGAAAATATTTAACCTATTTTAGAATACCTATTAGCAAGAATGAGCATTTCTTCTCACTTTGTAAATTAAACGTGCCAACAACACGTCAGTATTGTTTCGATGTCAAAATGAGTTGAAAGAGCTTGTAAAAAACAGAATGCAACTACAACGCGCTATATAATAACATACTCATACAATTATTGTGTATGCGTTATCACCCTATAGACGATTTTCCATATAGGTGTTTTTCTGGATCGGTATTTATTCATTAAATAACATAGCTCTTTTACTGGATTTTGAATCGTGGAGTCAAGGTGGAACACCCTTAAGTGGGGTTATTGTCGTCGTACGGATTTTAGTGAGCGAAGGAATTGATACTTCTGAAAAATATATTAAGACAGACGCCTGGGCGATATATAAACGAACGAACAATGAGAGCATACATCTCTATCGAGTGGTGGAACGGAGGGCGCAATCAAGTCTAGACGGGGTGATAGGGTGAGACGGGAATGAACTTTTGGGGGTGCGATTTTCTTCGCGCGAGGATGTGGAGGCGGCGGCGGCGGTG
This sequence comes from Platycnemis pennipes, assembly GCA_933228895.1. NCBI lineage: Eukaryota > Metazoa > Arthropoda > Insecta > Odonata > Platycnemididae > Platycnemis > Platycnemis pennipes. Next base: position 112,418,015 of record OW121851.1, on the reverse strand, counting down.
TAGGGAGGGGTTACGTAGGCAGACGGTGAAGGGCCGCCGAGATATTCCGGGCGAACGCGCAAGGCCCTCATTCATGCAGCCAGGCGCGATCCCCGACGATAAACAAGCAACTTGCTGTCTGCGGGGTCGACGTGGGCGAATCAACATTTCGGGCACGCGTGAGTTCGGAGTGCGCACCAACGATGAAGGATTTGTGAGGCGTTTCCAGCTGGGGCTCCGCGATGTGTGCAGATCGGAATATCGCACTGAGATACTGACTATTCCATGCCGAAGAAAATGCAGATACAGCAACTAAGCCACACCATCATCATAATGGGTCAACAATCCCAGGATTGTTTTGACGCAGTCCTCCACTCGATTCTTCTATTAGACAACCTCTTCATATTACCGTAATTCTTCTCTTTTACATCCTTCACAACCTGTTCTATATGTCTCATACAAGGCCTGCCTTTTCCAATCTTCCCGTTCACTTTTCCCTCGACTATTGTCTTCATCATCATTCTTCATTGGGTCTTACGATATGGCCGACTAAGTAGTCCCGTCTTCATAGTTAATAGTTTCAGGCTGAACACTGTGGAAATCTTTCATCGTAGGAATGAAGGTTGAAATTGAAACACTGCAATTTCCACACACAGTTTTATTCTCCCCGACCATGATGCTTCTCTTTTACATCCTTCACAACCTGTTCTATATGTCTCATACGAGGCCTGCCTTTTCCAGTGGTCGTGGAGAATAAAACTGTGTGTGGAAATTGCAGTGTTTCCATTTCAACCTTCAGTCCCGTCTTCTTCTTAGAGTTTTCAGCAGACTTCTCTTCTCTCCCACTCTTCTTAGGACTTCATCGTTAGTCACCCGGTCGATCCATTTAATCTTCACCATTCTTCTGTAGCGCCACATTTCGAATGCTTCCACCCTTTTCTTCTCCGCTGCTGCCATCGTCAATGCCTCACTACCGTAAAGAAATATGCTCCAGATGCACACATACGCTCTGATGAATTGTTTCCTTACTTCTACGCCAGCCACGTAAATAGGAAATACCTAACTCAGCCACGTAAATTGGAAATATCGCATGTTTGACTGCACACCACAAGGTCATGACCGTTAAGCAGACATTGGAATTCGCATAGAAACAAAACAACTTCACAGCTAAATCATTTAGGCATCATACAAATCATATAATTTGCGACCAGAGGATTAGTTAGAAAAGAGGAAAAGATATCTTCGGGTTTTAAAACTCGATTTACAAATAATATACAGTAAAAACCCATCGAACATAAAGGATATCAGTGGAAATTCACATTACACACATTGTCTAATAATCTTGAAAGGTCTTCCAGTTTCCTCTTTCGGGAGCTGCCACGTATGGAACTTTGTCGGCAAAGCTTTCACGTCCAATGCAGGAGGCATCATCGGGTTAAAATACCGAAGAGGAAGTTGCATCTTGGCTACATATTGGGGAGACATGCACCCCTCCCTTTCCGTCATCACCTTTTGACAAAAAGATGATGACGGTGAAAGGGTGAAAGCGGGGATACGAGAAATAACTTTAACTAAGGCTAAGAACGGAAAGGGAGGGGGGCATATACCCCCAATAAATAGCCAAGATGCAACTCCCTCTTCGGTATTTCACCCTGATGATGCGGCCTACAATGGACGCGAAAGCTTGAACGACAAAGCTCCATACGAGGAAGCTCCCGAAAGAGACAACTGGAAATGGGGGCGTTTACTAGGAACCGAAATAGCAATTTTGTACACAAAATTGTTACATGGAAACGAAAAAAGAAATTTAGTGAAAGAATTAATCTTCTAACCACAACCATTCACTCATAAATCCAAAATTAAAATAAGGAAAAGGCGATGCCCACCGAAAAAGCTGCTTTGATATCATTGACGTCATTTTCCTCCCGCCCTTGACTGATTTTAGGGGAAGGGAAGGGAGTGGAGGGGGGTTCTCGGAAGGTCTGCTCGCACAGATGCTGTCGCAATCGCTCCCATTGGCCGAGTGCGCTGTGTCCCCCCATTGCGATAAGGAGAAGTAGCTTCGCGGGCTCAGTTGTGATTGGACGGAGTCGATATACGTTATAGGTTGCACCACACCCACTTTTCCGAAAGGGTTAAAAACATCAGTTTTTCGCCGCCTATAACTCGAGAAATAATTGACGGATCAAAAAACGGAAAAATACGGGTATTTTTATTTTACATACTCTATCATATTCGGCAATAAAAAAAAGGTAAACGACCCCAGTCTTCACGGTGCGAAAACACTCAATCTTGCAAGATCTGCATGTCATTGAAATATTTCCCCAGGTAAAAGTTAACATTAAATTTATCTGTTAAGAAGGTCAATGCTCACTGTATTTGTTTACGTGACATGAACCGTCTCTTTCCCAACCGCAATGAACCTAACATCCTAAACATGCCGGAGCAGAGATAGGTAGGAGTGAGAGGGAAAGTGAACATAAGACGCATTGGGGAAATAAGAAGGAAGAGTTGAGCTTCCGTGATTTTTGAGGAAATTAAATGTGTCACGCATCATTGCACATCACGTTATTTAGCACTTAACACTCTGGTTCCCCCGATGTTCAGATAGAAGTTTAGGATTAACCCTGAAAAATACACGGCAAAACCCTCTGGCATGGATATCACATCATTCTAAGATTTGTAATTGGTCAAATTTGAAGACTGGATGCGAGTGAAGCGGGAGAAAAATTAAGTTTATCGGAGCATCACCTTTGCTTCGATATTTTCTCGGTGAATTATTCCAAAAAAGATCGCAGTAATGCCTTAAATAAACTAGGATTCACTTGTGATTCAATATAAGACACATTTTTCTTTCACGTGTCTATTTAGATAGCCCAGCATTCGCCTCGGTAGCATTACCATTTGCACACGTGATTATGCTATGAAGTGGTGAAACACTTAATGCTGCCTGAATTCCCATTTGGAATATCACTCACTCATTAAAATTTTGATAATTTACTGAAATCCATTGATGCAAACCACTGCTTCTTGCTATTGACGGAGGCAACCGATATAGATGTTCAATTCCGCCGGTAGAATTATGTGTATAAAAGAAGTAAGAATTTTAGGGAAGGGAGGAGCAAAACTCGGCGTTGTCATAAACTAAGGAGTTATGGTTCAACATCCCATACTACAGACGGATCACTGAACTTTAAGTGCTCTCCGACCACACTCATTTTTGTTTCGGAGAAAATAATAACGATGCCAACAGCTATATAATGGGGGACTCCTATATCGATATTTCGGTCAACTGGGTGACCATCAACGGGGGGATATGTTTGGGAGGATACATGCTCTAGGACAGTGGTCCATTACTGAGTTCTTCCCGAGACAAGTGCCTCCCAAACATATCTCCCCGATGATGGTCACCCAGTTGGCCGAAATATCGATATAGGAGTCTTCCAATAAAAACTGTTAGCATCGGTATTACTTTCTTCAACATTTTCTCACTGTCAACATTCTCACTTCATTGTCACACTCATTCATGGACCGGTATAACCAAGCAAACAAGTATAATATAGAGGCTCCCCTCATATGGCAAAATTGTTATACGTTTTGGATTTGGTACTGGAAGGTTTTCATTGATGGCGATGGAAGAATTTTTCGCGTTATGCCACTAACTTGGCTTCATTCACTTTCCTTTTTCTAATCGTCTAAAGCGGCAAAATCGAGAAGAGTCATGTAGTTGTTCCGTCTGCTCCTTGCAGCAGTGGACTATGTGCTTTTAATGAAACAACAGGGAATCCCTCCTGAGACAAGATATGTTTGCTTTAATAGTGACAGAAATGTTAACTTATCCATGTGAATGTTGACGTTAGGTGAAGGCATATCGCACCATTATAATAAAATAACAAAATTACAACAATAGTATATGTTATGTGCCCCTTGAGCTGATTAGAAAAACGAAAGAAATGGAAGCGATAAATATCGTTTGTGACGTAACGCGGAAAATTCGTACTACGCCATCTATGGAAACCTTCCAGTACTAGGTCCAAAGTGTTTAACAGTGTTGCCCTATGCGCTGAGCCCTCTATGTTATACTTATTCTATTGTAAAACAATGACAAAATCCGCCACCACCGGATCTAGAACCTGCTCCTCTGAATACGAAGCCAGCACTCCAGACAGCATAAGTAGCAGTTTAAATAAGTGAGGAGGCGTCTAGGATTTTTGGAGCAATCGAGAGATGGATAGATGAGGGTTGGTAAGCGATTACGTGGACTTGGACGGGATGAAGAGAGGGGTAAGGAGAATGCCTTCGGGGCGAGGGTTTGTGATGTGTAAGGGGTGTGGGGGGGGATAGGAAGTGGAAAGTGTGGTGTGGGGGACGGAGGCGTTGAAAACACTTGGCGGAGGCCGACTTGGCAGGGGGGGGTGACCTCATCAGAGAGTGGCCCCGCGCTTTTCTTCTGTTACTCCCCCCTTCCCATTACGCCCCACGTGGGACGGGGGAGGAGGAAGAAGGCAGATGCGCGCCGCGGCGGCGGCGGACGCATTGGGGATTCTGTTTCGGGGGGAGCGGAATGCGGTTGCGAAACAATCGACACTCAGGCGGCGTAATTTTTTCGAGTCTCGCCGACGCCCTCGGAATCGAAGAGACACGATGGTAACTGAGGCTTTCTATCCCTTATTCTTCACCCAAATATTGTAGACCATCAAATATTTTAGACAGAAGAGCCGAACATGAATTTCAAATTTGTTTGAGAGCAATAATAGTAGGTACATTAAAAACTAAAATTTAAATTAATGCCATTAAAATAATGCTATTAATTAATTCTTCATCAGAACAAGAAAACTTTCCCCTAAATGTTCAATAAAATGCTAACAATTTCAGACTGATCCGTGGGAACATTGTGCTTGCATTTTATGAGAAAGTATCTCTATGCTTAGTTTGTAAATCGTAGTTTCTGTATCCTTGGGAATGATATTTATTTTCATTTTCTATTTTACCTAAGCTTAGGCTAAGCAGCATATTCGTAACACCTTTACTAGTTAATTTTTTTTCATAATGCCATTTAAACCCCCCGAGTTATTTGGTTTTATCTCATGCTACCATCTCCAACCACCACAGTACTGAACACTTAAAGTTGGTTGGTGGATGTTCCGGAAGAGGCAACCTAAATCTAAGGTAAGTGGTGTGCAATTTGGTAGAGGAAGGAATAGGTAGGTATGTATTATGGATTTTAGGTCATGGGTATAGACAACTATAGGTCATTTCACACCTTCGCCGTCCTGTACTTGTCAGATATTTGGGTAACATGATACGGTTTCCCTGACGCGACACTGTATTATGCCATCGCTATGATAAACCAGGTATTATATAGCTGAAAATACAAATTTTATATGGATATATCTGTATAAAAAAGGAAGTTATGTTGCCGCACCCTGTATATTGACCTCTTTTAAAAACTTTATAATTACAGAAACTTTCTCGGGGTCGTCACCAAGAATATCCCTCAGATCACCGTTTATGTTTATGAGTACATTTTCACATGTTTTGCATTGAAGTAGGAGGTGTTTTACGGAGGCCGGCAATCTACACACGTCACAGATAGGTGGTTCTTTCTCCACTGAGAATAAGTGTGAGAGGGAATACGCGGTGTGCCCGATTCTGTGGCGGGTGAGGAAGGAATTTCACAGAAAATGGAGGAAGTGTAAGGGAAACCCAAAAAGGGTTTATAGGGAGCTGGGTAGTGGGGGAGGAAGGCAAATGAGGACTTTCTTGAGATAAGGGGTAAAGAAAGGAAAAATTTCGGAGAAAACTAGTGTTGAGTATATCGTAGTATTAAGCATTGTGAAGGTTGGTTTTTTGTGAAGCTTATGTTTCAAGGAATTTTTATATGTACCTATGTTTTGTTTGTCACGCCGGCCTCATTGTTGTGAAGCGCATCGGGTAGTCATGATAAGTTCTTGTCATGAAAAGTGTATAAGATAATAAAACTGTTATATGTGGCTTATCCTGTTAATGAGTCAATAAATACACTAATTAGCTTTATCAGAAGACTGTCTGCATTAGAAAAACCAACAACTAGGAGGGAGGAATAATATTTGTTATGAAATAGAGTGAAAAGAAACTCGTGTTAGAAGTAAAAATAATTAGGGAAGGAACATTCTAGAAAAGTGGAAGTTGAGAATAAAAGCTGGGTGGGAGTACTCCATATCTAAATAGTACTAAACAACTACCCAAACCGGTAGAGTATCAAATTAAAGTATTAAAATGAGTAGTGAGAGTGAGAAGATACTACCTTAGAGTACAGGCTCACGTAAAATCATGACCGAGGGAAGAACATCTACATCTACATAATACCCTGCAAGCCACCATAAAGGTGTGTGGCAGGGGGTGAACTCTCACCAAACATGCACTACATATCATGCATAAAATAAAGGATCAGTACTTGTATAGGTACTGTTCAAAACTACGCTATTTAAAAAAAGATAAAAATAGCAAAACATACATGCAAAAACATGCCGTTAGTTGGGTTAGCTATAAGTCCTTATACCAAGACCAGACCAAAATCTGTGGAATAATTCAAAAGTGGGAGGTTATTATTGAGTGGGAATGAAGGTATTGGAAGCGTTGCTAACTGATGTAAGAAATCTTTAAAATAAATAGGCACCTGAAGGATGTAGATAAGGAAACTAACATAATTGTGGCAATCGAAACCAGGTGCAATCAGTTACAGTGCTAGAAAGTCTTGTTCGAGAGGTCCAGGCTGGTTTGAAACCAATGTCCAGAGAATAATGCCGTGTATATCTTTAGGATTAAGGTTAGATTAGACAGTGTGATAGACCGAAACAGTCAGGAGTAGGTAGAGACCGAATCATATCGCTAATAATTAGAGATGATTCGAAACCAAATAAAATCGACTCTCGATACCGGTACCATAGACCTATACATATATACATATTTTTACCTATTTGTTTTTCTATACATTATCATAAAAATGTTCCATGAAATCTAAATATACAATTTTACAATACAAAAATTTGAATATACAATTTACTTTAGGAAAAAAAAACTTCTGATGTTGCACTCTGAGGACATTCCGAGCAAAAAAAACTGTTTGATACTACAGTGTTTTATATTTTTTTCTTACAAAAGCATGTTTAAAAACAAATATTATGTTTAATAACAAAAATGCTTACTACCAGATTAAAAAATGTCATAAAATATTCAAAATAATATGACTGTCATGTTTTATTTTCATGTATCATTAGCATCATTAGTTTAATTTTAATATGGTTAATAAATAGTTACAAGAGTAATAAAAACACTAGCACAAATTATAAATGGTAAACGGTCGTAAAATTACACCTTGTGTGTCAATAATTTTAACGAGGTAGAAAAAAAAATTAGTAGAGTTGTAGTTGGTGGGTAAAAGCAGAGCCCTCTGGATTGCCAAATAATAACTAGGGAGTAGTGATAAGAGTGTCATATAGAGGACTCTGGGTACAGGTATTTCCTGGCACCACATACTGCTTAAAAGCACTACCGAAAACAGAAATCATCCATTAAAGAATTCCTTATGGCATAAACTGCTGTATGCTGCTGTAATTCGGATTTGTTTGGAAAAAAAGATGGCGATCACCATGGCAACCAGAAATCAACCATTAAAGAATTCCTTATGGCATAAACTGCTGTATGCTGCTGTAATTCGGATTTGTTTGGAAAAAAAGATGGCGATCACCATGGCAACCAGAAATCAACCATTAAAGAATTCCTTATGGCATAAACTGCTGTATGCTGCTGTAATTCGGATTTGTTTGGAAAAAAAAGATGGCGATCACCATGGCAACCAGAAATCAACCATTAAAGAATTCCTTATGGCATAAACTGCTGTATGCTGCTGTAATTCGGATTTGTTTGGAAAAAAAGATGGCGATCACCATGGCAACCAGAAATCAACCATTAAAGAATTCCTTATGGCATAAACTGCTGTATGCTGCTGTAATTCGGATTTGTTTGGAAAAAAAGATGGCGATCACCATGGCAACCAGAAATCAACCATTAAAGAATTCCTTATGGCATAAACTGCTGTATGCTGCTGTAATTCGGATTTGTTTGGAAAAAAAGATGGCGATCACCATGGCAACCAGAAATCAACCATTAAAGAATTCCTTATGGCATAAACTGCTGTATGCTGCTGTAATTCGGATTTGTTTGGAAAAAAAGATGGCGATCACCATGGCAACCGGCCGTCTTGAAGTCAGACTTTACCAGTCATGTATCGACGGTATCGGTATCGACTTTGGGCGATCGATTCTCGATACCGAAACAAATCCACAAGAATCGGTGGTATCGAGCATCGACAAATCCTTACTATTAATACAAATACAGATTGAACGGAGACTTGGCTCCCTCATGACAGATCGATTTGTCGATGACTAAAAGGTCGCGAGAGGTCCGAGTCGCGACGCGCCCAGAGCACGGTTGAACGGGCTAGCAGTCGGGATCGCCCCCTTGAATCTGGGTGGCTTGGGAAGGGATGGAGGGAAGAGGAACGCCTCCGACGCGAGATAAGCCTCGAGAATTCAGTATTCCCGCGCGTCGATTCCAAAAGGAAGTCGCCGTATTCTTCGCACGCAAGATGGGCAGTCGGAATAGGAGTCTGCGAACCGCGGTGTCAACGACCCACCGACCGAAGGGAGAACATTTGCCCGCGAGAGAGAGAGAAAACGCTGTGAATTAGGATGGCACTCATCTGAGAGGAGTGGAAGATCGCGAATGTAATCTCAAGACGCGACGACCCGGAAGAGATGTCTCAGGGGCAGGCACGTAGCCAGAAATTTACTTCGGGGGGGAGGGGGACTAAGTCAATTGTGGTGTAACTTGAAACAAATCAGCCCTGCCCATTCGGTGCCCACATGTAACAAATCTCTTCCCTTAATTTTCAGTGCTTGGTATTTACTTTCAGAGTGCCCATTCCTATTCCCAAAGTTCACTGCTTACCCTGTTATGAAGCAGTTAACTTGACCGGCCACAGGACAGAAGTTCAACACATACATGCATATCGGATCGAAAAGAACAATTATTAACCGCACATCAAACTAGTGATCACGTTTCAAGACACTTAACACTTCAATCATACGCAGTGTGATCCGGATCATCATGCCTGGTTAAAAACAGAACAAAAAACGTATTGGGAAAATATTTTGGGGGGACTTAAACCCCAGAAGCCCTGGTAACTAGTCCCCTACCCCTGGTACGTGTCCACTCAGGGGTACTTCCGTAACTCAAGCTCTGGAGCGGTAGTGAGAGAAATCATCCGTGGATTCCGTTGACAGCTAAAGTTATCGTAGAAATTTAGATCCATGCTCAGAATCTCCACTAGAGTCTCGCTTCTACTGCACAAACTCTAAAATCACTATTTCGAGTCAAGTTAGCGGTCATATTCACCCTGCAAAGTTGGTATTACCACGCTATATCTATCTATCTACATAATACCCTGTAAGCCACCACAAAGGTGTGTGGCAGGGGTGAATTCTTACCAAACATGCACTACATATTATGCATTGAAAAGAATTAGCATTAATATATTGGTCTACACTTCATTATTCCAAAAGATTAAAATAGCAAACTAAGCATGCAAAAACGTGCTGTTAGTTGGGTTACCTTCAAGTCCTTATGCCAACATACAACTACCTATGCTATGGATTGATTCACTCGTATTGGACATATTTACCGCTATTCATATCCCTAATTGTACGAGGAAAGAAGGACATTTTGAATGCCAGTTCGGCAATCAATTTCTCTAATTTTATGATTATGGTCCAGTCTGCCATAGTAAGTTGGGGTTCGCAAAATATTTTTAATATCATCACTGAAAATATGGTCTTAAATTTATTTAGGAGATTAAGTATAAATTTCAACGTGCGATCTGACAATGATACCCATTTTAACCCATTTAATAGACTGGTTACGCTAATATAGTTATCGTACCGCATCTTTACAAATCTTGCCGATCTTCGCTGCACATGTTCAAGTTCGTTATTTAGACCGATTTCGTAGGGATCCCATACACTGGCAGCATATTCCAAATGAGGTCGTACAAGGGAAAAGTAGCTGATTTCTCGTACATGATCGTCACATTTACCCAGTACTCTTTTGATGAATTTAGAATTTTGATGAAATTTGATGAATCCCTCATGCAACGACTATTGCACTTCATCTACATCTACATCTACATAATACCCTGCAAGCCACCACAAGGGTGTGTGGCAGGGGGTGATTGCTCACCAAACATGCACTACATATCATGCATAAAAAAGGAATAGTATTAATATAGTAGTCAGAACTACACTATTTAAAAAAGATAGAAATTGCAAAGCAAACATGCAGAAACATTCTGTTAGTAGGGTTAGCTTTAAGTACTCATACCACAATGCAGCTACCAATGCTATTTATTGCTACTCTCCGATAGGACATATTTACCGTTATTCGTATCTCTTATTGTGCGAGGGAAAAAGGATATTTTGAATCGGTCAGTTCGGCAATCAATTTCTCTAATTTTATGATTATGGTCCAGTCTGCCATAGTAAGGTAAAATATTTTTAACATCATCACTGAAAATATTTCCTTGGAATTTATTTAAGAGATTAAGTCTAAATTTCAACCTGCGATCTGACAATGATTCCCATTTCAATTCATTTAATAGACTGGTTTAATACACTTACTGTTATCCACAGCACACTCAAAATAGGAATCGGAATCTGACAAATCTCTGTCAAAGTCAAGATTCACACCGGGGCCCTCGAAATGGAAGGAAAGTACTGCAGCCGAAACACGCATGAATATTATTAATCCAAGCGACGACAGAGATTTATTGAAGAGGTAAATCGGTCTTCATTTAAGTATTAATGAAGAGAACCTTAAGTGCAGAACTTCATCCCTTCAACGGGGCGATAAAATTGGCGTAATCGTGAAGAGGGTGCTGAAGCCAACGTCTTTCTTTCTATGCAAACGCTATAATAAATGCTGGCTCTCCCAAACTAGGCCATTTTAATGGTTTTGCAGGGAAACGGTACGAAATTATAGTGAACTATGTATAGCATTGGACTTTGACCGACGTTCCCAGGCTGGAATCCGAAGAGACCTCTTCAAACGTGTCTAATGCAATCAAAAGTGTATGATTTTCTTCACACAGGATCTTCACCGGAAACCACAGGACCTCAAGGATAAGGAACCTATCCCCTCTTCCCTGTCTTTGCGAGGGAATTACAAAAGCAGTTGGTCCAGTATGTGGTTGGTACGCTCCTACCTCACCAACCAAACCAACCTGCGGGTTGGACACTGAGGTTTTGACTTTTGTTGAGACGGCGCATGCATGGTTTGGGAATTCGGTCAATATGATGACAGGCATGTGTTGAAAGGATTTAAAAGGGCATTAAAGTAGGACGAATGGATTTCTTTGTCAGAGAAATATTCTATATTCCCTTACGTCAGTTGGAATATATTATAGGCGATGATAGTTCAGTGATGGACACTGATAAGAGAAGACTATATAGCTAAATTGCTGATAGTCATGTAGGTTCGTGCACCTTCAGCTAGTTGACCCTTTATTTTTCATTTGGCTAATAAGCCAGAGGGGGGGGGGGGGGGTGGGCAAGCGCCCCACCCTGCCCCACCGTGGCTACGCCCATGCCTGGGAGAGTGCATTCATGTCATAACTGTAACATATGTCGAACCTAGAGTCCGAAGGACTAGGTTCTTGAAATAAATACTATTATATTCTATTCTAGTCCTACCATTCCGCAATATTTCCACGCCAGAATAGTTTGTCAACCCAACATCATGCGTTTTACACGTGAGGTATTCCTGGGAAGCGACGTGGAATTTTGAAAGAAGTGCACCATCGCTGCGAACTCTTGTTTCCGAACGCCCGCTCGCTCTACCCTACCCAACCGCACACGAGTAGGGATCCTCGTCCTATCCTTTGTGGGGGTTGGGGGGGGGGCATTCCACGCTATCAGTTGGTGGGAGGGGAGGGGTTGGGTCACGGACGTGACCAAGGGCACCGAATGCGCGCGCGTTTATTTTTAGGTTCCCTCAAAAGAGTGAGCGAATGCCCTCCTCGAGATGAGAGCAAGCAATAGGAAAGGAGAGGAAAAAAGCCAGGAGGAAAGAGAGAAAACATTCAGTTAGGAGTACCAGACTTGCAATCAATGACCCTGAGATCTGGGACAGTGACCCGACGCGTGTATATGACTGTTTAAAACTCTCAATCAAAGACCGCATCGGACCGGAATGATATTTTTCAAGGTTGGTACGATTTGGAGTTTCATTATTCGTTTGCTGCTTCTTCAACTACATCTACAAACTACAGCTACAATACACCCCCCGTAATAGCCGCCATAAAGGTGTGCGGTGGGGGGTGTATTCTCAACAAACATGTACTACGTATCGTGCATAAAAAAGATAAAGATGAAAAAAAATAAAGATGACGCTAGCGCACGCCTTACGAGGTTCCATGATCGAGGCCCTGGAAAACGCCTTCTGACGTCACCGCACGGTATGGGTTTCCATATTGCTACGGAAACAGTCGTTTATTTCAGAAGAAAACGAAGCGAATATATTGTTTTGGGGTTTTTAGCCGTTTCTTTATCGTAACGATGACTGAAAAGGGATTTTTGATAAGCACAATCCGACATTTTGCCTTAAGTTGACTACTTTATAGTGGAATTCTTCTTTAAAAAAGCGATTGCTTTGTAACAGCTGAGATTATTTGATTGAAAAAACATGACACAATACAGGTGTTATAATTTATGGACGATTTGCTCATTAAGATCCATACCACTTAAATAAAAAATCGGAATACTTTCTTTTTGCATGTTCTTGCACTAAACAAACGAGAGAAATGCGTACGTTTTCACCAAGTATTCAATAAACAACGCATCACCAAGTAGAACAGATAAACAATGCCCATAGTGATACCGTGCCGTAGCGTCGTAGCTGCCGAAAACTTACCATTTTTTAAATTGTAAGTTTTTTCGGTGGGCGTCACCTTTTGCTAATTTTAATTTGTGATTTATGAGTGAATAGTTTTGGTTAGAAGATTAATTTTTTTCACTAAAATTCTTTTTCCGTTCTTATCTAACGATTTCGTGTACAAAATTGCGATTTCGGTTCTGAGTAAACGTCCCCACTGTCGTAGCTCTGGGGGGTTATTTTGTAATCTCACCTTTTTAATGACTCTTTGCGGGAAGGCGGGAGATCCGTTTCGCTCGCTTAATGATCGGCTCACGAACGGTTCGTGAATTGTCGAAGCTTCTGTCGGTAGCGCTACCTGTTGCCGATCTCGTCTACTTAGAATAAATAAACGATGTGCAAATTCCAAATATACAATTGAAAATCGTTTGTATCTTTCTCGCTCTTGCTTTTTTTTCCAACTCAAGCTTCAAGTGGAAACGATGGTGGCTCCATGTCACGTTCTCTATGAAGATGAGATGGGAACTAATGGCAGGCGGAGATAATGAAACGGGTCAAGAGTCGAAAGTTATGGATCAGAGCGGATGAATCGTCTAAAAGACCAGCACATGACCGGCAGTTCAAGGCTTGAGATCCGAAGATGGTCACGCCGCCTGGGTGGCGGAGTTTAACTAAGAAAAAGTGACATTTTATGACGCATTCTCACTAAAGTGAGATTAGAAAATAACCCCCCAGGGGTACAAAAGTCGATATTCAGCCAAGCCGATTCCTAACAGAATGGAGCCCCTTGAAAGTCATTCCGACTCGGAAAAAATTGGCGAGTACTGACTTATTCGCATGTCAACTTCCCCTGAGTGGAGGACAAACTGGGATCTCGAGTCGGCACGCGCGAATAAGAACGGGAAGAGGAGAACGAGGGAAGGGGGAGGCGGGCAGGGAACAGTGTCGGTCTCCAGCAGCCGGCAGCAAGCGGTCCACTGAGGGCGGATAGCGCGTTTCCTGGAGATAATGGGCCCCGCTAAGATTGGGCGGCTAGAGTGGGCGTTGGAGAAGGGGTGATGCCATTTCACCACCATTCACTCTAACCCTCCCACTACAGCTTCACCCACGAGCCACACTGTCGTTGGATTGCGAAAGCATAGACGACAATCGATTTAGCTAGGCGAAGACTAGAAGCAAAATCATTGCGCTACAGGCTATTGTTATGTTAATAGTTTTACGCAACTTAAATAAATGTTTTTTTTGAGAAATATTCCTCCTTTCCGGGGATTTTGATTGATTTGGTGGCTACAGTTCTAGCGACTCGCAATGTGAGATCCCGGGTTCGTATTCCTATTTTAACAATTTTATCACCGTTTTATCCGTCCATATTTGAGTTCCTTGCAAAGATAAACCCGGATTCGTTACTGAGTCGCTCGTATGGGACGTTAAACCGCGGATCCACTATCTCTGAAGCTCCTACCTCATTGCAAATACTGTCACTATCAACGCAAATTACCAGAGCCAGTGTCGTCTCCACTTGTAACAATAATTTTTCCTCCTCTTCTCATAAGCTGAGACGTGTCGTTCAATAGTTGAGTGAACCGGATGAATTGAATACTGTTCTTTGATCAAGTGTTTCAAAAGAACCATATGAGTGATTTTAGAGGAAAAAATCTTTTGATTCGTCATAAACGAGAACGGTGGGGAACATCCCTATTTTAACAATTTTATCACCGTTATATCCGTCCATGTTTGAGTTCTATGTCAAGATAAACCCGGATTCGTTACTGAGTCGCTCATACGGGACGTTAAACTTCGGATCCACTATACCTAAAGCTCCTACCTTATTGCAAATACTGTCACTATCAACGCAAATTACCAAAGCCAGTGTCGTCTCCACTTGTAACAATAATGTTTCCTCCTCTTCTCATAAGCTGAGACGTGTCGTTCAATAGTTGAGTGAACCGTTCCATATGAACGATTCACTGGCATGAACCGGATGAATTGAATCCTGTTCTTTGATCAAGTGTTTCACAAAGAACCATATGAGTGATTTTAGTGGAAAAATCTTTTGACGAGAACGGTGGGGAAAAATTTTAATCATGCTCGTATCAGATTAGAATCACGAGCTTCAAGAGTGATTGAGATAGAGGGTAAAGAGCACAAATTTGAACCAACTGCAAATAACAGTTATACTTTGGAAATAATGCAATGGCACTAATTCGTATCACCAAATGTATTCTTTCATAAGAGGAATTGCTTCAAAATGACGGTAATATTGGGCATAGAATTTAAAAGAGCTGTGGAAAACACGAGCAATTAGGTTTTAAGATCATATTATTATTAAGTATATATAGTTCATAACTGCGAAGAAAAAATGATCCGCCTTTATTGGCGTTAATTCAATATTATATCAGCGTCAATACGTAACGAAAGCCATATTTGTGAAACTAAGTTGACTAAACACAAGAAACCCTTTACATGCATTTAACCCACCAAAAATATGGATGTAAATGTTTTCTCGAGCTAGCATATGCAGGTTAATGAAGAAATTTCGACAGTTAACAAGTTTGACCGTTGAATGGAATACTTTGCCGTACAAGGATCATTATAATTTAAATTTAAGAGCACAGCAGACAGCATGCAATTGAGCAACTGCGAACAAGATAATTCCGTGCTTTCGAAATCAGAATTTCAAGCACAGAACTAGGAAAGGTCCAGACACGTTCTCCGAAATTCTTCATAACGTTCCATCGTTTGCGGTATCATCCGGGAATGATTCCTCTTGATACATTGTTCCTCCGGTTCATGGTTTTTGGTGGCTCATTTACAACTATGTAAAAGAACGAGTCATTGGCACGAACCAAATCGCATGAAATGAATCATCCAAATTAATCGAAATTCTCATCTCTACTTATCAGTATCTGAGTAACTCCTTTGTTTTAATCCTTATTATTACTCAACTGGTTAGGACCTGCTAAAAAAAGTATCGCTACAACTACATGGCAACTTAATTTCCTGCTTTCCGTGTAAGCACTTTTTTAATTCTCTAGTGAGATGTTACGAGGAGGATATAGCTTTAGAGAACAGTATTTGAGGGGAATACAAAAATAATGCTTGAAAAGAATTTTTTTACATCGACATTTTGATAATTATCTTTTACTTTCAATGAACTTGTGTGAGAAGACGAGTAGAAAGTACGATAGTACCGGTGGGGAATCATATGAAAAACTAAATTCATTGCGTTTTTTCAATTAAAGAATCAAAGTTTATCATTGAATAAAAAGGGACAATGGGAAGAAATTGTATTTCCTGGGTGATGTTTGGGACAAAAACAAGTGTGATACTAAGTACACTCCTGAGAAAATTGTGTGAGTGAAAAGTAGCCCATGTAATTGCTTACGATAGGAGTATTTAGCAAAAACAATATTGATTAAAATCAGTTATTCAATGAGTTTTGTTAATACGCTAAGGAACTCGTTGAATTATGAGTTACAAACGACGCAGATTTGGAGCAAATATTTCAAGAATTTTCCAAGGCCTCTTCAAGATAGATGACAATGAATTGAAATGAATAGAACAATATTCTCGCGAGATTTCAAAGCCTTTTATCATTTTTCTCACATGTTATCTTTTATTTACCACGGTTTGGGGATTTCAGCGCAGCGATAAAACTTACATACCTCACCTCACTGAGGAGAATGTAGCCATTTCTCCACGCCTTACAAAACTGCCGTCGCTAAGGCTACGAGTAAAAGAAAGGAGAAAGACACTTTATGACACGTAAAACTCTCGATGAAATTCTGTCTGAGCACGCAACTTACAGCCTTCGTGGTTATCCTATTGCCTCTTAACTCGCAAAGAAATTTCGCTGTATTCATGCTTAATTGTTTTGAAGAGGGACTTAACATCACTTTGATTTGAGCTATTAAGTTCATTTTCGGGTATTCCCCGCGTTCGTTGTCTTGTGTTGAAGACAGTTTCGCCTTGGATTCCACCAGGCGTCTTCAGGTCGAAGTGGTCTTCGACCTGAAGACGCCTGTTGGAATCCAAGGCGAAACTGTCGTCAACACAAGACAACGAACGCGGGGAATACCCGAAAATGAACTTAATCGCTCATCCAGAACGCCGCGGAAGCCTACGATTAACATCACTTTGATTTCTTTCAGGAGGCAAATACTCCACAAATAAAATTTAAAACCACTGTAAATGAATTCGCAATTGAACACTAAGTGTAGGTACACTGAAAAGACAACAGGTATGAGCACATTTTAGTGTACGTAAATTTATCATAACAATATAGTTTCAAGCTAACAAAAATGTTAGATATCCATCGTTTGACCCATCATTCGACATTTATTCCAGAGAAAATTCTCCTAACTCAGCGCAATAGTTCACCTCGATGACATCAGCTCATCTGATGGTAAACAATCCTCAAAAAAGAAGAAAAAAATGAAAATAACAGAGGATCCGGGTACGAGTTCCGAGAGTGCCAACGATTTTTCAGCGATATACCTGTCCATTCTTAAATGCCGTGTGGACGGAACATCAAGTCCAGAACTCCGTCCGTCGGATGGGACGTAGGGGAGTCTGAGGTAATAACAGTCGTGTAAGGGGAACTTATTATAAAAATTATGATTCTTATTTGTTTGAAACACTACTGCCCCTAATAGTATACTTACACTCTTCCCTTAGCTCTAATCACCTAATATTGAATTAAATTATAAAAAAAAATTTAAATGACAAAAAAGTAAAATATCAGCTTTGACCGGTATTACCCAGACCCTGGGGTAATTTGATATCAACTTACTGGAATATGGGGGTCTTTTAATGATATAACCATGCATAACTGCAAAACCGATGTATATTTTATGTTATGATACATAGTTTAAGTTTTTTGAAAATTACACAAATTGGCAAGTATCTATAGAGTATACATACGAGAGAGAGATACTGGAAAACCTCAAATAGCAGGACTTCGAATCTGACACTGAATGCAATTTTTTACCCCCAAAACTACATCAGCAAGAAAGACAGAAGTTTCAAATTAAGAGAGATCAACTGTCGTACTAAGCAATACAAGAAGTCGATTGATTCAAGCACAATACACGACTGCAATGCAACCAAAGTATGATTCTTTAAAACAATATCACGCACCACACACAATTGCAACTTAAAGTTTTTTCAGGTTATAGTTGTAACTTGACAGCTGGACCCCATACCCTTTCAGAATAATACGTATATGTAGATACAAATAATGACAGGGTGGGCTGGTGTAAAGCCGAGTTTACACGATGCATTTACACGGGCGGGTAGATGCGTGAACACATTCACCATCAAAATTGCACCGTGTAAACACTCAAAATTGCGCAAATGCGTGAATGCGTGCACAGAAAATAGCCCCTGTTCTATTTTGGTGAATGTGTGCGAGCAATTTGTAGTCGTCAACAACAAAGTCAACAACAATAACTGAAGTTCAGGCACGATGTTGTCTGTTTCGTAGAAGTGGCGCTTGATGCTAGTAAAACAAAAGAAATCGCGTAATGCGTACCTAGAAAATGGTCGAACAATTGCGCGAACACAAGCATCGTGTAAACACTCCTCAAGTGCGAGAACGCGCATCTGTCCAGACATCTATTCACGCATCTGTCCAGCCACGTACTTGCGCGGGTAAATGCATCGTGTAAACTCGGCTTAATGCAGGCAAAGAAGTCTGTAGGGCATTTGGAAAAGTTTTTAACACTTTCTCAAGTAAACGTTACCGTTTCATCTCAAAGGAGTAAAACCCCTGATGAATACAAACAGACGCCTAAACAATTAATAAAAATACATAATATCCTTTTATGATACTCATTCATTCGAGTCTGGTGGTTGAATTACCAACACGTTTCCCGAAATTAGTATTGCATGTATGTGGAGCATGTTTTGAGAGTATTCAACCGTATCCACACACCCTCGATTGGCTTTCAGATTATTCAGTTTTTCTTGATGTAAACATCACTGGTACTGAAACAGCGACTTTCAAATTAATTATGTAATCCACTGCCCACAAATTTATTTAATTCATTACAATTCAAGGAATCTTTCTTACAGGAGTACAGCCATATATTCCAACTCCCCCCTCTCTCTCTAGCCCTTAGCAATACCCCAAACAAACCATTCAAAACCAATAAGCAAAAATAATAAAATCGCAAAAATTACCCAAGCATTTACTCATTTTAGGTAATAAAAATACCATAAAAATGATAAGAATCCCACATAGATAGCCCCAAAGCATCTGCATCTACACAATACCCTGAAAGCCACCATAAAGGTGTGTGGCAGGGGGTGAATTCACACCACACATGCATTATATATCATTAGGATTAGTAATTATATTCTAGTCTAAACTTCACAATTTAAAATATGATAAAACTAGCAAAGCAAGCATGCAAAAACAAGATATTGATTGAGTTAGCTTAAAGTTCTTATACCAACATGCAACTACCTATGCTATCCACTTATATATTTTAAGACTAAATTTGAACGCACGGTCTGACAATAGTTCCCATTTTTGTTCATATAATCCTCTCGTTACACTAATATAGTTATCATAACGTCCAATTACAAATCTTTACGATCTTCGCTGCACACGTTCCAGTTTATTATTAAAGCCTATTTCGCAAGGATTCCATATAGTGGCAGCGCATTCCAAATGAGGCCTTACAAGGGAAATGTAGCTAAAATCTCCTAATGGGAGAATTAATTCACCCGTCATGCTGTCATTCCACAACGTAGAGCCTGCAACAGTTGAAGTAAAATCTCGTACATGATCGTCGCGTTTGCCCAGTACCCTTTTGATGAATCGCAGTTTACGATCAGCTTGACCGATTATCTAACGCATGTGCTCACCCCAGGAAAGATCATGTGTCAGTCTTATTCCAAGATATTTAATGGATTCCACGTTTGTTAATTCATTATTACTTATTTATTACGTGATAGGAGGAGAACAATTCTTTTTCCAAAAATTCATTAGTACACATTTAAAAAAAATTTAATTCTTAACTGCCATGTATGACACCATTTTTCAATTGCCTACATAGCGTTTCGGACAACATCGAGAAGAATCTGTATTCCCTTTTGTACTCTTAATAGATATTTTATGACGTAAGCAGTAGTTGTGAGACTGTAGTTGAGACTCAGGGCCATATTCATAGTCTTTAACTCCAAATTCCAAGTTCCAAAACGCAAAAAGAATCAAACGCTGCATCCACAAAAATAACCGTCCACAGCTCGGCGGTCGAGTTAGAAGCGTAGAATGGTCTAATCCAGTTCTCGAAACGAACAGTTGCAACCGGAGGTGACGTAAGTGGCTCCAAAACTCTTCTCCCCCCCCCTCAATTTTTTGCTCTTTTACGATTCGCGTCATCTCGGAGTGATCTAACTCGGCAGGCGCGGACATCATACCCTTCAACTCCGTCTCATGAAGTGCCTCTCCTCCTCCATTTCTTCTCTCTCTCTCCCGACATTCACTCTCCCGTCGGCAAGGCTAGGCGTCCACGGCCGTGGCCAGGCCCAGCCCATACGAAACCCAGGAATCCGAGCCGAGAACTCTATAATCAAGACCTATCCCCCCGGGGGAATTTAGGGTTTGGTACCTCCCTCATCAAGGACGGACAAGGGCGGGGTTTCGCCCCGGTCTCGCCCCGTGAAACCCTCGTGAGGGCCGGACATCGTGGAAAATAAGTGGACTGTACCCTTTTCTCCTTGCTTTTGCTGTCTTCAACCACCTTCCTCAGACAATATTCGATCAGAACTTAAAACGAACGAGGTATGTTTCTGAAAAAACTAAAATTAGAAGCGTTCTTTGGAAGGCATGATAGCTCAAGTAAGGAAACAACGACTGCAAATGACTAAGAATTATTTGGGTGCGATAACTGTATTTTAAATGCGAAAAACCGTCCCCTAGTAGGATCACCTACAGATTAAAGGTTTACGCCACATGAGGAGTGCAAATACAAGCTGGAGCCTTTAAATGCAATTTTTTTCGTCTTACATGACTGACAAAACCAATCGTTAACCATTTATAGGGTAAGATGAAACACATTAGTTTGATCCCCAAGAGGATTAAGGACGAAGAGGACCTATTCTTTCACACATTATGTGCCAGGGAGTAGTTTATTCTTGGAGTGCAGGTAGGTGATTCCACTTTTACGTATTTTACCAATAAATCTACTACGCAATAATTTTAAGTTACCTACATTACCACTGGTTGGCGTACGATCGACATCCAATTGTTATATATCATGGATAATATTAAAATAAAAATCGAAAAGTGGTAAATTTGATGTTTTGAAGATACGTTACGAATTAACTTAAAAAACTACCTACCTAAAACATTACATATTAATGTTTTTACAGCAGTCGACAATGAGTGGTGATGGTGAAACGCTCACCACATGGCATTCGGTTAAGGACAAATATAGGCATAACAAAATCTTTAACACTGCCGGGATCCGAAACCGGGTCCTCTTGTGTAAGATGGCGTTGCTCCACTCTACACTCAAAACAGATCCCTTCAATCAACATCCTCGTAAATTAAATACCAGAGAGATAAAAAATCTGGTTCCTAAAGTCTACCGCATTCGCCAGACCTCGTCTTCGTAGTTAATTGCCTGAATCAGCATTGCAAATGATTTCAGCGTTTACTTCCAGAAAAATAATTTAGCAGTTTGACAACGCGGTAAATTTTAACGTAAACGGCAAATTATTTGACGCATTCTTGACTCGAGCGCGTGGGAAATCGTCTTCGACTCACAGAATCGATGCCTCAGGTGATGGCTGGGGGCTCTGACCTGAGAAATCGACTCTGAAAGCCGCAGCTGCTCAACTTCCTGGAGAAGGAAAGTGGGAGTGCAAGGATGCTGTTTATTGCACACAATTAACGAAAAAAATCAAACCAATCGGGCTTCCAGGAAGTTGTATTTCATTAATACCTGTTTCTAGCAATAATTCCCTGCTCGTTTCACAGTGCGGATTTATTTTAAATAGAATCAAAATTTTCCGGTATCCATTCGGAGGTTAATTCAAATCCATAGAGAGATTATTCGGGAACATAAACCGTAAATGTACTTGAGTTGTTGGTTGGCCACTCAGAATAATCTTAGTGCTAATAGGTGATGTCTGCATATTGATTTTAATTGGAATCTCATAAACTTGCTTTCACTTTACTGCAGCCCTACAATCTCCCTCATCCATTACTGCTTAGTTACATCCTGGTATACTCCTGAAGCTCTCATCACTTGGCCTACGGTTATACACATTCCTCCGTAGTCTAATCTTCTATTTATACCTCAATGGGGGAGTTTACTGGGAACAGAAATCGCTCTTTTGTACACGAAACCGTTAGACGGAAACGAAAAATTAATTTTAGTGAAAAAATTAATCTTCTCATCATAGCTATTCGCTTATAAATCAAAAATTAAAACAAGCAAAAAGTGACGCCCACCGAACGAGCTGCGTTAAGGATATCTACGTCATCCACCTCGTGCCCTTGGCTGTTTTAAGGAAGAACGGGAGGGGAGCGGAGGTGGGGACACGGAGAAAAAAGTGTAGTTAAAACTACCACACTGATCCTGGTTACACCCCTCTTAGGTAGAATAACAAGAATCCTGGTTAAAATTACCAGAATCCTAGCTCGTGTTACCAGACACTGTTCGCTAATATGAGCCAGAAGTTTGGTAGCGGCTGCCTGGTTAATTTTACCAGACAACCGCTTACATAGCTTCCCCAACGACGCGAGTGCCGCCGTGTCAAGCTGCCCAAACAATTGGTCAGCGCGGCGCGAGGACGAAAATTGTTACATATGATACATTGTTGATTAGCCGTGAC
Source organism: Platycnemis pennipes (assembly GCA_933228895.1). Classification (NCBI taxonomy): domain Eukaryota; kingdom Metazoa; phylum Arthropoda; class Insecta; order Odonata; family Platycnemididae; genus Platycnemis; species Platycnemis pennipes. The sequence continues at coordinate 112,395,218 of OW121851.1, read as the reverse complement.
GGCCTAACGGTCGTTGGACTCAGTAGCCTCAGTAGTATCTTGCCGGTTGAAGTGTGAGGACGTTTAATAGTGAGTCCATTATGACTACTCCCGTTGATGAACTCGTAAGTCGATCTGGAGCTCTGGATTCTTTCTGTCTCCAAAGGTGTTTTTAAAGGTACGTATCGCTCACGCACGGGCGCTGAAGTGATTTTCTATATAATTACCAGCCAGCCTGCATGCATTCTGTGTCGAATATTTGTTACCTCTAAAAATATTTATTTCAAACAGAAGTCTAAAGTTTTCTTGTTACGTGATGATGTCGACAATGGAGAGGGGAGTGAGGACGACCCCTGATGGCGCGAGGAAGGAATTGGAGACTGATCTGGCTGTCAGTGTACATATTTTGAATAACGCAGGGTGGGTGTTAACTGTGAGTTGTAGAATTCTACAGAAGGTAGTCAATTGCCTATCACCAAAAAGGTGTGGAATTTCAATCAGTGACGGAAATTAACCAAATGTGTTCATTGGCATGGTTGATAGCATAAAACATGTATGTATCCTTTTCTTTTTTAATTTTTGCGAATGTGAATTGTAAATGTTAAGTACTATAAGTCACACCTCATTTACGTTGTCCATCTATTGTATGAAAATCTGCAAAATAACAAATGTCTATTACAATACTACCGTATTATTTTTTATTATTACATCCACTGAATACCTTGTGATTCATAACTCGGTAGACCACTTATAAAGTACCGGTATACTAACTAAGAACAATAGTATTCTTTAAAAAAATATTTTTCCTGATCGGCCAGTTTTGCCAGAAAATGTAGTATTTCCTACCAGGCAGTCATGCTGTTTTTATCAAACAGTGAAGTCATTTCAAGTTCAACTGGCTGCGTAGTATTTCTAACGAGACAACCCTGCTGCTTTTACTAGAAGGTGTAGTAATTTTACCTGCGGGTTTAGTATTTCTTACTGGACAGGGATGTTAAAATAACCAGAAAGCGTATAATTCTAACTAGACTGGTTTAACTACACGGTGTAGTAGTTATAACCAGGAATCAGGTTGGTTCATATTTTACAACACAGTGTAGTAAAAATAACCAGGATTCTAGTTATTCTAACTAGAATTTTTTTCCGTGGAGGGGAGGCAAGCCTGAAGAGATCCTGTCGCATTCGGCAAATAACCCAAAACAACTGAAAAACAAAAATATTTTCGTATACATTTTTGCGTGATTAAAGGTGTGCTGAAGTTTATTTGCTTATTCAAAAATTACGATGTAGTCGAATGTATAATTCCTTTCGAAATAATCCGAATGGAGTCTTATCACCCACTTCCAATGGCAGAGTCAGATGTGTGTCCTGAATTGTGAGAAACTGCGCAGTCTCAATTGTGATTGGACGAAGTGGATGACGTACGAATCCATTGCACGCCCACTTTTCCGAATGGGTGAAACACAACGGTTTTTCGCCGCTTATAACTCGAGAAATACTCGACGGATCGAAGAACGGGAAAATACAGGTCTTTTTATTCTACAAACTCTATCAGATTCGGCAATAAAAATATGGTAAACGACGACCCCATTGTTGTGGATAGATCTATTATGCCACTGGGAGTGTCCCATCGTCCCATGTCTGATTCTTGTCCGTTACACTGTGCTCCAGGCGGTCCTTACTTCCGCGGCTGTTCTGCACCTATCTTCATTTTTCGTTTTATCCATACCTACTTGTCATTTTTAGCGTTGCAACATCACCTCTAGAAGGCTAAAATTCTCCTCTGAATAACTTTCATAAATGGTTTCGTAGCTTGAATTATTCCACAAATAAGGTCTATGGTACTTCTTCCGTACCAAATGATATTGCTCCAAAGGTTATGGAACAGGACACCCGGGTTGCAATCCCGGCATTGGAAGATATTTTTCACTGATAAACCGGCCCCTACGCAGGCAGGATAAGCAGACTTATGGCGACGCTGGGTTTCTCTCCAGCCTTCCTCCTCATTACAATTATATTCCCATCTTTGTCCCTTCCTCCCGGTCTGAAGCGTGGGTGTACAGACTTGAAAATAACAGATGAAATGGAAACACATATACATACATATTTGTGCAAGACTTTTGCAGTGATTGTCTCTAATGTGAAGTTACCTTCTTTCCTAGGTAAAATTTCTTAAATTGGCAATTAAAACCAGCAATACAGTTACCGAAAAAAATAAGGAATGTCTACTTTCCTGCAATGCTGTATGGGCGAAGACCGTAGCCGTATCCGAAAACCAAGTATGCTTCGGCAAAGCATTCTTAGTGATGACCTATTGCTGACGTATAATAAAGCATGCTTGGGAAAGAATACTTCATATTCGGACAGTCTACGGTAAGGAGCGACGTTAAGCAGTAGTGGCAACATAAAAAACCACTAGGTATAGTGAAATACGATAGAGGGCAACATCTATCAAATGTTTAGATCTGAAGAAAAAGAGCGATTATATGTATATTAACCTTTTCATTGATATGTATATTAATAATTATGAAAATGTAATATACTAAGTAAAGAAATAGATACAACACACATTTATAAGTAGCCAACGGCTCCGCCATCTTTTGTTATTCTCGTCAACAATGCTTCGAAGCCTACATGGAAGCGTGCTTCTGTGCTTTGGCTTCGTAGCATGCTTCCCCCAGAGTGCTTCGCGTTCGGACGTACTTCGGGTGTTTCCGACGGTACCCCCCTCCACTTGCAACCAAGCATTGTAGTATGCTTAGCGCTAGAAGCACGTGTTTCGGACAGGGCTATGCATAAGAATGCTGACGATAAAGACTGGGGTCAACCCCTGCCATACACTCCTCAGTTGCCGCGCAAGGTGCCTCGTTGTTGTAGTTGCAGACCACTTTCTTTGAAGGCACTGGAAACGGTCCATGATAAAGCTTGCTCCCGTCACGAGCGAGAAACTTTTCACCCAATTCCGCAAACCCACTTTAATGGGACCAGATGTGGGAAAACAGATACGGTCCCGAAGCTATCGAGTGTTTTCCTACGCCGCCAACAACTCGTTCGAGCAACGAAAACTCAGCTTCGAAAGCACACGAGCCACTCCGGGAAGATTGAGCGCGCGCGGAGACATAAAAGGAGAGTTGCAAGTTAAAGTCAAGATTACCGTCATTAAGCCATTTTCTCCGAGGAGACCGAAGTGATGGGATTACGTTCGGGCGGTCGGCCAATCATATCTGGAGATGAGAAAACAGCGAGCTTGCCTACACATTTGAAGGGGGAGCGTTTAAACCTAAAATGTTTCGTGGGCAGTTTGGCTCGAGAGCGAATCTGGTCAGTCAGGATAGGCAATGCATAGTCGGCTCCATAAGTTGTCCGACTAACAAAGTGGGCGACGCCACTTTCTCGACTTCATATCTTCCTCCTTCTAGATCTCCTTCTAGCACTATTACTTACGTTGGACGATGCTAATTTAAGCGTCAATATTTTCATGGACATCGTGTTGGAATTGCAGAAGCTAGTTTACGAATTCCGGTGTGGAGATTTAAATATAGGTAACGCAATGAGATGCTTGTTTGATTCTTGCGGAAACTTGTTTGAGTTTCACTCGCTAAAGTAGTGGGGCCGGAATCTCATAGAATTAGGGATATGGATACATAGCTGTAAATATATCCATAATAATATATTTATATAAGTAGTAAATAGAAGTGCATCAATGAATTTGCATGATGGTGCAAGGATTTTGAGCTAACCCAACTAACAGAATCTTTTTGCATGCTTGCATCTTTTTTTTAAATTGTGAAGTTTGGACTAGAATATAATTACTAATCCTCTCATGCATGATATGTAATGCATGTTCGGTGTAAATTCACCCCTAGTCACACACATTTATGGTGGCTACCAGGGTATTATATAGATATAGATATAGAAGAGGAAGAAAAACTACAGAAGAAGGATAGTTAAATTTTCCCTCAATCGACAAAGTTGAACCGCTAAAATTTGTTGGAAAACATTTGAGAGAGTATATTTTTCTTTTTTGCGTCTTAGATATCTGCACGAGATTCTAAATGTACACTATATACGTAAGATCACCTTTTATACGAATATTATGCCAGCTTTGACTAGATAAAGAAGATGAGAGAGATTTTCGTACCCATAGATTCAAAATGTCATTTTCCCCATGCTAGAAGAGAACACAATAGGCAGCATAGCAAAAGGATAGGTAAGTGAAATATTGTTTGAGCAGTCGGTAGTGTATGATCCCGTATGATGTAAATCCCGGCAGTGGCAGAGATTTCATCACTGGTATACCATTCGCTACTTGAGAGCTATGCGGAGAGCACTTCAAGTTCAGTACACCGTCCGTCGGATGGGACGTTAAACCATGGACCCCGAAATGAATTACGTCATGAGCCGGCTAATATCGACACAAAGTTTCAGCCCTTCCTCCACTCCCTAAATATCCATCATATTCCATATACCCACCTATCCTTGATGACGTAAATTAATTTAGTTGTCAGTCAACTCCAGTTACTACTCCTCAATTTATAAAAAAAAATGTTCCACGCGCAAGACGCGTTAGCAATAAACACGGTTTTTTTGTAACTGCGAAAAACTATATCAAGCAGTGGCATGAACCTAGGGTCTTTTGGTGATGATTCATCGCTGCACCCTGGAGTGGGCTTTGTACGAAAAAGAACTTTAATTAGTAATTGACGAGAATATTCGGCGCATCCGAATCTGATTTGCTTAAGGATATGAAACCGGCGAGATAAGATACCCTTCTAGACAGCTTCACGTCCATCAAACATCCACAACCCTAGCTTATGAACTAATGCACGAAGATTTTCCAATAGATTCACTCACATATTGGCGATACTAGGTGCTTTCTTTCTTAGAATATATGGAGCGGTGAGCTCATTATTTTTTAATCGGTCAGTAACAATTCGTTCAATTGATCAGACTGTTTAAGGACTTTAAGCTTACCTAACTAACAACATGATAGCTCTGCTTTTTTCAATTTTTTTAGTAACTGAAGTTTAACCTAGTATATAATTACAGATCCTCTTTAATTCATGATACGTTCCAAGTTGTATCGTAAATAACACAATCGATCATTGTCTATAAGATTCCTCACATATTGAAGGCAGGTGGATGCTTGAAGCTTCGGACATATGCAATTCTTGTATGGTGTGAATTCACCCCCTGCCATACACATTTATGGTGGATATCAGGGTAATATGCAGAGGTAACAAACAGCCCCACACACAACTGGGGCGTAACGTTCAATCCTTGCCTGCGTCCAGCTGACAAAGAAACCTCGCAGAGTTTTTTCTAAGCGTCAACTCAGACCGCGATCACTCCTAAAAATACAAAATCGTGTAATCTACGCGGAATCCATACATCTTACGGCTGGAGACTCCAAACCAGCAATTTTCGTGGAGCGTCGGTCGCGTCATAGTCGTAATCAAATCTTCCCAACACGCGTGACTTCGGAATGATTCCGGAATGCGTGAGCTTCTTTCGATGCAGAGCACCATCATAAGAAGACGAGGCCGGAAAGGTCACGCAGCCTCTTTCCTTAGATTCTCTCCTCAGGGTTCGAAAAAGGTCAAGAGAAAAGAGAGATGAACTTCATCTACACATCTATATCTACACGATACCCTGCAAGCCACCGCGAGGGTGTGTGGCAGGGGGTGAAGATCACCAAGCATGTACTACTAACATGCAAACTAGCAACTATACTGTCTCATGCAACTAGATTGTTAGTATCTATAGTATTTAAGGGGTTAATACATGCATCATGCACTACAGAATACTCTAACATATTTCACCTACCTATCCCTTTGCTATGCTGCCTATTCTGTTCTCTTATAGTACGGGGGAAAAATGCCATTTTGAATCTATCGGTACGACAATCTATCTCTCTAATCTTATTTATCTGGTCGAATCTAGCATAATACGCTGGTTTCTTTAATATGTGCCTAACATCTTAAGTAACGCTATCCGTTTGAAATTCCTCTAATAGATTTAATCTGTACTTTAACCTACGCTCTGATAATGATTCCCACCCTAATTCTTTTATTAATTCTGAAACGCTACTCAACCTATCGTAACACCTTCTAACGAACCTAGCTGCTCTACGCTGCACACTGTCTAGTTCTCTGATCAACCCTAATTCAACTTCCGATACAAATGGGGGAGAATGGACACAGGTTGCATTCCTACAAAACGATGAAAAACTCCCAAGAATATATGCATCAAACTTGAACGCTCGAAGTACTTGCAGTTTTAGTAAAGTTGAGACTTTCGGTAGGAGCCATAAATGTTGCCCCAAAAATGAAATTATTAGGAAAACGGGACAATAATACGAATACACAATTTTGAAAGAGTAAGGAAAAGATGAGAAAGGCAATATTGGAAGGCCGAAGATACCATAATTATTCACGGGACAGAGCGGGAAGTTATTATTTTCGCGAGCTAAAAACGATTATTTACCTCTACATTATACCCAGAAGGCCATCTCTAAGTACGGAATGTGATTTTTACAGTTTTCCTATCGAGATATAGATGTACGCTTCTCTTATTCAGCTTATTCGGTAGTTGCATGTTGGTATAAGGACTTAAGGCTAACCCGACTACAGCATGTTTTTGCATGCTTGCTTTGCTATTTTTATCTTTTTTTTAAAAGTGAAGTTTAGACTAGTATACTATTCTAATACTTTTATATACATGATATGTAGTGCATGCTTGGTGAGAATTCACTCCCTGCGACAGACTTTTACAGTGGCTTGCAGTGTTTTATGTAGATGTAGATGTATTTTTAATCAGACAAAATTAATTTCCGACCAATAGGGACCGACCGAATAAGACCGACGAATAAGTTATGAATATCTTCATCTACATAATACCCTGCAAGCCAACACACAAGGGTGTGTGGAAGAGGGTTGACCATCACCTGGCATGCATTATCAGTTAGCTTACTGCCATGAAGGCACACAAAAAATCTACTAGGCGCATACACTACTTACCTGCAAGCGTGAGGCACAATGTTACTATCACGATGAAAATAGCAGGCATGCAGTTAAAAACACGAGGGATGTTAGCTATAATTGAGGCTAAAAATTATTAGTGGATCAGATGCTGGGGTGGCAAATGGTGGAACAGCTCACTCTTATAGGAATTAGGGATGCTTGGGTGGCCTTTTAAATCTTCTGTTTACAGCTCACTCCATTTACACTATTATGCCCTCAAGAGGGATTTTTTTACGATCTGTTCTCTTATCCTGTCGCGTCTGCCACGAATTGGACGTCGAGGTTTCCCTATCGGTGGGGCGCTCAGTTTATCTCCAGGGGGATCGGGGTTCAATTCTGGGAGGATACTGGACACGTCCAGATGAACTCGAACTGAGTGATAATTTAGGTATCCTAGCCTACAGAAATTTAAATCGTAAAGGTTTACCGAAGATGTTAGGCATATATTGAAAACACCAGCGTATTATGCTAGATTCGACCAGATAAGTTTAGATAGATAGATTGTCGCACTGATAGATTGAAAATGTCATTTTTCCCCCGTAAAACAAGAGAACAGAATAGGCAGCATAGCAAAAGGATAGGTAGGGGAAATATTTTAGAGTAGTCTGTAGTGCATGATACAAGTATTAACAACCAATCCCTTAATTACTATGTAGATACTAACCATCTAGTTGCATGAGACCCTATGATGTAGCATGTTTCCACTTAGTAGCTAGTTTGCATGTCAATAGTACATGCTTCGTGATCTTCACCCCCTGCCACACACCCTCGCGGTGGCTTGCAGGGTATCGCGTAGATGTAGATGTATAGATTATGATGGGAAAGGGAGAGAAAAAGGGGAGGGTTAGAACCTGGTTCCAGCATTAGCTTACTCTTAACGGAAAGGCATCCTTTAGAAGGAATTGAGCCCACGAAAAGAAATATTTCACCAATAAAACCGACTACGAAAGTGATTTCGAATATCATTAGCAGTTGTTTTCCTCATTCTCAGAAAGCTCTCAATAAAACTAAGTAACGATATGTACACTAAAAAGAATTTAAGGTAAGCACATAAAAATCGGTACGTGCATAGATAAGAAGAGGTGGAAAAGTTTAGTTAGAGAACGGCATCTTGGACAAAGATGGGCGCAATAGTTAAAAGCCTTAAAAGGTGGGGAAATACACAGTCTAAAGGGACAATGATGAACAGGGGGGCACATAGGACAGAATTAAATCTTGAACAAAAATGTCAATAAAGGTGCCTGGTCCACAGAAAAAAACTGGAGAAAGAGGACAAGAAACATTGGTGGCATTTGAAGTGTGACTCTGGAGAAGAACGGAAAACGTGCGAATGAACGACAGTGCAAATCAGGAAGCTCTTGGGAAGAACGGGAGTACATTAACGACATTAGGAAGAGAAAGATTAAATGGTGGGAACAAGTAATGAGGAAGTGATAGAATGGGGTCGTTTACCATATTTTTTTAATTGCCGGATCTGATAGAGTTTGCAAAAAAAAAGGCACGTATTTTTCCGTTTTTTGTTCCGTCAATTATTTCTTGAGTTATAAGCGGCGAGAAACGAATGCTTTTAACACTTTCGGAAAATAATGTTGTGGTGCAAAATCTGACGTCATTGACTTTGTCCAATCACAACTGAGCCCGCGAAGCTACATCGACTTATCGCAATGGGGGTGGGACACAGCTGACTCTGCCAATAGGAGCAGTTGCAACAGCATCTGTGAGAGCAGACCTTCCGAGAACCGCCCTCCACTCCCTTCCCTTCCCCTAAAAGCAGTCTAGTACGGGATGAAAATGACGTCAATGTTATCAAAACAGCTTTTTCGACAGGCGTCACCTTTTGCTTATTTTAATTTTCGATTTATGAGTGAATGGTTGTGGTTAGAAGATTAATTTTGTTCCCTAAAATTCATTTTTCGTTTCCATCTAACGATTTAGTGTACAAAATTGCGATTTCGGTTCCAAGTAAACGCCCCCATTCACTTCAGATATATATGGCGAAATAGAATCGGTTTCAATCAGTACTCTTCTGGTAGGAATTGAACATTTCATCGTGTTGACTGCCTCCATTAGGTATATGCAATATTGTGAGATACAATACATGGTTACTGTGAGGTTTTGCAGACATAAGAACTCCATAAGAGACATAAGAACTGAATTTGAACGAGGTCGAGGTTTAAAGGGATCAAACCCTTTTCGAGGCCAGCCCAGGGGAGAGAGAGCGAATCCATTTCAGGGTTCATCTACATCTACATAATACCCTACAAGCCACCACGAGGGTGTGTGGCAGGGGGTGATTTCTCACCAAACATGCACTACATATCATGCATTAAAAAGGAGTAGTATTAATATAGTAGTCAGAACTACACTATTTAAAAAAAAGATACAAATTGCAAAGCAAACATGCAAAAACATTCTGTTAGTAGGGTTAGCTTTAAGTACTCATACCAACATGCAGCTACCAATGCTATTCATTGCTACTCTCTGATAGGACATATTTACCGTTATTCGTATCTCTAATTGTTCGAGGGAAAAAGGACATTTTGAATCTATCAGTTTGGCAATCAATTTCTCTAATTTTATGAATATGGTCCAGTCTGCCATAGTAAGTTGGGGTTCGTAAAATATTTTTAACTTCATCACTGAAAATATTGCCTTGGAATTTGTTTAAGAGATTAAGTCTAAATTTCAACCTGCGATCTGACAATGATTCCCATTTCAATTCATTTAATAGACTGGTTACGCTAACATAATTATCGTATCGTCCCTTTACAAATCTTGCCGATCTTCGCTGCACACGTTCAAGTTCATTACTTAGACCGATTTCGTAGGGAACCCATACACTGGCAGCATAGTCCAAAAGAGGTCTAACAAGGGAAAAGTAGCTGATTTCTCGTACATGATCGTCACATTTACCCAATACTCTTTTGATGAAACCCAGTTTACGATTAGCAGGTTCGTGTGCGCGCAGTGGGTCAGTCTGCGACGCGTCGCAGGGCGGATGCACCGCGAAGACGGGAAGTGCAGCCCGTGCCAACAATCATATTGTTCCACATTGACGTCAATTGCACCAAGAGGGGGACTCCGTGGAGTAATACCGCGGCGGACAAGCCGTGTGGACGAGGCCGGCCCACTCTTGAATGGGAAGAGAGAGAGAGAGAGAACGCCTTCGCAATGAATGAGAAAATAGAATGCGGACCGGCCGGGCGAAGTTATGTCACACGACTCGGGAGACCTCAATCCCTCGCCCACGGACTTCCTCGCTCGACCATTCTGATTTTCGTTCCGCGGTGATTTAAAGATGGCGCAGAGATCGTCCGGCCACTTATAATACTTCCGCGTTGGTCCGGCTTCGTAAAGGCGACAGTTTCGCCCGCATCCTCCGGTCCGAAGTGGTCCAAAGTTTTCGACTGTCATGACGACGAAATTTTAGTCCACAACAACGGTTCCCGACCTGGGGGGTTATTTTGCAATCTCACTTTAGTGAGAATACGTCATAAAATGTCACTTTTTCGTAGTTTAACTCCGCCACCCAGGCGGCGTGACCATCTTCGTATCTCAAGCGGTGAACTGCCGGTCATGTGCTGGTCTTTTAGACGATTCATCCGCTCTGATCCGTATCTTTCGACTCTTGATCCGTTTCATTATCTCCGCCTGCCATTAGTTCCCATCTCATCTTCATAAAGAACGTGAAATGGAGCCGCCATCGTTTCCACTTGAAGCTTGAATTGGAAAAAAAAGCAAGAGCGAGACAGATACAAACGATTTTAAATTGTATTTTTGGAATTTGCACGACGTGAAGAACTTCAGCACACCGAGATCGGCAACAGATAGCGCTACCGACAGAAGCTTCGACAATTCACGAACCGTTCGTGAGCCGATCATTAAGAGAGCGAAACGGATCTCCCGCCTTCCCGCGAAGAATCCTTAAAAAGGTGAGATTTCAAAATAACCCCCTGAGGTACACGCTTAATAATTAAGGGGTACGCGAAGAAAGTACAATGAAGAAAGGTACAACCAACCGTGAGCACAACTGTTCTGAACTAATTCCTTACCCTTCATTTCCTACTTTATGTTTTTCGGGATGATTTTGTGTCTTGTGGTTACACTTACGGCATACCTCAGTTGAGAGTTCGAAATGAAGATCACTTGTCGCAGGTCTACCTGATTCGCACTGCACCTCATCAACAGATTAACCTCTTACAGATACGAAAACTATATTGCATTGTATTTCTTATAATTTACCTTTTCGGAAAATTAAGAACATCTATATTAACGCGATACCTACCCTGCAAGCCACCGCGAGGGCGTGTGACAGGGGGCGAAGATCGCCAATAATGCACCACTGACCTGCAAACAAGCTACTATAGGGTCTCATGCACCTAGATTGTTAGTACCTACATAGTAATTAAGGGATTGGTTATTAATACATTCATCATGCCCTACAAAATACTCTAAAATAAAATATTTCCCCTACATATCCCTTTGCTATGCTGCATATTGTGTTCTCTTATAGTACGGGGGAAAAATGACATTTTTAATCTATCAGTACGACAATGTACCTCTCTAATCTTATTTATCCAGTCGAATCTAGCATAATACGCTGGTGTTTTTAATTCATGCCTAACTTTCTAAGAAACGCTATCCGATTTCTGTAATAGATTTAATCAGTACTTTAACCTACGCTCTGTTAATGATTCCCACCATAATTCTTGTATTAATTCTGATACACTATTTAACCTATCGTAACACCTTTTAACGAACCTAGTTGCTCTACGCTGCACACTGTCTAGTTCTCTGCTAAAACCTAATTCATTCGGATCCCATACACTGGCTGCATACTCAAGGTGGGGCCTAACTAGTGAAAGTACATACATATGGATAAGCGGATAAACTTAAGATTGTTCTAGACGCGGTGGTGATAGATAAATTTGACATTTACATTAACCGATTACCTATAAGTCATCTACACTGTGTGTGGCAGGGACTCCTCTGCCCCTTAAAGACTACGGCTTTGGGGATATTTTTCTTCATTTGTTATTGCCAACAGCAGTAGAGACGTTCATTTCATTGTTTTGTGAGGCAGGGGTTGAAATGTTACTTAACTCGCACTAAACAGTTGCTCCAACAATAAATATTTTCAAACAATATAAAACTCTTACTTATTCACGGGATGTACAACTAAATGATACCTATCTGAGAGGTTGTACATTTTATGAGTGGTTTTGTCATATAAGGCAATGCATTTCATCTAAATCTACATGGAAGCGATACCCTGCAAGCCACCGCGAGGGTGTGTGGAAGGTGGTGAAGATCACCAAAATATCCATTAATGACATGCAAACAAGCTACTACATGGAAACATGCTACATATTAGGGTCACATGGAGCTAGTTGGTTGGTATCTACATAGTAATTAAGAGATTGGTTGTTAATATATGCATCATGCACTACAGACTACTCTACAATATTCCATCTGCCCATCCCAGCGCTATACTGCCCTCACATTGCGGGGGAAAAATGACATTTCAATGGATTTAAAGATATTAAAAACGAAAAGTGAGAGGGACTATTAGCCACGAAAGTACAAGAACAGACGGGAACTTCACAGTAAGCAACATAAGGCCAACATCCCACGACTCGGAGAGGTTCTGAGGACCCAAGCATTCAACGAAGTGATGCAATGGAGGGCAGTGTAGACAGAGGGGTTGGAAAAAAAAGAGATGCAAGAGGAAGGAGGATGAGAGGGGAAGTACAATGGGCGGCGAGGGGTGTGAGAAGCGAGGGCACACATCTGGGGGCAACATGTTGACGCCTCCCCGCAAGACAGTCTCCCTCGCTCAAATGGCCTTCTGGTGCATGGAATGCCAGCCACGCCAGTGAGGAACGCTTTCGTCTGGCGAGAGTGATGTAGCCTCTTTCCCTTTTGAAGTCTACGTCCGCCTCGAAGTTCGCTCGCTTGAAACAGAGTTTCAAGCCACAATAAACTCCCGATTTTCCGTTCAAATGACTGGTAAGGGTGCACAGATATACGTCTACATCTAAGTAATACCCTGCGAGATATCACGAGGGTGTGTGGCAGGGGGCGAAGAATACCAAACTATGCACTATTGATCACAGTATCAGGCGTCACGTAGTGGAAGACAGACATTGGATGAGTAAAAAACTTAAGCACTTTTCCACAATGTATTTAAAACAATAAAATTACACAACACGTGTTTCGACTTACATCAGGTGTATACTCATATAGTGCAATTTTATTGTTTTAAATACATTGTGGAAAAGTGCTAAAGTTTTTTACTCATCCTATGCACTATTGACATGCAACTAGGATATTTAATTGAGACATGCTAGATAATAGGGTCACAAGCAGCTAGATGGTTAGAATCTATATAATGAGATAGGGATTATTGGTTTTTATTACATGCATCATGCACTACAGATTAGTCTGACAATATTTCACCCACCTATCCCTTTGCTACGCTGCCTATTGTGATCTCTTATAGTACGCGGGAAAAATGACATTTTAAATCTATCGGTACGACTATCTATCTCTCTATTCTTGTTACTCTGATAAAACCTAGCATAATACGCAGGCGTTCTAAAGATATATCTAACGTCATCTGTGAACAAATCGGTTTCGAATTTACTTAAAAGGTTTAACCTAAATTCTAACCTGCGTTCTGACAGTAATTCCCATCCTAGTTATTCTATTAAACTCGCAACACTTATGCAATTATCATAACGACCTTTAAAAAATCTAGCTGATCTCCTTTGCATACGCTCTAATTCCTTAATCATACTTTCCTCGTACGGTTCCCATATACATCAGAGGTCCACATCCATTTTTGACAGACATACCCTTAGGAAGTTGATTTCCCTAAACCACAAACCCTTATCCACGAATCACTCTTCTCATAAAATTGCTCCAAACTTATATAGCTGCAGCTATATTGCAGTAGAATCGGTTTTGAAGTCATCAAAATTATGATTTTACATTAGTAGGCGATGAAAAGCCGATTTCGCACGCATAATTATATCAGCGTAATTAGTCAATTAGATGGGTTAGGACGGTGTAATAACTATATTAGCTTAACTACTATATTAGATGCACTAAAATGGTAATAATTGTCAGACCCTAGGTTGAAATTTAGACTTAATCACTTAAATAAATTCCAAGATTTATATTTTCACTGATGATGTTGAAATTATTTTGCGAACTCCAACTTACTATGGTGGACTGGACCATAATCTTAAAATGAGAGAAATTGATCGTAGAGGAAAAACGTAAAATAAATAGAATAATTTTTCATCGTCGAGGCTGAAAAAAATCACGAGACTTAAAATCAGGTTAACTGATATGAGACCTCCGTCGTATTTTTTCACACGGATCAAAGGATGTTCAAGCCGAAGTTTTTTTTTAAGGATTGAGAAAGGTTTTAATCGGATGAAAATCACGCACGATCGAATCTCTCTCTCTGTGCTAGCGTTATTACGCGCTCGGTAAGCGTCTCCGGTATGAACAAGCTCACCCGTGTCCTCGCATCCACAGGTCAGGAGCGAGGGAGTGGTGACCTCAGCATTTCCTTGGGGCGGGGAAAACGCAAGGGGAGCTTATCTCCCGCTCTGGAATTCCGAGACTTTTCCCAGCGCGTCCGCTGTCACTTCCTACCAACGCTGGAGACGAACGCGAAAGGGGGAAAAGGCGTGTGCCGTGCTTGCATCAAACCCTCCCCCTCGGCGTCTCTTCAACCCCAACGCCTACACCGGACTTTGTCCCGCTCCTACTGGACATCTCCGGCCACTGGTCATCTTCGCGCTTGTACATACATACATATATCCCTTCTGGGGGGTTATTTTGTAATCTCACTTCAGTGAGAATACGTCATAAAAAGTCACTTTTTCGTAGTTTAACTCCGCCACCCAGGCGGCGTGACCATCTTCGGATCTCAAGCGGTGAACTGTCGGTCATGTGCTGGTCTTTTAGACGATTCATCCGCTCGATCCGTATCTTTCGACTCTTGATCCGTTTGATTATCTCCGCCTGCCATTAGTTCCCATCTCATCTTCATAAAGAACGTGACATAGAGCCACCATCTATATCTATATCTACGACATACCCTGCAAGCCACCTCGAGGGTGTGTGGCAGGGGGTGCATCCACACCAGGAACAATGACACAATAAACAAAAATGATCACTACAAAACAAACGCTATACCTTTAAAAGTAATTGGGGGGAAAAAAGAAGAAAACTACCAAATCCCAATCATGCAGGACACACCCACGAATACCATGCATGCCTTGAAACCCGACACCAATTTCATAGATACACATGCATACAAAAAAAGCATTGCATGCGAGTCACACGTTGATTTGAACTTGAAGCTTGAGTTGGAAAAAAAAGCAAGAGCGAGAAAGATACAAACGATTTTAAATTGTATTTTTGGAATTTGCACAACGTGAAGAACTTCAGCACACCGAGATCGGCAACAGAGAGCGCTACCGACAGATGCTTCGAGAATTCACGAACCGTTCGTGAGCCGATCATTAAGAGAGCGAAACGGATCTCCCGCCTTCCCGCAAAGAGTCATTAAAAAGGTGAGATTACAAAATAACCCGACTAGTCGGACCCGTTCGGTTATCTCGAGCGAACCGTGCTACGGGTCCGCTTCTCAAAAGTCCAGTCAATTTGCATTTACACCCATGAGCATTGGTGCTATGCATGTGCGAGATAACCTTCAGCTCATGCATAAACTTTGTAACATGTCGTTTAAAAGCCATGTTTAACTTATAAGTAAACTTTATGCATGAAATTCAACGGGTTCGCCATCTTTGATTTTGATCATTGCTTTTCTACAGAGACATTGGAAAATATGGCGCCTGCCTCTACAATGGGGGACAATGATGGTTCGCGCGATGGTCAAGAAAGTAGCGAAAGCCAAACTCAACTATGGCTTGTAACAATTTTGATTGTTAGTCGTCGCGGCTAGAAACGCTAGTTAATTAATTTTGGCCGAACTTTTAACAATGGGCGGAGTTCGCTATATAAAGGGGACAGTAGTGCGACTCGGGGAGTCGAATTTTAACAATCGGTCCATGCGGAAGTAAATCCACGTCGAGGTGTTGTCTGAAATAAGAGAAATCTGCAAAGGAGAGGATTCCGGTATAGCAGCCAAATAGGACACGAGGAGCTAGTCTTCAACCATCTGGGCTGAGAAATCTCGGGGTTGCAGACGGAGGCAGCTATTTCGACTTCAAGGAGACAGACTAGGAATCATCAGAGAGCCTGCGCGTAATTAAGTGGTCCACTCCTCACTAAAAAGACATGTATGTATTAATTTTAAGAGGGTTATTTATTTGTATACGAGTGTCAGTGATCAGTGAAGCAGCTCTGAAAGTGATAAAGTGGTGTATGGCCTGCCTGTCCTATTTAAACAAGAGCCTGAAGAAGGAAGAGAATTATTGTGTCTTTGTATTCTAAGAAGGGTATTATTTTGTTTTGATTTGTTTTGTGTGAGATATATCAGAAAGGAGGTGACGTAATTGAAAATTGTAATATCTGAAGTGTATTTATTTGAGCTAGTCTGGGATTAAACTATTCTGTTAAATTGAAAGGTTTCTAGTTTCCATAACAGCAACCTGCGGTGTCGAAAAATTAGATGTTACAACTTCAATGGAACGTACGTCTGGAGCATAGCTCCTTCATGGCAGTGAGGCACGCTGGATAACAGCAGCAGAAAAGGAAAGGATGGAAGCGTTCGAAACGTGGTATGAGAATGAAAGCGGAAGAATATTACTCAAATGTTGAACTGGGGCACAACATCATGAAGAGGTGAGAGAGTTTCGTCGTGTGGAAGGAGGACCAACGATGGTAGAAGCAAAAAGGGTATAATTAGCAGAACAGTTGAGACCTACGCCGATCTACCAAATGGAGAACGATGGAAATCTACTAAGATCTGCATACACAAATTTGCAATTAACGTAATAATCCACTTAAACTCACATCCGTAGTATTCTTCAGTGCAGTACTGGGGTATGGACAATAACAGCCTCAAGAGAGTTAAGACTGGAAGCAGGGACGGAGCCAGAGGGGGGGGGGGGGGGGGCTTCTGGTGCTTCAGCTCCCCCCGAAATTATTTCCCAATACAATTTTTGTTTTGATGCTAGCAGTGAGCTTTACCAGTGAGAAGAGATAAGTATGGGCACTGTTAAAGCTAATACCAAGAATTGAAAATTATGGAAAGAGATTTCTAACATGTCGGCACCGAATGAGCGAGGCTGATTTGTTTCAAGTTACGTAAGACTTAGCCCCCGCCGCAGCAAATTTCTGGCTACGTGCCTGACTGGAAGCATTCGAAATTATAAGTTACAGAACGATGCATAAAATCATATGAATAGAACGAGCAGCATACGGAAAGTTTCTCAGAAGAATAGGGGGAAAAAACTTGATTTAATGTTTAAAAATTTGACTGGACAATTTAATCGGTCATATCTTGAAACATGACGGTCCGATGCAGGAAATGTAAAATTTTAATGCGTGAGATTTTAATTTTTCCAGCAACTCTGAACCAGCGAAAAACCTTCTAGTCGCTATTGTTTCCAAACCAAGCTCTTCTAATAGCCACATGACAATTTTTGTACGTTCATCGAAGTTTTCTACATGAAGCACTGCTTTTCTCTGTATCATCTTTGGCTCCTGATTTGAAACTTCACTCATTGGATCTCAAATACTTTTAACACACTCCAGGCGAAGCCTTACAATTGCGAAATAACAGCTTTCTTTTTTAATTCTCCACTTGAACACTTGCTCACCATTCGTTTGATAAATTCCAGTTACTTCAGGGCTCTGCCACAAACATTTCGGATATCATTTCCTCACGATAGATTTGAAGTAAGAGCATCGCCTAAATATTAAACTTCACATGCCACATGTCTACACAGACTGGCAAATGGCAGACTGGACCATAATCATAAAATTAGAGAAATTGATGGCCGAACTGATAGATTCAAAATGTCCTTTTTCCCTCGTACAATTAGAGATACGAATAACGGTAAATAAGTCCAATCCGAGAGTAGCAATGGATAGCATTGGTAGCTGCATGTTGGTATGAGTACTTAAAGCTAACCCTACTAACAGAAGTTCTGACTAGTATATTAACACTAGTTCTTTTCTATGCATGATATGTAGTGCATGTTTGGTGAGAATTCACCCCCTGCCACACACCTTTGTGGTGGCTTGTAGGGTATTATGTAGATGTAGATGTACTCCGCCAACTTTAAAATCGCGGTTGTTTTGACTTTTTCAAGTAAGCTTAGTTCAAGTGAGATAACTTTTACAACTTAGTCGGAGACTCCAACTAGGTAGGCCAACAAGACTAGTTCAAGAGCATGAGGGGAAATGAAAAAAAATGACGGACCACTTGCGGGATTCGCACCCGAGAACTTGGGTTGGGAGGCAAGCACTCGAGCTACCACACCAGTCGAAACCGTTCGAGAATTGCGCATGGATAATCGATCTATCGATCGCATGGATGACCTCTCAAGACCACGCTTTCTCACGACGGAGACTACTTAAACATTCCCCTTTCACGTCGATCGTCTTTCATCCTTCGTCTTGGGTAGGAGGGCTTAGCTCTTGGCGAGCGAACCCATAATCACGGCGTCTATACTTTGATTACGAAGGCGCAAAGGTGCGCATTCCAGCAATCAACTGTCGGCACGCCCATGTCGACTGCATTTCGAATGGAGGAACGACGCATCGCGAAAGGATTGGGGATGACGAGGAGAGGGACTTAAATCGCGCCGCCGCCTCGGGTTTTTACCCCTCCCTTCAGCCGCAAGCACCTTCCTCCTCCCTCTCAAGCTTCCTACACTCACGGGTACCCGAGCCGCCTCCTACCGTCGACAGCCCGACAGCCGTGCAAATCCGACCAACCGCTGGACATATGTCTCCCGGCTGGATTCGCTCGGCGGACCTTCCCCTTCTCCCTTACCATGCCCTCAACCTCTCGAGACTTAGGCGCGGTAGTCGGCGACACACGAAGCAAGAAAAGCGCTAGCTAGGGTGTCAGGCAAAGCGCATTAGCGGACACGGCTGCAGGAGCTAAGAGGAGAGAAACTCGTCCACGGTCGCGGGGAATCGTTTCAAAAACAACGCGTGTGTCACACGATATCGACTTGAGGATGCGTATTCAGGTAGGCAGCGCGTTCCAGAAGCTCTGCGCGCTGATTGGCGGACCGTCGTCAAGTACGTGCATCGCGGAGAGATTGCTTCATTGTTTACGAAACAATCGATACATACTACACGCTTGTTGGTTGGACGACTATATGCTTGCTTGATGAATTCCGTTTCCTGATTGGTAGATTATCAACATTGGCCATACATACAACGTGCTAAAGAAACATATGATGTTTATATTGGGATGAATATGTTCAAACACCTATGAGGTGTGAATTAAGACAATACTTACAACAACCATCCAAAGTATTGCTGTAACTAGCATATAATATACGGTGTAATATTCGGCCCGTATATCGGCTGCTTCAAGCTTCGAAGATTTCTATTGCCTCATAAAAGTAAAGAAAAAATATAAAATTACAGGAAGCAGTCGAATATAATCCGCGATATTATTTTTTTAATGAATATTACCGCGCTATCGAGCAATCGATAAGGAATGGCTTCATTTCGGTAACCTCGTTTACAAATAGGTGTATTAGTTGACGATTATTCGAATTGTAACACGAAGTGATAGCAAATGTAGGGGCCCAAAATAGCACCATTACTTCTCTTCCTTTCATTAATCAAAAGTAGCAGCTAGAAATGATGCCTTCAATTTTGTGCATTACTTTTACGAACAATAATGACTTACACCTATAACAGCAACGCAAAAGCGTCGGAACGCTTTGTATAGAATAAGTCACGAGTGTATACGAAGACGGTCATTTCCTGCGCATAAAAAAGCTGTTTTCCTACACCTCATTCATTATCGTACATATCGTTCATTTCCAATATTGAAAAAAAAATCAGAAAACTTTAATATGACTCAGAAAACATATTGGATGCGAATAAAGGATGATTAGGTGCATTATAAAATAAATATAAAAAAGACGTAATCATTGATAGTTTTTGATTGGCAGTGACGAAACAAGAAATTACCCGGAAAAACTTAATTACTAAGGACATTAAAGGGTACGGTGATATCATGAAGCTAAAAAAAATTAAGATTGTTAACACAGAGATAGAGATGAGTTTAAGTAAGTCTACATTTTATTTTCGTATTTGAGAGAATCCATAACACAGATGGGCAGATGACGCTTGGCGCACTTCCAGTGCATACTGGGCGAGCAGATTACATTCTCTCAATTTAAGGAATTGTATCAACTTTTATACGATGAGAAATGACATATTGCAATATTCCTGGGATATGCACTTTTCACACAACGAGCAATGCCTTCATCAATCCTCGATCTTGGCCCCTCTGTTGATTTTAAAGCTATTGAAATATAACACCAAGAGTTTGCATTAGCATCTCATCACGCTGATTGACTACACCCTATTATCTAGCATGTCTCCATCAAATATCCTAGTGACATGTCAATATTTGGTGATCTTCACCCCCTACCACACACCCTCGTGGTGGCTCGCAGGGAATTACGTAGATGTAGAAAGATAAAGGCATTCTCGCGAAAAAGGATATAACTTTTATAACAAACAATACCCAAGTGAAAGGGATCACAGCAGCAGACCTTTGCGGTTGCTTGGTTATAGTAGAGAAATAGCCCAAGCAAAGCGGGAAAAATTACTTTTTCCATCCAGCCATGCAGTCCATTCTCCTGAGTCAATCGATTCCCATGAAAATGTAATTGTGTATCGAGGCTGCCAAAGGCAGAGGCGATTTTAATAGCATATCCACCCATATGAAGAAAATTGTCAGTCATTGCTGAGAAATACTTGATTTTATAGCTGTCCGATAATGCTAAACGAATAGCGAACAGCGACGGGAAAAGTACGAAGGAAATAGTTAAATAAAGAGCACAGGCCGGATTCCATTCTACATTCCCAGATTAATCCCTCATCATTTCTCTCTGACCTTAATTGAGCATCCAACCATACATCACCTTTCTCTACACTGGCAAAAATCATCCCTGTCTGCAATTTTTTACCTCAACAAAATAACCTGTCCTAACCTCAACAAAATAACGTTTCTCCTTTATTTAAAAAAAAAAAAAAACTTCCAGCCACTTTGAATTGAAGATCCTCACCGCACGTTATTATCACTCAATACATCTCCAGCCACGACCAGCAAGAGCCAAAAGCTCGGAATGGTGAACACAGGAATTCTAGCACACTTCTGCTTCTGCATTCCATTCTACCGGAGAAAAGTTCATTAACAGCTGGAAGCACAAGCCTAGAAGAAAGATGCCTTTTATTGCATCGTTACATCTGGAGCATGCTCTTGTATGAAAGTGAGGCCTTTGACCTCAACGGTCGCTAAAAAGTCAAGGTCTTAAAATGGCTTGTAAAGCCATGCAGGAATATATATTGATGATGAAGTGGACGAAAAAGAGAAATGGTGGGCAGAAAAGAAATCTAAAGAAAGATTTCGCAAAAAAAACGAGGGTCACGCTATAGAGAAACAGTTATCCCCATGGAGATACTCACGGTTTTCCACAAAACATAAAAATGCATAGTCAGAAGTAGTATCAATCAGTGGATGATAACATGCATAACGGGGGCTATTTTTCACGCAGTCGTTCATGCATTTTTTGTTTTAGTTCCTCGAGCAATTCACTGGATTACAACGTGCAATTTCCACACTATGCATCAGTCAGCGTGTAAAACGACCAATTCGATAAGTAAATATGGCAGCTGATTCGAGACTCCACGAATCGAAGCAAATGAAAAACCTCTCCTTTTTAATTACTCAACACGAACAAAGTAAAGCAGGAAAACTGGACAAAATAAAAAATAGTAAGGCATTAAAGGTGAGATGCATATATTTCGGATGTATTTTTGCAACAGAATACATTGCTTTACACGCTTTAAATATTGTCGTTAATATAGAATATCTTAGTACTAGTCGAAGAAGTCAACAGAAAAGCTTCAAGAAAGAGAAGAAATTCGCTGTAATGAAAGAAAAAGCTCTCCAATTCCGTAGACGCACTTCATTCAATAGCTTGAATGGTGCGTTGTAATCCTTCTTTTATGTAAATTACACGCCATGACTTGGGAAACGGGACGGTGCAATTATTTTGTCTTAAGTAAAATGTTTGCAAGCATTCCCATTCTTAAAATTATTCGCAAAAACGAAAATTTCCTAGGGAATTCGGGATATTTACTAGAAAATAACCGTAATGTAAAAATAATTATTTTAAAACAGAATATCCACCGATTGAAATATGCATCCCTTCCAAAAAAAGGAATTCCTATTGCCTTACTGATATAATTTTGGCCAGTTCTAATGTGAACTTTATTTTGTGCTTGTGAAAAAAATTGAAGAAAATATTTTTTTTTCATTACGCTTATTCCTGCCCTTAAAATCACGTTCTAAATTATTTCAGGAAAAAAATGAGAATTCATAGGATATTAGCTTGCATAGCTACAAGGAGGGCAGTTTTCCATAGGCTCTAAAACATGTAAAACCTACGTGATTCTCACGTCGGTCACCTACCTAACAACGAAAAAAAAAACCGAATTGCGAACTTTCAAAAAGTCCACAGTTATTAAAAACACATGATTTTTCGTAATCTTCCGCCACGGGTTGGTTTTATTGCACGACGTCATCTCCAACGGTTACAAGACTTAATGACACTCACCTATACTCCGAATGACTTACTCGAAAGAATTTTCGAGAATTTCCGCTCTTTTTTACAATCATGATTTTCGCTGAGAAAGGAAAAGAGAGAGATATTTGGAATTGAAGCTTCATAGAAGTATCTTTAAGAAGTCGGAGAAAAGCAAGGTTGGAGCAAAAACACGTCAATCTAGCAGGAACTGCGTCCATGGAAGATTTTGCACAGGCCTCATAAAAGTGTCTAATGTGCACGGATGCGAATCACGCCACTGTCACGGACATAATCAAATTTGGTTCAAATCGATTCGGAGAAAAGACAGTAAAATTGTAAAGCTTGTTTTTTTTAGAGGGCCGTAAAGGGATACAGAAACTTGTACGAGGATAACACCAAAATAAGAAATTTACTCCAAGAAAATAATGCTACGGATAAACGTCAAATTCGCACTGAAAGGCATATTAGGGTGGTTATGAAAAATGACCGTACCCTAAAGGATGAGCTAAAATAGTACAAATTACTAATTTTAAACAACGCGTTGGATATGGACCTTGAATTGCAATATTATATGTGTTTATCAAGTCGCTTGTACAACTGTTAAATCTTTTAAATAAATTGTTTGATCTAAATTCGCAAACCTCTCATTTGGTAACCTTACTTCTACAATTGATGATTATCTTGCCACAAATTAGCATTAACATGTATAAAAATTAATTTCATTAAATTCAAGTGTATTTCAACACGACGACAAAATTAAAAACGACGGAAAAGAATCAAAGAAGTATTCAAGTGAGGAAGTGAAAGGTGAATTGAAAATGCTAACAATAATTATTTTTAATTAATTGCTATGAATTCCTATTAATTTGTATTCCGCCAATTCAGAAAAAAGATTTTTTCGTACACATAAAATTGAATGTCCGCTACGTAAAGTCACCCTTCAGATGTTTGTTGATTCAGACGTTTTCAACAAAGCCCATAATTTCACTTGAGTAATCAACAACCGATAAAATGTGCTCCTGAACATGATGGCAACGAAAAAACATTTGGAGACAAGGAGAGTGAAAATTTCCGGAAATGGATGGGTTTAGAGGTAATCGAATACCAAAAAGAGATCTCTTGGAGGTGAAATGCAAATGAGGAAATAAACGGAGCTGAGAATGCATTCGAGTGGAATGGCCCAAAAAAATCTCACGTTAAAAAGTTCGGAAGTCAAAAAAGAGCCATAAAAGTATCTTTCGGTGAACATATGGTATATGTATAGGACCTGTGTATCACATAATAAAAAGCCATAAAATTATGAGCATGACGATAGTTTGTGCGCATGAGGAAACGAAGCAGAAAGGGTTAAGGCAGCTGAGATTCGGGATCATTTTGAAAGGAATAAGGATAGGATTGGAAGATGAATCAATTTATGTTTTTATTAGTAGGAAGACCAAAACCAATTTAGCAGCGCACAAAAAAAGTTGATGTCTTTGAAAGTCTTAGAGATGTTAATCCCTTGAAATCGGCAATAAAATTTTTTAGATGTGGATGCAGCTAAGAATTTAGTGTCATTTATATCTAACATTTCGCGGGTCTCGTGACTGGACACTTAATATTTTTCCCTGGGTGGTAGTATTGGGACTTTTGGTTTAACATAAGTAGTATTTAAACTAGGTAGTTTTTTGCATGTCTGCATTGGTAGTAAGTGTTCTCTCTGGTAGATAATATATGCCTGGTTCACCCCCTGCCACACACATTTGCGGTTGCTTGCATGGTATTATGTATATGCAGAATCTTTAAATTCTCCCATTTAAATATATACAATGGCATAAATACGAGTGTATCAACGGATAGCATAGGTGATTGCATGTTGGTATAAGGTTAACGACTGCTTAAGGACTTAGCGCACCGTTTTTGCATGCGTAGCTTTACTATTTTATCTTTTTTAAGTTGTGAAGTTTAGACTAGTATAATATTGCTAATCCTTTTTGTGTATGATTTGTTATGCATGTTTGGTGTGAATTCACCCCCTGCCACGCAACTTTATGGTGGCTTGCAGGGTATTGTGTAGATGTAGATACGATTAGAGAATTAACCTATTAGGATTTGAGTGAGGCTCACAGGTTACAAAAGAATCGATTAGACGTTTACGCTTAAATAAAATGAAACCATTAAATAAGACTTAATGTTCTCTAACAGCTAGAGCATCCTAATTCCTGCCACGAACACTACCACCAACTTGAGCTGATAAACTTAAGCTGGATTTCAACTATTTTTCAACTATCGAAGCTGGATTTCAACTATTTTCAACTATCGAAGAAGACCACACCAGTGACTTCATCCCCACGCACCAGTGACTTCATCCCCAAAGTGCTCCACACCCAGTGCAAAGGTCACAAGTTGGATTTCCTCGAACAGTTGGAGATAACGTCTGCTACCAGAAATAATGCACATTTGTTGAATGAATATATGTTCCCTTACAACTCTCCCTTCCTGAACTTACCTTTTCTCTCCTCCCGAACTTGACCCATCTCCTCAATTCTCCCCCCCCTCATCCGGCCAAGTCACAACTAGTTACTGCTCTTCCCCCCCCCCCATTTCCCATGGTTGCCCCAACCCATGGATCACGTGATCACCTTGTGGATATATATTGAGCTCGCGGACTCTCCGCGCTTACCTTGATAATGATTGTCAAACCAATCGAAACCTAGGTCGGGAAAAATAAAATTTGTGGAATCCTACCAAGTGATCATTTTATTTATTATTTACTGGATTTCAACGTTGTTTAGGAAGCATTCCAACATTCACATGAAAATCGGACGTATTTTTGAATTTCATTCACCCGCGTTCGAGTCCCAACTCATAAGATCACCCAAGGCTGAATTTTGTTAACTTGTTTGAGGAATACCCGCCCATGGTTGAAGGAATTTCGCATATGTTAACATTTCCCCAGTCGACCTCCGGATAAGCAGCATTCTCCTATTATTTATTACTCCATTCTTTCTTGACGACGACTGCCGCCGGCCGTGAAAAGAAGGTTGACTTTGTGGGGTCGACAACCTCACCGCGACCCCTCGCAACATCCCCTGCCCCTGTCCTTTTACCGCAAACTCCTAAACGTCATGAAACCCACCCCTTTCATATAATACGAGCGAGGCTTAAGCGACTTGTCTAAAGGGAACTAAAAAGACTTCCGGAATATAATGAAATGGGTCAAGATAATCGTGAACTGGGATTCATTAAAAAAAGTCTGGGCAAATGTAACGATTATGTAAGATAAATCAGCTACATATCCTTATAAAATCTCATTTGGAATACGCTGCCAGCATATGAGATGCTTGAATATTCTCTGCCACTGCAGGAATTCGAACTCAGGCCCTCGGGATGGAAAGACAGTGATCTAGGCCACCAAACCAAATTGAGCCTTTTAGATAAATAAGAAAAATATCACCCTAATGTGTATTTGTACCTGATGATGGTCTGACGGCCAAAACCGGTTGTACACAAATACCAATACTCGGAATTCACAAGACAGAGCCTTGTTTCATTTGTTATTTTTATAAGACTATTGTTGTCGTCCACTTGCCATAAAATCGAATTAAATATCAATGATTGATGTAAATATATTTATGGATAACGAATAATTTTGAAAGTGCTGTGAGGGAAGGGTTTTACTAAACTGGCAGTGAGAACTGAACCTTAAAGTGTAGCTTTTAATTTTTGGAGGAGGAATAATTCGATAGAGCGATCCAATAAAATTAGTAACACGAAGATCGAGAGCGTTGAAACCATTTGGTATTTAGGTGTAAAAATCACTAAAGATTTATCGTGGGGGAGACATCCCGGAAATATGCGGCCGAGCGAAGAGAAAGCTAGGATTTATCAAAAGAGTACTTGGGAAATGTGATAAGAAGACAAAAGAACGATGTTACTTTTCACTAGTTAGGCCCCACCTTGAGTATGCAGCCAGTGTATGGGATCCGAATGATTTAGGTTTTATCAGAGAAGTAGACAGTGTGCAGCGTAGAGCAGCTAGGTTCGTTAAAAGGTGTTAAAGATAGTTAAATAGTGTATCAGAATTAATATAAGAATTAGGGCGGGAATCATAATCAGAGCGTAGGTTAAAGTACAGATTAAATGCATTAGAGAAATGTCAATCGGATAGCTTTACTGAAGATGTTAGGCATATATTAAAAACGCCAGCGTATTATGCTAGATTCAACCAGATAAATAAGGTTAGAGAGATAGATTGTCGTACTGATTGATTCAAAATGTCAGTTTTCCCCCGTGGTATAAGAGAACAGAATAGGCATCATAGCAAAGGGGTAGGTAGGGGAAATATTTTAGAGTAGTCTGTAGTGTATGATCTACATCTACACGATACGCTGCAAGCCACCGCGAGGGTGTATGGCAGGGGAAGGGACATGATGCATGTATTATTCCCTTAAATACTATAAATACCAAAAATCTAGTTGCATGAGACCCTATAGTTGCTCGTTTGCATGTCAATAGTGTATGCTTGGTGATCTTCAGCCCCTGAAACACACGGGTATGAGATGGCAGGGTATCATCTACATCTACTTCTACATAATACCCTGCAAGCCACCACAAAGGTGTGTGGCAGGGGGTGATTTCTCACCAAACATGCACTACATATCATGCATAAAAAAGGAATCGTATTAATATAGTAGTCAGAACTACACTATTTAAAAAATATAGAAATTGCAAAGCAAACATGCAAAAACATTCTGTTACTAGGGTTAGCCCTAAGTACTCATACCAACATGCAGCTACCAATGCTATTCATTGCTACTCTCCGATAGGACATATTTACCGTTATTCGTATCTCTAATTGTTCGAGGGAAAAAGGACATTTTGAATCGGTCGGTTCGGCAATCAATGTCTCTAATTTAATGATTATGGTCCAGTCTGCCATAGTAAGTTGGGGTTCGTAAAATATTTTTAACATCATCACTGAAAATATTGCCTTGGAATTTGTTTAAGAGATTAAGTCTAAATTTCAACCTGCGATCTGATTACCAATTTAATTCATTTAATAGACTGGTTACGCTAGTAAGGTTATCATACCGTCCCTTTACAAATCTTGCCGATCTTCGCGTAGATGTAGATGACTTTCCCATAGCAAACGCTTGCCAACCGCAACTCCTTAGACCAACCTCGCGTCCACAACAAAACCTCCCTCCCCCTCACCCCCGCCCTCTTTTCACCCCGTCTTCAAGACGGAGCGGCGGGAAGCAGCATCTCACTCCGGGGAGAGAGAGAGGGAGGTGAGTGGAGTCGAAGGTAGACGCCTCGGTGGAGTTCACGCGCCACTGGTCACGGGAGCCAACCCCGACGAAGGTGAGGGAAGGGGGTGGGATGAGAGGAAAGGGGGAGTAAGAGGGTTGAAGGGAGGAGAGGGAGGGTGTGGAAGTGTTGAGCACGAGAGGGATGTTCTCAGCTGAGCCGGACAACCAACCGACTTCACCATTTATTTATGGGCACCCATCCTCGGGATCAAAGAAAAAATGCTAGCAGACCCAACGACCAGTCGGACTTCCCGCGAGCGGATCTAAGCTCGCCGAGGGGCAAACCCGGATACGCGACATGCCTTCCAGAAAACAGCTTCCACGAAGACTGATATTGCAGCCTGAACGGCCGATACTATTATGCTATATGCAGGCACGTAGCCAGGAGGGGGCTTTTGAGGCTTCAGCCGCCCCCAAACATTTTCCCAATACTTTAGTCGTTCTGATTTTAACTGGGCATTATAATCCGAATTACACTGAGCATAATTCAAGTGTTAAGTGTCTTGAAAAAGTCCACTAGTTTGATGCATGTGTGTGGTAAATAATTGTTCTTATTAATCTGATATGCATGTATGCGTTGAACTTCTGTCCTGTGTCCAGTCAAATTAACTGCTTCATAACAAGGTAACCAGTGAACTTTACCAGTGAGAAGAGATAGGAATGGGAACTGTTCAAGTAAAAACCGAACACTGTAAATTAAGGGAAGAGATTTGTAACATGTCGGCACCGAACGGGCAAGACTGATTTGTTTCTAGTTATGCTGCACTAGACTTTGACCCCCCGAAGCAAATTTCTGGCTACGTGCCTGGCTAGATGTAACAATATACTTAAGTTTAGAGAGACAGATTGACATACCGATAGATTTAAAATGTCATTTTTCCCGCGAAGGCATAGCAAAGGGATAACAGGCGAAATATTATTAGCCTGTAGTTGTATCTTTTGCACACGGATTTGATATTCTCATTTTTTTCTTCTTAATATTCTATTTTATATTGCAATTTTATGTAATTCTCAAGGATAAAAGTTAATGTATATTATCTTTCATGCATTGACGAGGACATAGATTGAAGCCGGGACATCTACATAATACCCCGCAAGCCATAATTAAGGTGTGAGGCAGCGGGTGAATTCACACCACAATGTATTACAAATCAGCCATAAAAAGGATAAGTGATTCCATTCTAGAGTAAATTTAACAATTATTAAATTATAAAAATAGCAAAGTGTGCATGCAAAAACATGCTGTTTGTTGGGCTAGCTTTAAGTCCTTATACCAACATGCCACTACCTATACTATGGATTGATACTTTTGTATTTATACTAATGACTATATTTTCAGCTATTCATATCCCTAATTTGATGACGAAAGAAGGATAATTTTAATCCGTCAGTATGGAAATTTATTTATCTAATTCTATGATTATGGTCCAGTGTAGCATAGCAAATGTTGCAAAATATTTTTTACCTCATCAATCAAAATATTGTCTTGGAATTTAGTTAAGAGATTAAGATTAGATTCTAGTTCATCTAAATGACTGGTTACGCTAATATAGTTTTATCCCACCGTCCCTTTACAAATATTGCCGACATTCGCTGATGCGAGAGTGCGAGAGGGAGAGAAAGGGGGAGAAAATAAGAAGGGAGGACGAAAGTGTTAAGAGATAGGGAGAGGAGATGAGAGGGAGACCGGGAAAGAGACAGAGAGAGGGGAGATAAAGAGAAAGAGAGAAAAGGAGAGAGATGAGAGACATAGAAGACGAGAGAAAGAAAGAGAAGAAGAGAGAAAGATAGAGATGAGGAGAGAAATAAAGAGAGGAAGAGATAAAGTAAGAGAGGAAGAGAGAAAGAGAGAAAGAAAGAGACGAAGAGAGAAATAAAGAGAGGAAGAGAGAAAGTAAGAGAGGAAGAGAGAAAGAGAGGAAGAAAGAGAGGAAGAGCGAGAGAAAGAGAGAAGGAAAAAGAGGAAGAGAGAAGGAAAGGAAGGGAAAAGAGAGAGAGAGGGAATGAAAGGGAGAAGGAGAGAGTGGGAGGGCGGCGACAAGTGTCAAGGGTCTTCCGCGAGATGTTCCCTAATTATACCTTCTGAGGTAGGCAGAGAGAGAGAATGAAGGAACGGGGACGCGTCTTCAGAAGAGCCCCCGCGCTGCGAGAAATGGCCGCCCAACAGACCCCATATTCCTCCTCCAGCTCGCGGGGCATAACATTTTTAAGTGACTCGTCTCCTCCTTCCCACCGCGAAGTTCGATAGCCTCCCTCCCTCCCTCCCCCAACTTAACAGCGGTCGGTCGTGCCTTTCCCTTCGGAGGGGAGCGAATTCCACGCCTTCCTTGCCACCTGCGGATTATCCTGCCTTTCCTCTCCTCTCCTCTTTCCGTATCAAAATATCACCGGCCGTGGTGCTCACGGAGGGAACACGACAATACCATTCCTATTTCAAACGGATCTACATCTACATAATACCCTGCAAGCCACCATAAAGGTGTGTGGCAAGGGGTGAATTCTCAACAACATGCACTACATATTATGCATAAAATAGGATTAATATTAATAGATTAGTCTAAACTTCACTATTTAAAAAGATAAAAAATGACAAAATATGTATGCAAAAACAAGCTCTTAGTTGGGTTACCTTCAAGTCCTTAATCCAACATGCAGCTACCTATGCTATACATAGATTCACTCGTATTGGACATATTTACCGCTATTCATATCCCTGATTGTACGAGGAATAAAGGACATTTTGAATCTCTCAGTTCGGCTATCAATTTCTCTAATTTTGTGATTATGGTCCAGTCTACCTTAGTAAGTTAGGGTTCGCAAAATATTTTTAACGTCATCACTGAAAATATTATCTTGGAATTTATTCAGGAGATTAAGTCCAAATTTCAACCTGAGATCTGACAAAGATTCCCATTTTAATTCATTTAATAGACTGGTTACGCTAATATAATTATCGCATCGTCCATTTACAAATCTTGCCGATCTTCGCCGCACACGTTCAAGTTCATTATTTAAATCTATTTCGTAGGGATCCCATACACTAGCAGCATATTCTAAATGAGGTCTAACAAGGGAAAAGTAGCTGATTTCTCGTACCTGTTCGTCACATTTACTCAATTCTCTTTTGCTGAATCCCAGTTTACGATTAGCTTGACCCATTATTTTACGTATTTGTTTACCCCAGGAAAGATCATGTGGATCAATCTCAAGCTGCCTCTACCTGAAGGCAATGAAGGTGAAAATAACAATAACTTAGTATATTCCAGACTTTTATTTAAACATCCTCGTGTACCTTGAGACACGCTTTAGGCGTTGAAACCGCGGTCGGATGCTTCAATAAAAGTGTGGAATATACTAACTACATCTACATCTACACGATACCCTGCAAGCCACCGCGAGGGTGTGTGGCAGGGGGTGAAGATCACCAAGCATGCTACTAAGATGCAAACAAGCAACTAAAGTGTCTCATTTCGTAGGGATCCCATACACTGGCAGCATATTCCAAATGAGGTCTAACAAGGGAGAAGTAGCTGATTTCTCGTACATCATCGTCACATTTACCCAATACTCTTTTAATGAAACCTAGTTTACGATTAGCTTGACCCACTAACTAACTTTTATTTTCACCAAGAAAATCTTCCACCAAGTCACGCCTGAAGATATTTCTTCGATTCGTGAAGGGAATGAATCTGCATCCGCGGGGCATGGATAAATGAATGAACGAATGAATGTGGAAGGCGAACACACCCCACTTCGGCCTCCCGCCGTCGTTCAGAGTGCATTCAACCATCACCGAACACAGTGGCGCGCGGAAGATGACTGGGAACAATGGACGCGCCTCGTCCCATTGTCGAATGAGGCGCCATCACCGTCTAAGCCGAACGGACGTCGCCCTTGGAAACCGCAGAGGGCACGGCATAAGTGTGAAGGGTTGACCCTCTTAACTCTATTGTTTGAATGACCCACGGAAAAAAGCTTAGAGGAAGGTCAGTGCCGATCACATCGATTCGATACACCCTTCCGGGGCGTCATCGAAACGCTCATTGATTTTCGTTGGTTAATACGTGAAAGAGTAGTTTTAATTGGAATTGAGTATTGCCGCTTCCCCACCTTGGATAATAAAAAATGAGGAATCGGCCTACACGCATATAGGCGACGCTCAGAACTGAGACTGATAGTGAGACAACTCAACCGAATAGTGTTTCAGAATTTATACAAGAATTAGGGTGGGAATCATTACCAGAGCGAAGGTTAAATTACCGATTAAAGAGATATTTAAATCGGATAACTTTACTGAAGATGTTAGGCACATTTTAAAAACACCAGCGTATTATGCTAGATTCGACCAGATGAATAAGATTAGGGAGATAGATTGTCGTACTGATAGATTCAAAATGGCATTTTTACCCCGTACTATAAGAGAACAGAATAGGCATCATAGGAAATGTATGGGTAAGGGAATTATTTTAGAGCACTTTGTAGTGAATGATGCATGTATACTATAAAACCTTAAATACTACAGATATCTACTACCAATATAGTTGCATGAGACCCTATAGATGCTTTTTTGCATGTCAACAATTCATGCTTGGTGATTTCACCCCCTGCCACACACCCTCGCGGTCGTTTTCAGGGTATCGTGTAGATGTACATGAATATAATTGTAGCACTTAATGGTTCGATAAAGACCGGCAGTTTTACCCTCAGATCGACGACAGAAGGTCTCATAAGATACATCACTATCGTACACAATGTTTACTAGAGTCATAGTATGACGTTCAAGAAGAATGATAAAGGTAAAATTGATCGACCGAGTGGCAAACGAACAAGTCCTGACATGAGTGGAAGAAAAGATAAGTCTGATGAAATCTCTAAAGTGAATATGGGACAACCTAATCGGCCATATCTTGAGACATGACGACCTGGAAAGTTTTTGAGGGAAAAGATACGGAAATAATAGCATAGGAAAGCCTCGAATGACATACCACACGTTACGAGTTGCGGAGGATGTAAATGAGAAGAAAATTGCGTAAAAATAAAGAGTAATTTGCTGTTAGGAGACCAAAGTCTAACCAGTATTTGGATTTATGAATTGCAGTGATGGAATAAACTAAAGACAGAGAGGCAGAGCCAAGAAATCAAGTACGTAAACAAAAGGTACACCCTGGAAACTTCTTCCGGAGTCATTGGTTGCAATTCTTCTTGACTGAAGAAATACAACAGAGTAAAGGTCATATTCCAGTCTGAAACTGCGATTCTGGGCATCCTTCGAATAAATGCACGAGGATTTGGAGAAACGTACTGGATTGGGACTCATCATGATTAGCCCAAGACAAAATATATAGGATCATTGCGGCCGAGTAAGGAACTGTAGGTATTTAAGTGCGAATCAAAGTATATTAGGAATGGGGCATCAGCCAATCAGATTCCAGAGTAAGTGGGCGTGCGGCGATGTGCCTTTTCATTTATTTTCAAATTCCCAGATACACCTCACATCTACATCTACATAATGCCCTGCAAGCCACCATAAAGGTGTGTGGCAGGGGGCGATTACTCACCAAACATGCACTACATATCATGCATACAAAAGGAATAGTATTAATATACTACTCAGAACTTCACCATTTAAAAAAGATAGAAATTGCAAAGCAAACATGCAAAAACATTCTGTTACTAGGGTTAGCTTTAAGTACTCATACAAAACATGCAGCTACCAATGCTATACATTGCTACTCTCCGATTGGACATATTTACCGTTATTCGTGTCTCTAATTGTACGAGGGAAAAAGGATATTTTGAATCTATCAGTTCGGCAATCAATTTCTCTAATTTTATGATTTGGTCCAGTCTGCCAAAGTCAGTTGGGGTTCGCAAAATATCTACATCTACATCTACACGATACCCTGCAAGCCACCACGAGAATGTGTGGCAGGGGGTGAAGATCACCAAGCAATTCAACACCAAGCAATATTTTTAACATCGTCACAGAAAATATTGTCTTGGTATTTATTTAAGAGATTAAGTCTAAATTTCAACCTGCAATCTGACAATGATTCCCATTTCAATTCATTTAATAGACTGGTTACGCTAATATAAATCGTACCGTCCCTTTACAAATCTTGCCGATATTCGCTGCGTAAGTTCAAGTTCATTTTGTAGACCGATTTCGTAGGGATCCCATACACTGGCAGCATATTCCAAATGAGGTCTAACAAGGTCTTACGTCTCTGTCAGAGACGCAACATTCGTCAATTTTATTTTACGACGAAGTTTGCTACACTGCAATGCTCAAGATTGCAATTCTGAATATGCAATATGGTAATCGATCGCTTTTACAACTGCATCCACACAATATCCTGCAAGCCACTATAAAGGTGCGTCGCAGACCGCTCTACCTCTGAATCTATGTAACCGCTATGATCCAATATGTTGCGTTTGGGTTAAGTACTAGTCCCGATCCAATAAAATTCCCCTTTTTACGACTCAAAGCAATCTAAACGATAGCAACTGTAGAGTGGAGTACGGTTTTTTAGACTACCGATAATTGAGTCCTAACGCATATGCAACCTACAAGTTACACATTAAATATCTCATCTCAATTAGATAAGCATTGGAGTTCAATAGATTTATAGCGTGCGCTGTGTAGGAGAAGGGACAATTATTCACCCAATGTTATGGTCAGCCGAATCCATAATATTATGTTTAAATTCTAACCAAATCATTCACGATTTGGGACCACCCAAAACCACGTATGTGTCCACTTAAGAGGTTGGCCTGGGAGATTTGCCTGAGGCTGGCTGCAATAGCCCTGACCAGGAGCTAGATTAATGGCAGGTGACTGGTGTTTACTGGGAAGAAAATGATTAAGACTGCCCCTTTCATCAAAATTGATGAAGGCTTTCCCAATTTTCGAAGGTATAACTTAAAATATTATTCAAATTGGTAAGTATGACGCGAGGTTAGCTAATTAATTCAGAAAATGAACCTCGTTCAGGAACAGGTGTCAATCATTTTTTTTTTTTAATATATTTAGATTTTTAGATTCAAAGACCTGTGTTCGTTAACAAAGATGAAAAAGTTGGTCGGCTAATCTCAAAAGAACAAACGTAAGGAGACAAAGCCCTTCTTTCTCCTTGGTCCTTCATCCTTTCTTCGCATATATCATCATCTAAGTACATATCAAGTCGCATTTATGCGTGGATAAACTAAGAAAACTAAGAAGACTTCATTAGAGCACGCATGTGGAGCATTTTACAATATGACAGCGAAGCATGGACGATAATAGCAACAGAGAAGTCAAGGATGGAACCGTTTGAAATGTGGCGCTACCGAAGAATGATGAAAGACAAAATGGATCGACCGAGTGATAAATGAAGAAGTCCTAAGAAGAGTGGGAGAAAAGAGATGTACACTGAAAACTCTAAAAAGAAGACGGGGCAACTTAATCGGCCACATTCTTAAGACACGTTGGCCTAATGAACACAATCTTCGAGGGAAAGGTGAACGGGAAGAATGGAAAATGCAGGTTTCGTCTGAGATGCATAGAACAAGTTGCTAAGGATGTAAAGGAGGGGATTTACGTTGGTATGAAGAGGTTGGCCGACAGAAGTATCGAGTGGTGGGCTGAGTCAAATCAATCCTAGGATTGTTGACCGATGGTGATGATGAAACTAAGAAGAAGTTGGAATAAAATTCGTCAAATAAACATTAAAAAGTGTTCATAAGGGGCAATAAAATCCAAAATTCAAGTGAGTAGCTTGATCAGCTTAAGTTTGTAATATAATTACCTCCCAGTGGAATAAAATGTATTATTACTTCCCTAAAGTAATCTCAGGAAGATCAGTTGAAGCGGGTGCATTGAATTCTGTATAAAAATCAATACCCAGGCAATACCTCTAAGGGGCATAGAAAACGGAATATTTTGAGCCGAGTAGGCGGGGCCTAATCCTTCCATTCCTGATTCACGGTCACCCGTAGGCTAGCATGCGTATAGCCCAAAATTAAAGCCCTAAAGCAATTGCAGTACCTTCGCAGCACCTGCTAGCCTGGTAGATTTGAAGCAATATGCGTCAAAAAGGTATTTAAAAAGGACACACTAAAAACCGAAGACTGAGCTGTAGACCAGTGGTTAAGGCTTCGAGACCAGAGGCTCTGGGTTCGATTCCGGCAGACGTGTTTAGGAATGTCAAACTAAAACTAGGTTTTGAGACAATAATGACATCAGATAACTTTGAGAAACAAGTACGGCACGAGGAAAGGACCTTTCCGCCACCACGATATGCGACTATCACCCACCGTTGGGCTTGGTATTTCGTGAAATCTACCTTCACCACCCAAACCTACCTACGGGCTGAAAATTATCCTGGTTGCTAAGCAAAATAAAAACAGAATGCAAAAATGTTAGAGCTCACTCGTCCATGGGTCACTATAACATGGGCCACAGCGAAAGAGCAACGCAATGGGGAGTATTAGGACGGGATGGGTGATTAGCTTTTCCACCAGCATTACTTATAACCTACATCAACATTTTAATCAATATTACGTTTTATATTATCGAAGGAATTATGTAGAAAAGCATGGAAAGAGTAGATAATATCCATGACTTACACTGTAAAAAGTTGATCTGATTTTCAGTGCGATCTGAATTTAAGCGCTGTCTGGTTGTAAGGCAGGAACACGGATTTAAGGTACGGAAGAGGCAGGAACATGGATGGTTGGTACAGGAGCAGTTAAGCAGGAAGCAGAGGGAGCAGGATTCTGGATGGTATGATTTTCAGTCGTTCACCTGCCTTATTTTTAGACAAGATATTACTGCTGAAATTCAACATACCCTGTCTTAAAATTGTTGCATCTGAAATTCAGATCGCTTTTGTACCTTAAAATCAGATCTTCTTTTTACAGTGTAGTAAATTATCAGCTATACCCTTTTTTCGGCCCGAAATTTCCATCCAAACGTATTTCTCCTAAATTTAAGACAATATATAATGGTGTTTTCTTAGACGCAATATACTGCTCCAAAACAAACAAGCTAATGAAATAGAATCAATGGTAAACAGTGGAAACAGCCATTGGTAAACAGTGGAAACAGCCATTGGTAAACATCTTCCATGGATTCTTAACAACCTAATGTTTACAAGCCGTGACGATGGCAATTTTAGCTGTGGTAATCGTACATAAACGTACATTTCCCTACTCGGGGCATTGATGTTTGTGTTTGCGTAATTGTTATTAGTTAGTGTACCCGATTTTTGACCATTTGTGTTGTTTGCGGGCACATGAATAATAAATAAATAAATTCCATTTAGTTTACACAAAAATTCATGTCTTTGATCCGCACATGTATTCATTACAATACTGTGCCAATACTGCAACAGAGCTCCATTTTCTATCATTTACATCCGCACCGTGACCACAGCAATGGGGGCGTTTACTCGGAACCGAAACCGCTACTTTGTACACGAAATCGTTAGATGGAAACGAAAAATGAATTTTACCGAAAAAATTAATTTTCTATCCAGAGCCATTCGCTCACAAGTCAAAAATTAAAATAAGCAAAAAGTGGGCTAAAAAGCAAGGGAACGCCCACCGAACGAGCTGCGTTAAGGATTAGTACGTCATCCACCTCCCCTGCATCACTGTTATTAGGGAAATGGAGGGGAGTGGATGGGAGGGCGGAAGGTCTGCTCGCACATATCCTGTCGCCACCACTTCCATTGGCAGAGTCAGCTGTGTGTCCCCAATTGTGATAAGGCGAAGGAGCTTCGCGGTCTCAGTTGTGATTGGACGAAGTGGATGACGTACTAGTGAGAATTTCTTGAGGTCACCCGTAACGCTGTTCATAAATACATACCAAGTAAATATATTAGTGATAATACAGAGCCAAGGTGGTATAACGCGGAGGTTAGGAAATCACTAAAGCGACAAAGGGTATGCCACGCTAAGATGAAAAATGCCAGACGGGGTCTATCGGTAGAGGAAAAAAATGAGCTAGTTCAAAACTATAAAAAATCGAGAGCATTAGCAAGGGAATCATGTCGGCAAACGTTATCACATTTCAAGAGCAAGATGTTAGGAGAATATTTAGATAGCAATCCTAAAGCGTTTTGGTCATATGTGAGAGAGCTTCAGGGAAATAAGTCCACAGTGCACACACTTAAAAATGATAAAGGAATCAGAGTCACCAGCAGTGTAGAAAAAGCCAACACTTTAAACACCTTCTTCCAAAGTGTATTCAACTCATCGTCACAAAACGCAGTGGAACCACCGCCGAACACTTTCAGTGAGCAAATGCCCGAAATAAACATTTCATGTCGCGGAATAGAGCAGCAGTTAAAAAGCATAAGTAAAAACAAAGCACCAGGTCCCGATCAAATTCCTTCCAGAGTTTATAAAACATTAGCTTCTGAAATAGCCCCCTATCTAGAAATAATATTCAATAAAACACTAAAGAACCACACAGTACCCAAGGATTGGAAAGTAGCTAACATTACACCTATATTTAAAAGCGGTGATAGGGAAGAACCTAGTAACTACAGACCCATTTCACTCACGTCAATCTCTTGTAAGATATTTGAGCACATTGTAGTCAGTTCGATCATGGGGCATTTGGATAGTCAGGGATTACTCATAAACAGCCAGCATGGGTTCCGGAAAGGTAGATCTTGCGAGACACAATTAGCTTTATTCGTACACGATATTTTAGTCCACGGCGAAAGCAGTACTGAAGTTGATGCGATATTTTTAGATTTTAAAAAGGCTTTCGATAAAGTTCCTCATGACAAATTAATCTTGAAGTTAGAGAGTTTTGGTATAAATAAAGACGTTGTATGTTGGGTAAAAGAATTCTTAAGTGGGCGAGAGCAGAGGGTTGTCATAGATGGTATCATGTCGGACACAATCGAAGTCACATCGGGAGTTCCCCAGGGTAGCGTAGTAGGTCCGCTTCTATTTCTTTTATACATAAACGATTTGTGTACCGTAGTTAGTAGTAACCTTAGACTTTTTGCAGACGATGCGGTGGTGTACAGGGGTATATCGAACGAAGAGGACACGAAATCACTTAGCAAGGATTTAGATGCAATTCAAGAGTGGTGCGACAAATGGCAGTTAGAACTCAACCTTAAAAAGTGTGTAGCTATCAATTTTTGGAGGAGGAATAATTCGATAGAGCGATCCTATAGAATTAATAACACGAAGATCGAAAACGTTGAAACCGTAAGATATTTAGGTGTAACAATCACTAAAGATTTATCGTGGGGAAGACACATAAGGGAAATATGCGGCCGAGCGAAGAGAAAGCTAGGATTTATAAAAAGAGTACTTGGGAAATGTGATGAGAAGACAAAAGAGCGATGCTACTTTTCACTAGTTAGGCCCCACCTTGAGTATGCAGCCAGTGTATGGGATCCTAATGAATTAGGTTTGATGAGAGAACTAGACAGTGTGCAGCGTAGAGCAGCTAGGTTCGTCAAAAGGTGTTACGATAGGTTGAGTAGTGTATCAGAATTAATACAAGAATTAGGGTGGGAATCATTATCAGAGCGTAGATTAAAGTTCAGATTTAATCTATTGCAGAAATTTCAATCGGATAGCTTTACTGAAGATGTTAGGCACATATTGAAAACACCAGCATATTATGCTAGATTCGACCAGATAAATAAGATTAGAGAGATAGATTGTCGTACAGATAGATTCAAAATGGCATTTTTCCCCCGTACTATAAGAGAACAGAATAGGCAGTATAGGAAAGGGATAGGTAGGGGAAATATTTTAGAGTATTCTGTAGTGCATGATGCATGTATTAACCCCTCAAATACTATAGATACTAACAATCTAGTTGCATGAGACCCTTTAGTTGCTTGCTTGCATGCTAGTAGTGAATTCTTGGTGACCTTCACCCCCTGCCACACACCCTCGCGGTGGCTTGCAGGGTATCGAGTAGATGTAGATGTAGACTAGTTCTTTGCACGTCCACTTTTCCGAAAGGGTTAAAAATATCCGTTTTTCGCCGCTTATTATAGATGAAGAAATAATTTATGGATCTAAGAACGGAAAAATACGGGTCTTTCTAGGGTACAAACTCTGATTCGGCAGTAAAAAAACATGCTAACGACCCCATTCTAACCAAATAGCTCCACTTTTTGCGAGTGTCGAGTTTGCTGCGAAGCAGCTTTTGTCAGGATCTATTTATGTTCGTGAATTTTTGCCCTGTGCCTTATGTCTTGTCTTCCAGGACAAAAGTCAGCCTCAGCACGATCCCACCGATCCGCACCGGCGAGCCGGATTGGGCACAGTGGGTCTTCGCACCGAGGCTTCCTATTTAGCTAAATTGTACATACCTATTATATCGTTCTGCTTGCCATTACCAGCTCCTTTAATTTCTGTTGATCCTTATTTCTCCGGCGGCATTTTCAGGCCGTCTGTATCTGTCATTCTCCCTTGTTTTTTTTCAGTTAAGTCTCTGATAATGTCTGTGTGGCTGTCCTTGTTTTTAATAATATAATTTTCTTTAGCTTCCCTAATTTTCTCAGCTAGAGGAGGGACGCCCGTGAAGCGATGTAGTTCTTCGTTAGTATATCTTCTTTTAACTTTAAATATCGATCTTAAACATCTTCTGTCGTAGGTTTCAATTTTCCCAAGTAAAGTTTTCCCTAGTAGTCCAGTCCAAGCCGGTGCTGCGTAGAGCAAATTTGGTCTTAAGTATGTGCAAATGATTGTCTTCTTTATCTCCCTTGGAAAGGCGTTGCTTTTTAAAATGGGTGCCAGACTTGACTTGACTGCCATTCCCTTGGCAATAATTTTGTCCACGTGTTTTCTCATACTTGCAGTTTTATCAAGTTTGACTCCTAAATAGTCTATACTGTCAGCCCATTCAATCGGCTGAGCGTCAATTCCACTCCACTCCAAAGCTCCACTTTTTGGCTGTTTCTGTTTCGTCTAAAAGATCTGAGCACAAAACTAAACATGTATACTATTTCGATCAGGCACGTAGCCAAAGGGGGGGGGGGGCTTCTGGTGCTTTTTTACCCCAATAGTTTTGTTGTTCTGATTTTATAAGTGAACTTTACCAGTGAGAAGAGATAAGCATGGGCACTGTAAAAGTAAATACCAAGCACTGAAAATTAAGGGAAGAGATTTGTAACATGTCGGCACCGAATGGGCAAGGTTGATTTGTTTCAAGTTACACAAGACTTAGTCCCCCCCACCAAAGCAAATTTCTGGCTACGTGCCTGATTTCGATACATTTCCACGGTGCCACGCGGGCCGCATCTGTTGTAGGTATACAATTTGTGTCTAAAAAAGTGTATCCAAATTTGACCGTGGGACATCGCCTTCACACTCAAAAGTTTTCCCACCGTCCGTCTCAGAAAGAAAAAACTTCGGGTTCTCCGACGAAGTGGCACATCTCGGGAACTCTTTGTGTGTTTTCTCCTTATTAGGAGACCCAGAGAGGTGGGAGAGAACTGCAAGAGGCTGGAGAGAGGACTAGAGGAAGCTTGGAGGAGATGGGAGGGTTGAGGGTGGTTGTTTACTGAAGGGGGGGGGCGGGGCGGCAGCAGGGTCCATGGAGGGCGGAGGAGGAGAGAGGGGTGCAGATGAGGGAGGGGTAAGAGGATTAGGGGGAGTAGGTAGGTGGGGGAAGAGAGAGAAAGAGAGACGGAGGTCGTGAGTCGAGGGCACTGCAAGAGGGCGCTAATGAAGGGCGACCCATCCCTCTAGGCCCCTTCCGGTCCTCCGGGGTGGAAAGAGAGGATTAACTTAGGCGGAACGAACTTGAGGACACTTGCCCCGGGGAAATGAAGTGAGGGTCTTTCTGGGAAACTGGAAAGTCGACGCAAGGCCACCGGGGAAGTCAGGACTCCACCGCCGTCTCGAACCCTCGCTCGTTTCCCTCCCAGTTTATTTCCATAGCAAGCGGGGATTCGGACGAGAGGGCAGGCAGTAGTTCATGCACACCAACCACTTCATTCGAGCCGAGGGGCATTTTTGAGGGGAGAAGATGCGGAGCTTGAGCTAAGGGGGGTTTGAGGGAAAAATTAGCGTGATATTAACGTTAGCGTAGGTTTAGCGTGAGATTCTAAAAACCCTACCGGCAATGGCGGCGTTCATAGAAAAAATTAGCGCGAAACCCGTATTAAGTTACGGAAACATAAGCGTAAGGCTTGGTCTAATTTGAATTAGCGTAAAATTAACTCAACAGCGCAGTGTCACAGTCGTTTTTTTCAGCGCCCTTCTTCAGTGTTTTGTTAATATTTTAGCTTCTAGCAAAAAGAATATTCCGGTGGAT
Organism: Platycnemis pennipes; assembly: GCA_933228895.1. Taxonomy (NCBI): domain Eukaryota; kingdom Metazoa; phylum Arthropoda; class Insecta; order Odonata; family Platycnemididae; genus Platycnemis; species Platycnemis pennipes. The sequence continues at coordinate 112,352,854 of OW121851.1, read as the reverse complement.
GATATATTTCTCAATTTCAAGAAAGCATTTGACAAGGTATCTCACAGTAAATTACTTATGAAATTAAAAGCTTATGAGTTATACCGTACAAAATATTATATAATGGATAAATGATTTTCTACATGATCGCGTGCAAAGGGTTGTTTTGGACGCTGTTACGTCCCCGGTAATAGAAGTCAATTCGGGTATGCCACAGGGTAGTGTGATAGTCCCACTCCTGTTACTTCTGTATATAAATATTTAAAAGTTAGGTATGTGTCAATAAGAGGGTAAAAAATAAGCTTCTTCTAATTGCCAATGACGCAGTACGGTGCAGGTAAATTCTAAGCACATGCATCTACATCTACGCGATACCCTGCAAGCCACCGCGAGGGTGTGTGGCAGGGAGTCAAGATCACCAATGATCATCAACATATGATAAAGAATCTTCGAATGTTGACCTAGAAGCAATTTTAAACTTGGGTGATCCATGGCAGTTGGAATTATTTTTGAAAAATATGTGCGGTACCGAAGTTTTGGAAAAAAAAGTTCATTACTACAAATACAACACTGAGTACATAAGAAATAATAATTTAATAAAGTTGGAATACAACAAATATATTGGAATAAGACGGTCACTTGATCTTTCTTGGGGTAAACACATACGTGAAATAATGGGTCAAGCTAAAATATAATTATCTACTAATCCTTTTTTTGCATTATATGTGATCGCTATTGGTGTGAATTCAACTCCTGCCTTACATCTTCATGCAAGGTATTGTGTAGATGTAAAACAGGGGAATGCTATACGTAGAAAAAATTTCGGCAATAGGCTACGATTAGGCAATGAGATTTAACCTGAGAGAGGATTGACTATTTGCGTTACCAACCTAAAAGCGAAGTGTAAGTATTATTGAGATTTTCTTGTCACATTCGCATCTTTGTAAATTGAACATCCAATGAATTTCTAAAAAAAAGATTAGAGATGAAATATCATGAAAGTTACGGTAGTATTTGATCAAAATTATAAAGAAGAGTCGGAGGTATACAAACAAACGCAAAATGAGCAAGGTAACGGAAGAGGACGCACTGACGACAATGGTTGAGTCACTCATCGAAACTATATCAGCAAATGACCCTGCGTGGTGGGAAGCTCGGGAACATTTTAGTGAATCCATTCGCCAGTAAAGTACCTACCTTATATTCCATTAAATAGTTTGTCAAACCTTGGATTAGAAAATCAGGTTTCAGTTCGAGTTTCGTGAATTATTTTCGAATCAAGATGTCAGAAGGGACAACGAAAAAGTTCGCTGTTTGAAAGCTTAGTATTAAGTGGTTAGGAAGAAGAGATGGCACTGTAAAGTCATTTCAGTCATCAGTGTGAAAATTACGAGGTCAGCATAAAAGTTAGATATTTAGGTGTAACACTCACTAAGGATTTATCGTGGGGAAGACACATAAGGGAAATATGCGGCCGAGCGAAGAGAAAAATAGGATATATAAAAAGAGTACTTGGGAAATGTGATGAGAAGACAAAAGAGCGATGCTATTTTTCACTAGTTCGGCCCCACCTTGAGTATGCAGCCAGTGTATGGGATCCTAATGAATTAGGGTTGATCAGAGAACTAGACAGTGTGTAGCGTAGAGCAGCTAGGTTCGTCAAAAGGCGTTACGATAGGTTGAGTAGCGTTTCAGAATTAATAAAATAATTTGGGTGGGAATCATTATCAGAGCGTAGGTTAAAGTAGAGATTGAATCTATTAGAGAAATTTCTATCGGATAGCTTTACTGAAGATGTTAGGCACATATTAAAAAACCAGCGTATTATACTAGATTCGACCAGATAAATAAGATTATAGAGACAGATTGTCGTACCGATAGATTCAAAATGGCATTTTTCCCCCGTACTATTAGAGAACAGAATTGGCATCATAGCAAAGGGATAGGTAGGGGAAATATTTTAGAGTATTCTGTAGTGCATGATGCATGTCTTACCCCTTAAATACTATAGATACTAACAATCAAGTTGCATGAGACAATATAGTTGCTTGTTTGCATGTTAGTAGTGCATGCTTGGTGATCTTCACACCCTGCCACACACCCTCGCGGTGGCTTGCAGAGTATCGTGTAGATGTAAGCATTATCCGATAGCTGATAACTACATCACGATTTACGCCGACAATGCGCCCAACAAATAGCAATTCAAGAAGCAGGAATCAGAAACGAGAGCGCAGGGAATATGGGAATAAAGTAGGTATATGGGAATAAAAATAGCATCGCTCTTTTGTCTTCTCATCACATTTCCCAAGTACTCTTTTTATATATCCTATTTTTCTCTTCGCTCGGGTGTCCACTACACGGACGAGGCATCGTCTAGGGTAGCGAGTAGGATACTGGAGCATACACGTAGGGTTTAGCTCAGGTGGTAGCCCAGAGTGCAGGTCAATCCGCGGGGGAAAAATCGTGCAAGAATTTGACAGAACATGCAGAGTAGTTTTAGAAGGTCAGAGAAAAACACATGGAGAGAACGAACATGATAATTCATCAAAGGTAAGAGGTAGACCAAATAGTTTGTCCGTCAAAAAATTATCGAGGAAAATTTTAGATGGAAAGGAGTACCAAGAGAGAAACAGATTGGAAGAAAAAATTTCAGTGATAGTAGTGAATTGTCGTAGTATAAGAAATAAAGTAGCAGAATTTCACCACCTCATTAAGAGTACTAATGCAGATATAATCGTAGGTACAGAAAGCTGGCTTTCGAAGGACATATCAGATCATGAAGTATTTCCGAAGTGTTTTACAGTATACAGAAAGGATAGAGTAAGCAGAAACGGAGGAGGAGTTTTCATAGCTGTGAAGGACCCGTATGTCAGTAGAAGAGAACTTATTTCAGAGCGAAATGTAGAAAGTATTTGGTGTTCCGTTAAAAGTAAAAGTAGTAACGCAAAACAGATATATGTAGGTGCATATTACAGGCCACCGGACGCAGACGGCATTTCTATAATAGAGCTAGAGTCAGAGATACGCACATTACTTTCTGGGAAGAATGATAGAGGAATAATAGTAGGCGGAGATTTCAATCTCCCCTCGATAGACTGGAATACGTGTAGTTTCATTACAGGAGGTAAGGATAAGGAACATTGCGAATCACTGTTGAACACCTTTACGACACATTCTTTACAACAGCTAGTAACAGAGCCGACCAGGGGAAACAACATTCTAGACTTATTAGCAACAAATATACCCGAGAGAGTTCTAAATACAGTTACAGACACAGGAATTAGTGACCATAAAATAGTGCATGCGAAATTTATTGTAGGCGTTGAAAGACATTATAAACCAAGGAGGAGGGTGTACTTATTTGGCAAGGCAAATTACGACGGTATGAAAGAGGAATTAAGGGAAGCGTTTAATGTATTCAGCGAACAAAGCAAAGGATTAAATACAGAGGATTCGTGGAGAGAATTTCTTGAGGTCACCCGTAACGCAGTTCATAAATACATACCAAGTAAATATATTAGTGATAATACAGAGCCAAGGTGGTATAACGCGGAGGTTAGGAAATCACTAAAGCGACAAAGGGTATGCCACGCTAAGATGAAAAATGCCAGACGGGGTCTATCGGTAGAGGAAAAAAATGAGCTAGTTCAAAACTATAAAAAATCGAGAGCATTAGCAAGGAAATCATGTCGGCAAGCGTTATCACATTTCAAGAGCAAGATGTTAGGAGAATATTTAGATAGCAATCCTAAAGCGTTTTGGTCATATGTGAGAGAGCTTCAGGGAACTAAGTCCACAGTGCACACACTTAAAAATGATAAAGGAATCAGAGTCACCAGCAGTGTAGAAAAAGCCAACACTTTAAACACCTTCTTCCAAAGTGTATTCAACTCATCGTCACAAAACGCAGTGGAACCACCGCCGAACACTTTCAGTGAGCAAATGCCCGAAATAAACATTTCATGTCGCGGAATAGAGCAGCAGTTAAAAAGCATAAGTAAAAACAAAGCACCAGGTCCCGATCAAATTCCTTCCAGAGTTTATAAAACATTAGCTTCTGAAATAGCCCCCTATCTAGAAATAATATTCAATAAAACACTAAAGAACCACACAGTACCCAAGGATTGGAAAGTAGCTAACATTACACCTATATTTAAAAGCGGTGATAGAGAAGAACCTAGTAACTACAGACCCATTTCACTCACGTCAATCTCTTGTAAGATATTTGAGCACATAGTAGTCAGTTCGATCATGGGGCATTTGGATAGTCAGGGATTACTCATAAACAGCCAGCACGGGTTCCGGAAAGGTAGATCGTGCGAGACACAATTAGCTTTATTCGTACACGATATTTTAGTCCACGGCGAAAGCAGTACTGAAGTTGATGCGATATTTTTAGATTTTAAAAAGGCTTTCGATAAAGTTCCTCATGACAAATTAATCTTGAAGTTAGAGAGTTTTGGTATAAATAAAGACGTTGTATGTTGGGTAAAAGAATTCTTAAGTGGGCGAGAGCAGAGGGTTGTCATAGATGGTATCATGTCGGACACAATCGAAGTCACATCGGGAGTTCCTCAGGGCAGCGTAGTAGGTCCGCTTCTATTTCTTTTATACATAAACGATTTGGGTACCGTAGTTAGTAGTAACCTTAGACTTTTTGCAGACGATGCGGTGGTGTACAGGGGTATATCAAACGAAGAGGACACGAAATCACTTAGCAAGGATTTAGATGCAATTCAAGAGTGGTGCGACAAATGGCAGTTAGAACTCAACCTTAAAAAGTGTGTAGCTATCAATTTTTGGAGGAGGAATAATTCGATAGAGCGATCCTATAGAATTAATAACACGAAGATCGAAAACGTTGAAACCGTAAGATATTTAGGTGTAACAATCACTAAAGATTTATCGTGGGGAAGACACATAAGGGAAATATGCGGCCGAGCGAAGAGAAAGCTAGGATTTATAAAAAGAGTACTTGGGAAATGTGATGAGAAGACAAAAGAGCGATGCTACTTTTCACTAGTTAGGCCCCACCTTGAGTATGCAGCCAGTGTATGGGATCCTAATGAATTAGGTTTGATGAGAGAACTAGACAGTGTGCAGCGTAGAGCAGCTAGGTTCGTCAAAAGGTGTTACGATAGGTTGAGTAGTGTATCAGAATTAATACAAGAATTAGGGTGGGAATCATTATCAGAGCGTAGATTAAAGTTCAGATTCAATCTATTGGAGAAATTTCAATCGGATAGCTTTACTGAAGATGTTAGGCACATACTGAAAACACCAGCGTACTATGCTAGATTCGACCAGATAAATAAGATTAGAGAGATAGATTGTCGTACAGATAGATTCAAAATGGCATTTTTCCCCCGTACTATAAGAGAACAGAATAGGCAGCATAGGAAAGGGATAGGTAGGGGAAATATTTTAGAGTATTCTGTAGTGCATGATGCATGTATTAACCCCTCAAATACTATAGATACTAACAATCTAGTTGCATGAGACCCTTTAGTTGCTTGCTTGCATGCTAGTTTAGAATGCTTGGTGACCTTCACCCCCTGCCACACACCCTCGCGGTGGCTTGCAGGGTATCATGTAGATGTAGATGTAGATGTAGGTACATCGCCCTTCACTGCACTAATTGGGAGTTCTTCTCGTGACAAAATCGTCTTAAAGTAAGGAGGGAGAATCCTCTGGCTCGTAGAAGCAGGGAACAACAAAAAAAAAAGAGTATCCATAGCCGGGCTGCATGGAGAGAGTTAACTCGCTAATTACTGGCTACCATGGGTGAGCTCATTACGACGGAGATGTATCCAGTCAGGACCGCAAATTTACTTCCACAGGCAGGGAAACAGGCGGCGCACACGAATTAATTCCCAGCCAACTTGTTCCATTTCGTTCTAGCCTCCACACTCGGTCCGAACATCCATGAACATATTAAGACGTCAGGCCAAGTTATTGGTTGTCGGGCACTTTCCCTTACATGGGATCCATACGAAATTGGCTAAAATAATGAACTTCAGCGAGTGCAGCGTAGATCGGCAAGATTTGCAAAGGGATAGTATGATAACTATATTAACGTAACCAGTCTATTAAATGAACCAAAATAGGAATCATTGTCAGATCGTAGGTTGAAATTTAGCCTTAATCTCTTAACTAAATTCCAAGGCAATATTTAATTCCAAATGATGACGTTAAAAATATTTTGCAGCCTTTACTATGGTAGACTGGACCATAATCATAGAGTTAGATAAATTGATTGACGAACTGATACATACAAAATGCCCTTTCCTAAAAAAATAAGGGATAGGTATGAATAGATAAAAATATTTCCAATAGTACCTAGATATAAATATAAGTGTATCAATCGATAGCTTAGGAAGTTGCATATAGTTATAAGGTCTTTAAGCTAACCCAACTAACAGCACGTTTTTGCATGTTTGCTTTGTTATATAGATCTTTTCTTTTAATTGTGAAGTTTATACCTACTAGAATATAATTACTACTAATTCTTTTTATGGATGCTATGTAATACAAGTTTGTTGTGTTATTCACCCCCTGCCTCACACCTTTATGGTGGCTTACGGGGTATTATGTGGATGTAGATAATTTAATCCTCGCTAACCTCTTCATTACACTCGAAACCTTTTCAATTTAGTCTCCCACGTACCTGCCACTCTCCTAAAATAAAAACGGTGTTCAGCGGGTCTCGTTACGTATACGAATCGTTTCTCTTGCCTCGAGTGAGTGCGGATTATATGCGATTTCAAGAAAAGGAGTCTGGAGCACCCAAGAATTCCGCCTTTCTGGAGCGGCGTAGTGAGGGGAAAGGCCGTCCATAGCTATTACCGGGGGTAGGAAGACGATGATTATAAGACGCCGTCCCATTACGATTCAACCCTGCCACACACCTTTATGGCGGCTTGAGGGGTATTATGGAGATGTTTATTGGAGATAAAACACCCCAGATTCAAAAATAAATCCACAGAATCAAATCTCTTGCAAAAATTTAACGTGTATAGCTTTACTGAAGGTGTTAGATATATTAAAAACCCTTGCGTATTATGCTAGATTTGACCAGATAAATAAGATTAGAGAGATAGAATGTCGAATCGACATATTTAAAATGTCATTTTCCCGCATACCATACGAGAACACAATCGACAGCATAGAAAAGGGATAGATAAGTAAAAAATTAATGGAGCAGTCTGTATTGCATTAAGTATGTTGTAACATTACTAACCTATGCATGCTAGTGAAATTCAGATAAATATATTACGAGAAAACATTTCTGCACATGACTCTTATATCTAACATGTTTCCATGTATGTACCATTGTAGTTTTTAGTTAGATGCATTTGGAGAATGTTTCTTTGCGAGAGAGAGCTATAGATGGTGACAGCTACGGAAAAGAAAAGGATGGAGCATACGAAACATGGTGTTCCAGAAGAATGATTAAGATTAAATGGATCTACCGAATAAGTAACGAGGAAGCTCTAAGAAAAGTGGGAGAAAAGATAAGTCTGCTGAAAACTCTAAAAACAGGACGGGACAACTTAATCGGCCATATCTTAAGACCTGGTGAAGACAATAGTCGAGGGAAAAGTGAACTATAAGATTGGAAAAAGGTGGGCTTCGTATGAGTTATATAGAACAGGTCGTGAAGGATATGGAAGGTAGGAATTATGTTAATATGAAGACATTGGCCGATAGAAGAATCGAGTGGAGGGCTGCGTCAAACCAATCCTAGGATTCACATTAATTGCCATGGGAACAAATTCACCTGGACCGGGAATCGAACCACAGACCTGTGGCTTTCCGGGCCACTGCGCAGACCACTACGCTACCCAGGATCCCTAATTCGCATTGCAATTTTACGAAGGTTCAAAGTAGATGGTAAGTAAGCCCTCGCGGTCCATCAAGTATGGCAACGCAAGGGAGAAAGGGCTTCAAAAGAGCCACGACCGAAGATGAACCCCATCCAGCGCTAAAGCCGCGTTGGCGGTAAATGTAGGATATTCCAAGCATGCCGCGTGAACGGCGGTGAAATTCACATTAATTGCCATGCGAAAAAAGTCACCTGGACCACGAACCACGGACCTTTGGCTTTCCGGGCCACTGCGCAGACCACTACGCTACCTAGGATCCGTAATTCGCATGGCAATTTTACCGAGGTTCAGGGTACTAGATGGTAAGTAAAATTCCAAATAATGTGACTTTCACCGCCGTTCACGCGGCAGACTTGGAATATCCTAAAATCCTAGGATTGTTGACCGATGATGATGATGATGGTGCATGTTTGGTGATCTTCACCCCCTGCCGCACACCCTTAGCGGCGGCTTGTAGGGTATTAAGTAGATGTATAAATGCAGCTGGGTGGGACACAACCTTGGAGAAAGGAGGGATCCTGGTCGTCTGATGCCACCGGCTCACATCCTCCGGGCAACATGTTTCGAGAAGTCGATGATTATGATTGAGGGGAATCGTAGGAGGAGTTTGTGTCGGGAAGGAAGAGTGAATTGTTTCCAAAGAGGAGGTGGGGGGGAGAAGGAGGAAGGCACCCAATCCACGTGCATGTAGAAGAACTCGTTCGTGGTGAGCCTATGCGGTGAGATTGGGGGGTGGAAGGGGGAGCGGCAGTGGTCACGGAAAGAGGGGAATGTTGGGAGGTCAAGCGAAGGGTCAGTGCAGGAGATGGACACACACAAACCTCTTTCTTCAACTTCTGGGGATACAAAGAAGTGATATGTTCACAGCATGGCCCCTAAAATTCATTTTAAGAGATCCTAACGGATCATAATCGTTACTTACAAACGCGTATCCCGCTCTTAACTATTTATTTATTAATTATATGTTTTATTTATTTATGCATTCATTCAACCGGACTTCTTTTTATTTATTTATTTTCCACTACCGCCGAAAACAGTACATGTGGCCTTTACATCGGGGTATTTTAACATGTAACAACGGACGAGCACACACAACCATGTCCTGAGTGGTGAAAAAACCCACTCAGGCGGGACTCGAACCCGCAACCCTCAGGTTAGCAGGCGAGGTCTTAACCACGCCGCCACCGGGGCTGACAATTTCTCGTCTTACATTCTTACTCATGGCCCCTAAAATTCATTTTAAGAGATCCTAATGGATCATAATCGATAATTACAAGCACGTATCCCGCTCTTAACCATTTATTTATTTATTATACGTTTTATTTATTTATGTATTCATTCAACCTAACTTATCGTCTGACATTCTTACTCAATGTAGGTACATACATATTCATATCTCTCTCTCGTTAAATTAGTCAAGAACGATCTCGTGGTTTGTGGCTCCCCATCCAAGACGACATACCAACTAAGCCGAGATCTACTGCTCAACAACTGAGATGACGCAAAGAACCTCTGCCGTATGCAGAATCGTCAACCAAGCGGATGTGGCAGGAGAGAAGATCGCGAGCAGGTGGTTCCAATACCCTGGGAGTGAATTATCCCCTTGCAGTCGCCACGAATGGAAAAACAATTATATACATAGAGACCATGTACGAGGACTTTTTTGTATTTTTTGTGTTCTTATCGAGCAATAAATAATAATAATAAAACACACAGACACGCACATCGTATAAATACCAGGAGTGACCTCCGGAGAAGCTCCCCCCAGACCGAAGAACTTTCTCCAAAATTTCCTTCAAGGCTTCCCCCACTTCCTCAAGTTCTAACGCTGAATGACGATCCACAAGGAAGGCCAAACATTTCTCGAGATTAAATTACGTTCCGGTGATATGAAATCAACACATAATACGAGTGGGCGGGGAGATGAATGGAGGAGATCAGCTGGATACAGACGAAGACGAATGAGGTGTTATTTAAGACGGTTGCAGAGGAGAGAAAGCTGGAGACAATTTTTTTCCGTTGAATATAAATACTTTTTAACTCGCAGCAGAAACACACTTCATATCTTTACAGTTATGTTGGAAAATATAAGTTTTTTTCAATTTAAACACCGCGACAACGATACCTTATTTGGCCAGCCCCATGTGTTAATGCAACATCATTAAGTGAGATTCACGATGATTTACCAAACCCACTTGCTATTCAATAGATCAAAATATAATTGATAGAAGCTACCGTGGATATACTTGTCATAAACAATGCATAAAACACGTTTTGCCTTTCTCTTTCCCGTATAACATGTAGACGCAAATAGTTGGGTAAGATTAGAGCAGTATTTACCGGGACGATGATAGTTTTTAAAATGAAAAAATGTGCCAACAATGAATCATCTGCTTAATTTCAATCAGTGGATTTATTTCATTTGACAGTAAAACTTATAATGCTGGTTCTAAAAATAGGAGAGTTTTCGAGACGGTAGTGTATACATAGTATGCAGTAAGCTCCTGCCACACATCTTTGCTATAGTTAGTAAGGAACCGTTTAAATGTATTTTAGACGAACAATAGCCCTCAGAAAGAGAAGGTAGGATGAATTCCGTACGTAAAAAAGACGGTGAGTGCAGTTAAATTATGGGAAAAAACAACTCCAACGAAAAAACAACTGGAGATTAAATTCTAGGGGCCCGTTGTAAACAAAGGAAAAAAGGACTCTACGCGACCAGAAATTTTAATTAATTGTTAAGGGCAGTAAAAAAAAGTCGGACCCTCCCTTTCATGTCACCGCCCGTAATCTTTCGAGAGATCTGCCACCCTTGCAGTGTCTTCCACCAAGGTATGTTCCCTCCTCAAGAATTCGGACGCTTCCACGCATATTTGAGGAGAAAACTGATAACGACGGTCGTAAATTAATCTCAATCAAAAATATGAGCTGACACATACACCCGTAATCTCGCCAGTCTTGAGCAAACCTTTCCCTTAAACAGAACGTCATTCCTGGATGACCAATGATTCAAACCCCATGTTCTAGCGTCGCACATGCATGACCATCCACTAAATTACGGAATAGATCTTCCCGCTTTGTTCTCCCGCTGTTTACATTCGACCTCTCCGGATGACCTCTATCTCATCAAAACTCTCTCTATCTCTCTGTTTTCCCACAAGAATGAACGACAGGGTGGTTATCATCCCTTTTTTTCCCCTAAGCCTATATTACCTCATCCCTAGCCCGAGAAAATGCAATCAATCAAGCGTTAAAAAGAAGTTCCTAGAGAGGTTAAACACCGCTCTTTGACCTCGAATGCAACATGAGTCAAACAGATGAGCATGCCGCGCTGTAGGCATTGAAGTTTCCCCAACTGACTTTCCATAACCAATTCAGTCGACTTTTTTATCAGTCAGAATAATATTCCTTTTAAAAATTAAAGGGAGGATTAAAATAAGTCTATCTGAAGTCTGATAGTGAGATACATGCAAGATAAATCTTTATTTGTCAAATTATAAATAAAACTGCAATCAAATTCTGAAGATTAAGGCGATATGGAGTGGAAGCGAAACATGATAACACAGAAAGACGCATGTTATGGTTCAAATATGCATTCCGTCTGTGTTAAAACTGCAATTTTTTCCAATCGAAATTAATAAAACCGTGGTAGATCCAATTCAGATTAATTAAACTGTGAGAAGGTGATTGGCTACTGCTGAAGTTCCCGAGTCCAAATCGTGGAGAGGTATCTGGACACGACCAACTACACACAAGCTGCGTTATTTTGCGAGTAAAAGCAGATGTACATGGGAAACCATAGGTGACTCAAGAAAAGGAATTATCCCTCGACCCTGATGCATCAATTTAACAAGCTGTTGGTCTTACTACTTGACGTTCTCCATCTTGAACAGCCGGACCGACTTCACGAATACTCATTTCATCTCTGAATTTCAAGTGGTTACCCGCATTTATCAGCACTTCATATAGAGAGGTAAGGTACAAGGATGGGAACGGAAGAACGGAGGAAAACCCAGCGTCGGGATCAGCCTGCTCTTAACGAAAGGCGCCAAAGGGACCACGGCTTAACGTCCCATCCGACGGACGGCGTACTGAACTCGAATGCTATGAACAAAGCATTAATAAGTAACACATTGATTTGAATATGCAGGAAATAAAAAATACTATCGGCCTACTCTGAATATTACCTCTATAATTATTATCGATTTCCGCGATGTCTAACGTTCTGATCTCGAATCGTACGTGGAAAAAATGACATTTTAAACCTGTCCGTCCTGCAATCTATCTACTTAATTTAATTAGAATTATCGAGTCTATCATAACAAGTTGGAGCCAGCAATACATGATTAACGTCATTAATGAAATGTCCCTCCTTAAATTTTCCCAGAAGATTAAGTCTATAATTTAGCCTACGCTGTGACAGCGATTCCCATCCCAATTCGGCTAACATACCAGACACACTGCTTTCCCTATCGTAATAACCTTTTACATATCTCGCTGCTCTTAGTTGTACTCGATGTAATTCGTAAATTAAGCCTGCTTCATAAGGGTCCCATATACTCGCAGCATATTCTAAGTTTGGTCTAACAATTGAAAAATAGCAACGTTCCTTCACCCTCTCCTCACTTTTCCCTAATATTCTTTTAATAAACCCCAACTTTCTATTTGCTTGACTGTATATTTCCCTGATATGTTTCCCCCACGATAGATCTTGAGTAAGGTTTACCCCTAAGTACTCAACTGATTCCACGTTTACTAATTCCGTACCTTGAATCATATATAGTTTCTTTCTATCTAGTTTTTCCTTTTCCAAAAATTTACTGTCACGCACTTTTTTATGTTCAGTTCTAGTTTCCATTTATCGCACCACGCCTGAATTGCTACTACGTCTTTTTCTAACGATGCCTTGTCTCCCGGACTGCTAATTTCTCTAAACACTACTGCATTATCTGCGAAAATAATACGCCGAACGGACCGCGGTAGGCTCGCTGTCCCTCGAGATTCGCTCTAGATCAGGGGTTCCCAAACTTTTTTGTACTACGCCCCCTCCTGTTAAATGGAAACCTTCCACGCCCCCCTTCATTGTAAATTTTGTGGGCATGTGAAAAAACTAGTATTACATTGACAACAAAACATGTATTTTTACCATCATAAAATACAACATTATAAGTTCCAATTTTAGAAATACTGTTAAGAGAAAAACATCGACAAAAAGCTATATATTTTTGCTATAAAAGAGTTTTATACAAGCGGATCGTTAAGTTTTCTAAACATCAAGGTTGATATTAACAATCTACAACATAAAATTAGTTAATGAAATGTATGGATTTTATTTACTTGGAGATTTTTATTATTAACTGGTCTCGCGCTCACGCCACGCCCCTGACATGTGTTCACGCCCCCCTGGGGGGGCGCACCCCGCAGTTTGGGAACCCCTGCTCTGGATACATTATTTCGGGGCTCGGAATCTAATCGTGCTGGAGAAATAATTCGCACCACTTTAAAAACGAGCACCAATGATTTAATACGGGCGACACGCATGATTGGGTACCGGAGCATTTAACTTCAGCCGTTATGGCGATATGGTGATGCAAAACATACGCTCGTCTTCGGCCCTTACAATTTGACTCTCGAGTTCTTTCCCCCTCGCTTTTGACCTTTAACCCCGTCTCCCCATCGTCCCGTCTGGCGGAGAGTGGGACAATCGTTCCGAGCCGCGGCCGACGCCAATTGGGGCAGATGCACGCAAAACGACCAGCGGACATATTTGAGTGTAGAGTCCCCGAAACGCGTCGTCGTTTGCATCCGCTCTCTCACCCCCGACTACCTCGCCACTTTAAATGTGCTCCCTCGGAGATAGAGTTGCCGACCGGGAGAGAGAGGTCACGATAATTCGTCCGGTAGCGAAGCACTTCTGGAGGTCAAGCGACACAGCAGACGCGACGAAGACGAGAAGAGGGAGAAGGGACAGCAGCCATTCAGTAATCACCACATGACTAATGCAGCTAACTTGTATGTTGGATAACAGAATTCGTAAGTGGGCGAGAGCAGAGGGTTGTCATAGATTGTAATCATGTCGGACACAATCAAAGTCACGTCGGGATTTCCTCTGGGTAGGTAGGGGAAATATTGTAGAGTAGTCTGTAGTGCATGATGCATGTATTAATCCCCTAACTACTATAGATACTAACAATCTAGTTGCATGATACTCTACAGTTGCTTGCTGGAATGTCGGTAGTGCATGCTAGGTGATATTCACCCCCTGCCACACACCCTCGCGGTGGCTTGCAGGGTATCGTGTACATGTAGATGTAGAACTGCATGGGTAATAATGGGGGCGTTTACTGGAAACCGAAATCGATATTTTGTACACGAAATCGTTAGGCGGAAACGAAAAAAGAATTTTAGCGAAAAAATTAATCTTCTAACCACAACCATTCACTCGTACATCAAAAATTAAAATAAGCGAAAGGTGACGCTCACCGAAAAAGCTGCTTTGATATCATTGACGTCATTTTCCTTCCGTCCTTGACTGCTTTTAGAGGAAGGAAAGGGAGAGGAGGGGAGTTCTCGGAAGGTCTGCTCGCACAGATACTGTCGCAACTGCTCCTATTGGCAGAGTCAGCTGTGCCTCCCCCCCGTTGCGATAAGGCAAAGTAGCTTCGCGGGTTCAGTTGTGATTGGACGAAGTCGAAATACGTCAGAGGTTGCACCACGCCCACTTTTCCGTAAGGGTTAAAAACATTTTTTCGCCGCTCATAACTCGAGAAATAATTGACGGATCAAAAAATGGAAAAATACGGCTCTTTTTATTTTACAAACTCTATCAGATTCGGCAATAAAAGAATATGGTAAACGACCCCATTCTGACCTAAATGAGAGGGGACCTCTCTTAGGGGGTGAGGGGGGACCAAGTATTATGTAGATGTAGATGAAATAAACTTCATACTTGCGCGAACGTATGTATCAGATTAGAACATGTTCTAATTTACTCGCAAGCGTTCGCGCAGTGGCGCTGCCTGTCCTCGCAAGTCGTCGCTTTACACGGCGCAATATTTCTTGCGCAAGTGTTCTCGCAACAGCCAGCGCAGTATCAGTGACCGTTTAAAACGGCCTTAAGAAACAGATTGCATCGATTCTAAATATTCTACCAACTCTATCGATTAAATTGCGAATCATTTACTGCTGGTGATGCATAATATTTAGATAATAATGGCAGAAGAAAAAGATTGAAAGAGGGTTGCCAAATCTAACTCAGTAGTAATCTTTGAAAATTATTTCCTTCTCTCACCCCCTTCCACCCTCTCATCCCCTGCCCTCCTGCACCTCGCCGAGAACACCCATGCTTGAAATCTCCAGCGATGACGATAACACGCCCAGCTGCCCTTTCAAGAGATGACCAAACATCCCCATGTTTACCCGCATCACATATATACTTGTATTGAATGGCGGTCATTTAACTGGGGGAGGAGGAGGAAAGCCAGCTGAGAACTTGCTCGAGTACCTGCCGAGAACTTCCTTAGTTTACCCGCTTATCTTCCCACGGCACTCCTTCAAGCACGCTTCGCCAGGCCTCGTCACTCACTCACACGTCTCCCTCTTTACCGCGAAGCATGAGTGTACATACATCATACGAATTCATTCATAGGTATTTCAAAGGACTGATAAATACACGGGTATCGGTTGAGTACATTGGTGCCTCATTGAACACATGGGCGACTACTTGGGCGTGCCTGCGAATAATCGAATACCTGATTGAATACGCTTAAATGATCAGAATCTTATTAAAACTAACCGATTTTGGCATTTATAAGTGTAAATTCTACATCATGGAAGAAAAAAAATTATGTAAATTCGACAAATTTAATATGTATGTACATAAAACTACCTACGTTGCGATACATAGTATCTGGTAGACCTGATGACGATACCATGTATAGAAACCAAGGTACTTTTATGCATGAAATTCGTGGAATTTACAGTTTACTTTATTTTCCACATTGCGATTTCTCAAGGCACTGAGGGTAGTGATAAGAAGTGATAGAAAGACCCTGTAAGTCCGTATTGCCTCCGTGTCTAACACGTATTCGCGGACGGGTACCAAGGAAAAGTATTTGGGCTCAATAACAGTTAACCTTCAAAATTTGTAATCAGTTATTAGTACGTAGTTATAGATACAAGTAGATTACAGTTACTTTTAAAAAGTTTTCAAAAACGGATCTAATAGTTCCAATATCAGAGGATGTATTTCTTGCTTTTTTAAAATCGAGAATTAATTTTAACACATTGTATTTTATACAAATATTTTACACATATTACTAATTATTCCCTAATCGAGCAATAGTGTCCCTGATCTACGTACACTCGTGCTGGCTTTAATGAATCAATTGGCTACAATTATCCCAGAAAAGTTTTCGTATGTAAAGAATAGATTAGAAACTCAACCCGATTTTATATTAGGTTGTTCTATATTATGATTAATGCATCAGAAGGCGCGTTGGCCACTGACATTCCAGCAGATTTAACTGATAATTTAAGCAAACTTAGGTAACCTCACGAACGATTAGGAAAATTAGCTCTCATGCAACTTTTCGTCCCATATCATATGTTCGGTTCCGGTGCCTTCAGTTAAATGAAAATAGGGTTTAAGTACCCGAGGAAACTCTTCCTCTCTCTCAATCTATGCCATGGTGGGTTGTTGATGGAAATTATTCGCCAACATGAAAGCATGGAGAGAGGACGAGAGAATGCAACGTATGTTGAAAATCACAATAAATATAGACCAACATCCGACTTCAATATCAAAACTCCAATAATTATCGGCCTCCGAAAGATCGGAGAGCACCTGCAAAGATTAAGTAAGGACTTGTTCGAAATTCGAATCAAGAAAGTAACGATATCATTCAGAAAACCATGAGCAGATTACAAGTAACAGTTACATTTTTCGCCGTAACGATTACAAGTAATGATACCTAAAGCGTAACTAGTACCGGTATCTCAGTTACTCTCCATCACTGGTTATAACTATATGAGAGTTGTGAATACGCTAGCGGTCGAAAGGAATCAGCGGCATTCGTCCGCTACACCTATACATAGATCAGTGATTCTCAACCTACTATGTTGGCGGCACCCTTCATACTGAGATTACAATCTTGGCGCACCCTTCTCATATTTTTTTATTCATCCAATTGGGTTTCCCTCTTCATTACCAAGGGTAATCGGCGCTTCACAGTAATTAGTAAGTATTATGGAGAGATAGATTGTAGCACCGATACATTCAAAATGTCATTTTTGCCGCGCACTATAAGAGAACATAACAATTCATTTGAAATTCGAAGCTTTCATGTGGTGGAAGGATTCCATAATGACAATAAAAAAATCGTCGTGCCTTCCGCAGTTTTATTAATAGAACTACCGGTTTCGGCTGTCAAGCCATCCTTGTGTGTACCTGAGGATGGCTTGACAGCCGAACCGGTAGTTCTATTAATAAAACTGTGGAAGTCACAGCGATTTTTTTCACTGTCATTAGAGAACATAACAACCACATAGCAAAGTGATAGGTTGGTTAAATATTGTTTAAGTAGTCTGTAGTGCATGATGCATGAGTTAACATTACTAACGCATGCATGGCAGGAAAATAAAGATAGATATATTTAGATAAATACCATTATAACGAATGAACCCTTATTTACAATGTTGATACTAACCATCTAGCCACATGTGACCCTATTATACCTATAACATGCTTCCATGTAGTAGCCCAGTTCCATGTCAACAGTGCATGTTAGGTGATCTTCACCGTCTGCCACACCCCTTCGCGGTGGCTTGCAGGGTATTCATCTACATCTACATAATACCCTGTAAGCCACCATAAAGGTGTGTGGCAGGGGGGAACTCTCACCAAACATGCACTACATATCATGCATAAAATTTGTAACTGAAAATTAATATAGCAAAGCATACATGCGAAAACATGCAGTTAGTTGGGTTAGCTTTAAGTCCTTACATGCAGCTACCAATGTTATCCATTGCTACACTCGTACTGGATATATTTACCGTTATTCAAATCTTTAATAGTAGGAGGAAAAAGAAAATGATTAATACAGATTTACCTGCATTTTTAATGCGCATGTTATAATTCTTAACCATTTACGCACACGTGTATGCTTACCCTACCTGTCGTAACAACTTTACCTAATCGACAAGACGAGCTACTTTTGACGACGGCTACCTAGCGCTTCTTCGTTCATCTGTATTGCGTATATATAGATGTAGACCTATAACCCTGTGGTTAACTACAATGAATAATGTATTCCGTGTATTCATCCGGTACCCAATTATCAATTCATGACTGCATGCATGTGACACACTCCTATCGCCAAGCAGGTGATATCCTTCTCTTCTTGTAGGCTTCCGCACCTCTTTCGAGGCCTCCCGTCAAAGAGACAGTCAAGTCCCGTGAGATCATCCTGAGATAGGCGCTCGAATGAGAAACTTCAAGGAAAGGATATCCCGCTCTCCGCTTATCTTTTCGCAGCTATGAACCTCAAAGCAATAAACGGAATTATCGCGAGGAACTAAAAAAAACAAAAAATTGATAAGATATAAGAAAGAAGTAAATCAAAAAGCATTTCCGCTGGATGAATAGCACGTGAGAATAATTCTGTCACCGATATATAATCAGGAGGAGGGGGAGGACGGCATTCTTGAGATATGCATCACGTCACCTCAATTTAAGAAACTGAAAAAAAATCGCGAAGAGGATGTCGGAGACCAAACATTAAATGCTTCAGTAGATTCCGGCGATATTGAGTGGTAATCGAACATATCGAAAAGAAGACAAAATTTGCAATTTACCACATATTTAAAAAAATTATTCCGACCCGGGATTCGCTGAAACTGCAACATCATCAGGACAATGCAACATCATCAGGACACTGCAACATCATGATATGATGATGTTGCAGTGTCAACGAAACCCGGGTCGGAATAAAGTTTTTTGTGGTAAATTAAAAATTTTGTCTTCTTTTCGATTAAATGCTTCGTTTAAAGGCAAGTGTGATAAATTTCTCAACATCTGGCAACACAATTCGAAGAAAAAGGAGATGCAACTAGCCTTCAATTGACGTTTCAATCGTCTTTCTTCCCCTAGCACATACCAGATAAATAATATTAGAGAGCTAGATTGTCGTACCATTAGATTCAAAATGGCATTTTTCCCCCCGTACTATAAGAGAACAGAATAGGCAGCATAGCAAAGGGATAGGTAGGTGAAATATTTTTGAGTAGCCTGTAGTGCATGATGTATTAACCCCTTTAACACTATAGATACTAACAATCTAGTTCATGAGACCCTATAGTTGCTTTTTTGCATGTTAGTAGTGCATGCTTGGTGATCTTCACCCCCTGCCACACACCCTCGCGGTGGCTTGCAGGGTATCGTGTAGGTGTAGATGTAGATACCGATGCTCAATCGAAGTGCAGAAGGCGGCTACTGATCAAAATAGCCAAATTACCTTATTAAGAGGACGTAACTCTCTACACTTAAGGTCATTTTACTCGGCTAATGATCATGCGCATGAAGTTTATGCGTCGTGTAATACGGAAAACTCCTCGCACGGTCATGCGATCAAACTCAGAGCACGTTCTCGTGTTGATCGCATGATGCGAGCGCTAGATGTCCGACGAAGCTATTTCAGGTCATCACTTAAATTCGTTCGCGAATGAATTCATGCGCATGGTCATTCGCCGTGTAAAACGGCCTTTACAAGTTGCCTTTATTAGAAGAATTATTTCTGTCAAGCATTCACGCAGGTTTACAGTTTACACCCCATTGTTACCAAAAATGGCGCTATATATGAAACTATAAAGCAAGAAGGTATTGGAGGTGACATACGAGCTAATACGTGAATCAATGATCGGCTATTGCAGTCGGAGTTATCATAGATCAAGCAGATGCTTAGCCGTGCGGATATACTTTGACAAAAAGTTTGAAAAATGGAATGAATTTTTAAAAAACATCACATAAAGAGTGGAAAGTGCGCAAATGCGATAAAATTGCTAAATATGTACACGGGTTAATTAATATTTTACATCCATACCAGCAGTTTGCTATAAATATAATTTTCAGTGGAATAAAATTATTACTACTTCTATAAAATAGCCTCCGGAAGAATTATCTGATACAGGTGAAATGAATTCCGGCATCCAATTCCCTCCAGTACCTTCTCACCTCCTCTTGTGAAACATAAAAGTTGAATGGCTATCCCGAAATTTTTGCCGGTCACAATAGTGATATCGGTCAAGGCTTAGTTTCCAAGCTCATAGGCTGCGGGTTCGAATCACTCCTCATCACTTTTAAAGCGCTTCAACTGCAATACTTCGTACGTCAAATAGGAGGTTAGGTAGAGGACCCACAGCTGGCATTAGCCGATGTTGACTATGAACCACACTTTTATCGCTTTGTGCAAATGCCTGGTTTCTGTCCACCGCCCCAAAACTCCCATCCATCGATCGAATTTTCCACCTGGCCTCAGAAATGGTAAGGAAAACATGTAAGCATGTTGGTGTAAGGACTTGAAGGTAACCCAACTAACAGCACGTTTTTGCATGCGTAGTTTGCTATTTATATATTTTTAAATATTGCAGTTTAGACTAATATATTAATACTAATCCTTTTTAAATGCATGATATGTAGTGCATGTTTGGTGAGAATTCACCCCCTGCCACACACCTTTATGGTAGCTTGCAGGGTATTATGTAGATGTAGATGAAATGTAAGCTGACTCTGATATTTGTCACCTCGATTCAGCACTCTTTTTCAGCAAATTTCTCTAATTTTATGATAATGACCCAGTCTACCACAGTAAGTTGGGAGTTCGCAATATATTTTTAGCGTCATCAACGAAAATATTGTCTCGGAATTTATTTAAGAGATTAAACCTAAATTCTAACCTACGGTCTGATGATGATTCCCATTTTAGTTCATCTAATACCCTAATCCTTAGGAAGGCTGATGATAATGAAAAATAGCCAAAATAAATGTATGGGTGACTTAATATCCGCAGCACGATCCGACCACCTAAAGGTGAAATAGCTTCGATAGAATTCCTCTCGCGGGAGCTCCTGAATCAATCGGGAATAAATCGGTCCTGATTTGCGCGTCGCCATCAATTGCCACTTGCTTATTCCACCCACGCGGCTCGCCAGTCTCCCAGGCGCCCCCTCCATAACGACCATCGCTCGGATGTACCATCCATCAACTTCTAGAGCCCACGCCAATGGGTGGGATTGCCCACCGACACGATTCCAACAGGATTTCGTTTCGGCTTAATAGCGCATTCCTCGACCTTTTACCCAAAAAGTTAAAGGTCCAGACACAACGAGAATCTGCCCAATACACGCTAGGGAACAGTAACAAGAACTATCGACTCATTGACAGGGATCAAATGAAAACGGTGAGCTCTTACGGCTAACAGTATCTATTGAAATGAATGGGGTTGTTTACCATAATTTTTAATTGCCGAATCTGATAGAGTTTGCAAAAATAAAAAGACCCGTATTTTTCCGTTTTTTGATCCGTCAATTATTTCCCGAGTTATAAGCGGCGAAAAACTGATGTTTTCAACCCTTTCGGAAAAGTGGGCGTGGTGCGTATATCGACTTCGTCCAATCACAATTGAGCCCGTGAAACTACTTTGCCTTATCGCAATGGGGGGGACACAGCTGGCTCTCCCAATGGGAGCGAATGCGACAGCCTCTGTGCGAGCAGACCTTCCGAGAACCCCACTCCACTCCCTTCCCCTCCCCTAAAAGTAGTCAAGGACGGGAGGAAAATGACGTCAATGTTATCACAGTGGCATTTTCGGTGGGCGTCACCTTTTGCTTATTTTAATTTTTGATTTATGAGTGAATGGTTGTGGTTAGTTGATTAATTATTTCACTAAAATTCTTTTTTCCTTTCCATCTAACGATTTTGTGTACAAAATTGCGATTTCGGTTCCGAGTAAACGCCCCCATTGCCTCCACAAGCCGAAATGGGTAATCCTTTTGTTCGTTGTATAAAGGAGAAAGGGTCTTTTTAGGAAATGGCAACAGTACCTCATTGTTTCTTCTGGCCTGAGAACGGGCTTCTGGTCAGCAACAAGCTTCAAAGAGCCTGGAGGAGGTCTTCTTAATAAATTAATAAACACAAAACTCCTTGTATTTCTACAAAGAACACTGATGCACTCGCACAACAAACACAAAGACCTCCTCCAGGCTCCTTGAAGCTTGTTGCTGACCAGAAGACCGTTATCAGGCCAGAAGAAACACTGAGGTACTGTTGCCATTTCCTGAAAGGACCCTTTCTCCTTCATACCACGAACGAAAGGATTACCTATTACGGCTTGTGGAGACAATTCATTTCAATAGCCATTGACAGGGATACAAAATGCGAGGAAATAATTGATCATTCCCCCCTGCCATCAAACTCAAGATTGGTTTTCCCAACTCTCTTATCAGATAATCTCGTTTTCGTTATACTATTGTCAACATCCCTTTTTCTCAGCTAAAACAAAGCCTGTGTAGATGATTTAGGTATCAGCAGATAGGATTTTTTTTAACCTACTTCTGACATCGCTCACTAAATTTCTACATATGGTTTGTTTATAATTTAAGTTGGTAGAAAAATCTTTAGCGCAGGTAAACAATAACCGCCTCATGGAGATGTAAATAAACAACGTGAACTATAGGACTATTGTCGTTAGGAGAACAACTAATAAAGTTTCTTAAACGATGACCTTGAAAGTAATTAACTGCATTTAATATTTTGTCCATATACACTCACCTATTTCATTTCAGCAACACATTAATGAATAAATCATTTTTTGGGGAAGCTTGAATATACGAATGTTTTGCATAAGTTTACCGGCACTAATATAATTCATCTCTTTCACATCCTTCACTGTTTGCTCCATGCATTTCATACGTGGCAATTCTTTTCATTCACTTTCCCCTCCACAATTGCCTTCATACAAAATCACGCCTAAGAAGATTTCAGAAGACCTAATCACATATTCCTCTCGCCATCTTGCCGAAAAAAGTACTAGATTCCTCCAAATCCACCTGATACGCGTAAGAAACCCTAGCTAGAGTTTTCGTATCACAATCAGCAGTGAAAACAGCAAGCGAAGTAATATTATCCTAAATTAAAGAATGATGTGGTAGCCTATTTGGTTGAGTGTTGAGCTACAGATTGGATATTCCAGGTTCGAATCCGGGATACGACCTTCACACTACAGGCTAAATCCAAGCTGTGTGATTGAATACACAGTAGATTTTTCTGGGAAAACTATGGAACTATGGACATAGCAACGATATAAGTTGCCCCATTACACAGAGTTAATAGCTATTGGGAGAGGCGACTGATTGCAAAGGTTAACTTTGCCATTTGGGGCAGGTGGGTAATTGAGAAGAGGTAAGAATTCTTCTGGTGCTAGGGTTGTAAAAATCAATTGAATTACACTACTCCTTTTTCATTTAGAGGTTCATAAAGATAGAAAAGATTAAAATCTCCATTGCATATCTTAATATCTTTACGATTTCTTGGATTTCAGCAGTTAATTTCCCCTATTACCTAGGCTCTCAAATCTGGATGATTATACATCTTGAATATAATTCTTGGTTTAAATTATGAATCAGAATATATGTTTCATTATTCCATCGTAAGATATGTTAGTGCCGTTTTTGTAAATAGCGTAACTCTTCTATCGGTGCGTATCGAGCGATACGGTAGCAATGGGGTCGTTTACCATATTTTTTTTATTGCCGAATCTGATAGAGTTTGTAAAATAAAAAGACCCGTATTTTTCCGTTTTTTGATGCGACAATTATTTCCCGAGTTATAAGTGGCGAAAAAACTGATGTTTTTAACCCTTTCGGAAAAGTGGGCGTGGTGCAACCTCTGACGTATATCGACTTCGTCGAATCAGAACTGAGCCTGCGAAGCTACTTTGCCTTATCGCAATGGGGGGGACACAGCTGACTCGGCCAATGGGAATGATTGCAACAGCATCTGTGCGAGTAGACTTTCCGAGAATCCCCCTCCACTCCCCTCCACTCCCTTCCTCTCCCCAGAAAGCAGTCAAGGACGGGAGGAAAATGACGTCAATGTTATCATAGCAGCTTTTTCGGTGGGCGTCACCTTTTGCTTATTTTAATTTTTGATTTATGAGTGAATGGTTGTAGTTAGAAGATTAATTGTTTCACTAAAATTCTTTTTTCGTTTCCATCTAACGATTTCGTGTACAAAATTGCGATTTTGGTTCCGAGTAAACGCCCCCATTGTTGCTAGATTTCACACCTCACAGTTTCCAGCTCGAAGGGAATGGAGGACAGATATTCGTATGTGATAGAAACCCCTCAAAAGTGGCCACTAACTTGCTAGTTGATACATATTCTTTGATGAGCTCCGTTTTAAAGTCCCAGGTCGCCAAACATTAACAGAACTCCAAACGCCGCCGATGCCAACGTATCACTGCAGCCACGTTATGCTTCAGTTTTAAAAATTCAGTTTACATTGATATCCCCATGGTGATTTCAACGGGGGCGTTACCATATTTTCTAATACTTTTCCTAGTTGTCCCTTGTGTTGTAGGGATATTCTTAAAAGAGTCGCTACCCAAAGATCGACATTTCGTTCTCGCTGACCTCGTTTCCGCAGAAATCACGGATTTATCGATACTCCTCCCTGGCGATAACGGAACGCTAGCGACGCGTGTTGTGAATGAAAAGTGACGTTAGAGAGAGAGAGAGAAAGAGAGCTAGAATGTACGCGGAGGTCTCCGAGTAGACGTTGGCAAAGCGACGCCTTAACATTCCCTTCCTATGCGGATCGCGTGGCGGACGTTAAGGGGACGGATAAAAATCAGAGATCGAGATCTTCGGCGATGCAGACGGCGGGAACGGGGGATGAACACAATGGGATGATGTGTTTATGCTCCGACTCCCACCCACACCGTCCCCCGATGACATTCTCCGTGGGTGGGTCGCATTAACCAAAGCGTTGGTGAGTGAGGTTCGCTCATGTGTGAGTGAGGTACGCTTCAACGTGTGCAGCGAAGATCGGCAAGATTCGTAAAGGGACCGTACGAGAACCTCATTAGCGTAACCAGTCTATTAAATGAATTAAATTGGGAATCATTGTCAGATCGCAGGTTGAAATTTAGACTTAATCTCTTTAACAAATTCCAAGACCATATTTTCAGTGACGATGTTAAAAATATTTTGCGAACCCCAACTTACTATGGCAGACTGGACCAGGATTAAAAAATTAGAGAAATTGATTGCCGATGTGACAGATTCAAAATGTCCTTTTTTCCTCGTACAATTAGGGATATGAATTGCGGTAAATATGTCCAATAGGAGAGAATCAATCCATAGCATAGGTAGTTTCATGTTGGTATAATGACTTGGAGGTAACCCAACTAACAGCATGTTTTGGCGTGCTTACTTTTCTATTTTTATTTTTTTTTATAGTGAAGTTTATACAAATACATAAATACTACTCCTTTTTTTATAATCATGATATGTAGTGCATGCTTGGTGAGAATTCACCCCCTGCCACACACCTTTATGGTGGCTTGCAGGGTATTACGTAGATGTAGATATGTACAACGGTAAAATGGGCGCGCGATGCGGCGAAAAGGTGGTTGTATTCCGATTTTTAAAACCACGTGCGTCGAGTAGAATCTCGGTCGAACCAACGCCCACGAGGAAACAATGTCGTGTCGATCATTATCGAATGGGGGGAGGGGGTGAAGGAGAATTGGCTGACATTGACGAGATAAAAGAGGGTGATTATGACGATGAAAAATGCCTAATAGGAAACATTACGAGACACAATAGAGTTCTAGCAGTCAAGGTGGAGACCACAACATGTGGAGAAAGATGAATAAAATTGAACAGAACACGCGGAGAGAGATTCGAGCTAAGGAATGCGTCGTCTTCAAGATTTTGCGATATTGTCAGTTCAATAATACGACGCGGGATGAAGAAATATTGCGTTGGATATAAAAGTATTGCGATCATGGAGTCTATAAAATGCATTATGAATCCTTAATTCAAATAAAGACTTTGTCATGCTAACTTTCTATACGAATAAAATTGTTTAAATGTCTGGCCGGCCGGAAGTATAACCCTCCGAAAATACACTTGGAACCACTGGATGTAACCACGTTTCGCTAACTTTTACTCTCCACGAAGTTGACCAAAGCTTAGTTTTTCTATGAAGGAAAATCTAGTTCTATGCGTCTATACTAGGGGTACTAGATGTAGACAAAATAAAAAATATCGCGGAAAAACAAGATCTTAATGGCACGACTACGCACGATTTCAGAGAAATCATCTACATCTACATTATACCCGGCTAGCCACCTCAAAGGTGTGTGGCAGGGGGTGAATTCTCATCAAACATGCACTACATATCATGCATTTAAAAGGATTAGTATTAATATATGTCTAAACTGCAATATTTAAAAAGATAAAAATAGCGAACTAAGCAGGCAAAAACGTGCTGTTAGTTGGGTTACCTTCAAGTCCTTACACCAACATACAACTACCTATGCTATGGTTGAATAACTCGTATTGGACATATTTACCGCCATTCATATCCCTAATTGCACGAGAAAAAATGACATTTTGAATCTGTCAGTTCGGCAATCAATTTCTCTAATTTTGTAATTATGGTCCAGTGTACCATAGTAAGTTGGGGATCGCAGAATATTTTTAACGTCATCACTGTAAATATTATCTTGGAATTTGTTTAGAGATTAAGTCTAAATTTAAACCTGCGATCTGACAATGATTCCCATTTTAATTCATTTAATAGACTGGTTACGGTAATATAATTATCCCATCGTCCCTTTACAAATCTTGCCGATCTTCGCTGCACACGTTCAAGTTCGTTATTTAGACCAATTTCGTAGGGATCCCATACACTGGCAGCGTATTCCAAATGAGGTCTAACAAGGGAAAAGTAGCTGATTTCTCGTACATGTTCGTCATATTTACCCAATACTCTTTTGATGAATCCCAGTTTACGATTACCTTGACCCATTATTTCACGTATGTGGAAAGATCATGTGTCAGTCTTATTCCAAGGTATTTAATGGATTCCACGTTTGTTATTTCATTATTATTTATTTCATTTCAAACGGCTCCCCTAGGGTGTTAGAAAAGGAACACAAGCGCCACGAGTGACGAGGCGACGCATTACGCCTCGCCCGCGTAAAACGAGTTTTATCTCTTTTTGATAGACTCCATGATTGCGATAATAATTAACATCGGATCGCCGAAATATCACGTGACACCACAAATCGCTTTTACAACGAAAAGATAAGGAATGTCGTATCCACGACTTCGCTTAAAACGCATAACGACGGGCTAGCATGTGAACCGAATGCGTTACGATATCGGATGTGTGGTAAGTTCTGTTTAAGAGTTACTCGATAACCTCGACAGACTCACATGGTGGATTACTAGAGTGAAGTTTAAACCAATGTTTAAGCAGGATGTAGGAAAGCCACGGCATGTATGCTTCCCATCTTCAATTGGATATAGTAAACCCTAATCAGTTGCTCACTTACCCACCTATTACACATTATGAATCTACACTGGTTACACCAATGGGGGAGTTAACTCGAACCGAAATCGCTTTTTGCACACGAAATCGTTATATGGAAACGAAAAATGATTTGTAGTGAAAAAATTAATCTTCTAACCAGAGCCATTCACTCATTTTTTTAAAATTAAAATAAAAGAAGACGCACACCAAACGAGCTGCGTTAATGATATCTACGTCATCCACCTCCCGTCCATGACTGTGTTGCGGAAGAACGGGAAGGGGGCGAGGGTGGGGAGGGGAGATCCGCCTGAAGAGATCCTGTCGCAACCGCTTCCATTGGCAGAGTCAGCGGTGCGCCCCGCATTAAGATAGAGCGAAGGAGCTTCCCAATCTCAGTCGTGATTGGACGAAGTGGATGGTTATTCAGGGGAGGCGACCGACAGCAGAGGTCATTTGCGCCATTTTAGGATAGATGGGTAATTGTGCGGTGGGTAATGGTAGGAGTTTTCAGGGAACAAAGGAAGGGTGGAGAGAAACCCGGCGTCGGCATTAGCCTACTCTTAACGAAAGGCGCCAAGGGGACCACGGCTTAACGTCCCATCCGACGGACGGAGTACTGAACTTGAGATGCCCTCCACTAGGCACTCAAGTGGGGACCGGTTTTCCGCTGAAAAATCCGCCACTGCCGGGAATCGAACCCGGGCCCTCGAGATGGAAGGCCAGTATTCTAGCGACCACAAGGACGAAGTGATTGACGCACGAGACCTTTGCGCGGCCACTGGCCACTGGAGTCCAATGGTAGAGAGATGTTCCTTAAAGCTGGTTTTGAATGGTCTCACCTTATGGCAAGTTTGGCATTTAATTGCGTAGACCCCTCTGTTTCCAATTCATCGCGTCCTTTAACACTGCGTATAATATTACGGAGTTGGCTTTTGGGCTTGAATATAGTTTTTATATTGTATTTGGCCAAAATTCTTGCAATCCGGTCCGTCACCTCTCGGACGCATGGCAGGAAAAAGCTTATTCGCTGGTTCGATTTCTTCCAGCGGCGACTTTGTCCTCTGTGTTTCTTTCTCCCTGATGGCCCTGTCAATATCACTTGATCTGTGCTCATCATCGCTTAAAATGAAAGAACGTTGGACCATAGTCTTTAGCACGCCATTTATTTGTCCCGGGTTATGGTGCGAGCTGGCGTGGAGGTACGTATTGGTGTTTGTGGGTTTTCGATAAACCGCATGTCCCAAGGATCCGTCCTCCTTCCTCATAATGAGCACATCCAAGAATGCAAGCCTCTTGCATTACTCTAAGGCCGGGATTACGATGAAAGTTTTCTGACGTGACGGGAACGGACGGTGGCGTTGTTGAAGTTAGAAGAATGGGAAGGCTATGAAGCTAATCACGACCGACGAACGTTGAGGAAAGCTTGCCAAGGTCTAGCTTTCCCGTCGCGTTGGTTTCCGTCAGCCAATCACGAGTGACTTGAAAATCAAATGAGGGTAAATGTTCGGATGAGGGTGACACTTTTCAAACATTTTTTTGACCTCAGAATATTGTCCTTCTTCGATGAAAGTTTCACAACACAACCTGCTGTGTTTACACTTCACTGACGCTAAAAAAGTTTGGAAAAAGGTAAAAACTTACGGTTTTACACCAATTCGAACCCAAGAGGTGACTGTTCGCCCCGCCGCCATATTGGAAAACGGCAGTGTTTCCAATCTGTCGTCCATCGAGATATACCATCAACAATTGAGCCGCTACTTTGGCGTTCACCGCCACCGTCCGTTTCCGTCACGTCGGAAAAAGTTCATCGTAATCCCGGCCTAATGAGCAAATCCACCATTACGAATCATATATTACACGGATTATACACGTCTCCAATGAGGCTCGCTTAAAGCTCGCTTAATCTGACGAAAGCGCGAACCGCTTCTTTGACCGAGAGGGTAAACCGCCGCTTAACGCATCCACCGCAGAACCGAGGTAAGGATAAGGAGCGTGATAAATGAACGGCCACCCGATGGGAAACGGTGCAACGGTTTTAGCGAAGCGAGAGGGAGGCAAAGGCACGCACAAACACACCCGCTGCGGAAGGTTGAAATTAAAATGGGAACTCGGTTCCCTTCAAAGCAAGAGGGGAGGGAATGGGGGTTTAAAAGAGAAGGAAGTGGACTGCGTCCAAAGTGAACAGACGGGCAAGGCGAAGGAAAGCGACTTAACAGAACGATTTCGAAAACACTGGATATTTATTCGTGACATTTGACTTGAACGCCAAGGCAATAGACCACGAGAACGCATTAGAGGAAGCGAGCGACAGCTTTTTTTTCCGTCATTAGAGACGTCTAGGGGGTCGTGGTGGCCTAGTGGGCTGAGCACTGAACTACTGACCGGAGGGCCCCGGGTTCAAAACCCGGGCAAGAGCGTTTCTGGACACCCCATCTAAAATCCTCGCGATTCGATTTTCTGCTTGTCAGAACTTCGTAGGAAATCGCAGGTGGCCCAGGGAAATGAACTGGCCCCTCTACCCTGAATGTGTGAATTTCACACGCCATCGGTTCAGTACGGGGTGAGCTCTACTCTCACCTATCAAAACCAACCTTCTGGTTGAATCACTGAATGAGTGAGAGACGTCTACTGAAAACCCTAAAAAGAAGACGGGACAACTTAATCGGCCATATCTTAAGACACAATGGCCTGATGAAGACAATCGTCGAGGGAAAATTAAATGGGAAAGAATGGAAAATACAGGTCTCGTAAGAGACATATGGAGCAAGTTGTGAAGACTGTAAAGGAGAGGAATCACACCAACATGAAGAGGTTGGCCGATAGAAGAATCGAGTGGATGGCTGCGTCACACCATTACTAGGATTGTTGACCGATGATGACGAAGCATAGGTAGTTGGTTGCAAGCAGGTAGTATCTTCATTTGACACTTAGGAAGGGTGGAAACGACGTCAAAATTTGCCCACTCTAAAACTAACAGCGTAAAGGGACCCAATGCTTAATGCACATACGACAGATAGAAACTGAAGGGATTAAATTCAGAGAGCTCCACACATGGCAAACAATTGGGGAACGGTATTGCGGTCTGTTGCTTTCTGAGACTCGAACCCGTACTTTCGAGATTGGAAGCTAGTGCTCTCGCCATCACACCAACCCAAACCACATTACCTTTCGTGCATTCACTATATTTCTACCTACACTAACTTTTCTTCGTAGGGAGAATGACATCACTATTCGGTCACCACCCTTTCATAACTACTAATACGTCTACGCCTACGTCTACATCTACTCGGTATACGAAATATACAACAGTGTAATACGAACGCTATGAAATACACTTGAACCCAGGTTGTAAATTGCGGAACATATTACATATTTCTTGAGTAGTGATGACCGCTGTCGCCAAAATCCGAACTAAACATTTTTTAGCTCGGGGGAATATCGTAATCTGCGGTGAAAACGTGACAATGATACCCACCATATCAATCGATACGAATTGATAGATGAGTTGCACAATCCAAAGCTAGGGGGTACATTTTTAAACTCGCTGATCTCAATATTTATCGACTGTTATGATTAATATGAGCGAGATGAGTCACTGCTGTAGAATATTTACCTGGGCCCCTTTGGTTGTCGTCAACGAGGAATAAAATCTCGCACCCATTCCCGCCATATTATACTCGGTACGCAACGATCGACGCGTTGCATTCTGCGAAGCCTGACTTTTGGCATCGCTGGTCCAGCCCAGCAGGCGAAAAGGTGAATTATGGAATGGGACCGTTGACAGGCTTCGAGTCGATAAGTATACAACCAGGCTTGTGACAATCCAATGCGTTATTTCTGCTGCATAGAATACTACATGCTAGCGCCAACACCTTGAAGTGGTTCAATACATAAAAGCCCGTGATTCGACTGATTTAGGTCATTGCGTCCAATTGCAATCCAAAGAAGAACAACGGGATAACGATCGCAACTCTATATTTAAATATTACGTCATGGATAAACGTTTTCTAAAACAATAATTTAACTACCACACATTATACAATAATGTTATCAACTTTGTATTCGTTATCGCTCGCTAGTTGTTAGGCTAATGGTGGTGTTAAGACAATGGTGTACACCAAGAGAGAAGACGCGCTGAGGAAAACAAAAACTGGAAAAGGTGAAAGAGTTCTGTTACCCCGAGTAACCAACGATGGACGAAGCAAGAAAGAAATAGTCGTTAGAATAGCCCAGGTAAAGAGGGCATTTCATCGAAAGAAGAATCTACTTACAGCTGGAAATACAAGCGTAGAAGTATGGAGACAGTTCATTAGAACGTATATCTGGAGCGTGTTTCTTTACGGCAGTGAGGCATGGACGATGACAGCAGCGGAGAAGAAAAGGGTGGAAGCATTCGAAATGTGGTGGTACCGAAGAATTAAGAAGATAAAATGGATCGACCGAATGACAAACGAAGAAGTCTTAAGAAGAGTGGGAGAGAAGAGAAGTCTGATGAAAACTCTAAAATGAAGACGGAATAACTTAATCGGCCATATCTTCAGACACGATGGCCTGATGAAGACAATCGCCGAGGGAAAAGTGAACGAGAAGAATAGGAAAGATTAGGCTTCACATGAGATACATAGAACAGTTTGTGAAGAACGTAAAAGAGAGGAGTTACGTCAATATGAAGAGGTTGGCAGATAGAAGAATGGAGCGGAGGGTCAAACCAATCCTAGGATTATTGACCCATGATGATGATGATGAGCAGCTAGGCGACAGCAGCGCCACATCAGCCTTGGAGCGTAAGTATAAAAATAAACATTTGTTTACCTTTTTCCAGCTCGGTATACCGTTATATAACGATATCCTCGCCGGTTTGATGCAACGCGGAGCGGAGGAAGGGATCTAAGTTTCTTCCTTTCCCTGTCCAATAGGCGTTTAAGGGAAGAATTACCCCGAGCGCGGCTCTAGCCTCTCAGGAGAGCATCGCTCAGCCCTCATGGCGAGAAAGGGAATGTATTCACTTCATTACACTCGCCCTCACGAACCCTGTACGTCGTTTTGCTCGCGCGTGGGAGATAATCGCTCCTTGCCGCCCTTGCGAACGGGGGAAGGGAGGAGGAAAGAGATTTCCCGACACGCTCCACCGAGCGAACGCAAAGAGCGAAACCATTTATATAACAGTACCCACTAACAGCGTCGTGACGATCGAATTAGCCTCTCTCTCTCGTCCACCAACTCCTCTCACCGCCCCATCCGAGGCTTTTGTTTCCGGGGGGGGGGAGGGGGGGGGGGGGGGGCGATCTAGTCCGCGTCTTGAACTTTGAGACGTAGTCCAATCGCATCTTCGTTGCCTTCCAACGAAGCCCCACCACCCATCCAATATTCACTCTAAGGACTGGACGGATACGAACCAGCAGACATCGCAGACGCGACGATTTTTTTTCACGTTGCCAGCCGAGGGGAATAATGGCTGCGCTTAGGATTATTCTAAACCTTTTTTTGCGTTTTATTTTGTAGGTTCGTATTAGGTAAGTTTTCCAACGCTAGAGAGTTCTCATCTCAGTTACCAAATTAAATTAGGAAGTCATGCAGTGGTAGAAGTTACTCTCACGCTTAGGAATTGAACCAGGGGGCTGTTTTTGAAACCGTCGGAATTATCTCGAATACGTATCCAAGAAGTCACGTGGTACAAACACGTATCAGTAGCAAATGTAGGGAGTTTGAATCGCTCGTTATAATATCATTAATTGTTTTCACATAAGTGTTTTTCATCTGTCTGCACTATAGAGCCCACGGATAAGATAAAATTCAAGTGTAAACAATGTGCAAACTCAGGTTGTAATCAGCGGTTTTATCAAACCAAATTTGCGAACCATTCGTGTTTATACCACGAGACTCCTTGGTTACCTTTTCGACATAATATCGACGGTTTCAAACACAACCCCCCCCCCCCTCAGGCTTCGCATTACGTAACGTATCGATCGATACGTATCGTGTGATACGGCGAGCATTTTTTTTAAATTCACTCCTCGTGGCCATCAGCCTGAGGGACAGATTGTTATCTGAGTATACATCCGATAACAACCACCACCACGTCGACGTGAGCTTCGTAATATGCTTGCTAGTATGGAAATTATCGATCGATACGTAACGATATGGTGGTGAACGTTGTCACGATCCCACCGCTGCCTATGATCTTCCCGAACAACAGGCCGCGAGGTGTTAAATCTGACAATAACGATCATCATATAACCAGAGACTTTTCACTAAGCCCCATTATTTAAGCCCTGCGTTCAAGTGTATTGATAAGGGTTCGTAGTAGTCATCAGGGGGAGGGAACTGACTGCTAACGTTATTTGCGGCATTCAACAATGGTAGGTAAAGAGAGGAACAAGATTTGCCGGGGAACGGAGGAGGAGTGGAATGTCACCCGATGTCGGCCTTCTTCTAATGAAAGGCGTCAGTAATGCCACAGTTTAACGTTTCATACGACGGATGCAATAGTGGACTTGAAGTACTCTCCACACAGCAGTCAAACAGGGACTGTTATACCAAAGAATAATCTATTCCACTTCTAGAATTCGAACCCACGTAATCGGGATGGGAAGCCTCGGGGGTTGTGTTTGAAACCGATGGGATTATCTCGAATAGTAACCATGGAATCACGTGGTAAAAACACGAATTGTTAGCAAATTTGGTGAGTTAAAACCTCTGATCACACCCACATTCATTGTTTTATTTTTTGTTTAATCTCATCATGGGTTCTTTATTTGAGACAGATAGGAAAAATTGAAGTGAAAACAATTAATGATAATGTAACGAGCGACTCAAACACGCTAAATTTGCAAATCATTCGTGATTGTACCACGTGACTCCTTGGTTACTTATTCGAGATAATCCCGAAGATTTCAAACAAAACCTCCCAGGACTGTTTTCATCAAACCAACGCGATCCCAAATATTCATCATTTCGAAAAATTTAAGCACTGCTTACCCTACTTCTTTCAATATTCAAGCTAGATTCGAGCGACAAAGAACCACTCACCAAGTGCAAGGCCAAAAATGATCTCGTATACATAAGCAATTGTTATAATTGAAAAAAAGAATAGGTCACATTAAGGAATACCTTTGGGGTAAAATGTAATCCTATAAAGTAACATCACGCCTTCCGAAATAAAAAAACCTAGAACAAACGACACATCTATAAGACCCACCATGTTAAACGCAATTGCCTAGCGAAATATCCTAGAGAGAATATATGAGAAAGAGCATTATCAAATAACTAGAAATATGCGTTGGATATATGTTTTATGTAAAATTTTGACAAAAAATGAGGATATTTAAAAAAAAAGATCATATGCAGGGTACATTTGGCAAACAACGGAAAACTACGGGACGATATCGAAAAATTGAACGTCTCAAATGTGGATATAATTAAAGAACTGACGAATGAAAAATCAAATAGTGGGAGACTAAATAAAATACTTATAAATAAAGGAAATTAAGAAAATAGAAAGGCGGCTAGTAAGCCAGTGTAGGTAATATTGGATAAAGCCATAAAAAATTGGCGTGCCCTGAAAAAAAAGCTACACTTCAACAGTTGGATTTTTGTGATCCAAACAAATGGTTACGGTAAAAGATAGTGTGACTCATAATACTGTTCGTCTTTTGACCTTAACAAATCCTTAGAAACACCAACGTTTCGCTCATTATTTCACTATTATACAAAATGCGAAGTAGTGACAGCATTAGTTTTCTTAAAATTATGTGTTCAATTCATCAACTCGATTTTTTTCGAATTCCGTCCATGTTAGGTCTAACGAATTTTCGCCACGAGACAATGTTTTACTAGAGAATCGGACGAAGGAAAAGATGGAGAACACAAGATGGAATGAAATTAAATCCAAAACGGAGTAAAATAGTCGGTTGAAATAAAGCATTGGAGGCGGAGAAGTTGGCTGCAAGAGATATTGAGGAACAGGAAGATGTTGAAGGCCGTAATATAAGGGAAAGAGATGTGTAGGTGGGGATGATTGAGAGGAAGTACAGTAATTTTGGAAAGTGTACATCGGTTAAAAAATGGATTGGAGATGGGATAGTATTGAAGAGAAGAGTTGAGAACAATAATTTTACGGGACCGTACAAAATTTACCTCAAACCAGATTATTATATATGATAAGATGCAAGCATAAAAGATGTCTATGCCTTTTCCGAAGGTGTTTAAAAAATGTAATACGTAAGGCGTGCCTAAGCGTACTTATTTAGGAATAAATAAGAAATAAAGAGTGTAATGTTTATAAATGGATATGCTATTTTTTCCACGTAAGATAGTGAGATCGCCTTGGAAATATCATAATCAATATAGACTATAAATTCAATCATATGTTGCAAAACTCCAACCTTTTCCTCTTGTATAAAACCGTGAAGCTTTAGCCGCAGTGATAGAGAACGTTATAGAGACATGACAAGGAACTTAAGAATTGCATATATACATCTATGCAAGCCACCGCGAAGGTGTGTGGCAGGGGTTGAAGAACACCAAACATGCACTAATGACATGCAAATAGGCCACCACATGGAAACATGTTACATAATAGGAACACATGTAGCTACGTGGTTATTATATACGTAGTAGTAAAGGATTATTGGCTATAGTGGCATTTATCTAAATATTTTTATCTGTATTTACCTGCATCTTACTATATTTACCTAACTTACCAACATTTTATCTATATTTTAGACTTTACTCACATGCCTCATACATTTACTCACATGGTCTCCGAAGATACTCGGAAAATTGCAAACATTTCAAGGCATAGACTCAAAGACTACTTGTTTTCTGTGCTAAAAGTGAAATTTGCACAGCCTGTGCTACATGATATAAGTATGAGTGCTGGAAAATAATTATTTTAGACACTTCATACAATGTTTGGCATGTTAGCAGAAATAGTCATAAAATATTAGTGCAGTGTATACTCAGCCATAAAGTACGTGTGAGGCAGGTGGATGTATTGCTTGTAAATACTCAATTTTCCTGAGAGAATTTAGACGTGTTGGCGTTGAAAGGATAAGAAACGAGGAAGTGCACAGAAGAGGCGAAGACGAAAGGAAGAGAGGAAAAGAAGAACACGGTGATTCAGACAGATTTGAGACATAAAGCATTCGTAAATAAACTCCTCTTGGTGAATATCGAAGGAAGTGTGGCACGAAGAAGACCAAGGGACGAATACCAAAAGCAAACCAAGATGGATGTTAGCAATAAGAATTAGAGAAATAGATAGTTTTCCACCGCCGGATTAAGGCATGCTTTGGTCTCTAATAATACGGTAAAGTGCATTACGATTAGGGATGGGTCGGTTCGGTTCTTCGGTTCTAGGTTCCACCGGTTCTTGAGCTTAGAACCGGAACCGGAACCGAGGCCAAAAATAATCGGTACCGAAATAATTGGCGCGAAAACCAGTTTGAAACCTACTCACACTCCGAAAGTGGAGGCTTCACATTAAAACCTGGTGAAATAGTGTACTTAGATGCTTCAAAGTCGCGAATTATTCTAATTCAGTCTCCGAAAATGATTATTGATTACCTTATCTTACCATTGAGCAATGCAAAGTAAGTGGTAAATTAAGAACCGGAACCGAGAATCGGAACCGAGAACCGAAGTTAAGAACCGAACCGGAATCGGAACCGAAAAAAAGTGGAACCGACCCATCCCTAATTACGATATTAGCAGCAAATTCACAGAGAAGGATTACAAAAGTGAAAGATGTTGCATGAAATACCGTATAAGGGAGGGCTGCAGATAACCAATAATAGGATTGATACAATGATGAGCAGCATTGAAACTAGAATGCGGTCAGTAAGAAAGTGATTATAACGAGTCGATAGTGCACGTATGGCGTGGAATCACCCCCAATTACACCCTATCACGGTAACTTGCATGTCACTAAATAAATTCAGATGATGCGTGACTCACATAAAGCGTCTATACCCAATGTTTTAGCGGCTGAACACATTATCTATAGTCAGTCACCATCAGGCGAGTTTCAATACCTAAGTTATGCAATATAAATTGAAATATGCATAAGTGCAGTTTATTTGTTTCCAAAGTATCAGGGAGTAAAGAAATTGGTTTCTAAATTGACCTATCGCGCGTCAACGGTAGTTGCCAACTTCGTTCAACTCGTTTAAATAGAAAAAAATTCGGTTGGTTCCCCTGGATTTCAGCATGTATTTTAATTCTCGTCTCAACTTCCGAGGCTTGATATTTTTAAATTGTACGATGAAAAAATGGTTTCACAGTTATCAGCTTAAATTTTAGATCAATGGGCAGAAGATGATTTGGCAATACTTGTCGTCATAATTCAATCGAAAACTCGAGATATATCCTTTGAGCCAAGGGTCGTCGAACGCGAAATATCGAGTTAAAATCGTCTTTCCTGGGGAAAAAAAGACAATGACAATGTGCGTGAAAAAACTTGACTCTTGATAAAATTCGTGTATCAGTTATGACAAAAGATTTTTTTTTCAAAAAACACTTCAAAATCATTTGAGAAAATGTTCTCAATGTTAGCAAAATTTCATGCAAAAACTCTTTCAAAGATGTCGACATTAGTGTGCAATCTTTCCCCCCATATTGTTAGCAAAACCGAAAGTATGTATAAATAAATTGAAATTGTCACATTTACAGCGATTTATATCGAAAATGAGAGTTGAACACGTAAGCTTTGGTTGATAGGTCGGTAATGCAACCACGATTTCTTAAGACCGGATCTCACCACAGTCAATGATGTTAATTTTTGTCCTAGGATAAATTTTGTCTTAAACGATGCGACATAACCACAGCGCTTGGAGTATCCTAGGAATTCTTCTTCTACCATGCCTTGCATAGATTTATTTGTTTTAAGGTATTTTTATACATTTCTCCCTACTTTCCTCGAGTAAATTATTTTTCATAGACACGAACACAGTCCTGATCACCTTTCACTTCGGGCACTATATGTTAATATAAATATCCAATAACAAATACACAGCCCACACGGGCATGTTATGAGTGGTGAAATTCCGACCCGGGCGGGAATCGACCCGCGATCCTACGATAAGCAAGCGAGGACATTACCCCGTCACCACCGATCCTGAAAAATACTTTCCATATCTAATATAATACTTCATATTACCTTCTGATCATTCCATCTCCCTTTCCAACAACATAGTATATATTTCTACGCCTTTTTGAGCCTTATTTCCTCTATGGCTACATTCAGAATATGATTGCTTTTAGTTAATAGTGTCATTCACATACTTAGTCCTCTCCTAACTCATTCTTAACTTTCTCCCTTACTCAACTTACTCCATAACCGTATACTTAGACATCCTCTCCATCCAACGCGATGAATTCATTCTTCTCCAAAAACACAAACTCAAAATCCGCGATCTTTTTTATTCATCCGTTTTTGTCAAGGTAGAGATCTTCAAACATTTAAAAAAAACGCTCAATATCATGAAAATGCATGAAAACCTTATTTTTCAAATCTCTGTTTAATATTTATAAGAATATAAGTTCTTAAAACTGAATCGTTCAAAAATATTAATTAGTCCCACAAATAGACTCCCAAGGAATGCAGAGCTAGACTCGGGAAGTGTTGGTTGCGACTTCGCGGCGTCCAAGACGGTATCGGGAAGGAAGAGAAGATTTATTTCGCCATCCTTATGGCAGGGAAAGGCGGAGAGGTAAAGAGGCGGAAAGAGGTATATCGTCCGGGGAATCTCACCCTCCAAGCCGCCGAGTCGGCGTGCGAATAAAAGGAACTCCGGCAAAAGGGAAAGGAAATCACGAAAAGGGAATCGAAACTCAGGGGTCAAGACTGACCTCACAAACGGATCGCACTCCTCTTAGCCCAAGGGGAGTGCCATAATACCACAATATATTGATATAATAATATGTTCAACCGATATCCTGTGCGAAACTTTCGGAGATTCGTCACCCTTTCTCCAACAAAAAAATTAAATAGATAGTCATTTGTTAGGCCGTTGAAGTGATCAAACAGTAGTGTATATTGAAAACAGCAAAGACAATTTTCAATAATGTTAACGTATTTACAATATACAATACATCTTATTGTTATTTATTTTCTTTATTAAAAAGCAACATACATGTCTGCTATTCTTCTTCGTTGTTTATTTACGACGTTTCCATGAGGACGTTCTCATATCGTTACGCTAAAAGATTTTTCTTAAGTAATAAACGAACAATATGGTTCAACGTTAACTTAGTACAGGACTTAAGAAGTCGGTAAAATAAATCCTATGCACTGATATCATATTTATCGCTATATGCGCTATAGGCTATATAGATTAGTTGAGAAAATGGATGTTGACAAGAGAATAATAAATTGGATATTAATATTCATTTATACTAATAATAATGATGTCTGGGTGAAGGTTAAACGGTTTCTCCTCCGGTTAAGTACTTCAGGGTTGACGTTTCGAGGAGCAACACATCGTCTGACTTCAGGACGCTGGGTACGCCCTGAAGACGATGGACGAGTTGTCCCTCGAAGGCCCTGGCCCTGAAGGACTTCACCAGGGCCCGTATTCTCGTTTGAAACGCAACCTCGGTTATCTCCCCAGCAACGAAACCGAGGTTGCGTTTCATTGATTTCCTCATTAGAATGTTTACAAAAAGTTAACGCGAGTCCCGAAAACCTATGGTATCCCTTGGATACCACTAGAGTTTCAGAAAGAGAATAAGGACCCAGGTGGAGAACCCGTAAAACCTTAACCAAGATCCGATCCGATAAACTCATGCCGGCCAGGGTAGCCACGCGTCGGCTTCGCAAACTAGGGTCGCGGGTTTGAATCCCACCTAGGCCATGGATTTTTTTTCTTTAAAGTTCCTGTTAGATTATACGGTGCAACATAACCTCAGCAGTTGGAGCAACTTAAACCTAATTGTACACTTTGATACATCCATGCTTTAATTTCGGTTGAAATGCCGAAATCCATTGCTCGCAGCAATGTATCGATAATTATAATCAAGATCATATAATACGATAGCTCCAATTTGACGGCAAGTTAGCCTAGTAGTTAAGTGTTGGATCAATGACAGGTGATGCTGTGTGGGAAGCCGGAAAATACCATTTTGAACGGTACCGGCTAATCGGAAATTGAGTCCTTTCCT
The DNA here is from genome assembly GCA_933228895.1 of Platycnemis pennipes. Taxonomy (NCBI): domain Eukaryota; kingdom Metazoa; phylum Arthropoda; class Insecta; order Odonata; family Platycnemididae; genus Platycnemis; species Platycnemis pennipes. The sequence goes on along the minus strand of OW121851.1, from coordinate 112,312,225 downwards.
AATAACCAGATCTTTCGGGGAAATCGCAAGTGATACAGGGAAAGGAACTACGCCTTCCCTACTCTGAAGCGAGAAAGTTTCAAGGTTTTACAGGCGTTGCAATTCCTAAGTGGAGAACAAGAACGAAACTTTGTAATTTACGATTGATCGCGAATGTTTTTGTTGCGGTGCATACGGCAATCTCTCAGAATATTATACCCTCTATGAGTAATTATTCGGAGAATGAATACTTCTATGCATAGGAGAGCATAATATCTTTTTCTCATCCCTAACCCCCCTTGCATGCGCTCACTGATGCAGTCCCACCGACCCTTCCCCCTGAACTTGAATCCTTGAACTATCAACAAACCGCCGACCCTGCCTCTAACCACTGCATCTTCATTCCCCCTTTACATTTCTCTTCAGTCTGGTTGGAAAACGTCACTAATTCATTAACGAATGCACGAAAAAGGTTCCGTTCTATTTCCAAGTATTTCTCTACGAAACAGCCGCGCGAAAACCTTGCTTCAAGTTAAATTTATTGCTTCGTTTAAAAACATCCTTAAGTGAGTTCTTACAACCTCCGTACAACCTTGTCGCACCTCACAGACCTCGAGAAACGCTCTCTCCGTAAGCGCCGAGATTAATGACACCGATTCGCGCTCCTAATTTTTCCTAAATCATTCGCAGCCCTCTTTGATGTCTTCATAAAAGAGCTAATATGTTAAAAGATGTCTTCCCTTGCTGAACGGAACGGTGTTTGACTCTCAAATATGGTCATATTTTTCGAGAAAAAACATCGACATCACGAGTTGCCATGCCACTGAGAAAAATAGTCGGCAATGCATCAATGGAATAAACTTTAGTGCAACGAACCCTCGTACTGAATACGCAAGCAAAATATACTAATCTCATTTCTAAACGGACTAGATTATTTTCTTTTTTAAATCCTAGTTACTTGAAAATAAAATTGAACGAACATGTTTTAATAATTACAATATGACTTTAAAAACGGTTTAAAAGCAAAAAAAATTAGTAATTTTTGCAAAATTTCTCCCTTAATTATCAATTATCACGTTTCGAAAACCGAGATTAGTTGAGATAATACGACATCGATAAATTAAAAGAAGGGATATGATAATAAGTTTATCACCTTAAACATTCGGTAAGCAGCTTGAATAAAATTTTTAAATGACATTGTAATTATATTAAGCGTCACACAGATGGCGTTCACACATTTTTTAAGTACGAACCCCGAGTTTCCCGATGATTTCATCCCTTCATTATCCTCTCAATTTCATAGGCACACCCGAACTCTTGTTACCATGTTGCCGGAAACGCTTTATGAGCCAAGACGAGGATTATGGTGATGAGTATAGTGTTCGGCGGGAAGAAACACTATTCCCACATCTCCTCAGCCGCTTTGGCTCCAGGAACGAGAGTTCGTATTATGTACTTGGGAGAGGGGAATTTTGGGCGTGTAGACGATTTCCAGCCTCCCTCTTCCCTTTGATCCAATTTTGGAACAGGAGGAGGGAGAAGAAAGTTGGGGAAGCGGAGTTGTCTGTGCACTCCCAACATTTCCCAAAAGGCTATTTCAAAAAAGCTACTTCCAAGAAGTCGGTTAGCCGACTCGAAGGTGGATAATCATCCCCCGTTTGTACTTACCCAGGCTCAAAACAAAAGAACTGATAAGTGTTTGTAAGTTGAAAACATTCACAGCTTCACCATCATTACCTTCCAACGACATTGGTAGTTTTAATATAATAATACAATTACAAGTTTACAATGATGCGTAGAAGAATTACGTTTTTATATGCTCTATTTACTAAGGTAATGTAACAACGCCTAACCTAGCTTAACAATGAGCTTACTTAGCTAGACTACTTGCTTCTCTTGTAACCTTACTTTTCCTGAATCCGAATTGATCTTCATCCAAGAACTCCTCTGCTTTTCGTTCTATTCTTCTGTAGATGATCCTGGTCAGCATCTTCGATGTATGTGTCCTCAGGCTTATAGTCCTAAAATTTTTGTATTTCTCCGCTCTTTTCTTTGGAGTCGCAGCTACTCCACTTTTTTTTCTCTTATCAAGACGTGATGGAACCCTCTACCATATAATATGTTAAAAATAACCATCAATAGTCATCAACACAAACTAAGATCAGCAGAAAGAAAAAAATCTCCACTATTTTCCTCTTTCGGCTAATTTTTTCCACGTTGCTGACAAAAAAGTTGAAAGAAAAGAGCCGATTTGCCGCGGTACATCGGGATTACAAGGAGTCGGTTTCACATTGTCTTCCACACCGGAGCACTACGGCCAGCATCTCTTAACCACGACTGTAGTGAAATGAGTACTTGTATACAACAATTGAGGTCTCCACTTCCATTTATCTGAAGAAGAGCTGCTGCACTCTCCTACGTGAGATAAGATGTATTGCGTTCTCCCACCGCCAAGTCTTGCTATTTTCAGCATAATTTGAAAGGCCTGCCTTACACGAGGATACTCTATATAAAACCCTCTCCGAAAGCCACCGCTTACTGTCCATGATTGTTTTTAAACGAGTTATCTCGATGATTTCACTGCTAACCTCTATATTTAAAGATCGATTTACCATCTTCGAAGCGGTGGATAATGTACGTGACTTTAAGCTTAGTTCTAGGGCATTTCAAATTAAAAATAAAGTATTTATATGAACATTTATCGTCATCACCCCTAACGCTACTCTATTCCTCACTTCGGATGAGGAATTTTCCCATCACTCGTAGGGGTTGGGTTGGTGTAGTGGTTATAGAATGGATCCTGAGGGCACTGGTTGGAATCTCGGCATTGGTAGACATTTTACGTCGATGAACTTGCCCCACCGTGAGTGATTTGTGGAGAGTGTTCGAGCTCCGTTCACAGTCCGTCGGATAGGACGTTAAGCTGTTGTCCCCTTGGCGCCTTTTGTTAAGGGCAGGCTAATACCGACGTCAGGTTTCTCTCTACCCTTCCTCCTTACCCTGTAGTTCCTATCCTTGCATTGGTGGGTGTGTTTGAAACCGTCGGGATTATTTCGAATAGGTAACCAAGGAGTCACGTGGTATAAACACGAATGTTTCGCAAATTTGCTGTGCTAAAACCGCTGATTACAACCTCATTAATTGTTTTCACTTGAGTTTTTCTCATCTATAGAGCATCCAGATGAGATAAAATACAAGTGTGAACAATGAATGAGGTTGTACTCAGCTGTTTTAACACAGCTAATTTTCGAAACATCCGTGTTTATATCACGTGACTCATTAGTTATCTATTCCAGGTTTCAAACACAACCCCCCTGGTACCGTCAGCCATTCACTCATAAATCACGAAAAAATTCACGTCGGCCCGGCGTGGTTAAGTCCTCGCCTGCTAACCTGAGGGTCGCGGGTTCGAATGCCGCGGGAAGTGGGTTTTTATCACTACTCAGGACATGGATGTGTGTGCTCGTCCGTTGTTATCTGTTAAATGCCCCGTTGTAGAAGGCCATAGGTGCTGCTTTCGGTGGTAGTGGAAAATAAATAAATCGAATAAGCAAAACATGACCCCCACCGAACGAGCGGCGTTTAGGATTACTACGTCATCCACCTCCCGTCCTTGTCTGTTTTGAGGAAGAACGGGAAGGGAGCGGAGGTGGGGAGGGGAGGTCTGCCTGAAGAGATCCTGTCGCAACCACTTCCATTGGCAGATTCAGCTGTGTGTCTCCGGGGATAAGGAACTTCGCGGTATCAGTTATGATTGGTCGAAGTGGATGACGTACTAACTCTCTGCACGCCCACTTTTCCGAAATGGTTTAAAACATCAGTTTTTCACCACTAAGAGGAGAACTAATTGATGGACAGAAGAACGGAAAATAAGGGTAATTTTATTTTACAAACTGTATCAGATCCGGCAATAAAAATATGGTAAATGACCCCTTTATGGCCCCACATTCCATTCTCTCATCATCTCCACTTTGCAAATACTCCCTTAGCATTGCTCTTCATCTTATTACAACTTTACAAATGGACAAAGATAGATGGCGCCAGCAAACGTGTCTACAGACATTATCCATCCATATAGGCCCTTATGGAACACGCCCCATTATTACACCACCATAAAACCCCACACCAACCTTTCATCACATTCAAACCCAAGTATTGGGTAGGGACGGAAACATAATTTATCTACTATGCTGTATCGATGCATCTAAAGCCTACACGAAACAAGATAATGAGTTATCGGTTCGAAATGACCGAGGGAATCACAAATCAGTAATAGATAAGTCAAGATTAGACTCACATGAAATGTGGAGATAGAGAAGGATGATGAAGATCAAACGAATAGGCGGATTGGCTAATTAAGAGGTTTCTAAGACGACGGGATGAAAAAGGAGTTGATGAATATTCAGGAAGAGAGTAAGGGGTGACCTTATCGGAGAGGTCTTAAGATGCAACAATCCAGTGAAGACAATTGTTGAGTGGAAAGTGAAAGGGAACACTACTACAGAGCAAGGCCACGGATAGCGTAATCGGAACATGCAATGAAGAATGAGGAACAGAATTATTATGCTAATCAGAAGAGGCAAACGGATAGAAGAATAGAATGGACTGCTGCATAAATAACCATTCTTAGTGTTGATTAATACTTGATAGTGATAATAAATTCATATATACAACCATATGAAAAGCGATTTAGGTATCTCAAAACCAATACGGTCTAAACATTCTTTACGTCTTCGAAAGCCACAATCACAATAATTTTAATACAGACATTCTCTACTACATGCTGCAGAACATGGTTCTCATTGAGCCAACTAGCATTAAAAAAAATAATTAGGAGGACTTCAGAAGGGGTCATCAAGTTTATTTTGGATCACCATTGCTCGGTATAACTTAGTTTATCACAACACCAGTTGGAAATAATGAAACTAAAAAACAAGAGATTTTAATGGTTCACATTGCCTTAAGACGAGATAAACTGGCTTACGACATTGTGAACCGTAAAACAGTCTTAAACTTCCTTACCTGGAAATTTCGCTCGACTAAGCTTAATTCCAGCCAGTGACAAAAAAGAGCCAAATCGTCATAATCGATACGGCCATAGGATTTGATTTTGGAAGTAGATGACATGGAAAGAAAACACAAGCCAAATCCACAAAAATAAACTTTACTACGACCACGGTTTCATTGTATTACAGCATCATCATGATGCTGTATTATAGTGGAACCCGGGTCGTAGTAAAACTCATTTTTGTGGATTTGGCTCGTGTTTTCCAGTTATCATGTTTCGCTTCCACTCCATATCGCCGGAATCTTCAGAATTAGTTCAGAAGTCGATATTAGCGCGTTCCTATACATATAGTTAATTGTGAATCAGGTGATTAAACGGTAGCTTTCTCCATTGTACTCTACGCTACACTGACTTAGTGAAAAGACAAGGACCAGACTGAAAAGAAATCTCCATAAGCGCAAGCTTGTAGATGGGGACCTAATTTATCGATTACTTTTTGATCAATCCGTATCGAATGATAATGGGTCCATTATCGCCTCATTTCACGACTCAAAGACTAACTGGCGGAGACTTCCTCTACAGCAGAAACCCGACAACAATGGCTACTGGATCAGTCAATTTGTAAAACTTTTAAGTTCGGTACTAAAGTTCGTCCATCCTCATCGATAAATAATTTCGACTGTCTATACGTATCGATACGTAACTTCCGTAAAACACCCCTGACACGACTTCGTCTACTCTCGTCGACAACGACATTTTGATGTCAGAGCAGCTGTATTTTCGAGTACATATAGAGAATTTCCAAGTCCTCACAGATGTTTCTCTTCGGCAGTGAAGCATGGACGATTGCAGCAGCGGAGAAGAAAAGGGTGGAAGCATTCGAAATGTGGCGTTACCGAAGAACGATGAAAATTAAATGGATTGACCGAATGACAAACGAAGAAGTCTTAAGAAGAGTGGGAGAAAAGAGAAGTCTGATGAAAACTCTAAAAAGAATACGGGGCAAATTAATCGACCATAGCTTAAGACACGATGGCCTGATGAAGACAATCGTCGAGGGAAAAGTGAACGGGGAGAATGGAAAATGTAAGCCTCGTTTTAGATATATGGAACAGGTTGTGAAAAGGATGTGTAAAAGATGAATTACGTCAATATGAAGAGGTTGGCCGATAGAAGAATCGAGCGGAGGGTCGCGTCAAACCAATCCTAAGATCGTTGACCGATGTTGATGACTTAAATGGCATCTACAGGATTGTTCGGGAATAGTTCATCTTTGTTGATCCTTAACGTTATTCGTTTTATCGTGTAGAGAGCCTAGTCCAATATTCTATTGATATGAAAATATCGATTGTTGACCGATAATGATGATGATGATCACAGAATAATCGTCGAGGATGATATAGTCGGTAATCGTGCTACCCGAGTATTTACGAAATGCGATAACGGAACGATGACATCGATACGAATTCATTTCGATCATCCGCGAAAGACACGCCGGGACTACTCCCCCAACGCTGTCGCCGCCGTCTTGGCGTACGCTACACCACGCACGCACGAACGCCAGCACGAACGTACTCACAGACACTCGAGGCGCCCGCGAAGGTTCACGCACAAACTCAGCCGAACTCCCATCATCCCACGCGCCTCACTTCCGCGTCTCGCCCTTCGCCCGTCTTTTTTTTTTCCTCCCTTTTTATAAGTCCGCTCTCCCCTTCCTCCCTGCTTCCTTCTCCTCCGAGCGAGTAAATATGTGCGCGCGAGACGGAGGCCGAGGGATGCTGGGAAGGCGAAGACATCAGCGACGGGCAGCGCGCGGCCTCCAGAGAACCTTATTCAGCCAATACTCGACACTGTCCGCACGCTCGACAATGACGACACTCTGTCGTCACAGCCTCTCCAAAGTCCCGATTATGGTTCGAAGAAGATTGGATTATTGGAAGCTTCGACGTCACAGTCTCGCTATCGTCGAATTTTCTTTTGGAATATGCTGCCAGTGCATGGGATCCCTACGAAATCGCTCTAAATAACGAACTTGAACGTGTGCAGCGAAGATTGGAAGGATTTGTAAAGGGACGGTACGATAACTATATTAGCGTAACAGTCTATTAAATGAATTAAAATGGGAATCATTGTCAGCTCTCAGGTTGAAATTTAGACTTCATCTCCTAAATAAATTCCAAGATAATATTTTCAGTGATGACGTTAAAAATATTTTGCCAACCCCAACTTACTATGGTGGACTGGACCATAATCACAAACTTAGAGAAATTGATTGCTAAACTGACAGATTCAAATTGTCCTTTTTTCCTCGTACCATTAGGGATATGAATAACGGTAAATATGTCCAATATGAGTGAATCAATCCATAGCATAGGTAGTTGCATGTGGGTATAAGGACTTGAAGCTAACCCAACTAACAGCATGTTTTTGCATGTTTGCTTTGCTTTTTTTATCTTTTTTTAAATAGTGAAGTTTAGAACAGTATATAAATACTAATATGTTTTTAAGCACGATATGTAATGCATGTTTGGTGAGAATTGACCCCCAGCCACACCCCTTTATGGTGGCTTGCAGGGGGTGCATGTAGATATAGATGAAGGTCGATTATTTCGATTCGGTACTTAATATGGAGAATAGTATTCGAATAACGGTGCTGCCGAAGAATGATGAAGATTAAATGAACCGACCCAGTGACAAACGAAGAAGTCTTGTGACGAGTGGAAGAAAAGAGAAGTCGGCTGAAAACCCTAAAAAGAAGACGGTGCAACCTAATCGGCCGTACCTTCAGACGCGATAGCCTGATGAAGACAATTGTCGAGAGAAAATTGAACGGGGAGAATGGAAATTGTAAGCCTCGTTTGAAATATCAGGAACAAGTTGTGAGGGATGTGAAAGAGAGGAATTAAGTTAATATGAAGAGGTTGCCTGACAGAAGAATCGAACGGGGGGGTACATCAAATCAATCCTAAGATCGTTGAACGATGTTGATGACTTAAATGGCATCTACAGCATTGTTCGGGAATAGTTCATCTTCGTCGATCCTTAACGTCATTCATTTTCTCACGTCGAGAGGCTAGTCCAATATTCTACATTTTGAATGCAGCAACAAAGGATATGAATCTATAACAGCGGTTCCTAATCTATGGCCCGTGTAAAACTTAGGAGTACGCCCTCGAAGATCCTTTAGGGTTTATGGATACTCTATAGGAAGGCTCAATTATGGCGAAATCAAAGTAGGCAACTTAGGTAGTCTAAATATTCACATCCAGGTATGGGCGAACAGTCGGCATTGCATTATCGATGATTGAATAATATTATTGTTGGTGACTACATTACTGATTCAACTGTAAATTTTCAGCAGCTAAATAAGTTACCAGGATGGTTCATAGATAAGAGGTACAGATCACTGAAATGGACTATAGCAGTAAGAAAGTGAAAAAAGGCTGGGAAACGTTCAACAATATACATATTCGACCAAAACCTCTACCACAAGGGTGTATGGCAGGGGGTGATTCCAAAAAAATAGGCATGTCTCATCGACTAGTGTACAATCATATTATTAATGACTGCAATAAGGGTTTCATAGGCAACACAATGAAGAAGGGAACACGTGCACTTCAATGCAAACAGCCTCATATTTTTAATTAACACAATACTCTTAACAGATGCTAACAAAATTTTATTTCAACAAATAGTAATGGTTACGTGCCAAAAATGCAGGGAGATGTCTAATAGAATGGCATTCAAGCCTTGAAATTCACAGGCTCATGCAGACATGCAGCAAGAGCTTCAAATCTACATCATCTATCCTAATTTATTTCCAGGTAAAAACGATTTTTTTCTTCAAATACTCCTTGCTTACCGCAAAATGACTGTCATTTTCAAATCTCTCTCTCCCCAGAGCCAATATCTTAATTACCTATATCTTCATGATCTAAAAATTCAATGTAGTGACGTCTAAAAGTGATCGAATGTAAAAAGCATCTAATAATGTATTGATTTTCTTCAAATGATAATTTTTTGTCAGTTGGTACAAAATCACCAGATCTGCAGAAAGGATCGTTATTTTTTATTACCGTTAGGATACAAATAACTACTCAGAGAAACAAAATAAAAACCAATCCTTGACGCGATCATTTTAAATTACAGTAATACTAATCGAATGCGAAACCGATCTTCATTAAGTTTGATAGCTGTGGACAGTAAAAAGCTAGCCAGCCATGGCATTACACGCACAACGCATTCAAGCATGAAATAGGCTACAACTCCGGAACAACTAAGGACAACTTAATATACTTGAAATATTTTTCTTAAGCTAATATAACTTGAATCTTGAAATAACAATACGCAAATGAAATACACCCAGGAATTTATATCTACCAGAAAGGCTGCGTTGGTTCTCATGCGGAAGCGTGGTAAGTGAAGGAGTGCGGGCTTTCTTGTACTCTCCAATTGCATCACCGTGCATCGTGCACTGTTTTCTTTTCCAATCAGCAGGATTTTCCCTTACGTCGGGACGCTAATGAGAAAGGGGTAAGGGAAGGATTATTACCTCACAACAGTCCTCCGTTAACTTAGCTACGCTGTGTACACATGAGCTCAGTAACTGGTACGGGATACCAGAATAGGCGTCTGTAATGGGTCAGGTTGATTTCTTTAACAAAATGTGGATAATCCAGCCATTGGAATGCGGGAGAAATAACTTTCGTACTATGCTAATTTACTGGAACATATGCCGGCGGTGCTTCGAAAGATATATTGCAGCTCCTGACGTTGCCTTCACTGCCTCCTCATGACTCTGAAACTACCTTTCTCTGTAGCGGCAATATTAATTGAATTCGATTTTTTAGGGACTCCAAACTACTTAAATTATATCGATTACTCTCTAACATAACTTCATCTTAAGACAAATATGTCGTCCGTGCCCTTGGCGGGATTCGAACCCGCGACTTTTGAGTTTTCAGGCCAATATCTACGTTAGCGACCTGACTATCCTGAACGGCAAAATTATTTGCTAAATGTTTTCAAGAGTAACACTGAAATCTTTAATAGGTTACGTGCTCTCTTGGCCGGGCAGTTTTTCCCTCGCCAGGTATAACATCAACTATTAATATTATAGATTACGAATGGACAAAATTTAGCGCAAAAGAAAGCCGTCACAGACTTTAAACATAAGACGGCTACTAAGTGTCAAGAGCATGGAAACCTGCGGTCAACAATTAAAATTGAACAATCCAAGATCATCTTCTGACCTGAACTAACCTAACGACAACATCGCTGACGAAACTGTTAGTGAGCAATATGGTTCAATGTGAAAGGCATTCCCTAAGAAATCCAGCTTCATCATCACACCACGTAGGCCTTCACAACTTAAAGTCTATAATTTTATGACGTTTTAGAAAGTTTAGATTCCTAGGAAAGAAAGAAAAAGTGACCGTGTAGTGTAAAATAAATAGTTATACTCTTTCTCTACTCCCCATTCCTGTCACTCTCCCTCATATCAAGATATTCAAGGTGTCTATCCTTTTCCTACAGATGTTGCCCAGCATTCCACCTTAGACAACGGACTTCGGTGATCCAAATCCTCTTAACTGACCGTTTCTCTACAGGGGTTATGCGAGATATTGCTAGAGTTCCTGCAAGAAGTAACAACTATGAATGGCAAAGGAAAATAAATAGTGACCAGTAACGTTCATAAAGCTTCCCTATGACATCGATAATATTTCAAGACGAAACGTTTGAGAAACGCAGTTATAACGTGGAGGAGGTTATTGGAGGGTTTATACATTCCAATACCATACTGGAGCTGCACTGGTGGGGACAGTGACTATGGCCGCTTTTAGACGGATAGGTCGGAGAGTAGGAGCCAAAGGAAAGGGTACAAACCGTCTATTCCTCAGTGGGTCGACTGCGAAAAGGCGCGCCTCCAGAGAGACGGGCCATGAAATGCTGGTGTCACATAAAACCAATATTTGAGGAGACAAAGGGAAATTACCCAAAAATGTTTTCATCGAATAATGACGGGAGCAGATAGGAGCATGCCTGTAATAGGTATCCATTCTGGCTAAATACATGTAGGTAGGTACTTGGCTTCACCCCACGTTCCCATTTTAAGCAGAATAAGATTCCCGTAGAATTGTATCTATATTTCAAGTATATCAAGAGTATCAATTCCTAAAAACCTTATTCAGCTTAAAATGGAAACGTGGGACTGAGGGGAGAGAAATGCCTGTCAAGGGCATTTTGTTTTTGTTGTACCATACCAAGATTGGATCGGCAATAGCTTTCTATTTACCCTATCAGGACGCCTGTTCACTTGACCATAATTTTACTCTTAAGGCCGCTTTACACGATACAATTTTTGTACAATTTCTTGTACAAACGCTTGTATTAGGAAATTGTACCTTGTAAAGCGGTACATTGTGTGAACGCTTGTGCGAATGTCTGAATGACCGTACGGAAAATAGAACCTATTCTGATTCCATTCAGACAAACATACAATTTCGTTCAGTTTTTACAAGCGTTTGTGCAAGAAATTGTACAAAAAATTGTATCGTGTGAAGCGGCCTTTGTGCATCTTTCATCAACTGTTCTTCATACATTGCCATCTTCTTAGGCTGTCCCTTGCCGTAGTTCTCTTTCACTTCCCTCTATGACAGCTGACTTCAGGAGTTTTTCATGTCTCACGATGTGTGCGACTGGGCTGTCTCGTCAATTTTACATTCATACTCATCAAGTTTCTATTACACATTACACGTTGTGATTCTCATTCGTCATATCCAATTGATCATCCGTTACACCACATTTCAGTTCCTCCAGCCTTCTGCGGCTATTGTTGTGCATTAAACTCCACCGTAAAGGTGTATTAATTACTTTGGCAACTCCGTTTAATGCGGCCATTCATTCTCACCGCCAAACGACGGAGCTTCGAACGCCTTCCTACGCTCGTCGCGTAACAGCGCGGTGGTAATGAGATGGAGGCGTTGGAGAGGGAGAATGAACTCCCGCCGTCTTTAAGAATGAACGGGATATACGCGACCCTTCCTTCTCGGAGCAACCACTCTCTACGTCATCGACCCGACTACGAAACCGGCCCCGGAATCCACGAATCTCGGGAGCGGGACACCGAAAAGGTTTTCGTCTCCCAGGGTCTTAACCGCTAAGGCATGCCGTTCTCGAAAGTACTACAAAAAAGAATGAATTAAATGTACACGCGATGTTCGTAACCGACAACCTTTAGGTCTTGATGAACCTTAGGTTCTTGCGGCGAGTAGCAGGCGCCACCGGCAACTAGAATCAAAAGTTGTTCACATTAGGATTGACGCTGAAGCAAAGTGAAAATAAGATCTTTCGTTCACCCGACGAAACGTTAGCATTGTAAATTTCTTTAAAGTGATAGAATACCCATGAATATTTCCTTCGAATCGAAAATAACTCGAGAAATGTCATGATGCGTGGACAAACGAATTACTATTCGTACATTTTTGGTCACGATGTTACAAAGAAACAAGATATAAATCTGGACATTTATAACTGGACTGGACTAACTAACTAACTGTACTGTATTTCTAAATTCAAAAGATGTTGAATCGACTTCAGGTCACCTACACTTTTGAAAGCTGGATTTAAAGGGTAAAAGAAACAGTGTCAATATCCAATTTGGACTCTCAGTATATAAGACTTTTTCCTACACAAAGACAAACATATGTGTATCTCATCGCAAGAGAATCATCCCAAAACAACAACAATACACACGAATACTCAACGAAAGCTTCCGATCCGGCGCGAAACAACAATGCGACCGAATGTTCAACGACCGAAAGCGACCAACTGCTGAGCAAGAAGGCACAAAAAAAAGATCAACAACTGGCCCGGAAGGGTCGTTAAACGACTGACTGCCGCGGGGCGCTAAAAAAAAATAAAATAAAAACGCGACCCGTCCCGTCTTCGTCGGTGGGCGTCGGTGGATTACGATTAACGGCAAGGCTATCTTCCGTTCCCGTAGAAGAGGAGGCGATGAATATCACGTGGATTTCCAAAAAGACCGAAAAAAAAAACAAAAACTCACCTGAGGCTTCCCCGTGTCGTCGTAGCACCGCGTACCTCCTTCGCGGTGCTGAGCGGCCCTCTGGTCTCTCAGGGCCGCCTCCAATGTCTCCGGACTGCCTTGCCCGCGCACGCCGACCGACAAAGACGCCAGCAGCAGAAGAAGGGCGAGCGGGAGGAAGCGGGGGGCTGAGGACCGAGGAGCCGAAGACGACTCCCCGGCCGGGAGATGGTCGCGAGACATGCTGGCGAAACGATGCACACTTTTCGTCGCTCCCGAGGATGGACTTTTTAAAATGGCGCTCGGCACTTTTTTCTTTGAGGAGGCGTGAAAGAAGCCCTCGGAAGGGCGGGAGGCGTGTGTTGGGGGGGGGGGGAGGAGGACAGGGGGGGCGGTCGTCGTCTTGGAGACCGGTTGCTTGGCAACGCGAGAGGAGACTCACTCACTCCCCTTCTTCCTCCGCGGCTTGTGCCTCACTCGACCGAGAGGGCGCGTTCATCAAGAGGGCGCCGTTCGATGCCCGCCGGTGGTGTGATAGTAAAGATCTCCGTGCGGGAACCACGCGGTTTGCCTTCCTCTGAGGAGATAACAGAAAGGGGAGGTGAACGAACGAGGAAAAAGCCCGCGTCAAGTGTACCCGGCCGATTGGAGGGAGCAGCAGTGGGCGGAGATCTGGTAACCAAAACAACACGAGAAACAAAACACACTCGCGCGAGCGCACCGGGGCGCGGAAGAACGAACGAACGAACGCTTCCGAGCTGAACTCTTGTTGATGATGATGCTGGAGGCCAAATCCTTGTCCAGCGGACACTCCGGAGGATAATCCGATCCTATCACACGAGAGTCCACGAGGGAAACCCGGCGACGAAGTAAAACCTTCCCTTCTTCAAAAATCTTCACACGACAGACGTACCGAAAGTACGGAACGGGAGCGGCCTCCTACCGAGTTTTCCCAACTCACTTCTCTCGAGGTTTTTTTAAGATGTTTTGGATCCTTCGCGAGAGATTAGGACGAAAACAAAACCACACACAAGACACTAAAAACACTGCCGCGGGAGAGGTTTAAGAAGACGCTCCGTCTGATTTGGTGGGGAGGAGAAGACGATGGAAACTTTAAAAAAAAAAAACAACTGACTCCCCCAGGGCGGCTTTCGGAACTTTCTTCCTCAGCCTTCCTTCTCTTGCTGACGCCCGCCACCGACTGAGCCGTCCCAAGAATGAGGAGAGGCTCCGGCAAGGAGAGGAGGGGAGGGGATGCTGCTATAACCTCCCCTTAACTCCCCAACTCCTCCGGCAAACCCCTCCCTCCCTTCTCCCCGCCCTTCCAGAGTTTCCGCCGCTCTTCCAGGCGGGTGGGGAGGGGGATGAAGGGAGGGAGAGAGAGATAAAACTCAGGGCAAAGGGGTAGGAGGGAGGGTCGAAATGGGTGGAGAAGCCAACGGGACAACGCGTGGGTACTCGCCCCATACCACGTTCGACCTTCGTCTCCACAGGGAGACTCCCACTCCTCCCAGACTTCTCCTATCTCCCTCCACTACCCTCCCTCCGGACCATTCATATCTACTCTCTCCCACCACCCTCCCCCGCCCAACCCCTCCGCCCCCCCCGCCCAGTTCGCTTCGCTCCTGCGCCAAAGACAAACACTTTATATACGAGTCCACCACCTCGTCTCCCTTCCATTCAAATCTCCATGACAACCCCTCCCCTCTCTCTCTTCTTTCCCTCCTCCTCCCCTCCTTTCCCTGCCTCCCCTTTTTTTTCAATCGACACGTGCGATTTTAATAAAAAAAATTTCTGACACGAGTAGCGCGTTCGATCGTGAGCGAAGGCCCAAAAAATTACCCGTCAAACTTAGTTTCTTTCTGCCTCCGAGTTCGGTGATATGAACGTTTATAAGGACTACGTTCAAAGCGCGAGGCTACAGTTCCTATTTATCGCGCGAGCCACGCGAAATGTCGCCAATGCATATGGTTATGAATGATGGGCAGGATGCAGAAAACTGCGTCGTGAAAAAAGCAACAGATTACATGGGAAAATGGGGTCGTTTACTCTGAACCGAAATCGCTATTTTGTACACGAAATTATTAGATGGAAACGAAAAACGAATTTTAGTGAAAAATTAATCTTCTAACCACAACAATTCATTGATAAATCAAAAATTAAAATAAGAAAAAGGTGACGCCCACCGAAGAAGCTGCTTTGATATCATTAGACGTCATTTTCCTCCCGTCCTTGACTGCTTTCAGGGGAAGGGCAATGGTCTGCTCGCACTCAATGTGACTGCATTAAAAGAAATGTGATCCTGTCGCAATCGCTCCTATTGGCAGAGTCAGCTGTGTTCCCCCCCCCACCCCCCTAGCGATAAGGTGAAATATCTTCGCGGGCTCAGTTGTGATTGGATGGAGTAAATGACGTCAGAGGTTGCACCACGCCCACTTTTCCGAAAGGGATAAAAACATCAGTTTTTCGCCCCTTATAACTCGAGAAATAATTGACGGGTCAAAAAACAGAAAAATACGTGTCTGTTTACTTCACAAACTCTATCAGATGCGGCACTAAAAAAATATGGTAAAAGACCCCATTCGCAAATGCAGGAACGACTGCGTGGAAAACAGCCCCTGTTTTATCTCCAACCTTACGTACGTGCATGCAATTTGACGCTGCTTCAACTAGGGCGATTTATCGCTTCCAGCAAAGCGGCTTCAGAGATCTCTTGCGTGGAATGAGTTATCAAAAGGAATTACATGGCCTCCAAAGGGTAAGGCGTTTCTGCAGTGTCTAGATGCATCTTTGGCACAGTTAAACCGAAAATAAGTGCATTTCTGAGAGACTACAGACGCAAAAGGTAAAGTATTGGCTTCACCTCCCCTGGCGTGTAAAGTTCACACACTTTTGAACTTAGCACTTGGTAAGTCATGCCTTCAACAACCCGACTGGCCTTAGAGTTGAACATTGTTATGGGATAACGTGATAAAAATAGCGTTAACCATAACCGAAAGAGAGTACATGACACATGCATACTTAACAAGGTAGATAAACAAAGAATAAATAAGTAAATGGTGATAATTTACAACATAATTTGCTGTCACTACAGGATTTATCAAATGAGGCATACATGGGTGATTTAACCGTAAGTAAATGGAATAGAGAGCTGCCCAATAATACACTAAAACTTCGGCTATCTGCATCGCCATATAGCTAAACAGTGTTTACAACGATTAGTTTGAACCTTACTCGTCGGAGGACGGAAGTGTATGTTGAATGTCTATATAGGTAAAGCAGATAATCTCTAAATCGTTGTCAAATAGTCAACGAGATAAGGAGTTTTCAAAGCATTTAGACGAAGTCAGGAACAGATTCCCATTGATTACGATACAAAAATTGAATCTATAATGTAAATTCAGCGTTTATCCTATTAAATATTTGTTGCTCGAGGATATCCATTAAAAAGTTTGTTTCACTGTTAGCAATATGCTGTTTATTGTTTTGATTGGCGGCAATAGAGTTTTAATTATATTGATTGCGGTAAAACATAGCTAAACACTCCTGAATGTATTCCACTTTGGAAATGCTACATAATACAAATTCTCTTGGATTCCGTGGTTTTATTCGGAGACGGTTGGTATTACTTACGAATTCATAAGCCATTTTTTGCGAGGCCACATTTAGCTACTGGGCCGATCTTTACGAAGCTTCGAAGCGCCAACAGATTTATTTCTTCTCGGACAGAGAGGTCAACTGAGGCGATCGAAAAATACGACTCCTCGGGGGTCACTCGGTCAGGTTTCTCATTCTTTATTTATCTGTCTTTCTCTCTAGGAGATAATCTTTGAAGAATAAACTTCGGCGAAAGACGGAAGTGTGGATTTCGAAGTTGAACCGTGAAGAGAAAATAATGTCCTTCCTATTTCTCCTCTACAAATACATCATACACCGGTAGTCTTCTCGGTGCTTCCAAGTAAAACTCCCGCAGTAACTTCAGAAACGCATTACATTTGGTCCAAAATGTGCCAATACCGCGTATTTCATGCTTGCCAGTGACACACGATGCTCGAGCGACGATTAAAATTCTTCGTTAAAGAAAATATTTTTGAAATTTTATTAATGCATACAATACCTATACCTATAAACACCCAGCAAATAATTGACTGCATTAAAAGAAATGTGTTCTATCTGCAACTTCAACTACTGAATGTTTCGCCGAAATCTTTATAATAGAGATGTTCGAATACAACCCCCGAATACTCGAATATGTAATATTTTCTAACATCACATTTATTAATTCAAACATGCACAATATATAAAATTTTCCTCCCGTACTGTAACTAAAAATTAACCAAACACCATAAAGAGAATTGGTAGAAAAAATATTTTATCGTGTATCTGACATTTTAAAACGAGAATTAATTTTTTTAGGTTAATCAACTTGTAGCTTTTTACTTCAACATGCAACAAATTGATTTGCAGAATAACATTTTGCATATCAATCGCAATTCTACTATTTGAGGTATTCAAATTTAAAGATATTCGAGTCATGCTCTAATATTCGAATTCGAGAAATCTGCTATTCGACCCATATCTACTTAGTAAAATAGTGTAATTTAATTCGAAATTGAGAATATTCTCGTGAATGACATGTTTAAATTTATACTTTCTCTTTAAGTTTTTGTACGAAAACTTCATATCACGGTCAAATCCTAATGACAAATAGATACTTGCGTAAAATATTGTAACTTACGATGCAACCGTGAAGTGAATTCGAATCCATGAGTCATCAGTAATCAGACAATCAGTAATGAGATACATGTAATCTTTCGCGAAGCCACGTCGAAATTTGCAGTAAAAATCTTCCCAAATCTTTTCCCTCTCCTTTATAATGAATAATTTTAAAGTAAGTATTAGAATAGCAGGTTCTAAAATCATTAAAAATACAAGAATTTTGTTCACCTGCTCACCGGTGGCCAATGGTTGGAATCCGGAGGAGGTCTTTTTGGACATCCAGCAAAACCCAGGCCGTGTCATTCAAGGTACCACATTGTTCTGGGTCATCACAGGCGGTGCACCGAAAGGAACGGTCTGGGCCATTGGTCCAGTTTTATGTTTTCAGCGTGCCAGATAACGCGCCAGAGAGAATTCTGTAAAACATATAGCATGAACGAAATCAGGCCTAAAGTTTTTAATCAAATTATCGATGACCACATACATTGATGACGAAATGTATCGGCGATGGAATCCATTCCGATACTTTCAAGGCTTTATGGCTGGAAGGATAGTTATTCCTGATAAGAAAGTTTTTCACCGTTTTCTGGACCGGGAATTTCGACAAACTCAAATTGAAAACCCCCATTCCGGAATTTATATCGCAAAAAAATACTTTCCCATAAACTGAAATAAACTTACACATGACCCTGAAATTGCATTTCAAAGTATAAAATATAGATCGAGTTTTGACGTAGAGGTGATTTTCACGAAAATCAGCAACGGAGGATTTCCGATGGTCGGTATATAAATAAAAAAACGTAAAATTCAGAAAACACAAGGAAAAGGAATATTGGAATTGATAATAAATTATACCACCACAATATTTAAGTACATTTTGAAATCCAAGATTCCTTTCTGCCTTCGCTGCATCGTTAATCCGATCTGTCTCGATTTCGACAAAAATTGTAATAAGACCAAATTAATATACAGAAACAACTCAATTTTTCACTATTGACATTAATTTTCGAAGCAAAATTTTATCCATGTTTACTTAAAAAGAGCAAAATTACCTTTATGATACCATATTGTATATATATTTTTTCATTTACTTATTCTGGATACTTATCAGCTAACGCGAGATAGCTCATACAAAAGCCAAAGTTTATATTTACATGCTTACGCTGAAGTGTCCAGGGTATGAGATTCGCCTTGTAAGAAGTTGCTTGACGATAAAAATGGCATGCATGAAGCATGGGGCCGAGTAATTACGATTGGCTATACTTGCGGTAAAGTGGATAGCAATCGTCAGGATGTGTATAAATATGTGAAGAATTCGAACTGTTTCAGGGGTAACTTTGTGAAATTTTTCCATGGTGGAGAAAACAAACTTTGCAAATTTCACTAAATAGATTTATTCACGACCCGGGTTTCAACACATTATGTCATCATCAGGTGGTGTCATCATTGTTTGTTTTCTCCACTATGTGAAGAATAATGCGACATACATTAAGTATATAGTGAGTATAATATATCCGATGAAGATTTAAGAGAGTACAGAAGACAGAGGAAGGCACATGAAGAATTACGGTGCTTGTTTAGAAGAAGGAAGATTTTCCTGATGAAATTAGGAGACAATACATGTATGATCCAAGTAAATAATGATGGATTAAGTCTTAGAGGGATTGGGACAAGGAATACCTACAGTGTTAGAGGACAGAATGTCGGGAAAGAATGGAAAATGGGGAATGGGAATTTCACATGAAATGAAGAAAGTAAGCGCCTGTGCTATACTAATGGGAGAATTCGTGAAGGACAAGAAACCATCGGCAGCAGAGAAAGTAAGCAAGTAGCCAATGAACAGCCAATGAAGTAGCCAACTCCTCTGACCGGTAGAGGACAACAATACAAGTAAATGCAACTCAATTTTTCGTTGCGTTGTACCTAGAAATTTATAAAGTTAAGTCAAAATTACAATGATCAACAATGCAGGGAAAGCAGAAACTTGTCAATCTCAGATGAAAGACGAACAGTCAGGATTTACTACAAAATATTGAAAACACGTGAAAAAGGTATTATTCACTTCCTGACGACATCCTTCATTCCACTTCTTTTTTTTTTAAAGCCCCTAAGCCTGTAATCAAGGTAATGGGACAACATTTTGACTTCTGAGAGATGACAAATCACCTGAACTAGTCATAAAAACCGACTGATTTGATCAAAAAACAATCATTTCTCATGTATTTTTAATACTTTTGATTAGGGCTGTGCGATATGCTGTTTTGAATATCGCACGACGATATCATTCTGATATCAGGGATTCGCCGATATATCGATTTCGCGATATAAATAGGTAATATCGTGGTATGGACATATCGGGATATCGACATTTCGGGATATCGGATATCGACTTATAATAAGTTAAGGCGGAAGAGCATATAATTTTCGACAATAGAGGTTCTTTTCAATTTTTTGATAAGGACCATATGAGCTGAAATATAACCATTTTTCCTTGGTCGAAGAACGGTGAAATTTTTTTTAAATTCCGAATTATGGTTTAAAACCATAATATTATAAACAAATTTGAACTTTTCTTGTTGAATTCGAGTTTTCAGTGATGAAATCGCACCATGGCCATTCCATTCCCTACATCCAAAATTTATGATAAAAATTATAGTTAATAACAATAACAAATTAGGCAATTTAAAATATATAATTAACGATTGAGGAAGCGTAATATTTTATAGGGGAGAGACCGTTTATAGAACTTCAGTCCGATCAACCATTACCGAGAAATTGCGCTAAATAAAGACATTATTTAGGATGAGAGGAAAAAACACCCGGATCAGGATATCGTCATATCGGATATCGACATATCGGGATATCGTCATATCTGATATCGACATATCATGATATCGCGTTTCGAAATATCGAATCCCGATATCAAGAGCATATCATATCAAGAGTATCGTCGAGAATATATCGTGGTATCGCAAAGCCCTACTTTTGATACTTGTGGAACAAAATGAAATTGTTATCGATTCCAAGGGGTATGCCCTCAGGGTTTACTATAACATTGGAGGAGCTATTCCCAACTCGAAGAGACTCGTAACATCCAATGACCGCGAAAGGCGCCTCAATTATTACGTCACGGCCCCCGCGGGCATTTAAATCTCCATATTTCCTTCTGATCGTCCGGCCGGGTGATGGCTGATAGAAAGACAACATTTTTTTGTGCCTATAATTATTCCTCGGTTCCACCCATCTGGCTCATAATTAACCTTAGGGTTTTATATGCCACCGTAGATGGACAAAACCCTCCGGGCTTGTGGGGACACACGTAGATAGGTAGGTAGGCGTCTGCGTTATAACTACGAACACAAATCTCAGGTTCGAGAACGAAAGATTATAACATCACGTCGACTGTTAAATATGCTTGACGATCCTCACGATTAAGGCCTGGACCGCCATCCAGAGGTGCTAAACGCTGTAATAAACCCACTGGTTCATTCATTTTCCCCACCACTCCCACAATTCCACGGGGCTTCTCACATATCCCTCCCGCCCTTTTCTACACACTCCACCCTTTGGAGCCGTTACCCCGCCCTCTCAACAGCTCCTCCTACCCCCTTCCTCCATCAACCCTTCATTTTTTTCCGACTTCCGAAGCGAATAGGCCAGCAATAAATCCTTCTGAATGCAGGGAGCTCTCGCGCGGACGATACGACTGATCGAAAGAAATAGCTATCGAGAAAGCAAGCAAACGACCCCACCCCATTTCGTCGAAATGCACTGAGGGACCCAAAAAGGTCTCGATGGCCAATCAAGGCGGCATCGTAGAGAACTTTTAAGGGAAGATTCGGAAATCATACCCAAAAAAAATATATACATATGCCTACCTGCGGTCTCCTATAAAGCATCGCTTTGTGGTCGTTTTTTTTTTTTACTGCGAGCGGTCGCTGTGGTTTTTATTGGCGGATCCAATTGGTCGTGAAGTTTCCTAATTGATAGCTCTGTTATAAAGGGCTCTCTTCGGCGGATTCGTGATCATTGGATTGTTTGCTCTTTAAGATTTCAAATGCCTATATTTTCCGCTCTTATCTTTTTTTTGAGTTCATAACCACCGGTCGTTAATACTATGATTGGCATGAAGCGCGGTTCTCCACTCGATTCGAATCAAACCACTTCCGAATAATTATTCTCATTTACATTTTTCACCACTCGCTCCACATAACTCATCCTTGGACTTTCTTTGCAATCCTTCCCATTCACTTTTCTCTCGACAACTGTCTTCATCACACGCACATGTCTCAAGCTTTGTACGTTAAGATTTTCTCGTCTCAAAATTCGCAAGAGATTTCTTCTTCATCTAAATCCCGGATCACACGATCATTTTTCTCGTCCCTTTACAGGGATCATTTAAGCTATAGCTTTCAGGGACCGCAAAAATGATAGCTCTAGCTATCATTTCGACGCTAACACGATTATTTTTACCGTCCCTTTTCTTAGTTCTCTACTCTATGGGGGCATTTACTCGGAACCGAAATCGCAATTTTGTACAAGAAATCGTTAGATGGAAACGAAAAAAGAATTTTAGTGAAAAAATTAATCTTCAATCCACAACCATTCACTCATAAATCAAAAATTTTAAACAAGCGAAAGGTGACACCCACCGAAAATGCCACTGTGATAACATTGACGTCATTTTCCTCCCAACCTTGACTGCTTTTAGGGGAGGGGAAGGGAGTGGAGGGGGATTCTCGGAAGGTCTGCTCGCACAGATGCTGTCGCAACAGCTCCCATTGGCCGAGTCAGCTGCGTCCCCCCAATTGCGATAAGGCAAAGTAGCTTCGAGGGCTCAGTTGTGATTGTGAGCTCAGCGAAGTCGATATACGTCAGAAGTTGCACCACGCCCACTTTTCCGAAAGGGTTAAAAACATCAATTTTTCGCCGCTTATAACTCTGGAAATAATTGACGGATCAAAAAACGGAAAAATACGGGTCAATTTACTTTACAAACTCTATCAGATTCGGCAATAAAAAATATGGCAAACGGCGCAATTCCATAACTTTTGTGTATTTATTTCGTCGTCAACAACAAAACGTAAATAAACATTACCTTGATATCTGTGAATACTGGAATGGCGGTCCTGTCCCAAGGAATACATAGGTATGACATTAATCCTATTTACTAAAATTTGTGGAGGAATACATTTCTGTTCGCGAGATATTATCTTTTAATACAGTAAACTACTCCGCTCTTTCCGAGCGTGCGCTCCGATTGGCTAAACGACGGAAGCACCTAAGGCCCGAGGGACGGAAAAAAGGACGTGCTCAAATGACGAAAAAAGGGATAGCGATCCCAATCATTGCCGCTATCAAGTCAGACGATCATTTTTAAGCTATCATTTGAGCTATCCCTGAAAAGGGAATACAAAATGATCGTATGATTCAGGCTTAACCCCTATAAATCGTCTTGTTTTTTGCTCTGTTAACACATTATATATTCACAATCATAGGAAACATTTCAAATGTTTCCGATATCACCTTTTCTGCGACTGTTTTGCCCATGGCGTAACGAAGTATGCCTCAGATGTTAGATACCCAAAGGAAGTGTTCCTTTAACTTTATAACCTTATGTTCTGTAGACCCGTCTAGTTTTAGAATACCCGCTTAGCCCGAGTTAATCTGCTTACTATCTCCTTTCTACATCCATACTAGTTATTTGGCTTCAAAGATGACAATACTCTTTCACGTGTGCAAGCTTTTTTTACCAGTTTTATGTTGGCACAATGTCGGAACCGAAATCGCTATTTTGTACACGAAATTGTTAGATGGAAAAGAAAATGAATTTTAGAGAAAAAAAATTAATATCTAACCAGAGCCATTCACTCATAAATAAAAAATTAAAATATGCTAAATTTGACGCCCACCGATAAGTTTATATACGTGATCTAACTCACCGTCCTTGACTGCGTTGAGGAAGAACGGGAAGGGAATGGAAGGAGGGGGGGAGGCGGAAGGTCTGCTCTCACAGATCCTATCGCAACCACTTCCATTGGCAGAGTACGCTGTGTGTCCCCCATTGCGGTAAGACGAAGGAGAGCTTCGCGGTCTCAGTCGTGATTGGACGAAGTGGATGACGTACGAGTCCTTTGCACGCCCACTTTTCCGAAAGGGTTAAAAAACATCACTTTTCCACCGCTCACAACTCGAGAACTAATTAACGGATCGCAAAACGGAAAAATAAGCGTCTTTTTATTTCACATACTCTATCGGATTTGGCAGTAAAAAAAATATGGTAAACGACCCCATTTTCCACTCTTCAAGTGCATCCCGTAGCATAAGTTATGCTGCCAGTTACATTCATACTCATCCTTAGTTTCCCCTAGAGATTTTTTCCGTTCACTTTCACTTCATTAACCGTCTTCATAAGACCAAATTATGCCATATATCAGTCTTACTTCTTTTCAAAATATCCATCTTATATCTTTTCTTCAACCCTTCTCAGAACCTCTTCCCCAGTTGCTGCTTCTTCCTTAGAAATGCCAGCTTTATTTATAAATTCATCTGACTCGCTCTAATTTAAATGCTACAATTATTGCCTCTGCTGCTGTAGCACTTTGTCACATATGGTGACAAAGTGCTACAGCAGTACATTCTAATTTACATAATTCCAATTTAGTTGCATGTGTCTTGTAAATGTGTATCTAACATGTTTCTACAAAATAGTAGCATTGTACCTCTCAAAATCAGAAGCAAATAAGCACTGCAAGGGGGACTAGAATTTTTTGCATTACTTGCCAAGTCATCGTAAAGGAGAATTCTTAAAATGTATTTTATAACTAAGAGTTTATGTTATTCTAATGCAATTAAGATTTTCCCTCAAGTGTTTCCTTAGACTGGCCAGTCTACCTTCTTTTTCCCTCAATAGCTCTTCGTTGGCGCTCTCCAATGTTTAAACATTACCAACTCATTCAAACTTTGGGAATTATAAATTAATTACTATATATAGAGAAATAACCAACTAATCAACAATTATGACATTAATTTGTAGATACTAATAATTTAGTTACCTGTGTCTTGTAAATGTGTATCTAACATGTTTCTACAAAATAGTAGCATTGTACCTCACAAAATGAGTAGCAAATAAGCACTGCAATCCGGCCTAGAATTTTTTGCATGTCTTCATGACATTAAAGTATTAATCTAATCCTCTTTTGATGCCAAATAAACTCCTGGCGAAGGTTCACCCCTGCCGATAATTTCACGGTATTACATAGATCTGGTGAAGACGATGCTCATGAAAAGTCCTAGTCCATGATCCCACCTTATTGCCACATTATTTGAAGCAATTTCACTGACCTAACACCAAATACACCTGGTGTTGTTACAATATCCATTTTTTTGAACTCAAAAATTCTTCTAGCATCTCATAAACCAGATGAAAATCCCATCCAATTCAAGCACAAGGTGACAAACCTTGTGTTATATAGTATATTCGCAACCGGTTCCGATAGAGATTGTCATCTTCTGGCAGACTTCCAACTCAGGTCCGGCTCAAACGCATGAGAGGAGAGAGTTTATATCACTCTCGCAATTGGTTTACTGAAGTGTGACTCGTCTAGTCGTAAAGGCGACATACTCCAAAGCAGAGTCGTGTGAAGCTTAGTTTATGAACTCCTTGCAGGAAAGGAGAAACCAGCAATTGGTCTCCATATGTAAATTATACCTCGTTTGTGATTCAGTGTTTATATTGACGATGAATTAACATAACACTGAGCCAGAAGTTAAACATTACTTTCATCCTTATAGAAAATAGATTCAAAGGAAGACACCTAAAGGTCAATAAGAAATGAAGGTGATGATGCGCAGAACAAAATTAAAGAGTAAGGGCAAAAAAGCCAATAAAGTCGGGAAAAAAAACTCTTGAAGAGGCGAAAGACTATTGCTATATGTGGAGAAAAATGAACAACAATGTAAGAAGCAAAAAGGAAATTATACTATCCCATGTGTAGAGTCAAGAGAAAATCTTCTTACAGCTGGAAATACAAGCTTGGAAGTAAGGAAATACTTCATTCTAAAGTATCAACATCCCTCAGTAACGTTTTTTTCCTCACGACCTGACAGGCATTGTGCATCCTTATTCCAACGTAACAATTATCTGCATATCCATGAATAAAATACCGACTCTTTGTCTGTGTAAACATTTTTCTGAGGCGAATTGAAGTCAAGGTTAAATCTTAAAACACTGAGGAATTTCCTATGACTCTTCGCACCTTTTTTTATCAAAATGACTTAAATGCGAGTAAACAATACGTTATAACGCTTCTGTGCTGTGTTCAACTACCTTAGATCATGCAGAATAATTTCAATACGGTTTACTAGAAAATGTATTTATCAGAGTCAGCACCAACTCCATCATATCGGTAAGCTGCAGTAAAACATTTGAGCTCGGAATGAACAGAAAAGAATGGAGGGTTGCAATGCAAATCAAACAAAGTTGGTTGGACATTCAAAATGCGCAGAATGATTTAAAACAATATAAATTCTATACTTTAATTGCGATTAAAGCATGGTTTTAATGTGATACACGTTCGCCGTTATACAATGCAGTAAACATGAAAAAGTCGTGAAGACGGGTATTTTTGTACCAAGTTTTCATTCGATTTATGTAATATAGACTTTTTAGGGTAAATTTGAACCAAAGGGTGACACTTTTCAAATATTCATCCTGCAAAAACGGTACAAATGACCTATTTTATTCCAACTTTTTAAGATAGAAAAAGGATGGCTCTTTATAACGACATGAGTTTCATTGCTCAAAGACCTTTATTTCATGAGATACAACAGTTAGAATTTGACGGTTTTCAAGGTCAAAATCGATGTCTTTCACGCCGCATTCGGCAGTTTCCGAGACAACCGCTAGAGGGATTCCACAGAATTTCACCTTTTTGCTATATCCTCCGTCCACCTGCGCAGTAGGTTGAACATTTACCGTTTAGGTTGAGATATAGGGTAATCTAGGTTGCAATATAGACTTCATCTGTTAAGTAAACTCCAAGACGCTATTTTTACTGATGACGTTTTGCCAGATTTTGCAAACTCCTACTTACCACGATAGACTGAGACATAAACAGGGATATTGATTGCCAAACCGACAGATTTTAGATATCTTTCATTCCTCGTAGTATATCAGGGAATTAAATAGACGTGATTACACTTTTCATGAAATCAGTGTATTCATGCAGTGCATATAGCCAGTGTATTAATATGTAGCTTGGATAGTTGCATGTCCGTATAAAGTCTATAAGCTATCCCAATTAACAACACGTGTTGGCACGCTTTCTGTGCCCTTCAAATGTTTTTAAAACTGTTGAAGTTCCACTAAAATATAACTCCTTATCCTCTTCAAGCTTTTATGGTGATGATTTATCCCCTGCCACACACTTTATGGCGTCTTGCAGGGCACTATGCAGATGCAGATGTAGTTGAACACTCACATGGACGACGTCAACCCAGGATTTCATGTCATTTTCAAGGAAAATAAATTCTCTTCCAAAATTTTATAACATAACATTTGGGCCGCCATTTTTCTCGACTGTTTTCCCAACGTGGTCACGGAAGCGGGAAAGCAGCAATGCAATAATTGAAAACTTGAGCAAACATCAGTTTCCAAGTGACGTCGGGGCCAATCATGAGAGACGTGGGTAAACAAACAATGGTAGGGGGAATTTTAGGAGAGTTTTGTAAAAGACGGGTTGTGCATGGAAGCGAAGTGACTCGAGTGTGAAAGAGTGTGCATGGCCTGTTGTATCGTTTGTAGGGTGTTTGTGTTTTAAAGCATCGGCATAAGTGAGGGAAACAGATATTGTTTTTTTATTTTAAATTGATAAGTCGCTTGAGATTGAAAAGTGCACGGCCTGTTGTGTGAAATCTGAATATTGACGAGGCATCGAATGAAGAGTGTTATGGTTTGGTGTGCATTGTAAAAGTGAGGGAAATCGTACATATTGTCGTTGTTCATTTAAAGTAATACATGCAAATAAACATTACAGTTCAATAATCAATAAAAAACGGTTCAATAATTTCAAGCAAACTAGGCAAATGTTACTGAAGTACACGGAAAAGCCCTAGTCTATACTAGGGATCGGCAATCTTTTGAGACGGAGGAGGAGAAAATGACTTAAAATTTTTCCTGAGCCATAACATATTTCTTAAATCATTGAAAATTTAAGCTAGTCTTATTTCAAGTAGGTAATAGTATAAATTATATCTCTACAACAATAAAAAATTAAATTATGAAAACTGATCTCGTTGTTTTACATGTGCAGTGAGCATGCATTTCCTGGGATAAGTTATTAATGTCCGGTTGGGAAATAGTGTTTTTGTCTAACACACGATTCCCTGTCGCAATCAAGAAATAGCAAATATGTTAGTTTCCCTCAAAAAGCTATTTATGTGAAACTACGATAGTTTTATTTACATGTTAAATATTACTTTCGAGCAACATTTAAAATCAAATTGGGTTCGTAAATACGGCTCGGAAGTAAAATTGAAAATAACCCTATTGCAGTTTGGGTTTTTTTTGCCAACAAAACAGCATTGGGAATTTGTAAACGAAGCTAACAAGGTTTCAATGAAATATTCCGACTCGGAGTCGTGCTTTAAATTAAATAACACTAAACAGACCGGACATTAATGATTTTTTTTAGAAAATGCAAGCTCGTACAAAACCAACAAGAGCAATTTTCGAGTTTTTTTAATTTTAATAGATACATTTGAAACTAATACTTTTCATTCTAATACCTTAAATTTTCATTGAATTTAAAATTATATTGTGGCTCTTGAAAAAAAATTTTAACTGACTGTTAGGCACAGGTTTGCCGTCACACAAGTTTGCCGACCCCATGGTCTATAACATCTTGACGGTCTGCGCCGCTGGTATAAGAGAGGAGCCAGCTTTCACAGCAAGGAGACTGAGAGAAACGTTTCTTCCTCTTTTGGAAAGACATCAAAGGGTGACCGACCAACGTCGCCCATGCCACCGGAAGCTGTTTCCGTCCCATCCGGCAGACCCGGCTGACCTCATCAGCAACGCACTCCGTCCCACCCATCCCAACAGATTGTTCGCATGGGTTGCAACGGGGTTAAACACCGTATTTACACTCCGTAAAGGTTGGCGGATAATTTTGCCCTCTCCATGTTGAGCCACTGACCAATCACGGCCTAACCGCTTTCGATTAATTGACGGAAGCTCATGGATTACGTTCCTCAACACGAATTTACTTATTACAAATCACGAATTACATTAATTACCCATGAATTTCATTGTGAATGGGTTACGTCCCGTGGCCATTTGCTACTTGGGTTTACATTCTGCGACATTTTTACTGTACTCCCAAAACTTTTAAGTTGTAATGGCATATTTCTTAAGATTTAATAAGGCTATGTTTGGTAAATCGATTGACCTTGTCAGTTGACGAATCTTAGAAACTACTTAAACTACCACATATGGAGTCGTTTACCACATTTCTTTATTGCCGAATCTGATAAGAGTGTGTAAAATAAAAAGACCCATATTTTTTGCGTTCTTCGATCCGTCAACTAGTTCTCGAGTTACGAGCGGCGAAAAACTGATGTTTTTAACCCTTTCGGAAAAGTGGGCGTGCAAAGGACTCGCACGTCATCCACTTCGTCCAATCACAACCGAGACCGCGAAGTTCCTTCGCCTTATCAAAATGGGGGACACACAATATCTGTCAATGGAAGTGGTTGCGACAGGATCTGTGTGAGCAGAACTTCCGACACCCCTCTCCACTACTCTCTTCCCTTTTCCTAAAAACAGTTAAGGACGGGAGGTAGATGACGTAGTAATCCTTAACGCAGTTCCTTGGGTTGGCGTCGCCTTTTGCTTATTTTAATTTTTGATTCATGAGTGAATGACTCCGGTTAGAAGATTGAAATTTTCACTAAAATTCATTT
This sequence comes from Platycnemis pennipes, assembly GCA_933228895.1. Classification (NCBI taxonomy): domain Eukaryota; kingdom Metazoa; phylum Arthropoda; class Insecta; order Odonata; family Platycnemididae; genus Platycnemis; species Platycnemis pennipes. The sequence goes on along the minus strand of OW121851.1, from coordinate 112,282,508 downwards.
TTCGTTTCCATCGAACGATTTCGTGTAAAAAAATAGCGGTTTCGGTTCCGAGTAAACGCCCCCATTTCATGATTGACGAAAGCCATTTTTTGGGCACTGGGTAAAAAAAACAAGTTGTTGAGCAGGGATTGTTGAGATACATTTACAATTGCGATAATGCAGTCTTTGCGAGAGCCATGTATTCATTAATCCCAAACATTAGAATAAATAGTTAAATGAATTTCAACAGCGCGAGTCAGCCGTTTCACATTTATGAGGCAAACCATCGAATCTGGTCATGAAACACTATAGCACAGCTTGCCAATTCAAAGGAATGTCAGGAGGAATTTTGTGAGGGAATTAAAAAACTTTTCACTTCCAGCGACGGACATCGATAGTAGCAAATTATTATCCTTCAATACTGAGGATAAATATCGATACACGAGCCAAATGCACTCGTGGACGTGACAAAATAAATTAAACTGGAGCATGAACTGAAACAAACACGCATGTGGAAAAGCAATTATTCCGTCCGAGCCGGGTGGGTTAAGTGTTCATCTCGCCGCCTCTGAGAAAATTGACAGAGGCTGAAATGCGCATGCGTCCCGTGAATAAATAACATTTGCAATCCAACGCGCAAACGCACCGTGGTAATATCAAACGCAGGGGCAATAAATAGATTCGTGGTTACCATACTGACAGACCGTCAAATGCGCCATCTCTAGTCGCAACAGGCGTCTCCATTCAATCCAAATGCTCAGGGCAAACTGTCGCAGCTACGAGCGCCGGGAATTCTTCAAAGGAAACCGCTCGCTTACACTCCGGATACTTCCAGCTTCCCTTCTCGAGATTAACAAGCGGTAGGGGGAAGATGTGTGTGGGGGGGGGAAGAAGTTTGAAGAAAAAAAAAACAACATCACGCTCCGTTTACACATTAACTACCGACCTACACAATAAAACCAACCCCGAGATGAGATGCGGCTTCCGCAGTTGTTTTGTACAACCGTTTACTCCGCTCGCAGTGAACTGCCATCGCGAAGGCTAAATTAGATCCCAATTTAAGCATTTCACGGTCTGTTGATTTTCTTGGGAGAGCTCGCGTCTGAAGTTTCATTACGAACGAAACGGACGAGTTCGCCACTCGACTTGTGACATGTCTTCACCGGCAAAAAAAACGCGACAATCGAGTGCATATTTACCTTCATCGTTACCCGTTACTCAGGGAATGTCGCGCTTTCAACAGAAAGGCTGAACACAAGATGTCAATTACAAGTTTTTGCAGAGAATTATATGGAAAAATTGTTGCGAGAGAGACTTCAGAAATTCCAGATGGGGAATGTTGGGGAGTCCTATCCAGATCTTGTTCGAGCACCCAAAGGGGGAGGGGGGTACCAAATGGGCCCTGGGTAGTTAGCTCATAGCTCTCTTACTTAGCTGACTACAAATGCCAAATTGATCTTAACTGGACAAGCCACAGTCATGGTAGCAGGTTCATTCCGTACTATTTCACCAGATTAAAAAAAAAAATTCTTGCAGCACCAGAAAAAATTCAAATTTAACACACTTACTACCACATGTATGTAAAGCACAAAACTAATTTTTGTTAATTTTTTTTCTATGACCTCAAGGACTTACAGGGCCGTGAATGTCACAGCGCACTGTGAAAATGACACTTTCAGTGAGTATCGGTAATTAGAGTTACCTGGAAACTACAGGTTATAGTAGAATGGTTCGAATACCATTTTGATGATTATAAATTGTGCTTTCATTTGAAATAGTTTTTAATAACCTTACTATGTAACATCTATGAGAACGATGAGTACAAAAGTTTGATACAATTTGCTGTTTTTTACAACTTTTGCTATTTATTTTCTTATAGAAGGCTTGTGATCACAAGGTCTAAATTTTTGTTATAGTATATTTGGGTACCATAGTAAGTGTGTAAAAAAAATTGTGTCTTTGTTAAGTCTTTATCTGTTACAAGCTCCCGCAAATAGGAAAAATTGAAATTTTACCATTTTCGGGCCCCTGTATCTTTGGAGGGGGACTTAAAATTTCAATTTAAAATTCTTAAAATTTGAAATTCTCCGTATAATAAGCTATGACCCTATTAAGAATGCACTAAAAATTTGGAGTATGTGCTTTTGGCTCGTTTGGAAGTTAAATCAAACTGAATTTGTAAAAAAATTTCTCTCGCTCACTTTGCAGAAGCAATGTACAGATTGATGTTATAGTACGTCAGAAAATACGTTATACTTCTCGTAACACACGCACAACGAAAATTTGCTACATGTGTAAAAATATCGCCGTTAATTTATTAAAAATACCTAGCTCATTAATTAAACATACTAATTTGTAGATGTTACACATTGGATGCATGTTTCGAGAACATGTCCAGGTGACACTATTTTTTGATTTATTCGATAACTGATGCCCTCCACCCTCAAGGTGACTTTAGGACACTCAGTCGTTGCAAATTAAGATCTTGAGTTGAGCCGGTACAATATGTGCACCTATAGCTTTAGCAGCTGGAGTACCCATGATAATCTGCGCAACGAAAACTGAAAAGTGCAGGGCTTGATGGATGAGGACTTCTACAATCAATTTCTTTATACATTTATGAGAGTGTCTTCATTGCTGTTCAGAAATATGAACCACGAACACTCTAAGAGAGTCTAACGAAGACAATCGTCGAGGAAAAAGTGATCAGGAGGAACGCTAAGATATATCCTCTCAGGAGATACATGGGTCAAATGGAGGGTATAAAAAAGAATTACGTAAATATGAAGAGGTTTGCCAATAGATGACTCGAGTAGAGAGCAGCGCCAAAACAATAATGGACTCGAATATTGATTATGATAATGAGGGGTTCTGAAGTGCAGCATTCGATGTATGCCCTAAGTTCCTCATTTCATGACTTCCGATCATAATAATCGGGTTCTAGCTCGCTGGTATGAAAAGAAGTTGTCTAATTTACCTCCTTAGATTTATCGTAAAAAATCAAGTGTACGCGATCTGCGTAGGCGTGAAGTGATTCTGTAATAAATTTGTCCGGCCAACTTTATTTCCTCAAGCTAACTAAGCTAACCTTTCATCTAAAATTTTGCGAAATGAAATCTCAATTGAACAGACGTTGAATCGTTCAATAAATGCACCTCTCACCGATGCAATAATAAATTATACATTTCACGACTTTGGGGAAAAATACCCTTCAAAATGTCGATTATAGTCGTATCAGCAGAACACAACAGCGCCAAACTGATTTACATTTTCGTAAACGTATTTCCAATGTATTCATGAAATATGATCTTTGAAAGCAATTCACTGTTTTTCAGGAAACGGCATGCTCTAATTTATACGTTCACAAATTTGTTCTGAATGAGTTTTTTTTGCAATATGATTTTAGTTAATAAAACTGTTTTCAAACGTCAAAACATTCGCGATGATGTTCAAGTCACTTTAGACTCTATCGATTTCAAGCGCAATCTGAATAAAAAGCACCGGATATATTTGTTTAATGTTCAAATACATTCAGCGGTCGCCGAACAATATGCCTCGAGCCCTGGGCATAAAATATTGTTCGAAGAAACACGAGTATTGGCTAAGACGGAGGATTATTATCCGCGCCTAATACGAGAAGCAGTAGATATAGCTAAAAGGCGGAATAATTTCAATAGAGAGTATGGTTAAAACCTGAGCCGTGTTTGGAAAGGTTTCCTGGCCCCTTCAAATGCACAACGGTTAACGTCTTCCGTCCGAAATTCAAATCGGCCCAACAATGGGGCAACGGACACGGATGCTCCTATATAAGAATGAGACGAAGCTGATTTACACTTAGTCTCTTGATAAAGCTCCCAGTAGGAGGAGTGAAACGTCGAGTCGAAAATGAATCGCACGCAGCATTTCCCGAAAGCAACAGCTACAGCTATAGATAAAAGAAGCTGCGAAAACCTTCAAGAAAAAATACATTCAGAAAGAGTATCACCAATCATAGAACTTAAAAGAGTAGTTTGATGTAGCTCTTCGCTCAATCCTTCTATTGGCCAACCTCTCCATATCACGGAACACTCTTTCACTTGTATCATTACTTGTTCTCTACGCATTATTCCTTCCTTTATCAATCTTCCCATCCACTTTTCCTCGACGGCTATCTTCATCAGGTCATAGTGTCTTAATTTATGGCAGATGATGTTGTCCCGTCTTCTTTTCAGACATTAAACTTTATTCTCCTTCCCTCAGAAACTTTTCTTTTGCAACTAGGTGTAATCATATCAAACATTCTCCCACAGCACCAAATTTCCAGTCTTCCCTATACTGCAGCTGATGTCTTCCAAGCTTCATTGCCATTTATAATGTTAGGTACCTAACTACGCGCAATTTGAAATTTAGAATGCAATTGTTCCCTTACTGACAAAATTTTATTTCCACCTACTAGTAGGTAGATTCTTCTTTTGGTAGAATGACATATTCCTGTTTCGCAGACTATTTTCTCCTCCCAGCGTACATCGCTGGCTACTCCACTTACAGGATTGTAAAAATCTTTCACCTCTTCTAGCTTTTGTTTATCGAGTTTAACATTGTTCTTGGGCGCTTATCTTTCCCTAAACACATTTAACTAAGATTCCTTTTTACTGACATTCATGTTGTAGCTCGCCAATGTTTTTTTTACATTATTTAGAGTCTACCTTAAATATTTTTGGTCAAACCGCTGTATGTCAATTTACTGTTTTCTCAATAGATGTTGATGCCTTCTTGATGACTTCTTTGTTCGCTTTCTCGATGTAGACACAATGCGGGAGAGTGCAGCATTGTCTCATACCTATCTTTTTTCTTGCTTCTTTACTGATCGGTCCGGATTTTTATCACGTCCACCTATTTTTTTTATACATACTCTGGATAACTCTTTGGTGGTTGCTCGACGTCTTAATTCACACTTCAATTTATTACGACATCGAATAATATTAACCGAACGCGGAATTATCACACTGTTCCTGAAAAGTTGAAAACGTAACACCTGTGTAAAAACTGGACATAGATTTATTCACATAATGCCAGAACACTGTAAGCATTACAAACTTTTGAAGCAGACATTTCAAGGCTTATTAAAAATAAGCATCGACTCTTCATAGTTCAACCCTAGTTTTTTTCCAAAATTATATCTTAAAAACCCGATCTATACACGGGTATATACACTATTTCCAACCTTGCCCTTATCGTGGATGCTATAAAGAGGATGATCGACGGACAAATATCGCGGCGGGCAGATGAAGAGAGCTGAAATCTTCCCAGAGCAAATTCAACTTTATTTTCATAACACCCGTGTAGTTTGAAGACGTAAATGCCGAAGATGACGCATGAGCAAACATCAGTCGACTATGAATGGTCGATTCATTAAAAAAAAAGAGAAGCGGTAAAAGTTCCGCGTGACAGAGTTATCTCGAAGATATCTTTATCTCGAAAATATTGCTCTCGATCTCGGAAGAACCAACAAGAAATGAGGTCAGGATCGCAGACAGGCATCACGTCGTGCTGTGGACGGGGAGCTAGACTACGCAGCGGTGAGAACCGGGTTCAAAACTCCTGCGCGTTCCTTCGAGATACCCACGCGTGCAATCCAAAGTCGTGTGGCTTCTAATAAACCAGAATTAGTTCACGAGGTGCAGCGGCGTCGGAAGTGGGGGGCATTCGAGTGTTACAAATTACCCCCCCCCCCAGAATTTGCCCCGGGCCCTTGAGAAATGAGTCTTCATTAATAAAAATTAAATTTCACTTGTTTCCAGCTTGCCTTTTCCCTTCTGACGCATATTCTATCACCTTAATATGCACTTTTAGTGGAATTCTACTCTCTACCCCCTCCTCTCCGCAAAAAATTGCGGGCCCTTTTCATAGAAGCCGGGCCCTTTTCAAGGTTGGCATCTCCCAGCGAAAATATTTCCGACGCACCTGACGAGGTGCTGTATTAGAGGAAGGGAAATGAATTTCGGCCTCACCATATCTTTCCGTGGTTTTAGGCTTACTCAGCGCGAAGTGACCATAATTACCGTTCACCGTTCGTGTACGATTCGACTCAAATTTTCTCGGCGAAATTTTTGACCACTAATATACACGTCATGTATGAACAGTTCCATTTCAAGAAAATTTATTTCATTTATCATCTTGATCAGTCAATAAACCTAGGATTATTTTGACGCAGCTCCCCACTCGATCCCCCAATCAGCTAACATCTTCATATTTACGTCATTTTTCTCTTTCACATCCTTCATTACTTGTTCCATAAATCTTTTCTTTTAATCGTTCTTTCCCTAACTACTCTAAGGACTTCGTTTGTCACTCCGTCGATCCATCTGATCTTCATCATTCTTCAATAGCACCACATTTAGAATGTTTCCACCCTTGACTTCTCTGCAGCAGTTATCACCTCTGTCTCACTGCAATAAATTAGCGTCCTTCAAACGTATGTTCTAATGATTTTAGCCTAGATGAATGCCAATATTGCATATTTTGTGATTTCTCCTCCTGCCACACACCCCTGAGATGGCTTTCAGATACTTGCGTAGATGTCGATTGTTTACTTACTTCCACGTTGGATCTCCCAACTGTAAGTAGATTCTTCTTTTGGTACAGAGTCCTCTTCTCCTGAGCTACTCTATTGACTAGTTATTCTTTCTTCGCCCATCACTAGTTACTCGGCTTCTCAGATGACAATACTCGGTCGCATCTTGTAGCTTTTGTTGCCTGAGTTTAACATTTGTTTCGGTCTCCTGTCTTCTACTGCATACCTCCCTTTGTTTTCTTTTTATTGACCTTCCGGTAATACCTGGTCATTATCTTTTCCAGGTTTACTGGAGTCTTCTATTAATTCTTTTTCTGCCCCTGCCATGATCGCCATGTCATCGGCGAAAAGGAGCATGCTAATTTCTCCCCGTTGGAAATTAACTCTTGAAGTTCTCTTTCGCATACGTGATGGCTCCCTCGATCTGGATATTGAAAAGTGCTGGTGAAGAGTTGAAAACACCTTGTTGCACATCATAGCTGCTGCTGCTGCCCTTGCCATGAGGCTAGAAAACATATTGACTTAGCAGAAAGCATGTGATCTGGGGTGAATGATCGAAATATCTCTCGCTACTTATAGTTATCCTGAGCTTATCGCGTAGGTACGTGATTGCACGGGACGCTTGGATTTTGGAAAGCACTTCTATTATTAGAGATGTGTAAGGAGATAAGGATCACCTTCCTCAATGGTATTCTTCCCCGAAACCGATTTCGATCCAATTCCACATTCCGCACTAACCTGGAAGGCTAACCACATGATTAGATAAAGGAAATAACTGCACTGCTCGCGGGTGATAAGGCCATTATTTCGCACTGTGGTTCAGGCACCTCAAACAGCTAAACAAGACATCAATCCTGTGATACGTTTGATGCAGCCTTCATAAATCCACTCTTCTATCGGCCAATAGCTATATTTTATACGATTTTATTACTTCTTAATATTTAATTCACGATTCTTCTCCTTCACATACCTCACTACTTGCTCCATACATTATGAACACATTTTAAACATTGACAATAAGATTACCAAAACTTTGTACAGTGTAAAACTAAATATTAATTTACTTCCTACGACCACAAGGAAGCACCTTTATCTCTAGTTTAATGTTTCTAAATCTTGACTGCTGCTCCCTGGTATTTTACGATCTTACTGTCGAACGGAATGTAAAATTACAGAGATCACTAAATTCATGTGTAAGATTCATATTCAATTTTGGGCGTGATGAACATATCTCCCTGTATCCTCGGCAACTTGGATGGCTTTCAACAAATTCACGTCGAAAGTACATACTGGCTACATTCCTTTAATCCCATTTCCATAGTAAGCAACCTGAGTACATCCTAAACCTCCTCCCAGTCACACCATCTGCTCCAACATCGTTTCAAGATCCTCATCCCAATACCTTTACTACTCCAGGACACCGCACTGCAACATTTCATAATTCATTTCAATTTGCCGGAGCAAAACTTTGGAACTTCCTACCTGACGACTTGGAGTTGCTGTCTCTGGATCGATTTGAAAATAGACTTCATAAAATTTTATTAGGCTAACAAGTGCCATTTTCTTTTCCATGTTTGTGCATCACTTAAATTCTTATGTATGTACCAATGTTTAAGTGTTGATGAATAACTCATCATCATCGGTCAACAATCCTTGGCTTGAAGCAGCACTCCACTCTATTATTCTATCGGCCAACCTCTTCATATGAACTTAATTCCTCTCTTTCATATCCTTCATCTTTTGTCCCACATATACGACGCCTTCCTTTGCCATTCTTTCCGTTCACTTTTCCCTCGACGACTGTCTTCATCAGGCCATCGTGTCTTAAGATACGGCCGATTAGGTTGTCCCGTCTTCTTCTTAGGGTTTTCAGCAGACTTCTCTTTTCTCCCACTCTTCTCAAGACGTCTTTGTTTGTATTAATATTGTAATACTAGCGGAAGCTACCCGTTGAAATTCAACGGGTGTGAAAAACATTGAACTTTTTTGTAAGAAAACCACTGTTTGAAGAATAATGTTAGCGCGGTCATTTGAGGAGTTGGTGACCTATGTTGTACATAGTGGTCGATGTAATAGACACGCTGACCGTTTTCCAGGTGCACGGAGAGATGAGTGACTGTTGGTCCTCTTTCATGCACGGAAAATCCAAAAATGGCCCACGAAAACTCATCACCACGTAAGATAGATTGCAACAGGTCCGAAAAACCTGGAGAACCGGGAAAAGCCAAGGAATACGAAAAGGGTCATGTAAAACATGAAAATATCTGGAGAATATGAAAGACAACCTGGAACGTATTTAAGCTTTCACCTTGAATGTGTCGTTTTTAAAACCTCGTGCTTTAGTTTTCGATTTTTCAAAACTTTCAAGTGGTCCATCAAAGGTTTTACAATGATTGCGTACCAAGCATAAATTATGGTGTTATGCCCTTTAATTAATGAACGGGTTAGCGAATCCGCATTGCCGAACAGCTCATGATAGATAGAACTACTTATATAATTCTCTACTTATCGTCAGATCAATGTTTAGCTATTTTTATATGCAATATAACTATATTTGTAAATCATTGTACTGATCGTACCACTGGCTATTACATTTTTGTTAAAGATTGATATCTACGGAACCTCAACATCATATTTTTTTCGTAATGATTGTTGTATTTGAGGGACGTTGTCCCAGGACAAATAAATTGTATACCTATCTATCAATATATCTATATTTCATACGAACCCTCCATTCGCCATTCTTCCCGTCCACTTTTCCCTCGACGACATTCTTCACCAATCCATCTTGTCTCGAGAAGACGCTGATGAGGATGTTTCATCTCTTTCGTAAAGTCTTCTTCACTAGAATAAGATAAATATTGATTTGAGGGGTATTCCTATCTATATTACCTTAATTAGTTTTTTCTCGAATACATTACATCTCAGTACGTGTCTTAACTGTCTGGTTCTCAGAGACAATGCGATCCGTTATAGACATTTCTTTCCCGGCCCTCCTGAATACTGCAATTTTCCATTTTATCCGTCCATCGTCCATTAAATCTTCAGCACCTTTGCAAGCACCATATTTAGAAGGATTCTATTATTTCCTTTTCAGAGATTCCAGAGGCTCCATCATGGATTTTTATAAAACGCACGGTCGCGTCATTACTCTAGAGATGACCAGATAAATAAGATTAGAGAGATAGCTTGTCGTACCGAAAGATTCAAAACGTCATTTTTCACCCATGCTATTAGAGAACACAAAAGGCAGCATAGCAAAGGGATAGGTAGGTGAAATATTGTTAGTCTGTAGTGCATGATGCATGTAATAACATTACCAACCCAAGCATGGTAGGTGAATACAGATAAAAATATTTAGATAAATTCTATTATAACCTTATTATAATATTATGTCTTTATTACTACGTAGATATTTACCATCCAGCTGCACAGGACCCTTATTATCTAACATGATTCAATTTGGTAGTCTAGTTGCATGTCAATAGTGCATGTTTGGTGAACTTTACACACCCTTGCGGTGGCTTATAGGGTATTGCGTAAATGTACATGTTATCACTACAGCTTAAATTTACTCAGGAGAGCGAACGCTTGATTGTCTGTCTTACAATTTCGTCTGCCCTTTTCATATCACTATTTGGTCTAGCAAGCTGTTAGAACGATTCCTACCGCCAGTACAATTTTAAAGGAATTCGCACTCCTGATAACGATAGTGATAGTGTGAAAGAAAGAACTATGATCTCATACCACATCTCTGACTCATGAGAGGCAATTCCATTTTCAGCTAAATTGACGATCCCATACGAAGGGATTTTAAAATTGAAAAGAAATAGGAAATTGCATCGGGAATTTCGATACATAAGAGTACCTTACTTAGGACCAACATTTTCTATTACTGCTTATTGATTCTCAACAGCATACTTTATCAGAACATCAGTGGTCACCGCATCACAAATTCCTTTAGATTAGCTATTCCCATATAATGCTTCCTTGGGTGTTTTCAAGTCTGTTTCCGCACTAATAGGCGCTTCAGACCGGGAGGAAAGGATAATGCTCGCAGTTCTTATTCCGTCCCAAGTAATACTGCCCCTAGGGTAGATGAACGCGTCCATGTTTCCCAACATCTCTCTTTGTAGAACAGTGTTGGGTTCACATTCAATTCCTCTGGTCCTCACACACTAGGCATGTCACATCGACATCGATGTATCGGACTACTCGATGTTTTTTTGCCGATGCATCGAAAACATAGAGTGGTAAGACAAAAGATGGAACATCGACTCGATGTTTTCAAAACACTCAACATCGCAGCAATGTTTTAGGAAACGAGCGGTATAATAAATTTTTTTGGTTGACCAATAATTCATTTGTCTGATTATCATAAGCCCTTTAAGAATACGAACGAACCTTCCCTAATTACGCCATCTATCGTTCGCGTGTAGGGAAACAAGTGAAGGTATAAATTCGTTCATGTTTTCATCCCAGTGTTGCCTTCCAAGAACATGATCCGCCATGCCTACATCAGTACATTCTGAGAGGAATGTATCAGCTCTCAACTTGGTGGTACAAGATAACAGGAGTAGGTTGGGGTCACTGCATATTAAGCAAAGAGTGTTCCTTACCGATACTAGGAGGTTTAAACGTTTTAAACCCACTGCTTTTCAATTTTTGATTTTTTTTATGCTATCAAGCTTAGAATATTTTTAGGGAACAGTTACACCCACTTTATTGTGTTATTTGATTTTGTTGTATTATGTTTATTTATCTTTTTTTCGTTATGAAACAGTGATATGTTTTCTATGTTTAAAAATAAATTCAATGGAAAAATATTTGCGTATTATTCATCAATATTTTACTAAATAAGGTCCGATTTCCGAATAATTTTCAAAATTGCACGTTTTTAAGAAGATACATAATATCTAATACATAATACCTAACCTCGGATATGAAGGCATAAAAACTCGATACATCGAAACATCGATGTTTTTGTCGATGAATAATGAGTGAGTGGTGAGTACTTTTATAAACATCGAAACATTGACCACTCGATGTTTTTTAGCCGATGTGGCATCCCTATCACACTCTGACTTTGGTTTATTCCCTATCAATATTCACCTTGTATTCTTGAAGTACTGACTCCATCTAACCCAATACCTTCTGAAGGCGAATCGGATTTCAGCCACTCACTCATGGTGTTGTCAAGTCTGTTTCCACACTAATAGGCGCTTCAGACCGGGAGGAAAGGTATAAGGATAGGGATGGAAGGGATAGAAGGGATAGGGATATGTGGTCTGAAGCCAGGGATCCGATGAGGGATCTCTTCTTCTCTAGGATTTCAGCCAAGCCATCCGAAGGCAACATTTAAAACTTTCAAGAAACAGGAAATTGCATTGGGATCATAGGTACGATGCATTCGTCAAATGAAGATGTTGAGAATCTCCCCAATTACATTCGGCAGTAGCGGATGACGCAGACATTTAAGCCTTAAACTAAAAAAAAACGTGAAAAATTAAAGCCGAGTAATGATAATAATAATAATAGGGCAAACTAGGAACAACTTTAGATTGGAACCAGAGCCCTCTATATATCGATAATCGAAATACAAAGTCGAGGCGTCGCCTGAACTTCCGCAGCGGGGACTGGCATCCGCCATTTTTTGTCAAAAATCTCTGAAAGCGTCCCAGTCAAAACCAAAAATGCTCTACATGGCGGCTACTCAACTACACAGTAGACTTTGTAGTTGAATTTTAGACAAAGACTTTGCAGTTCGGTTATCAATATGTAGAGGAGATTACGCACTTCTTCTCTTTCACATCCTTCATCACTCGTTCCAAAAATGTTGAATACGAAAGTTATCTTACAGTAACATTCCTCCCAAGAATGCGAACAACGGCAAGTATCATCGTTTTGGCGATGGAAGCTTATAGTATTTGATTTTTTCAATTAACTGGGTCTTGTCTATATACCTATTGGCCATCGGTGACTTATCTAATCCAGTAAAATTATTCCTATATTGCTGGCCGCTTCACGAAGGCGATAGCCTCAATCTTATCTTACTGGACATTTTATCTTGTCACTGCATCTAATATCCACTTTATGAATGAAAGAGACGCGCCGTGTAAGGTCCTGAATTGAGACGTACTGGCCAAAACATGATGCACTGTCATTCACCCTTGTGGAATTTTCCGGGTCTACATTACAATTCCACTTAAAGTGAGCCTACTTAAAGATAACTTTAAGTCATGGACGTCTTCTACACATGCACTTTAAGTTGACTGCAGAGTCACGGTTGTTCAGGATTAATAACTAAAAACAAAGACGGAAAACATTCGAAGATATGCAAGCGAGCTAAGTGTAAAAGACTCGCTTGTATATTCATAATTTAATTCTTCTGAGTAACTGATTAGTAGAAGAGTCGTGACCTAATGGAGAACCTTTAAGAAATCATATTTAATTACATGCCAAGTCGCCACGTACCTACTATGTGTGATATTTTCAACTACGAAAATGTTTCGGACTTTCAGACCCGTAGCATTGATGAGTACATTGTAAATGGATAATGAAGTGATTCACTGAGTAACATTTTGAACGAGCAGCCCTTCTCCCAAACGCTTTTAATTTTGTGCCACATAATTTAGTGCCCAAACATCGTTGCTTGTTTATATATATTCATTTACCTCGCAGGTTTCTTGTGTTCATATTATTTCATTGCCATTTTGAGCCAGAAAAAATAAAATTTCGCCATGAAAACATAGGCAAACCTTTGAGACGTTAATGCAAAACAAATTGTAATGCTTGGTGTGTACTTTAAATTTGCCATTTACGGCATAACTTTCCCATATTTTGAAAAGAGAACCACTTCCTCAAAACCATAATTGTCCGCTCTTTTATTTCTTGGTTGAAATCATTTGGAATGGATTAAATTTAGTAGTTATTAATCAGGTTATTTAGTTTTGCTTAATTGTTCATGTTTTTCTTTGATGTTTATGATCATAGGGATTATATAAATTATGGAGATTATATTATTGTAATATTCATGGTTGTGATAGTTGATAAGTTGCTCACTGACTACATAACTCGTAAACACACGTTTGTATAAACATGAATTGACTAAGGGAGTGTGTACATTTAATAAATTTGTATCTATATGCATCTATTTCAATAATTTAGTATCCCACGATTTGATTTCTTGTAGTCACTCTGTGCGCTTGACGACATATTAATGGGTAACAAGTGACTACGCTCACTTTAAATAGGGGGTATTGGTCAACTTACTAGTAAGTGGAGGTGGACTTTAAGTAAGCTGCTGACACCTACATTAACGCTTTAAAGTGACTAGTCACTTAAAGTGGACTTTAAAGCGCTAGTGTAGACCCGGCAATTCTCTCACAGATCATGTTGTTTTCGCACGGTGAAAAACTAAGACTAGGAAATTGTGTGGCTGAATTCACATTTAAAAGTAGTAAACTAAACATTATAAAGCGCGCAAATACGCAAACAAAGCTAAATATGCAGTTAAAATGGATTTAATTCGAACCAGCTCTTAGGAATGAAATTAACACTCAGTGGAATAAAATACCTTCCAACAATAACGTTAGAAAATACAAAAATACGCCACTGCGATGAAATTTTAGTAAGATTTAATTTCTATTTATGCATTAAGACACATTCGGTCTACATAAGAGGCAATAGAAAGCACAAGGTTTTATGCCGAGGAGGCGGGTCTTATAACTTCCCAAGAACCTCTATCCCGACTTCATTGCTACCCATAGGCTAGTATGCCACCTCCAGTATATTCCATCCTCCTCAGTTCTCCCTCATCCTTCATTTTGAATACGAAGAAATGAATTATCCAGGTTTCCACGGAATCACGCGCTAAGCACTGGCTTAAGTACTTATATTATGCAGCCACGCATAAAAAGGGGTCTCCTAGTGCGTTCCACGAACAATTCGTGATAAAATCAAATTCACGGAAGAAATCGATGAAGACGACTCCTTCACTTTATGTTTCGATGCGGGGAAGGCAAGACGAAAGCTCGGGGCATCGGGTTTCTTGGAAGTAAACCCTCAATGACTAACATTTGACTGCTTCCTTCCCTTTGCCAGACGTCTCGGGATATTAATACGCAGCAACATCTTGAGGACCACCCTGCGTGATAATGGTTAGGAGTGGAGAGAAATGGTACATCTCAATTCAGGACCGTATACGGCGTATCGCTTTCATTCATAAAGTGAGTATTTGATGAAGGAATGAAACAAAATGACCAGTAAGATAAGATCGAGGCTATCGTCATCGTGTAGCGGCCAGCAATATAGGAACAATTTTACTAGACTGGATAAGTCACTGATGGCCAATAGGTGTATAGACTAGACTCAGTTAAGTGATAAAATTCTATAAGCTTCCATCGCCGAAGCTAAGATACATAGTTGCAGTTTGTTTGCATTCTCGGGAGGAATGTTAATGTAAGGTAACTTTCGTATTCAGAATTTATGTACGTGTTTGGATAATGTAAAACATTTCCAGATTAATTATGTATAGTTAGATATAGGTAGGCATTATATAGGCTCTTATAGGTAGGCACGTATATATATTTTCGTATAATCCATAAGTCATTTTCATGAGAGAGACTTTTACATTCAACCGTTCTCTTCTATAATATACTTACTAATATACAGTTACAAATGAAGTTGTTATTAAGGAAGGCTATCGGCAGCCAAGGATATTTGGGCCATTTACGATAATTTGATGAAGTCGACGGTACAAGGCTTGACTTGGTGGAATTACTTCATGATGAGAATGAAGAAAACTCTGGATCTAGAATTGTATAGCTTTCTTTATCCTCATTAGGATAGTTTGGTCCGAGGTAGATTAGGTTCCTAACGAAAGGTGCCAAAGGGTCCAAGGTTTGATGTACCATCGGAATGGAAGACTACCAAACTTAAATGACCCTCCAGGCAACCATGTAGGGATCAGTAATACGCGGAAGAATCTGCAGTTTCCGGGATTCAAACCCAAGCTTTCAGGATGTGAGACCAGGGGGGCTGTGTTTGAAACCGTCGGGATTTCCTCGAATAGGTAACTAAGGAGTCACGTGGCATAAACACGAATTTGTCGCAAATATGGCGTGTTAAAACCGCTTATCACAGCGTCATTCATTGCTTACACTTGTGTTTTATCCTATCTGTGGACTCTGCATCCGAGACAGGTGAGAAAAACTCAAGTGAAAACAATTAATGCCATTGTGACGAGCGATTTGGACACAATAAATTTGAAAACCATTCATCACGTTTGCATCACGTGACTCCTTGGTTGCCTATTCGAGATTTTCCTGACGGTTTCAAACACAACCCCCCAGGGCTCAATCCACCACACCAATCCGATCTCCACTGCACTACTCCCGACATTTCCGTACTGAGGTGGTTCTGACTAACCAAGAGGCAAAATTCAAAGACTTAAAACTGTTTCCTTTTCTGCGACTGCTATTACACTCATAATTTAATCACAACATAATTAACATCCATGCCTCACACTGCCATCAAGTACCGTGCTCTTGATATAAGCCCTGGTTGTTTCCTTACTTCCAAAGGAGAGATTTTAGTTCTACGAATTCTAATCAAATGTGATATATTTGTAACCAACTCTGTAATCAAACAGCTCGTATGCCAAAGCGTTAGTCTCACTTTACTCTTTATAACTTCTGCCTTCTCTCATACACAAAATACTTAATTATCATTTCCCCCTATCGTTTCATACACAACGACAATACCCTCCTATAGCAGAGTTTAAGTGACCTCTTTCCACTGTATATCAATAAACTTTTTCTACCTCTATCCAATGATTTAATGATTTAAGGTTGAGATGATAATTGGCTTAAGTGAAGATGTCCGAAGACAGGCATACGAAAATACCAATTAAAGTAGGGAAATTATCTCCCGTATAAGAGATATATGTAATTGATTTCTATAGTAATTTTATTGGCACTCTGATCTTCCTGTCT
Source organism: Platycnemis pennipes (assembly GCA_933228895.1). Lineage (NCBI taxonomy): Eukaryota > Metazoa > Arthropoda > Insecta > Odonata > Platycnemididae > Platycnemis > Platycnemis pennipes. The sequence continues at coordinate 112,265,981 of OW121851.1, read as the reverse complement.
TCGGATTACTTCTCTATCCAATGACATGTACCAGAAAACTTCTTTTCCGACCATATTATATATTTAACACTCCTTTGTTCGTTTTCTAAGAATACTTCAAGCTCCACCAAACCAGAGTAGCTGGGATCCTCACTTTAAGCTCTTCCATATTCTTGGATGATCCGATTTCCGCAACCATAAGATACCTAAGTACATTCAGGCAAAATATTATTCACTAATAACTCGCACTTAACACAGACCAAGTACTTTTTTGAGAATTGCTTTGCAGGTAATGGAATTCTATTTACTCCTTAGCTTAATTAAAACAGTTTCGTCGAACATAATCAGCAGACAGAGATGGCCAGATCGTTAACGCACCTTCCTGATATTGCAGAGGCATCGGGTGGATGCATCTGCAATCCCTCCTGGAAGTGGATATTGCCTCGGATTATGCTTACAATTAGAACTAAGTTAGGTTAGGAGGTGAATTGTAAGCTTAGCAGTTGGAGCGCTGGGAAGATACATCTGGGAAATATGCGGCCGAGCCTAGATAAAGCTAGGATTTATTAAAAGAGTACTCGGGAAATGTGACCAGAAGACAAAAGAGCGATGCTACTTTTCACTAGTTAGGCCCCACCTAGCATATGTAGCCAGTGTATGGGAACAGAATAAATTAGGTTTGATCAGAGAACTAGACAGTGTTCACTGTATAGCAGCTAGGTTTGTTAAAAGGTGTTACGATAGGTTTAGCATTGTATCAGAATTGAGAGAAGAATTAGGCTGGGAATCATTATCAGATCGTGGGTTAAAATATACATTTAATCTACTATAGAAATTAAAAACGGATAGCTTTACTGAAGATGTTAGATATATTAAAAACACCAGCGTATTATGCTAGATTCCATCAGATAAATAAGATTACCAACCGTAGTCGTAGCGATAGAATTAAAATGTCGCTTTTCCCCAGTACTATAAGAGAACACAATAGGCAGCATAGCAAAGGGATGGGTAGGCGAAATATTGTAGAGCATTCTGTAGTGCATGATGCATGTATTAACAACCTAACCCTTTATTACGATGTAGATACTAACCATCTAGCCTCTTGTGACCCTATTATCTGACATGTTTCCATGTAGTAGCCTAGTGGAATGTCAAAAGTGCATGTTTGGTGATCTTCATCCCCTGCCACACACCCTCGCGGTGGTTGCAGGGTATTGCGTAGATGAACGCCCTGAAACGCAATTCTACCTCTACTCCTTAGTTCCTCTACCTTTCCCAACACTTCCTATCCATCCAGCTAGTCTCGTCCATTCTTCTGCACATTTGTCTCTCAAAAGCCTTCATTCCACATTAAACAAATACGAAGTTCCTTAGAATTAATTCTTCTTCCATCATAACGTGCCTATTTAGCGTTCATGAGGATCTCGGATATTCTGCAGTGGTGAAGTTTAAGGTGCTTAAGGAGGTTGATCCGAAAAGTGAAAGTCATGTCATTTTTTTATAATTTCAGCACTTATAGAACTAAAGTTCCTCTATCTAATAAAGTAAAGATAATAGCACCAACCCATACTCCTTGTTCCACAAATTGCATTTGAAATTACATACGAACAACGGCGAGAATGGCCATCACATGGGAATATAACGTTTAAAAATGCCATAGTGACAAGTCATTTTTGCAAAAAAACTGATATTTTATGCGTAATTTCACAAGGAATAAAATGACACGAAAATAAAGGCATCAACCCACCGTATTTTTCGCCAAATCCACCAATTTCTGCGCTTATAGCAGACAAAATGTGTAGTTGTCTTCAAGTGGCGCTGCGGTCGCTCTATGTAAAATGTATGGCGTATGAATAATATCATTACTAATGAGAGATTAAAGCATATTTCAGAAAAATATTATAACATAACTTTGGATAGTAATATTCTGGTGTTATACATTAGTTAATTCATTGAGTACATGAATTTATTTCTTTAAAGTAAGTGCTGAATGACTGCATCGTCGAGCTGATTAAAATTATCATAAAAAAGAAATCCTTCGACTTCCCATCGTATTTCTTGTGATACTTATGACTTTCAATAGCTTAGGTAATTTTCTTTGTGCAGTAAGGATCACTTAGCAGGCATATACTCGTACTTAAATTAATAAGATTCCTCAGGCAACTTGACTCAAGCAGTCGCGAGCCAACCTCCTTAAGTCATGCTAGTCGAAGGTATAAAGCTAGGGATTAAGCGATATGACCTAAGTAGTTGGAACACATTGAAATCTAGTTCTACCACACATAATCCACTCGTGTAATACTTGAACAGTACTTAAACAGCTTCACCAACCCGAATCATGCCCTCTTAATTAATTGTATAGCTGTAGCCCAGCCTTCCTACCTTTTATTTGTAGGATTTCCTTGTCACTGTCACTCTGTATTGGAAGAGCGAGGCAGATATGTATCCTCTCAGACAAACAAGCATATCGGGTGCAAACAATTCAAGATTAGGAACCTCAGTGAGTAACCAAGCTGAGAGACTCACACTATGGGGGCATTAAAGTTGACCTTTGACATGCTACCTCATTAACCCGGTGGAGGTTGGGCGGATTATCCTCATCATTTACCTTGGCGCTGAAATTGCAGCATAGGGTCATTGCCCCAGAAACCCATGAGAATTAATTTATGGAGTCTCTTGTTCGTGGACTACTACCAAGTTCTTAGAGAGATACTGCGAGGACCATCGCACTATATCGTTGAGAACGAAGCAGCGGCGGCCTGACCTCATTGTGTTGGAGGCGTCCTTATAAAACGGAACCCAAAGTGGAGACCGGAAGCACATCCGGCGACTTCCGGGTCCTGTACTTTGAAGGTCAGTGAGCAGACTGTCGAAACTTTTAGCAGCGATAAGGATACGATTAATACATATATTGACTAATACGTCATAGGGAGCTTGGAACATAACTGTTATTGCTATAAACAGCAACTCCCATCCAGGTTGAATGCAAAATTTTAATGAGAAGTTTAACATAAGATAACACTAAGGGAAAGATCACATTAACCCGGTCGCGGTAACCAGATCGGCAATGCGTCGGAAGAGCAACGCGAAGGTCGTGGGTTCTGGTGTGGAATCACGGATGCATCTTTAGCGTTATCGCAATATTTATCGTTAACGCTTACCCCTAGAGTAGCGCAGGGTTAACAATAACCGTCTATAAAATTCTCTGCACTGATTGTGATAAGCTATTTGAAGTGCTGTGCGAAAAATGAAGAACGGAGATCACGTTCTCTCTGACACAAGTTAAATCAAAAAAATAACGATAACGCTAGCGCACACCTTATGAAGATCCATGAATTTTAAGAAAATTATATTTCAAAAGAGCATCGATTCCACGGAATCGTTCGTGTGAAATATTCGAAACCTCTATAAAAAGACCGGGACAACTTGGCAAAGACACGATGGCCCGATGAAGACAATTGTCGAGGGAAAATTGAACGGGAAAAGTGGAAAAGACAAGCCTCGTATGAGATACATGGAACAGGTTGTGAACAGGCACGTAGCCAGAAATTTGCTTTGGGTGGGGCTAAGTCTACTGTGGCCCGTGTAGCCTAACTTCAAATTAGCCCTATCCGTTCGGTACCGACATATTACAAATCTCTTCCTTAATTTTCAGTGCTTGGTATTTGCATTCACAGTGCCCATTCCTATCTCTTTTCGCTGGTAAAACTAACTGCTTACCTTGTCATGAAGCAGTTAATTTGACCGGCCCCAAAACAGAAGTTCAACACATGCATACATATCAGATTGAAAAGAAAGATTATAATTAACCACACACACACACACATTCATACTCGTGATCACGTTTCAAGACATTTAGCACTTGAATTATACGCAATTTAATTCGGATTATGATGCCCAGTTAAAGTCAGAACAATAAAACTTCTTGGAAAAGGTTTCGGGGGGGGGGGGGGGCTTAAGCCCCAGAAGCACCCCCCCTGGCTACGTGCCTGGTTGTGAAGGATGTAAAAGAGAAGAATTACGTTAATATGAAGAGGTTGGCCGATAGAAGAATCGAGTGGAGGGCAATCAACTAATCAAAGCCAAACAAATCCAAGGACTGTTGACCGATGATGATGATCACGTGAAATATATGTACTTCGTGAAATTTACAAAGCGACAGAAAAGTAGATATATGTTTCAATGAAACAAACATGGGCTCGAAAAAAAGTAACAGTACTGTCTCCCATGTGCGTGGGATGGGGAGTGTGTGCTAAATAGGTCTGGGCTGATAAGGGCCCATTCAGGGGGTGAGTGGGGGAGGGAGAGAGGGGGTGAGCTCCAAGAGAGGGAGGGAGGGAGTTCCGGGCAAAGGATCCCCTCCATCCCACGAGACATCTCACTTGCTAGTTCGCCCGACTCCAGTGATCCGCTCTCCGCACGATTCGAACTCAAGAAGCATAAGGAGGTTTATCCGAAATGTGAAAGTCATGTCATTTTTTGTTTATATTTTCAGCACTTATAGAACTAAAGTTCCTCTATCTAATAAAGTAAAGATAGTTACACGAACCCATACTCCATTTTGCACAAATTGCATTTGAAATTACATACGAACAACGGCGAGAATGGCCATCACATGGGAATATAACGTTTAAAAATGCCATAGTGACAAGTCATTTTTGCAAAAAAACTGATATTTTATGCGTAATTTCACAAGGAATAAAATGACACGAAAATAAAGGCATCAACCCACCGTATTTTTCGCCAAATCCACCAATTTCTGCGCTTATAGCAGACAAAATGTGTAGTTGTCTTCAAGTGGCGCTGCGGTCGCTCTATGTAAAATGTATGGCGTATGAATAATATCATTACTAATGAGAGATTAAAGCATATTTCAGAAAAATATTATAACATAACTTTGGATAGTAATATTCTGGTGTTATACATTAGTTAATTCATTGAGTACATGAATTTATTTCTTTAAAGTAAGTGCTGAATGACTGCATCGTCGAGCTGATTAAAATTATCATAAAAAAGAAATCCTTCGACTTCCCATCGTATTTCTTGTGATACTTATGACTTTCAATAGCTTAGGTAATTTTCTTTGTGCAGTAAGGATCACTTAGCAGGCATATACTCGTACTTAAATTAATAAGATTCCTCAGGCAACTTGACTCAAGCAGTCGCGAGCCAACCTCCTTAAGTCATGCTAGTCGAAGGTATAAAGCTAGGGATTAAGCGATATGACCTAAGTAGTTGGAACACATTGAAATCTAGTTCTACCACACATAATCCACTCGTGTAATACTTGAACAGTACTTAAACAGCTTCACCAACCCGAATCATGCCCTCTTAATTAATTGTATAGCTGTAGCCCAGCCTTCCTACCTTTTATTTGTAGGATTTCCTTGTCACTGTCACTCTGTATTGGAAGAGCGAGGCAGATATGTATCCTCTCAGACAAACAAGCATATCGGGTGCAAACAATTCAAGATTAGGAACCTCAGTGAGTAACCAAGCTGAGAGACTCACACTATGGGGGCATTAAAGTTGACCTTTGACATGCTACCTCATTAACCCGGTGGAGGTTGGGCGGATTATCATAAAAAAGAAAATTATCATAAAAAAGAAATCCTTCGACTTCCCATCGTATTTCTTGTGATACTTATGACTTTCAATAGCTTAGGTAATTTTCTTTGTGCAGTAAGGATCACTTAGCAGGCATATACTCGTACTTAAATTAATAAGATTCCTCAGGCAACTTGACTCAAGCAGTCGCGAGCCAACCTCCTTCTATCATTATGAATAATATCATTACTAATGAGAGATTAAAGCATATTTCAGAAAAATATTATAACATAACTTTGGATAGTAATATTCTGGTGTTATACATTAGTTAATTCATTGAGTACATGAATTTATTTCTTTAAAGTAAGTGCTGAATGACTGCATCGTCGAGCTGATTAAAATATTCATAAAAAATAAATCCTTCCACTTTCCATCGTATTTCTTGTGATACTTATGACTTTCAATAGCTTAGGTAATTTTCTTTGTGAAGTAAGGATCACCTAGCAAGCATATACTCGTACTTAAATTAATAAGATTCCTTTGACAGCTTGACTCGAGCAGTCGCGAGCCAACCTCCCTAACATTCTTTTAGACTTAATTTCCTTATTAGATTCCAAGATAATATTTTCACTAACGACGTTTGTCGAACTGAAAGATTCAAAATGTCCTTTTTTCCTCGAACAAATAGCTGTAAATACATCCAGTAGCATAAATACGAGGGTATCAATGAATAGCAAAGGTAGTTGCAATTTCGTATAAGGTAGTCAAGCTAACCCAACTACCAGCATGTTTTAGCATGCTTGCTTTGCTATTTTTATCCCATTTAAATTGTGAAGTTTAGACTGGAATATAATTACTATTTCTTTTTAAGATGGATACAGAATAACCCCGATATAAGGACCCCCCATATATACCGTTTCCCCGCATATAAGGTTGGTTACCAGTTTTTCCATAAAAATCTCAATCTTTTCTTTGTTAACAATCCTGCGTATGACATCCCCGCTTATAAAGTTTTTCCGCTTATTAGGTCTGTTCTCCATAATTTCAAGGTTCGTTTATAACGTTTTCAGCAAAAATATCGAAATTTTTTGACAGATTCGTAATTGTTTCTGCCATATTCAGAGTTTTTTTTTGCTTAAATGAGGGTACCCATAAGGTAAGGGATAACCAGATTGAGGATACCGTATAGACAAGAACTAACCCTCGAAAGTGCGCCCATCAGCAGGAGCTCCTTAACGAGGAGATTCCTAGTCTGTGAATGAAACTTGAGACTTTCATGTTGACAGGTATAAAAAAGAAGCAAACCACAATTGATTCTATCTTTAAACCTATGTAAAAATAAAAACAAATTTCGACATGCAACCTGACTACTCCAAAACTTATTCTTCTATCATCAGATGAAACGTTTATCTGTAGTCATGAGATTATGGTCTTGAAGTACTAAAAATTAATTTTTTATGCAAATAAAACTATTTTAACCCATAAAACCCAAAAGTACTCGGCTTCCATTCATACCCGCATATAAAGTTTCCCGCTTATAACGTTAGCCCGGGGCAACAACCAAGGCTGACGCTATATCGGGGTTATACTGTATTTAATGCGATTGGTGTCAATTCACCCACCGCCACACACTTTTATGGTGCCTTCAGGGTATTATGTAGATGATGTAGAAGTACTGTTCACGCGACCATTTGTGGCCTTCTAAATTCCAATCCAATCTAAAACCACCCCACTACAGGGTATTTATTAAATAAAGTGTCGGTCATACTATGTCAATCACTACTGAGGCTATTCACTCGAACTTTATCATCGCCCTCGTCCGTTTTCAATCCTTCTTCCTATTTATTTTTCCCTCAACACATCAATCTCCATGAGCCAACCGTGCCACGAGATGAGTCCGATAATGCTGTCCCGACTCCCACTAAGAAATCTGACTCCTTTTCCTTCTTTCTATTCAAAGAACTCCATCTGCAGTTACTCAGTCTAACCATTTTACCTTCTTCAATCCTATGTAACTTAAAAAATGCTTCATGCCTTAACTTTCCTGTGGCTGTTACTGTTCATCTACATCTACATAATACCCTGCAAGCCACCATAAAGGTGTGTCGCAGAGGGTGAATTCTCACCAAACATGCACTACATATCATGCATAAAAAAGGATTAATATACCTACTGTTATAAACTTCACTATTTAAAAAAAGATAAAAATGGCAACACAAGCATGAAAAAACATGCTTTAGCTGGGTTAGCTTCAAGTCCGTTTACCAACATACAGCTACCAATGTTATCCATTGCTACACTCGTACTGGATATATTTACCGTTATTCATATCCCTAATTGTACGAGGAAAAAAGGACATTTTGAATCTGTCAGTTCGGCAATCAATTTCTCAAATTTTGTGATTATGGTCCAGTCTACCATAGTAAGTTGGGGTTCATTACAGCTACCTATACGGAAGCATGCTACAGAACAAAGAGTTAATGATGAGTTTCCTTACTTCGAAGCTCGTATTTTTTAGCTCCAATACATTTTTATTTCTTAAACAGATTCTTCTTCCGGCAGGCGACATTGTATTCTCATGTGCTTTTCTACTGAATATTCCCTTCTTGCATTGTTCATGGCTGCTTAGCCGTTTCCCAGGCAGTAGTACTCTTTCGAGTTTGATATTGATCTTATCATCCACTTCTCCACTGCATTCCATGTCTATACGTCTACACGTCGATATCCACGGTACAACATAAGGTAACCAGAGTGGCGAGATAGACATGTCGAACTAGAGGACAGTCGACAATTTCGTCAATATCGATATAGTCGACATGGAAACAATAGACAGTCGCACGTAGCGTGGCGAATATGACATCAAATTATACAGCTCTAACCAAATGAAATATGATATTCCGGATTCTAAATCATCCATTGTTGATCAGTTGTTGTATTACGACGGATTAATTTCTTCTGCGATCTCACATTGCATCGCGGAGTTCTCCCTATCCATCTCCTGAACGGATTCCACCCGACACATTCGCGGGTGGACAACTTAGTGGCGGAAACGCAGACAACAGCGGCGGGGGAAAAAAGTTGACTGCTGGAATGCGGCGAGCAAAAGAAATAAAATTCTGGTTAATCAGACGGGGAGTGGACAACAACTTCTTGCGACCGTTTTTTTTTCACATTCCAGAAACCATAATTGCGGAGAGCCTTGGGTGGAAAGGAAAAATATTTTTTTTTCTACAGCAGTTGGCCTGTTAAGTTCTTCTTAAGCTTCATTCCAAGTGCCACAAAAGCCGATGAAAACTAAAGTGCTCTGGGTCACCAAAGACCTTTCCGAGAGATCGAGAAAGTTAAAAAAAAAAGCATTGCTTTCGGAAAAGAAAAGAAGACTAATGCCTCCTTAATAAAAAGCGATTGAATGTTACCCTTTCATCCCAGTCGCTGAGGTTATCTCCCGTTCCGCAAGTTATTCCATCTTACATCCAAGTCTGTCAAAAATTTCTCAGCGAATAATTAATTCAGTTGAGATAAAATATAACTTCTCTACTATTTACCATTCATGATTTGTTGATGGCCTGTAGAAATTACAAAAAATGTCAAATGATAGAACGAGGAAATTAAATGAAGGGATAAAGGAATTTGTTTTTTTTTTGGGCATAATTTGCGTGAAATTTTATCAGAATCAGAATTGGAGGTCTAGAAAAACCAATGGTGATAACCTGCATCCAGTGCATATGTACAGTATCATGAAATATATCACGAATTCTCAACAGGCACAATATTCGCACTATCCATATACCACCAAGATAAATACGGAGACAATTCATGAGGGTAAAGGGCAAACTAAATCTGGAAACTCCTGTAGTTTACAGAGTCCCCTGGGAATGCTGGAAAGTATACGTTGGTGAAACAGACCAAACCAATAAGAGGAGTATTAAGAAGGTTGGCTCGCGACTGCTTGAGTCAAGTTGTCTGAGGAATCTTATTAATTTAAGTACGAGTATATGCCTTCTAAGTGATCCTTACTTCACAAAGAAAATTACCTAAGCTATTGAAAGTCATAAGTATCACAAGAAATACGATGGAAAGTCGAAGGATTTATATTTTATGATAATTTTAATCAGCTCGACGATGGAGTCAATTCAGCATTTACTTTAAAGAAATAAATTCATGTACTCAATGAATTTACTAATGTATAACACCAGAATATTACTATCCAAAGTTATGTTATAACATTTTTCTGAAATATGCTTTAACATCTCATTAGTAATGATATTATTCATACGCCATGTATTTTGGCTAGAGCGACAGCAGCGCCACTTGAAGACAACAAACACATTCCGTCTGCTGTAAGCGCAGAAGTTGGTGGATTTAGCGAAAAATACGGTGGGTTGATGCCTTTTTTTCGTGTCATTTTATTTCTTGTGAAATTACGCATAAAATATCAGTTTTTTGCAAAAATGACATGACACTGTGGTATTTTTAAACGTTATATTCCCATGTGATGGCCATTCTCGCCGTTAATCGTATATAATTTCAAATGCAATTTGTGGAAAAAGGAGTATGGGTTGGTGTAATTATCTTTACTTTATTAGATAGAGGAAATTTAGTTCTATAAGTGCTGAAAATATAAAAAAATGACATGACTTTCACTTTTCGGATCAACCTCCTTAAAGAACATGGAAGTTGCATCAGACTCTTCCGCCCACAATAATCGGCGATCGCAGAACACAGCCTCGAAAATAAACACATCATTTGCTTCAACAAGACGCAATTTCTATGCTGAATATCAAGATAGCGGAATCTACTCACCAATGAGCAATTCAAATAAAAGTGAAAGGTAACAACATCAACCTCGACACCGGTTATGCCTTAAACTCAACATGGAAGCCTGTCCTGCGATTAAATAAGAAGGCAAGACAAAAAAAATCGACAGACGCCAAGCGCAACAATAAGGGCTCATCACCGACGGCTAGGCAATATTTTAGACCTATAAACAAATTAAAACTAACTAAAATCATGGCACAAGACGTCCTGAGAATGGTTGCTGAGTCAGACACCGAAAAGTTGGAATTATATGCCTGGTGGATATTTCGACAAACGTTTACGCTTGAAACAAAGTTGTTATCATTACGAAACGGTGTTATATTATAACGCAAGTTTACTCGTTTATTTTTCACATTAAAATCTGCATATCCTCACAGTTTAACATTACTGGAGGGTAATATGATGAAAAAAAATCAGTTGAAATTCAACATTAAAAACGATGGAAAGCTGCTAACACTAACATTTAAAAATGACGAAAATTTCTCCGAGCATCCTTTACACAATAGCTTTAGAATCACCTAACCCATATGGAGGGACGTCATAGGATAATTTCCATGCATCGCACGCAGGGTACAAAAAACATGAGGTGAGACATTTCATCACGAAAACGGAAAAGTTAATTCGCGATCATCTAGTGTATGAAGAGAAAGAAAAAGGATTTTCAAAGCAACAAAATGGAACAAAAAAAACATTTCTTGTTTCCAGCGCGTTGAAGATATTTCTTCACTTTTTGCAGTACATTACGCATTTTGGAATAAGACTGATCATAAGAGTATTGGGTAAATGTGACGATCATCAGCTACTTTCCCCTTGTTAGACCTCATTTGGAATATGCTGCCAGTATATGGGATCCCTATGAAATCGGTCTAAATAATGAACTTGAACACGTGCAGCGAAGATCGGAAAGATTTGTAAAGGGACGATACGATAACCATACTAGCGTAACCAGTCTATTAAATGAATAAAAATGGGAATCATTGTCAGATCGCAGGTTGAAATTTATACTTAATCTCCTAAATAAATTTAAGACCATATTTTCAGTGATGATGTTAAAAATATTTTGCGAACCCCAACTTACTATGGTAGACTGGACCATGATTACAAAATTAGAGAAATTGATTGCCGAAGTGACAGATGCAAAATGTCCTTTTTTCCTCGTACAATTAGGGATATGCATTGCGGTAAATATGTCCAATACGAGTGAATCAATCCATAGAATAGGTAGTTGCATGTTGGTACAAGGACTTGAAGGTAACTCAACTAACAGCATGTTTTTGCATGCTTACTTTGCTATTTTTATATTTTTAAATAGTGAAGTTTAGACTAATATATCAACATTAATCTTATTTTATGCGCGATATGTATTGCATGTTTGGTGACAATTCACCAGTTCGCGGTCCTTCAATTTAATTAACTAGCTTATGTTTTTGGGGGTTTTCAGTTCATCCAAATGAACAATGAATAGATGAATGAATCCACAAGAGGTCTCAGATACGCGATCTTTATAGCGCCCGAATCATCGCAATTTTGTCCCATCCGACAGACGAAGAAGTGAACTTCTGCATTCAAGGAGGGACTGGCATTGCTTTGAAAAAGTCTCTGCTTAGAGCCGGAATACGAACTCGGATCCTTAGGATGGGAGGTTGTACTTTTGCCTTCAAACAAACCACCGGATTCCCTGATGCACAATGCATGAAAATGCCATGACAAGGGAGCTTCTGTTTCCACCCACTCATCCGTTAACTAGGTCCCCTTGGTGGAAGCCGCACACCCCGACATTAGGATGACAGGGAAGCAAAACATTTTCCTGAAAAAACGAGAAAAAAAAAGGTTTCCAAGTTTTTTTTTAAAGAGGGCCTACAGCATCCTTAAAGCCGTCTCTTTCCATCGGTCTAAATCACGCATGAAAATTCTAAAGAAGAGTTCCATACCAAATTAACTGCTGAATAGAATTCAACACAAGATTGTGTTTGAAATAATTCAGCATTTACTGAAGGCGTAAGCTAATGCACCTAACGATGGTACTAAATAAAATCCGTTAGAATTTACTCGATCACTACGGCGATAAAAGTCAACTGTCATTAAAAATCATGACGATATCAACAACAACATTCGAATTATGAGTAATGTTTCCTCTTTTCATCACCCTATATCACTTGAGTTACCTTTTTATGACAATACCTACGATTTGAAACAAAACATGATGCTGGAGGAAAGTATACGTAAAAGTAAAATAAAATACTAAGCATATTCCACACTAGTGTGGAATATACTTAGCATTTTATTTTAGTTTTACGTAAACATGAAGTTCCACCAAGTTACTCCTGAAACTGTGCAGTTTACAGGAGGAGAGTGTTAAGATTAAATGGACAGATAGAGCGAGGAAGTATGAGGTGTACGGAAGAGCAGATGAAGAAAGGACAATATGGAAAACCCATCTGCAAAGAAAATCCAGATGGATTGGACATACCATGAGGCATGATGAATTAGCAATAAATATAATAGAAGGGAAAATTGAAGGGAAGGTCTCGCGAGGAAGACCAAGGGACAAGTGTATAGGGCAGATAAAGAAGAACGTGAAAGAGAGAGCATATCAGAGCGTGAGGGAATTAACACTGAATAGGGCAGAATGGAGGACTGCAGTAAACCAATCCTAGGATTGAAATACTGGTGATTACGATGGGCTGCGATTTTGGCTCATCATAAACTGCAGGAGCAAAAGCAATGTATTTCTGCAACATATTCCAAGATGACGTCGCAAATTCATGGAGTAGCCTCATTTTCCGCTAGCGGTAACTTTGGATGATTATAGTAGGCGCTCATGAATTACTACCTAAAGAATTCAGGCGCACTTCAATGATTGCTATTTCCTTCTTCTGAGGAAGCATTTATGCACCTATGTGAAGAGATGTTGCACGTTATCAAGGGTCTATTTTAATTGCATTCTGATCCGTTACGCCAAGGATAGGGAAAAAGCGTTTTCGTAAGCTTAGAAACAGAGTATTATGTAGAAGTATATCCTAGGCCTTCCTTAGGTAGGAATGGCTTTAAATTTCCGAGTCTCAACGATGCAATGCCTCGACAAGAACAATTCTTTAGGTACTATCTAGGAAATGGTGACGTCCATGGCCGTGTTCAAACTCGTTAAAAAGCCAGGAGTCAACGAAGGATCATAAAAATCCTAAAATCTTATAAGGCTAAAAAATGAATCTAGCACAGAGGAAACTTTGATATTGATTGATAACAAGTTTTATTCAATTACTGGTATTCAAATAGGGATTGCAGACATGAGTTCGAACCTTGTCACTTGGGATTTGGCTACCCCGACTCGGAGGCATCTCGTATGTGGTATGGAAAGGTAAGGAGGAAGGGTGGAGAGAAACTCGGCGTCGACAATAGCCTGCTCCTAACAGAAGGCGCCAAGAGGACCACGGCTTAACGTCCCATCCGACGGATGGAGTACTGCACCAGAATGTTGTTCACAAAACACTCAAATAGGGGTAAATATATGTTCCACGGCCGGGATTCGAAATTGATAGCTAAAAAAAAGATATAAAAAAATTAGAGATGGTTCGAATAGCACATTTGTCGATTTCGAATATAGAATTCGAAATCGACTAATTAAATCGACAATATCTCGAATATCTCAAAGTTCGAATACCTAGAATACTAGAATTACAATTGATATGATAAATGTTATTCTGCTAATTAATTTGTTGCCTGAGGAAGTGAAAAGCTAAAAGTTGATAAAAAAACAATTCTGGTTTTAAAATGTCAAATAGATAAACAATAAAATATTTTTTCTACCAATTTTGGACTGTTGAGTACATTAACTTTTATTACCCTCAATAAGTGAGCAGAAAGCGTTAATACACAATGTCCTGCCCATTTTGAATTAATATAATCTAGTTCGTCAACACGGCAAATAAGCTCAATTAGCATAATTATTCGAGATATCGAAGTTCGAAATCATATAGAATATCATCATCATCATCATTGGTCAATAATCCTAGGATTGGTTTGACGCAGCTTTCCACTCGTTTCTTCTATCGGCCAACCTTTTCATTGTGACGTAATTCTTCTCTTTTACATTCTTCACTACCTGTTCCAAGTATCTCATACGAGGCCTGCTTTTTCCAATATTCCCGTTCACTTTTTCCTCGGCGATAGTCTTCATCAGGCCATCGTGTCTAAGGATATGGCCGATTAAGTTGTCCCTTCTTTTTAGAGTTGTCAGCAGACTTCTCTTTTCTCCTACTCCTCTTAGCACTTCCTCGTTACTTACTCGGTCGATCCATTTAATCTTCAGCATTCCCCTGTAGCTCCACATTTCGAATTCTTCTACCCTTTTCTTCTCGGCTGCTGCCATCATCCATGCTTCACTGCCCTAAATGAACATGCTCCAGATGTATGTTCTGATGAACTGTTTCCTTACTTCTACGCTTGTATTTCCTGCTGTAAGTAGATTCTTCTTCTGATAGAATGCCCTCTTTGTCTGGGCTATTCTACTATTTCTTTCTTGCGTCGTCCATCGTTGGTTACTCTGCTTCCAAGGTAACAAAACTCTTTCACCTCTTCAAGTTTTTGTTTACCTAGTTTGACACTGGTTTTGGCCTCTTCTTTCTTGCTGCACACCAATATCTTAGTCGTCTTATTTATCTTCAGTTGATATATGGCCATTATCCTTTCCATGGTTACTAGAATCTTGTTCAGATGCCTCTCTGCTTCTATGTCATCAGCCTTTTAGAATAATTATCTTGAATGTCGAATACTTTCTAGTTTATCCGCGTGTCTCTAATTGAAACCCTTAAACTTGATTTCCAAGGGAAGCGATTACTCGGCGCCTTGCTGGCAAATGCGAACGAGTGAATTAAATCAAAACCTAAGGATCACGTCCACTTCTTTTCCATCTCCAACAGTTGGCACCCCTGATTCCGCCCCCTCTCCTAGGAGAGGGAAAGGGTGAACGAAGGGAGGGAAGGAAGTGCGGGGGACGGCAGCGCCTCTCCGTTATCGAGAGCGGAAGCTGCGAAGAGGAGGGAGGCGGGACCCTGTGGTGATATACGCGGAATGCCTGCAAGGACCCTTTCACAGCGCCTCCGGGTCCCAAAGGGGCGGCAGCGGCCCATTTAATTCTCCGCCCCTGCGAAACCCCCCCTTATCGGCGGCATCTCCGACCAATTAGCTTCCAGTCACTCTGGATAGCGACTGGTCCAGGATGAAGAACGTTCGCCCGGCGAAGAAACGTTTGCTCAAATCCTCATTGGTCATCTGAAGAAAGTGGAGGGTGATGATCAACTACTAGCAAGCGCCGTGCAAGACTCGAATGAGATTGGCAGGGGGTGTATCGTCACTAAACACGCAATGTGTACGCGATATAATAGATACAACAACATGGAAATGATTTGTAAGAAATTTCTTACGTCCTGTGGATTAGTTGCCAGTGGAGACAACATCATCAACAACACCAGTCGAAAATCCTTAGATTGGGTTTGACGCAGCTCTCCACTCGATTTACCCATCAGCTAATCTCTTCACATTCACGTATTTCTTCTCTTTCACATCCTTCAACACTCGGATTTTATAGAATCATATACGAGTGATTTATTCCCGTTCACGTATACTTCGACGATTGGCTTCATCAGGACATTTCTCATTATATGGCCGATTAAGTTGTCCTGTCTTCTTCTTAGAGTATTCAGAAGACTTCTATTTTCTCACACCCTTCTGAAGACTTCATCGTGACAAACTCAGTCCAACCATTTAATCTCAAGCATTTGTCTATAGCACCACATTTCGAATGCTTCCATCCTTGACTTCTCTGAAGCTGTCCTAACCCACACCTCACCGCCATGGCGCGCCATAACGATACATGTTCCAGGGGCCCAAGTCTTGAATCTTTCGTTACGCTAAAACGAATGAAATTTTTCGTTGCGATAACGTCATTTGTTTCAAGTTATTTGTTTATCCAGTTTGATAACAAAATATGATGTTTTCGTTGGTAACGATTTATTTTATTCGGTGAGTAACGAAATATTCAAGACTCGGGCCACAGGTGTGGGTTCAGATGAATTGTTTCCTTCAACGCTTTAATTTCCGGCTGTAAGTATATTCTTCTTTTCGTAGAATTTTCTCCGTGCCTGCAGATTCCAAAAATAGATTTAGAACTTTTAAAAGATAGTAATTTATGACCCACGTCAGCTAAAATAATTTTTCTTGAAAATTTGTCGCGAGTGTACTTGCGACTAACGGAGCAACCGTGTCTGATTGGTAGTCACTGTGTTGTTGTATCCGTGATTATATGAAATCCCGCAAATAAGAGCTGTCAATGCCGACAGTATAAAATCGCGTTCTGCAAAAACAAATGAAATGCGAAATGAGCGTTACCCTTTTTGCTGCTAGAATTCTCGCTGCCAGTAAATGGGATCCATACGAAATAGGCCTAAATAATGAACTTGAACGTGTGCAGCGAAGATCGGCAATTCACTTTCCTCTTCGCCTATGCCGCAGGAGGCTGTGATTAAATATTGACCTAGCATTAAAGAATCGAAAATAAATAAACGAGCAAGAGATGTTTTTGCAGTGCTCACTGTAATTTTTAAGAGGTAAACAATAATACATACCATCAAAGAAGCGAATGAGAATGGTTTAGCAAATACATTTCACTCCAGCAATTGTATGCTGCTGATGCTGTTGCGTGATGAATGCTACGATTGGTCACTGACATTAGCGGCGATGGTTGAAACGGAAGTACATGCAAAAAAATGACTCTAATGGACACAGAAAAAATATACTATGTCAACTGAAGGTCAATAAAAAGAAAATAAAGGTAACGGTATGTAGCAGAAGAGAGGAAGCAAAATTCAACGCCCAACGTGGGAAATAAGAGCTAGAAGAGGTGAAAGAGTATTGCTATCCGGGAAGCAAATTGATTCGTGATGGGCGAAGCAAGAAATATATAGTCAACACAATAGTCCAGTTGAAGAGAGCATTCTAACTGATAAAAGAACCTGCTCGCAGCCTTCAATACAAGCTTGCAAGTACGAAAATATTTTATCAGAACTGACATCTGGAGCGTTCTCTTCATAATGGTGAGGCATGGACGATATCAGCAGCAGAGAAGTCAAGACTGGAAGCGTTTGGAATGTAGCTACAAGTAAGAATGATGAAGAGAAAATGAATCAACCGAGCCACAAAGGAAGGAGTTCTAAGAGCAGGGGAAGAAAAGAGAAGACGAAAATTTTAAAGAGCTTCGAGAAGGATAATACTCTAGCAACCACACGAACCTGGTTTCTGCATTAATTTTGCCCAGCAAGTACATACATAAATGATGAAGAAAGAAATGATTTTAAAAAAATACTTCCAGAAACATCGGAATCTTAAGTAGGAGAGGATATTTTCTTCTGAAGGGAACTTTTTTGCGGAATCCTCGTCAACGGTCTACTTTTGAAAGGAATTGAATGGGGTCGTTTACCATATTTTTTTAATTGCCGGATCTGATGGAGTTTGTAAAAAAAACACCAGTATTTTTCCGTTTTTTGATCCGTCAATTATTTATCTAGTTATAAGCGGCAAAAAACTGATGTTTTTAACCCTTTCGGAAATGTGGGAGAGGTGCAACCCCTGACGTCATTGACTTCGTCCAATCACAACTGAGCCGGCCAAGCTAATTCGCCTTATCGCGAAGGGGGAACACAGCTGACTCTGCCAATCGGAGCGATTGCGACAGAAACTGTGCGAGCAGATCTTCTGAGAACCCCTCTCCACTCCCTTCCCCTAAAAGCAGTCAAGGACGGGGGGAATATGACGTCAACGTTATCAGAGCAGCTTTTTCGGTGGTCGTCACCTTTTGCTTGTTTTAATTTTTGATTTATTAGTGAATGGTTGTGGTTAGAAGATTAATTTTTTCACTAAAATTCGTTTTCATCTAACAATTTCGTGTACAAAATTGCGATTTCGGTTCCGAGTAAACGCCCCCATTATTGTCATCATTACAGTATCACCCCTCTCCTTCCTCGACTTGAAGGCTTGGATTCAAATCCCACTAGGGTCAGCGAATTATTCGGGTTAGGCCAGTCCCTTCTTAGGTTCTGAGCGAAGCATACCTTCTCAAAATTCATTCCCTTCACTGCAATTAGTACGTCCCACTAACTCACTTAAGCGGGTGCACACATTTCTCTTTTCCACCACTCCCGCTGTCCTCACGAGACGAAGTAACTGTATTGACGGCCGTTTTATGCAAAGGTTTTGACTTCGCAGCCTGACTGCGAGAAGCGCAATGAAAATAACGTTCCGTAACACTACATCTACATAATACCCTGCAATCCACCACAAAGGTGTGTGGCAGGGGGTGAATTCTCAACAAACATGCACTACATACCATGCATTAAATAGGATAAATATTGATATATTAGTCTAAACTTCACTATTTAAAAATATAAAAATAGCAAAGTAAGCATGCAAAAACATGCTGTTAGTTGGGTTATCTTCAAGTCCTTATACCAACATGCAAATACCTATGCTATGTATTGATTCACTCGTATTGGACACATTTACCACTATTCATATCCTTAACTGTACGAGGAAAAAAGGACATTTTGAATCTGTCAGTTCGGCAATCAATTTCTCTAATTCTGTAATCATGGTCCAGTCTACCATAGCAAGTTGGGGTTCGCAAAATATTTTTAACGTTATCACTGAAAATAGTATCTTGGAATTTATTTAAGAGATTAAGTCTAAATTCAACCTGCGATCTGACAATGATTCCCATTTCAATTCATTTAATAGACTGGTTATGCTAATATAATTATCGTATCGTCCCATTACAAATCTTGCCGATCTTCGCTGCACACGTTCAAGTTCATTACTTATACCGATTACGTAGGGATCCCATATACTGGCAGTATATTCCAAATGAGGTCTAACAAGGGAAAAGTAGCTGATTTTTCGTACATGAACGTCACATTTACCCAGTACTCTTTTGATGAATCACAGTTTACGATTAGATTTCTCCATTATTTCACGTTTGTGTTCACCCCAGGAAAGATCATGTGTCAGTCTTATTCCAAGATATTTAATGGATTCCACGTTTGTTAATTCATCATTACTTATTTTCTACGCGCTAGGAGGAAAACAATTTGTTTCCAAAAATTCATTTCCACACATTTTTTTAAATCTATGAATAATGTGGAAAACTTCAAATGAAAAGCATGGAAAACTGGACAGAAAATGGGCCCTGTTCTATTGCTACGCACTCGACCACGCAATAGCCACCATAATTACCACTACATTAAAATTCGCAGTTTTATAAAACGTTCAAATCCGCTATCAGAATTAAAGTCGCGCTCGGAGCAATCGTTTAAAGGAGACATTTTTTCCAAAGTCGACTCGAGCCCGCTCGCAACATAGCAAGATGGTCCTAGAGACTTCGAAGCAGAAGGTCTGACGCATTTTTATGGAGACAAATATTTCCTCTCTCTCTCTTTCTCCTTCTGGTCAATGAGCGAGGGGTCGGACCGATGCAGCCGTTATCATCCCATTAATAAGATAGCCAACCTCCCACTCAAAGAGTACCCTCCTGTGGGCTGTTAATCCAGTGGGTGGGAGTATATTTTTTTCTTTCGGGAACAAATCTCAATCTCTTTGGTGGATCTGACTGGTTGGGGTGGCTAGAGTTATGAACTCCATCCTAAGAGTTCAAGATCGAGTCCCGGCATTGGCAGATGTTTTTAGGGGTACACCTGTCCCAACTTGAGACCTAAGTGGAGAGCTCTTCGTGTGCAGTACTCCGTCCGTCGGAAGGGACGTAAAACCATTGACTCCTTGACATCTTTCGATCAAGACCAGGCTGATGCCGACCCTGGGTTCCACTCCAACCTTCGTTAAGTTCCTCGGATAATCTTAATTCTTCCCAAATACCCACATAACCTTAGGGCACAAATGACATGTTGTCGGCCGCCTCCCTGAGCAATAAATAAAGTCACTTTCAAATCGTGGACTCGTAAGCATAAAATCTCAGCACGAGAAAGTATGAGTCTGAACATTAAGAGTTATCAATTCAAGGAATTGAATTACGGTCACCTAAAACTAATGTTAAACTCAAGACAAAATCTTAAGGAAGTGGAGGAAGTGTACTGAAATTAGAAATAAGACTTACACGCAGGAATCAAAATGGACGACGAATAACTACGACTGTACAAAGCAGGAAGTAAATGACAGTCAATTAAAAGAGAAGCCACGAGAAGAGAGCAACCTACTAAAAGACGACTCTTTTTAGAGGCTACATATAATAATCTAGTATATTATATGTAGCCTCATGTAATCAGGATATATTTCATTAGACCTTACATATGGAGCTGGCTCCTTTATATTTTCACGGCATGGATTATAACATCTGCGGAAAACGAAACAGTGGAAGTACCTACTTGAAACATGTCCTATGGGGTTGTGTTTGAAGCCGTCGGGATTACCTCGAATAGGTAACCAGGGAAACACGTGGTATAAACACAAATGGTTTGAAAATCTGGTGTGTTAAAACCGCTGATTACAACCTCATTCATTGTTCACTTTTGTGTTTTATCTCACCTGGGGACTCCTTAGTCGAGACAGATGAGAAAAACTCAAGCGAAAACAATGAATGATATTGTAACTAGCGATTCAGACACATTAAATTTGCAAACCATTCGTGTTTGTATGTACCATGAGACTCCTTGGTTACGTTATCGAGATAATCCTGACGATTTCAAACACAGCCCCCCAAGTCTAACAGGTGCTGCTCTTCGTTTATCCATTGCGACAAATAGTTTTGCCGCCATTGCAGTTGGTATCTTGAGACTGTTTCACGCGCAACTTGATGCAGCACAAGACATATTATGCTAGCCGCTATTTGATATTGAGGAGGGAATCTAGCATTATTGGAACCATACTAGGTGGTTCCACACGATGGTTGGGGGGCGTCCACTAATTACGTGAGGCCATTTTTCGACCCCCCTTGGTGAGATGTCGTGAGATTTGGCTCGACCCCCCTAATCTCACGTTTCATGTTTCAATATGCATATTTTTAGTTTATATACGTTAATCTGTGCTTTA
Source organism: Platycnemis pennipes (assembly GCA_933228895.1). Lineage (NCBI taxonomy): Eukaryota > Metazoa > Arthropoda > Insecta > Odonata > Platycnemididae > Platycnemis > Platycnemis pennipes. The sequence continues at coordinate 112,244,549 of OW121851.1, read as the reverse complement.
TTGCGTTGGATTTATTACAAAAAAACATAATTTGTTTCATTGTTTTTATTTAAAACTAGTTAAGACTAGTATATAAGACTACTAAGAACGTAAATACTTAAATAGGTAGGTACTACAAAATTCGTAAAAGAATACTCATTCTAATTCAGTCCACGGGTACTCATGTGTGCGAGAGATAGATTGTCGTACTGATAGATTCAAAATGTCATTTTTCCCCCGGACTACAACAGAACAGAATACGCAGCATAGCAAAGGGATAGGTAAGGGAAATATTTTAGAGTACTATGTAGTGCATGATGCATGTATTAATCCCTTAAATACCATAGATACTAAGAATCTAGTTGCATGAGTCCCTATAGTTGCTTGTTTGCATGACGGTAGTGAATGCTTGGAGATCTTCACCCCCTGCCACACATCCTCGCGGTGGCTTGCAGGGTATCGTGTACATGTATATGTGTGGTCTCAAGAGTGAACATTGAAACCAACATGTCAATGCGATTTTCAGTAAAATCATCTGCTCCTTCAACCTCGCTCTGATTTAGTCACTCTAAACCGTTGTCGCCTGCACACACGCCGGTGCTATGCAGCTCTTGTGGTGGATGAAAAGCAGATACGGCATGTACTGCATCATCTCTTTTCTAGATCACCACGTACACTTGGGCAATAGAGGTCAAAATTACGTGATATTTGCCGAGGCACGCTCTCCCCCACGTGAGATTGGGTGAGATTCGGCTCGACCCTCTTCCCCTTCTCCCCCCTAAACGGCTCACGTAATTAATGGACGCCTCCTTGACCTTGTCCGTGTTATGAAGCAGTTTTACATACTAATTATAAAAAATTATAAAAAATAGAAGATCGCACAGAGTCTGTACCGTGACGTGATTCGTCAACGGCCTCTGGGTCCCACGGGGAGCTAGTAGCAAACTAGTACCGTATCAAGTAAGAAATTCCGTAGCTCAGCGTTTATGCCAGCGATCATGCTTCACTCAGTATACTGGTTCTATAAAGGAGGTTGGCTCGCGACTGCTTGAGTCAAGTTGTCTGAGGAATCTTATTAATTTAAGTACGAGTATATGCCTTCTAAGTGATCCTTACTTCACAGCGAAAATTACCTAAGCTATTGAAAGTCATAAGTATCACAAGAAATACGATGTAAAGTCGAAGGATTTCTTTTTTATGATAATTTTAATCAGCTCGACTATGGAGTCAATGCAGCATTTACTTTAAAGAAATAAATTCATGTACTCAATGAATTTACTAATTTATAACACCAGAATATTACCATCAAACATTATGTTATAATATTTTTCTGAAATGTGCTTTAATATCTCATTAGTAATGATATTATTCATACGCCATACATTTTGACTAGAGCGACCGCAGCGCCACTTGAAGACAACTAACGCATTTCGTCTGCTACCTATAAGAGCAGAAATTGGTGGATTTAGCGAAAAATACGGTGGGTTGTTGCCTTTTTTTCGTGTCATTCTTTTTCTTGTGAATTTACGCATAAAATATCAGTTTTTTGCAAAAATGACATGTCACTATGGTATTTTTAAACGTTATATTCCCATGTGATGGCCATACTAGCCGTTAATCGTATGTAATTTCAAATGCAATTTGTGAAAAAAGGAGTATGGGTTGGTGTAATTATCTTTACCTTATTCGATAGAGGAACTTTAGTTCTGTAAGTGCTGAAAATATAAAAAAAATGACATGAGTTTCACTTTTCGGATCAACCTCCTTAACACGATACTGGAAAGCTAGCGTACTAGCGAGCATCCTCGACCTTGTGCCGGATAAATTGTCGGGTGAAACAGGCTTCAAGGTCAGTGAAGAGCGGAACATTGAAATTAGCCGTCTTTTATCCACCATCCATGGGCGTCAGGTGTAGACGATTTAACAGGGGCTTGAAAGCGTGTTATTGTCATCCCAGTTAAAAATTGTCCAGATTTTTGATGCTTTTAATCGTTAAGACCAATTTCGACCTTCTGCATCTCAACGATCTGAAGATGCAGACTGCAACGCCGGCGAAACTTTCGTTTATCGCAATGTACATACAAACGCGGAGGAGCATCCGGAAGACTTGGATCTTCAAATTGAACCATTTTTTCCTATCGATTAATCATGAACGTCGAATGCGCAGCCGCATTAAGTATTAAAGAGTTTTTAAGGAGAACATGACAAAGAAGAATCCTCAAGAAAATGAAGTCAGAACTATCTACCCGATCATAGCTTGAGACATGATCTTGTCCGACGATGACAGTCGTCGAGGGAAAGTTGACCCCTACTTGAGAAGGCTGGGTGAAAAGAACTTCGTGTTCAATTCTACGTCCGTCGGACGGGACATTAAACCAAGGGCCTTTGGGCGCCTTCCATAAGGGTATGCTAATGCCCACTGCGAAGACTCTCTCCACCCTTCCTCCATTCCCTGAAAAATTCTCCTCCTTATCCTATTGGAATACGCTGCCAGTATATGGGATCCATATGAAATAGGCCTAAATAATGAACTTGAACGTATGCAGCGAAGATCGACAAGATTTGTAAAGGGCTGGTATGATAACTACACTAGCGTAACCAGTCTATTAAATGAATTAAAATGGGAATCATTGTCACATCGTAGGTTGAAATATAGACAATCTCTTGCATAAATCCCAAGATAATGTTTTCACCGATGACGTTAAAAATATTTCGCGAACTCCAACTTATTAATGCCATACGGAAACATGTTATATAGAAGTCACGTGCAACTAGATAGTATCTACATAGTAATGAAGTGATTACTGATCAGGGAAACAGTTATCTAAATATATTTGCCCTTATTTTCCTAGCATGGATGGGTTAGTAACTCTCAGGGAGGATACCTATGTGGTTTGGAATCAATATCACGTTAAACGAGTACCTATTGGCGAAACGTACCGAGGAGGGCCATCAACACACCTGAGAATGAAGGGTTGCATACTCACGCAAGGCTACCAAGCGTTGGGCTGCATCAAATTAATATAGCTGGTAACCTGCTATTGTGCATTTCAGCGGGTAACGCCGCTAAGGTTCTCGCGGCTAGTCCGTGTTTCTTCAATTTGTTATACAGTAAGCACCTTAGTGTTTAAAGTTCGGCCTTAACATCTTGGACAGTGGCGCCAAGCGCACGACATCGACTGCTTTGTGGCATAATATGCATAAGAGTTCGAGAACATCTAGTTCCTTTAAGGCCTCTAATATTCGACAGGGAAAAATGACACCTCGGTAACTTAACTGGTTAAAGCACCTGGGGGGTTGTGTTTGAAACAGTCGAGATTATTTCGAATAGGTAACCAGGGAGTCACGTGGTATAAACAAGAATGACTGGCAAATTTGATGTGTTAAAACCGCTGATTACAACCTCATTCATTGTTTACAATTGTGTTTTATCTCATTTGTGGGATCTATAGTCGAGAGAGATGAGAAAAACTCAAGTGAAAACAATGTTTGATAATGTAACGAACGAATGAGAGAAATAAAATTTTCAAACCATTCGTGTTTGTACCACGTGACTACATGGTTACCTATTCGAGATAATTCCGAAGGTTTCAAACACAACCCCCCTGGCCGGAAATCAGGGGATCCGGGTACGAATCCCGGTCATGGCGAATGATTTTTTTCTCTGTGGAATTTCTACTATTGTGCATTTCAGCGGTTAACGCCTTTAAGGTTCTCGCGGCTAGTTCGCGTTCCTTCAATTTGTTATATAGCTGGACTTATTTAAAATTTGGTTGGGAACGGTGTAACGGTGCGGGGACACTAGTGCTTGCACTTCATCCCTGGTCTTCAACCCCCTCCCTTATACACTTGTCGCCCTGTGGACCCACAAAAACCCTTCATAGGAGAGTTTTCGACCGACAACTGGGAAGTCTTCCGCTATCTCGCTTAGCTGGCGTACTTTTAAGACTAGACCTTCACACCTAGTTAGCCATGCTGTTAATCGATAAATCTGTGAAGTTTAATCGGCGTAATTATTTTATGTCACGACTATATAAGAACACAGGAAGAAGATAACAGGTAGGCCACAAGATATAGAAGAGTAACTGCTAGAGTGCTAGGTCTCTCGGAGAAATGAGTTCTAAGAAATCGTATTCTTCGTGTTCAGCGTCTAATGTCAAACCAAATATGCATTTTGCTCCAAATATATACATTACACTGCAAGCCACCGCCAGGTGGCTTGCAGGGTATCGCGTGGATGTAGATATTTTATGTCACATTTCAATTAATGTCCCATAAACTTTAAATCTACATTGTATGCTGCAAGCCACCGCAAGGGTAAGTGGTAGGGGGTAACTCAGCCCTAGGTCTTCGTTACCATTGCAAATACAATAATACTATTAGTAAATACATAATCGTTAATGCATTTAGTTCAATCAATTTCCTTACGAAACGAAACAGTTTCTCGGGTAACACACTTCAACCTCTTCATTTAAATATTTTGCAGCAGTACTTCCAGTTGTATTGCCAAATTAATTAAACTTCACCACCTCACTCTCAACCACGCTCTCAACCCTTCACACGGAGCTATTTAAAAATGGTGGTCCCACATTTTCTTCAAAGGGTTTATTTTGAAAGGAAAAATACATCAATATGGCGAATAATATCGAGGGATATCAATCGATTCTTTTAATTGACAATGCATATAGAGTTCCAAATACGTTCAGGGCGTGATCGATACTTAATCAAGGCTCATATTTTTAGACAAAAAAATAAACGACTTCCTGGTTTCATTTCCATCTTAAGTTCCCACCCACAAGTGAGAGGACATAAGGGGATAGGCATATTCCTCCTTGTTCCACGACCCCTCACGCAACCGTGGGGAAACTATAATATCCCATTCTGAATTTTTCGTCAGACCCGAGTTTGGAACCCGGCAGCGACAGATTTTTCATTGTCACACCGACCCCTACTTGATATTGCTGCGTGAAAAGAACTTCGTGTTCAATTCTATGTCCGTCAGATGGTACATTAAACCAAGGGCCTTCTGGCGCCTTCCGTAAAGGGTACGGCAATGCCCACTGCGAAGATTCTCTCACCCTTCCTCAGTTCCCTGAAAAATTCTCCTCCTTATCCCATTACCTCCTCATTTGGAATACGCTGCCAATATATGGGATCCATATGAAATAGGCCTAAATAATGAACTTGAACGTATGCAGCGAAGATCGACAAGATTTGTAAAGGGCTGGTATGATAACTACACTAGCGTAACCAGTCTATTAAATGAATTAAAATGGGAATCATTGTCACATCGTAGGTTGAAATATAGACTTAATCACTTGCATAAATCCCAAGATAATATTTTCACCGATGACGTCAAAAATATTTTGCGAACTCCAACTCCAACTTACTATTGTAGACTGAACCATAATCACATAATTACAGAAATTGATTGGCGGACTGGCAAATTCAAAATATCCTTTTTTCCTCGTACAATTAGGGATATGAATAGCGGTAAAATTATCCAATTTGAGTGTATCAATGGATACCATAGGTCGTTGCAATTTGGTATAAGGACTTGAAGGTAACCCAACTAACAGCATGTTTTTGCATGCTTACTTTGCTATTTTTATCTTTTTTAAATTGTGGAGTTTAGAATAGTATATTAACCAATCCTTTGTTTATGCATGATATGCAATGCATGGTTGGTGTGAGTTCACCCCCTGCCACACACCTTTATGTTGGCTTGCAGGGTATTATGTACATGTAGATTACCCAGCTATTGGCGCAAAGGACCTTAGTTGCCGATCACCCACCCTAATTAACCACAGCTACTAAACACTCTTGCGAATAATTGAACATTGGAACAACGCAAGGGGAACTAGAAGCAAGAGGAACGGACAGAAGTCCCAAGCATCTTGCCCACAATCCTCTTCGCCACTGTTTTTTTTTTTTTATTTGCCCACCCGACGACAGATGTCGTAAGTCCATCAGGGACGAACATCGAGCAAAGAGGAGGGAGAGAAAATGACGAAACGGAGCTGGAAGTGTGGGAAGGAAGAGGAGATGGACAAGCTGCAATAGTGCGGAGAAAGAAAGACAAAGGAGGAGAAGAGAGGGATATCTCAGCTGCCTTTCGGATCACAAGGAAGTGAAAAACAGGGAGGGGGAAGTAGGTCCGGGAAGGGGGAGCAATAGGGATAGAAAAAGAAGGGTATGGAAGGGGAGAGAAGAGAGAGAGAGAGAGAAAAAATGAGAGCCATAAGAGACGCCCGTGGGATTGGGTGACAGGGGAAGAGGGGTTTACGCGTTGCTGTGGCGACGAAGGGAGGATGACGGCAACAGGCGACGCAGAGGGGGGTGGGAAAGTTCCCGTCCGTCACTCCGCATTTCCAAAGCATTCATCCTCCCTGAAGCTGATGTCAGGCCGATATGAGAGCCCAAGAAGGTTACAATGTATGTATAGGAGAAGGCATCGCAGCTGATTCGAGAAGCAAGCAGCCATCTTGGTAGGTAAGGTCATACGTGTTGAAATAGTATGTTATGAAAATGGCGTGTAATGTATTGAATTTTTAAAATTATATATGATTTAAATTTGTGCTAGTTGCGCTCCTAAGAGCTTAGAATGTTTGTATATGTGAATTAATGGCGTACGTGACGTTGTAAGAGGGCATTCTATCAATAGAAGAATCTACTTACAGCTGGAGCAAGTTTCCGTCCGTCAGTAAGGCATGGACGATGACAGCAGCGGGGAAGAAAAGAGTGGAAGCATCAGAAATATGGTTCTACTGAATAATGATGAAGATAAAATGGATTGCCAAACAATGAAGTCTTAATAAGAGTGGGAGAAAAGAGATGTCTACTGAAAACCTTTAAAAAGAAGACGGGACAACTTAATCGGCCACATCTTAAGACACGATGGCCTAGGCTTGTTCGATGACCGATTTTGGTCATCGATTGTCGATGAAAAAATTTCATCGAAATGCTTCGATGACGATGGCTGTCATCGATCATCGAATAGAGTGTACACGATGATCGATGACTATCGATGAATATCGATGATCGATGAATTACGATGATCGATGAATTACGATGATCGATGAATTTCGATGATCGATGAATGTCGATGATCGATGAATTACGATGATCGATGATTATCGATGATCGGTGCAGATGTCTCGGTAGGCAGTTTGGTTTGGCTAGTACGTGAAGACTGAATTGGGTTACACTTAATTGAGAAGGACAAGGCCTATTTATTAAAGAGCGAAACAAGCACCAAGTTACAAATTAAGCAACAACTCTTTTTTGTGGTATAATACAATTCTCATATCCGCATTTTCATCGGTGAGTAGATGTCGGTCGTCCAACACAACATTCCCTGCATCGCTGAAGGACCGCTCTGACGACGTTGAAGCGGCAGGAATACAGAGGTATTTCCTCGCGTACTTCTGAAGGCGGGGATACACATCCTTCCTGTCCCTATACCAATGTGGGACGTCCGAAGATTTGGATAAAGCTGGGACCTCCTCGTAATTGTGGAGCTCCGCCAGGAAGAGATGTAGTCAGCAGTGGTAGCGTTTTTCGTGTCAGAAGCACATCACGACTCATCGACATCAATGATTCGCATCAACTCATCGAGTCATCGACATCGATGATTCGCATCGACTCATCGACATCGGTGATTCTCATCGACATCGATGATTCTCATCGACTCATCGCAGTCGATGGTCGATGACATTCATCGTCGTTGGAAAAGTGAACGGGATGAACGGCAAAGGCAGGCATCGTATGTCTCATGAGATGACACAAGATGAGGACAACAGATCGCGAAGGATATGAAAGAGAGGAACTACGTTAATATGAAGAGGTTGGCCGATAGAAGAATCGAGTTGAGGGCTGCGTCAAACCAATCCTAGGATTGTTGACCACTGATGATGATGATAATGGAGTTGTTGTCATTGTCGTTAAAATAATGCAGATGTAATGTAACTTTCATGCCTGCTATCTTCGGCCGTTACCTCCACGCAATCGCAAAGCACGATAAGCTAATCACTTTAAAATTTATATATTTATGGCATGATTACATAGGAAATTGCCAAAGGGAAAAGGTAACCTTAACCGATAATAGAACCACGGTTCTTTGACTTGTCGGCTTCCGGAAGCATTTTTCACATGGCAATTTTCAACCCCCTTCGCCGTCTACTTAATCTGTTGTTCTTAAGATTTTAACACATTTCCTTGGTTTCTGTTTCACTTCATCATGAAATAATTTAACAATAGATAATTTCAGTAACAGAAGTGAGAACCTGATTCCAGAAGGAGGCTTCAATTTCACTAATTTGAATGGAGATTTAAAAGTGGGTTAACACATTTTAATTTCTACTCGCCCAATAGGGAACATGCACTAATTTTTATAACTCTTTGAATGCGAAATTTATTAGCTGAAATGTGCTTGGCGAAAATTTAGCTGAAGAATAAAGTTGTGTTACAAAGATATTACTCTTTGAAAATTGTACCTTTTCGGCAGCTTAAAAACACGAAGTCATCGCATGACGTCACGGCACGGTATCACTATGGGCGTTGTTTATCTGTTTATGCTTGGAGGTGAGTGGTTAAATAAATACTTGGCGTTAAGGTATGTATTTATCTCAGTTGTTTAACTATAATATTTCCAATTTTTATTTACGTAGTATGGATTGTGACGAGCAAATCGTCCATTAATTATATAATGCCTGTTCATTGCTCATGAATTTCTACTACGTTTATGCAATCGCTGGTTTTTTTTATGAAGATCGCCACCATAAGGGAGTCAACCAAAGGAAATTATCGGAATGTGCTTTTTTAAGTATTTTTTCGGTCATTGTTTCGTTCGAGAAACGGCTAAAAACCTCAAAACAATATATTCACTTCGTTTTCTGTTAAAAATAAATGTCTATCTCCGTAGCAATATGGAACCTATACCATGCAGTGACGTCAGGAGGCGTTTTAAGTCACGTCACTTTCGTCAATTTCCGGGAACATTTTAAATTCATTTAATAATATTTGTGGTGGACGTAGAAAAATTTGGCTTATATATTTAAATTGGTGAGAAAATTTCGCATCAAGTGCATCATTAATCTCCGAGAAACAAATTTCATGCATATTCCCCATTGCTGCAAGCGATAATTTCAGATAATTAACAAAAGATAATTTCAGTAATAGAAGAGAGAACCTGATTACAGAGGGAGGTGGTGCAAAATGACCATGCCGTCAACGCACCTTAAATAACCAAAACTACTACTACTCCAGAAGGAGACTTCAATTTCACTTATTTGAATGGAGATTTAAAAGCGAGTTACCAAATTTTAATTTATACTCGCCCAATGGCTGCTGGCGAATCACAGAGCCGGAAACCCAGTTGGAATGACTGAGAACTGTTTGGAGTTGCAAAACAGACCCCAGGAGCTGAGCGAGTCCACTTAATAAGGCGCCAATCGAGCGATGGAATGGCTGGCAAGTGCTGCCACGGAAAGCGGACCGCCGCCGCAGAAGCCGTGACCCGTATTAACTTAACGACAGCAGCTGAAGGGAGCTCACAGGAAGACGGTTGCTAGGATACCACGCGCCTCGCGTGGGATGGATGCTAGACATCCCTTTTTCTCCACCCCAAGGGTTTTCATCGGTCACACCGAAAATTTCAGGACTCGCGTGGGCGTTAATACTTCTGTTTTCTCTTCACGTGCTTACCAAGCATTTGTCGCGTATCGTTGGTGTTTTTATTCGGGGACGCGATCGACAGCAGAGGTACGAGGCATAATTTTTTAAGTAAGTACCGTTTTGATAAACAAAAAAAACAAGTTAACTTTTTGTAACAATTTTATTTTTACATGAAAGCCCACACTTTTATCTACTTTTCTACATAATTTCCACCAATATTACGACATTTATCGTATCGAACAACTAGCTTTTGTATTCCCTCGTCAGAGAAGCTTGCCGCCTGATTAGGGAGACACTGCAACACGGCCGTTTGGAAACTGTCGTCGTTATCAAGATGATGACCCCCCCCGGGACAATTTGGCTTAAGAAATCGTACCCTTCAGCATGATAACGCTCAAGAAAAGTCAAGGTGCTGTAACGTTTTCGGTACCCATCGTATCCATTTCGGTACCCATCGTATCCATTTCGGTACCCATCAGGGCCACCCACTCCGTTCCTCATCATGAACGTTCGCACGACCACCTTTGAAAGCATTTACCCATTTCCGTACCATGCCATCACTCCTAATGTTTTGTCCGTAAACTTCACAAATTTGACGGTAAATTTCTGCTGCTTTCACACCTTTGGCACTAAGAAAACGAATAACTGATCGCATTTCACAGTCGGCGGGACTCTCAATCGGCGGTGGCATTTTAAACACGTACAAAGAGACATAAAGACAATCGATTGTTGCCGTAATGGCATTTGTGGCTTGCTAACATATGTAAATACACAGTGCGCATGCGCAGGGCACCGAACGAAACTCTGCCGCGGTGGAATTTAAAAACGGTACTTACTTAAAAAACATGCCTCGTAATTTGCGCTTAGACAGTAGGTGGGAGTCTAGGAAGCGTTAGGAATTTTGAATGGAACGGAGGAAGGGTGAAGAGATACGAGATGCCAGTATAAACCTACACCGACGTCTGCGAAATACCCTTCGAGCCACCGCGAGGATGTGTGGCAGGGGGTGAAGATCACCAAACATTAACTACTTGCATGCAACCTTGACAATGATGCAGAGCTACTACTTCGTGGACGCATGTTAGATATTATGGTCACGTGCAACTAGGTGGGCAATCCTAATGTTAATGTAAAGCGCCAAGGAGTCCTATAGAGGCTGTAGAGAAACCCGAAATTCGACTACCCTTACCGCGCCAAGGGATCCAACGCTCTCAAACCGTAGGTTGAAATTCAGACCATCTCACAACTAGATTCCAAAACAATATTTTCACTGATAACGTCAAAAATATTTTGCGACCCCGCAACTTACTAAGGTAGACTGGACCATAATTATAGCATTAGATAAACTGATTGCCGAACTGAACGATTCAAAATGCCTTCCATTCCTCGTAAAATTAGGGATATGAATAGCTGTAAACATATCCATTAATATGAATACAAGTGTTTCAATGGACAGCATAGGTATTTGCATGTTGGTATAAAGATTTTAAGCTTTGTAAGAGCTTTACTTTGCTTTTTTTATTTCAACTTTGTAAGCTAAAGTAAGAGTTTTACTTCATTTATTAATGATCATGTTGTTCCCCAAATCTCGCCTGAAACGGTTGAATTCGCTAAATACTTTTCGTTTACTTCATTGCTCGTTGCTTTACTTAGCACAATTTTCACCGTGTATCTCTCCACGAATCAGACTGCGCAATGAAATGCTTAGTTCAACACTACGTACGTAGGGATAATAATAGCTATAAATATTTAAAATAGTATATAAATACAAGTGTATCAGTGGATAGTATAGGTAAGCTAACCCAACTAACAGCATGTTTTACATGTTTGCTTTGCTATTTTTATCTGTTTTTAAATTGAGAAGTTTAGACTAGAATATAATTACTAGGGGGTGATGGAAGTCTAGTGGGTAGAGCGCTGAGCTACCAACCAGAGGGTCCCGGGTTCAAGTCTTTCTGGACACCCCCACCTAAAATCCTCGCGATACAATTTTCTGTGTCAGAGCATCGTAGGAAAACGCAGGTTGCCCAGCGAAAGCAACTGGCCCCCCCCTACCCTGAATGTGTGAGTTTCACATGCCAATGGTTTAGTACGGAGTGAGCTCTACCCTCACCTATCAAAACCAACCTTCCGGTTGAACACTGAGTGAGTATTATTACTAATCCCATTCATAATGCATGGTTGGTGTGAATTCGACCCCTGCCACACATCTTCATGGTGGCTTGCAGGGTATTATGTAGATTATGGGATCCGTTTGCGCCAACAGTGTGGTAATCTGTGGAGCTCCCCGGGAGCGAATCATCGTTCACCGATTCTTATTGTTGTTCGATCAATTGTTTGCGTGGTAGGAGTGTGCTTATGTTGTTTGTTGCGCGAGTGTTCTATTGAGTTTGATCGGAGCAGGTTGTGTGTTGTTTGGATCTCCTCTCTGTTGCGGACGACCGCGGACATCGGCGGGAACCTCAGCCTCTAGTTAGCCAACGACCGCGTGGTGCTAGGGAGCCAGTGAAGGTAAGTGATGGTTTTGTTTCTCGGTGGAGCTCCTAATTGCCGTGTCGATGCCGAAGGCTTTAACCTCTTGTCACCATACAGTCCCCAAGTCTCGTCTCGGCTTAGATTCAGTAGATTCTGGCGATATTGAGTGGTATTCGAACACATCGAAAATTTTTTTGATATGAGTTCAAATGTCCCACACGAGAGACAGGCACGTAGCCAGAAATTTGCTTCCTGAGGGGGAGGGGGGATGGAGGAGGGTCTAAGTCTAGTGTTACGAAACTTGAAACAAATCAGCCATGCCCGTTTGGTGCCGACATATTACAAATTTCTTCCCTAAATTTTCAGTGCTTGGTATTTACTTTCACAGTGCCCATTTCTATATCTTCTCACTGGTAAAGTTCACAGTTTCCCTTGTTATGAAGCAGTTAATTTGACCGGCCCCAGAACAGAAGTTCACGCACACGTACATATCAGATTGAAAAGAACAATTTCCCTCACATATGCATCAAGCTAGTGATCAAGTTTCCACATACTTAACACTTGAATTATACGCAACGTAACCCGGATTACCATACCCAGTTACAATCAGAACAACAAAATTATTAGGAAAAAATTCCGGGGGAAGTGGGGAGGGTTGGAAGCCCCCCCCCCTGGCTACGTGCCTGCCGACAGACGTATCACTGAAATTGAAATCCTCTCCATTTAGTACTCAAATAAGGACCGGTATCGCAATGGAAAATCTCTTCTAATTCAAGGATCCTAAACCCTGTACGCGGAGAGGAACAGGGATAAAATCGTCCAATTCGGGAGTGGGCGAAATCGAGCCGTGGACAGCAAACATTCCCTTCTGAGCAGTCACCCGCGTTCCATACACACATATCTCTCTCCTTCCACCCCCATTACCAAGACACTCCCTTAATTCGGATATTCGCCCTCCGAGGCGGAACTGGTCGATTACGCAGCTGCGGCCGGCACGGAGAATGAATGAGGGAAAGAGCCCCCACCCCCTCCCACATTCCCTCTCTCCTTCGCGTGCCAAACGTGCCGCGGGCCTCTTAATTGATCCGAAAGGCGGCGCGCGCGATGATAATGGGCACTTTGCCCGTTCAGGGGTGACGTCACCCACGACCTCCCCTCCGGGAGTCATTACGTCACCCTCCCTTCACCGGACCAATTAAGAGCGGACGTCCGAATTCGTCATTAGGCGTTAGCCAGAACAATCATGTGCCACCAGACAAAGAAAGTACCTAACGTCCTCGATCACTGATAAAAAAAACTGACTTGAGATGAACTTAACTACCTTTGGCATTTCAAAATGTCATTCCAAGTAGTGGTTAGAGTACTGACCTCTCACTCAGAGGGTCCGGGTTCGAATACCGGCAGTGGGAGATATTTTTAATTGGGCATCCGGTCCCTACTTGAAGGTTCTGAGATGAGCATTGGAGTACAGTACTCCGTCCGTCATATGGGACGTTGAGCCGTGGTTTACCGTGGTCCCTTTATTACCATCTAGATATTAACCATCTAAAAAAAGATGGCTGCTTGTGACCCTATTATCAAGCATGTTTCTACGTAGTAGCCTAGCAGCAAATCAATAGTGCATATTGGTGATCTTCACACCCTGCCACAGATCCTCGCAGTGGCTTGAAAGGTATCACGTAGTTGTAGATGGTTACCTTAGCGCCTTTTCACTAACAGACACAGGCGGAACCCTTTCTTTTTTCCCTTCCATTCCCATCCTTGTACATTTCCTATCTGAAGTGCCTATTTGTGAGGAAGCAGACTTGAAAACAGAGATGGTATATCTTTACAACTGAAAAATTCAAAGCAGACGAATTTGAATGTGACATTTCATACATATTCATTAACACACTACATCAATAGGAAAGACAAGCTACAAATGAAGAGGAATCAACTGTCGGACCGAGCGATACAAGAATTGGAATGGATTCCGAATGAATTAGGTTTGATCAGAGAAATAGACAGTGTGCAGCATAGAGGAGCTAGGTTCGTTAAAAGGTGTTATGTTTATTAGTGTATCAGAATTAATACAAGAATTAGTGTGAGAATTATTATCAGAGCGTAGGTTAACGTACAGATTGAATATCTTACAGAAATTTCAATCGGATAGCTTTACTGAAGATGTTAGGCACATATTAAAAACACCAGCATCTAGATTCGACCAGATAAATAAAATTAGAGAGATAGATTGTCGTACTGATAGATTCAAAATGTCATTTTCCCCCCTGTACTATAAGAGAACAGAATAGGCAGTACAGCAAAGGGATAGGTAGGAGAAATATTTTAGAGTAGTCTGTAGTGCATGATGGATATATTAACAACTATTTCCTTAATTACTAAGTAGATACTAACAACCTAGTTGCCTGAGACCCTAAAGTAGCATGTTTGCATGTCTATATTGCATATTTGGTGATCATCATCCCCTGTCACACACCCTCGTGGTGGCTTACAGGTATCGCGTAGATTTAGATGAAGAATTCGTTTTTTCTAAGAAAAATACATGACTACAACCCAAACAAGGTATACTTGTTTCGAAGAAATCACACGCCATTTGAAATTAAGGAAGTTTTATTTTTCAGCTAAACTCATAGTCACATTTCCTGACCTGCCATCTTCTGCCACACATCCTTGTGGCAGCTCTCATGGTAGCAATTAGATGTAGACCCATGTCAGACGTCGCTTCCCTCTCAATAAAAACTGCCCTCAGCATCTAACTACTGATATCCTCTCCCTTTTTTTATGCGATCAGAATATTCAACCTTTTTTCATCCTCCAGTACTTAACATTCTTCTATCTATAAGCCCTTCAGCTTAATTTTACCTCTAATACTGATATCCTTCCTATATTTTTGCCTGACAACAGATGCCTCGAATATATTGACAAGAATCATCTATAGAAGAATAGAACGAAAACCTGAGGACTTCCTGGATGAGGACCAATATGGGTTCAGAAAAAACAAGGGCACAAGAGAAGCAAAAATGGCCCTCAGGCTACTTATAGAGAAGAGAATAGAGAAGAATCTACCAGCGTTTGTTGCATTTGTAGATTTGGAGAAGGCATTTGACAACGTGGATTAGAAGATCATGCTTAAGATTCTGAAAGACATTAGAGTACCATACAATGACCAAAGAGTTATCCACGGCTTGTAAAAAAAAAATTGGAGTATCATACAATGACTGAAGAGTTATACACAGCTTGTATGAAAACCAGGTGGCCATAATCAAATCAGGACCCAGCAGTACAGAAGCAAGCATAAAGAAAGGAGTGAGGCAAGGATGTGCACTGTCTCCTGTATTATTCAATTTCTAGATCGATAAAGCCATCCAAGAAGTCAAAGAAAGTTTCCGGGAATGAATATCCACGGGGAGAAAATCAGCATGCTATCATTCGCAGATGACATAGCAGTCATGGCAGAAACAGGAGATTTAAAGAAGACACTAGAAACTATGGAAAGGACAATGGCCAGATATCAGCTGAAAATCAATAAAAAGAAAACTAAGGTATTGGTAAGCAGTAGGAGAAAGGAAGCCAGGACCACTGTTAAGCTATGAAAAAAAAATCCAGGAAATGGTAGAGTTCTGTTACCTGGGAGGCAGAAAAACCAACGATGGACCAAGTAAAAGAGAAATTGCCAGTACAATTTCCCAAGTGAAAAAGGCATTTTACCAGAAGAAGATTCTACTTACAGCTGCAAATACAAGTGTGGAAGTGAGGAAACATTTCATTAGAACATACATCTGGAGCATTCTACTATATGGCAGCGAAGCATGGACAATAATAGGAGCCAAGAAGTCAAAGCTGGAAGCATTTGAAATGTGGTGCTACCGAAGAATGATGAAGACAAAATGGATCGACCGAGTGACAAATGAAGAAGTCTTAAGAAGAGTGGGAGAGAAGAGATGTCTACTGAAACCGTTAAAAAGAAGACAAGACAACTTAATTGGCCACATCTTAAGACACAATGGCCTGATGGAGACAATCGTCGAGGGAAAAGTGAACGGGAAGAATGAAAAAGGCAGACCTCGTATGAGATATAGGGAGCATGTTGTGAAGGATTTAAAAGAGAGGAGTTACTTCAACATGAAGAGGTTGGCCGGTAGAAGAATCGAGTGGAGGGCTGGGTAAAACCAACCCTATGATTGTTGACCGATGATGATGATTTTTGCTTCCTCCAATTTCTCTTATCAACTTTCTTTCCACCCCCACCATGTTAATTACTCCTTCCCCATTATTCTTCCCCTCCACCCAGCTAAACTCCATCTTTCTTCTCCACACTCTAATCACAGGCCTCCAATTTCCCCTCATCCTTTACAGCAAATACATCCCCTGCAGATGAAGAGCAGAATCTACCCTCACACATCCATCAAAAGAAACTCGGCTAAAAACAGCATTTACTAAGCACAAGTGCCCTGAATGTATCAATGTAAATGCACACTTATTGACTATTTGCAATGAACATCCCTTAAAATGTGACACCATATCACTCGGTTTCCTCTGGTTTTACAAATCTCCCTCCATATCTATGTTGGCCTTTTTTCTGCAAAAGTTTTTTTTGCTGGGAAAATATGTCTTCAAGCATGCTTTAATAAAGATCCATTCAGGAAGACCAAAGGAACATGGACCAAATAACGAGAGATTTTAACAAAGAAAAACAACAGGATGTCCACAATCTAGCAATAATAAGAGATTATTGGAGTAGCAAGAAAAATATTTCTAACTTTGACAGATCATTTTTTTTGAATGACCATATTTTTTAAACTATAGTTGACATCATCAGGACCTGACGATGTCCATAATGTGATGAAACCTGATCTTTAAATATATTTATCTGTGAATTTACAAATTTTTTTACTAACTGCATAACTAAATTCCATAAAGTTATGTCAATAACTGTTAAATTTGAGAATAATGGAGGGTTGCAGTACTCTAATCTAGGATTGAAAAATAATGAATAAGTTTTCCATCCTTGCATTTTTCCGACATTGTCATACATCTCTTAAAATATATCTTAAAACTTAATTTTATTTTAGTGGCTTTCAAATGAGACTTGACGTGATTTTTTTATAAATATTCTTGTGAGCAAGACTGACAAATACCATTAAGAAGACAAGGACCTGACTATGGTATAATTAAGCCAGAATTTATCGATAAACGTTACACCATACACTGAACCATGAGAGTTAGTCATCAAGAGAACATTAATAGCATTAGTCCTGATTGGAGGAATATGACCTTACTACCATTGGTGTCAGACAGTAACTAACGAAACTTAATAGCCATTGAACCTCTGTAACTTCGCTGGAAACGAGTTAATCCGGGAATGATCATGTCTAATTTCTCCCCTTTTCTTCCTCCAAATGACACCATAATAATAATCTATAAACAATTTCACAAATTAGCAATCTGGCAGGAGTAGTCTGATGATAGTATTATCATAGGCAAGATAGCAATAACTGAGCAACTATTAAAACTGATATAGTTAAGTATATTCGCACTATAAATTAATCATGTTTAACTGGCGGTTTAAAATAATCATACAGAGTTATGTACATAATACAATTAAGTGGCGGACAGTGGTAATATTGCTAGGTAAGAAATCATGACATAGATGAGTTTGCTAATGAAAAATTGCATTCCAATTGTTACACCACTCAACTAATGAAAAGCGTCACCATAACAAGGTTTCAACTGAGAAACATTACTAATTCTTTCTTTTCCTGGGCCAATGCCAAGAACTGCTGTCACAGGAGGGACTAACTTCTTAATAATAATTGGGCCTTCCCAAAGAGGGCTTAATTTTGCCATTTTCTTGTTTGCCTTTGATCTGATAGGATAGTTTTTTGAAAGCACCTTATCCCCAGGATTAAAGGGTACATGAGAATGGAGTTTATCAAATGACTCTTTTGCTTAACTTTTGACTTTTTTAAGTAAGCAACCACTTGTTGCACTTTAAACTTCCTCTCCTCTTCCAAAATCTCATCCCCAAACAATTCCCTAGTGATACACCATTGATTTTCCAGATGATGGAGAAGTTGCCTGCCAAAAAGTATCTTGGCTGGGGAGTGACCAGTATTAGAATGAAGGCAGAATTAAAGACAAAGTTTAAATCTGGTAGGACACTGCCCATGTTGAATGGGCATTGTTACATATAATTGAAAATGCAGGCTTCAATTCTCTATGAAGTCTGTCATACTGGTCAGAACAGGGATAATTGGAAGAAGTGAAAACTTGTTTGATGCCAAGTTGTAAACATCTCCTTAATCAGATGTCACTTAAAGACAGCAGCATTGTCCGAGACCAGATATTCAAGATAACCAAATTTAGAAAAAGACTTCTTGATTGAGAATAGAAACAACAGCACCAGCATTGACTTTTCGGACAGGTTCCAAAATAAAAAATATAGAGAAACCACCAATGATTGATAACACATATTGGTGATTGTTCTCCGTGGATGAGAGAGGACCATGGGCGTAGCTAGGGGGGTCCCTGGGGGGGCCCGGCCCCCCCCAGAAGGCTCGTGGCCCCCCCCAGAAAAATTTGACATATCGAAATTGTGGTGGCCACGCTTCACACAGCGCTGGCAACCGCTCGCCTGCGGCCGAGCCACAGCACGGCGGTGCGGTCCCTTTGGCTCCGTTCACACTACTAGGTTAGAAAGCCAGTAACCCGTACCTATATGCTAGTAACTTGAGTATCAAGTTCGTCCTATGAACGCAGGTTGGAGAAACGCTGGTAAACTGATTTTACCAGCCTTGAGTTGCTAGGTTTGGCGCAGGTTACCTGAATTTGTGGATTTCGAATTTCTGGAAAAATCAGGGAATCCTCGTATCAGTCAGGGAGAAACTGGGATAGGGAATTCTCCTTATTTTTCTACCATTACGTTTATCGGCCAGTCTTTCCCGCCCTTTATTTCACCAAGTAAAACTAATGTCTGTCGCTGACGTGCATGGAATAAGCTCCATAGCCGTAAGCCGTAGTAATTCGTGGAGCATTCAGTAGTGAATCTTAGAGTTATTTAGTTGTGAATCAGACGTACAATCCCTTTTGTATATCCGTGTTGCGATATTTGCCTAGTTGTGTTAAAATTCATGATCACAATGTATTTCGCTCATTACAAGGAATCCAAAGCTATGTTGTTCTGAAAATTTTACCTCTCTTCTTTTTAACTTCCGAGACTTGGGCCGAGAGGTAGCGGGAGCACACTAGCTCGTAGTAAATACATTCTTGCAGTTCTAAAAACACCATTCTTATTAAAATGGTAATACAAATATGATCTCATATGTAACCATAATCTTATGCAAGATCATCTTCGATTCCCATACTCTCCTTCGTGAGACAAGAAGAGCCCTTCTCCCCTCCCCACCTTTCATGCTCATTGCCTCCCTCTCGAAGCAATTTAGTCAAGTCACAAAACACCTCAAATATGATATATGATGCTGCCGTTGCTAATTGCCTCCTGTATTCACTTGCAAACTGAGCACACATCGCGCCTCGACGTCGCGTAATAATTTTTCTTAAGATCAAAACGTTGTAACTCCCTTCACGATTGAGATAAGGAAATGATTTTTCACTAAGTTAGCAGGCGACTACTTTTTACCTTACAAAAATTCAAAATTTTGTCCGTAAGATATTTAAATCAGTATAACAACCTTTTAGCACAATTAACCACAAAAAACATGTGCACTGTTACGAAGAAAATAGTATGAGAAACCTTTATGTACAAGTTTTAATCCAGCATGAGGAACGGTTTGCCGACAATCGAGTGAAGAAAATAAAGTGAAAAGAACCGCGTTTCTAGGGGAAGTTTAAGGAAATATTTTTTATAAACTTTTTTATAAACTGTATCGAAAAACTATTGGCACCACTAAATGAAACGTCTCTTTATGCATTATGGCACATTTTTATACAGTGCATAGTGCAATATTAATTTCAATACTGCATTTGACAACAGCGCACCTCCGCCCTTGTGGAGATTAACATGGGATACGAATCTCCATGAGAGCCCATACTGTCAACTAAATGCGGAAAGCACTATAGTGTTGTGCAGTTGATTAAGTTTCGCGCAATCTTGTGATTTTTCCCTTCTATTTTGATTTTCTTTAGGTGCAAGAAGAAGAAACTTTCAGATATATTCGATCATTTTTCAAGAAAACACTCTCTCCCCCTCCAAGAAATGATCAATGTGAAGATGATGATCCTCCCAGAGACGACCGCACATTCCCCTCCTCTGCACCGTCAACGTTTGAAACTTCAACGAAACCCACAGATGAAAAAATGGAAGTAACCGAGGAAAGAGCATCTGAACCGACAGATCTTGGTACTATGGAAACTGGACCGAGACGACTGAAGATTAATTTCCCGAAAACACTATTTGGAGACAGAAACCGATCATTTGCCGACACTTACTATGAAAAACACCAGTGGTTGGAGTACAGTGTGGAAAAAGATCGAGCATACTGCTTTGTGTGTAGACTTTTCTTTACCGGGGTTGTGCGAGACCAAAACGAAAAGTTTATTAAAACGGGGTTTTGTAAATGGAAGAAATTAAAAGATGCGATCGAAAAACCCGAAAAATCAGGATCTCATTCGGATTGTCATCAAAAGTATCTGGGGTACCAAATGGCTAACGCATCTGGTACTGTTCACGAGAAAGTCGTAATTCAGAGTAAAGAAGAGATTGTCGAGAAAAACATGTTA
Organism: Platycnemis pennipes; assembly: GCA_933228895.1. Classification (NCBI taxonomy): domain Eukaryota; kingdom Metazoa; phylum Arthropoda; class Insecta; order Odonata; family Platycnemididae; genus Platycnemis; species Platycnemis pennipes. Next base: position 112,223,681 of record OW121851.1, on the reverse strand, counting down.
CTTGACAGAAGTAGCTGACATTTCCTGTCTCAGTTGTCAAGGCATGCCACTGAGAGGACATGATGAGAGCTCTGAATCTCAGAATAGGGGAAACTTTGTTGAATTGTGTAAGCTTTTTACGAAGTATGATGACTTTTTTGCAAAACATTTTGAGCAGTGCCTTAACTACTGCAGCCCAACGGTTCAGAACGAAATAATAGAAGTTGTAGCCGGTCTAACTCTTCAATAAATTATAAAGGAAGTGCGTTAGTGAGGGTTTTATTCATTGATGGTTGATGAAGCCAAATGTTACAAAGAAGAACGGTTGTCAGTAGTTTTGAGGTACACACGTAAGAGGATTGGAGCCCATCGAAAGGTTTCTGGGTTTCTTAAATTGTTCCACAGCAAGAGATTCCGAGTCGCTAAGCCAAATGATTCAAGATTTTTTAACTAAATACAGCTTGGACGATATACCAATGATTGGACAATCATACGATGCTGCCAACGTAATGTCAGGAAAGAATGCAGGTATCCGGGTGAAAATGAAAGAGTTACACCCACAGGCAATTTATATCCACTGCTTAGCTCACAAAGTAAATTTGGACGTTGCATATTCCTGCACCGATAACCAGTCAGCTTACATTTTCTTCAATACTCTTGAAGCCCTCCATATGCACTATTCACAACCTGGTAATCATGCCATCTTAGCAGAGATTCAAAAGAAGCTAGGCATTAAGGGTGGGAAAGAAATGGGGAGCTTAAGTAGTACAAGATGGTGCTGCCGTTACACAAATTGTAACGTTGCAATAAATAACTTCAACGCAATCAAAGAAGCCCTTGAGGAGGAAATCAACGCTGCACGAGATGGGAGTATGGTGGAGGCCATCGGTTTGTTGAGATCTATCCCAAAACCTGTTTTCATTGTTAATCTTTTCGTAATCCACTCAGTTTTATCGGTGACCAACGTGCTGAGTAAGTATTTGCAAGGCTCAGATGCGACGCTCGGGAGAGCAAGTTCAATTATTGCCTGCATTTAAACAACTTTTGCAGAGTGTAGAAATGATTTTGATGGTTTATAAGCTGAGCTAGTAGAATTTGCAAACAACAACGACATTTTGCTAGAGTCTGTGTCTGTCTCAAAGAAAAGAAGGCAGCAGCCATCCGCAATAATGAGCGATTACTATGTTGAAACTACCGTAGGGAAAAGCCAGCTGACAGACCTACCGTCTGACCAACCCCAACACTTGAGATTACTGGAAAATCAATGTGTAAAACAGGGTTTTGGATAATGTTATTTCACATTTTCAGCACACGTTTGAGTCCGTTCCCCTGGCAAAGGCAGCGGATGCCTTTACACAGTTGAACTAAACTGAAGCTGAAGATTTCACTAATAATTACAAAGAAATTTTGAATATTGATACCCATTCCTTAAATGCCGAGGCAACACTATTGAGAAATAAATTAAAAAACAAGGAACTAAAGGTCAAACTTAAAAATGTCTGAGCAGAAATAAATGAAGATATCATGCCGAATATTTACAGACTTCTCCAAGTAGCAATCGGCCTGCCCGTCAGCTCGGGTGGATGTGAAAGAAGTTTCGCAGTCATGTGTAGAATCAAGTCGTGGGTTCGGTCTACAACCGGCCAATCAAGATTTTCAAATCCATCCATTCTTCACATAGAAAAAAAAATTGTTAAAGAAAGGGTTCCCAGCACTACCATCATTGAACATTTTTGTCAAAAAAACAGAAAATTTCTTTAAACCAAATTTTTTATTTCTTTTCTTTGTTTTCACTTTAATATTGAAGTTTTGAGTATTTAATTTACTAGCAGATTACCATCCCAAAGTTTACTATGATCCCTCTGAAAATGTGTGAATCCTCGGTGAAAATAAAAGGTATTTTATTTTCCAAATCTGTGTGATCATTTTCTAGTCTACAACAATCCCGTTCAGTAATTTAGAAAATGTCATCAGCAATTAGGCTTAATTTCAGTTCTGAGAAGGTTAACTAAAAAAACATTTCCGGGGGAGAAACACCCCCTTTTGAAGTGGGGGTACCCCCCAGAGGTGGTCCCATGGCCCCCCCCAGCCAAATTCCCTGGCTACGCCCATGGAGAGGACCCATGAAGTTGACACATAAAGTCTTTCCCACACAGACAGAAGATAGCAAGCCTGGTGGAGCAGTATATCTGGGTTTACATATCTGACATAAATGAATTTCTGAACCATTTCTAAAAACTCCCTTTCCATATCCGTCCACCAGAATCCTCTCTTAATCCTCTCAAAAGTCTTTGCCATACCCAAATGTGCAGCAATACTAGAACAGTGATAGTAATAAAATATCAATGGCCTGAGCACAACTGGCAGAAAAACCTTTCCATTTAAAGTTTTAGCATTTCTGAACACAACAATTGGTCCTTGGGAAAATTATTTGGACAAGAAAAAGTTTCCTTCTCCAATTTCTTAAAAATATCCTTTATGATAGGATCTGACCTTTGATGATCTCTAATATGTACAAATGACAATGGAAATTTATGTAAGGCAAAAGAAATTGGATGAAGTGGATCATCACTGGTCTTAGAAATATCCTTATCTTCCTCGACAACTTCAAGCACCATAGGGGTGACCCTAGAAAGGCAATCAGCTACACTATTTGTAACCCCATGTACATGATGGATGGTAGCTTTACAAGAAGAGAGTTTCAGCACCATTCTGCCCAATTCCCCTAATTGTATAGGGTGGGAGAACAAACATTATAATGCCACATGCCATAGGTATACAAATGGAATCCTTTCACTTGCAGATAAACATTGAATTTTTCGACCCCCCAAAATATTGCCATACACTCAAGTTTATACGCACAAAATTTCCTCTTGTGTTGCAATAATGCATTACTAGCGAACACTACTGGAACTAAATCACCATTTGCCTTGTGATTTAACACGGTTGCTAGGGCCAAACAACTGGCATTCACAAACAAATGGAATTCCTCACCAAAGCAAGGGAAAGACAGCACTGGAGGTTAACTCATAACTTGCTTAACTGAAGGAAATCTTCATTCTTTGCTGTTGACCAGCGAAAAGGAACAATCATACGTTTAAGATGATTTAAAGGAAGAAAAATTTCGGAATACTTTGGCATGAACTTTGAATAGAAATCACACATCCCCAGGAATCTGACTACCTCTTTCGAATTCTTCAGAACAGGGAAATGGATCAAGACGAAGGGTTCCATTGGTAATTTAATGGCCCAAGAAAGTGAGTGAAGTCTTTCCCAGCTTAACCTTTTCCTCACAGTCAGTCAGTCCAGCGGAAAGAAACTTTGTAAACACATCTCTCACATGCTTTACGTGATCTCAGTAATTCTACACATATTGTCAATGTAGGAGTAGACAAGAATACTTTAAATCACCCAATAACTCGTTAATTAATCGAGTGAACACCTGCGGGAAATTAGCGAAATCGAACGAAAGACAAGTAGGTATATATTGATATTCGCCAAACGATATCACAAAAGGCGTGTATTTCTTTGAATTTTCAAACAACCGGATTTGAAGGAACTCAGAATTAAGATCGAGAACTGTGAAATACTTGGCCTCAGCCAAATACTGGAAAGCATGTTCAACCGAAGGAATGAGCTATCTTAGTCGGGATGAGCTTGCTTAGTAACCAAGTTCAAATAAATGGATAAATGTCGACAATCGACAACTAACCTGTTATTGCCATTATTCCTCGGAATCAAGAACGCTGGAAAACACCAGTAAGAATTTGATACTTCCACAGTTTCTTTGTCCAAGAGTGACTGGATATGCTTCTTCATTAACTGAGCCTTGGGCGGAGAAAGAGAGAAAGAATGACTCCTAATTGGAGTATCGTTGGTTGATTCAATTTCATAAGTCATCAGCGACGCTACTCCCAGATTTTGGGTCACCAAGGCGGGATACTGTGACAACAAGAATTTTAACTCACTTGATCAGCCATCAGAAAGGTGCTCAGCATCATCACGAACAACAGAACTCCCACGACTCTTGGGACGCCCAGGGCACTGCCGGCTCTGAGTTCAAAATTGGGAATTTCGATGCGCGACTGTTAGTTGCAAACCGGAACAATTTTGAAGGATTCATTTCAAACTACATACTTCGGAAGAACAATAACGTCCGCCTTCCGGCTGAATTCAATGCCAAGAAGGACAGGGAAAGGAACTTTGCTAATTAAAATTTATGCTGCCAAGAAAACTTGTCAATCTGAACCTTTAGGAGCCGGGTTGTCCAATAGCCGACCTTCACTGCCGGATCTAGTTTCGGCTCTTAAATTTTTTTCTTGTTCTTGACATGAAAAAAAACGTCAATATGCCAATAACTACTGAAGATTAAAACTATTAAAGTTCAAATTAAAACTTAATTAGCTAAATTTTCAGTGTAAATATATATCAGATTTCTTAGCCATCATCGAATTACAAAGCGAAAAAAAAAATGTTTTTCGGGAACAAATTTGAAGTAAATAATTTTTTATCCAGAGGGGTGAGTAATAATGGAGATATGATTAAGATGAATATATGTATCTTGCTAAATTATAAAATACATCTTACGCTATATTAATATCTTGGTATGGTATTCCTGGAAACAGTTTAGTTGCATATACGATTATATAGTCCCACCAGTCCTACTTCGCGCACTATGTGCGGGGTGTCCAAATCCCCATGAACTTACAAAAAGTGCCACTCGGTTATTGGAAGGGCTTTGTTGGGAAACCCTAGAGACGAGGTCATTTGAAGGAATTAAGGTTGTCACTGCAGACATATCTTCCCGCATGGGGCAGAGCTGGTGTAGTGGTTAGAGCACGGGCCTATCAACGGGAGGGCCCGGGTTCCAATCACGACAGTGGAAGATATTTTTCAATGGTTATCCAGCCCCTGAATGAGTATTTTGTGGAGAACATTCGAATACAGTGCTCCGTCGGATGGGACGTTAGGGGACTCCTTTTCGCCTTTCCGATAGCAAGCAAGCTAATGCCGCGGGAAGATTTCTCTCCAACCCTTCCATTCATAAAAACACTTTTTATTATTATTCATTTCCATCCTCATACCTTTCCTCTCGGTCTGAAGCAACTATTAGTGCGGAAACAGACTTTAAAACACAAATGAGATTTCTATCCCCACACTCAATCAGCAAGACAGGCGGAAGAGACAAACGAAAAGAGATCAACTGGCGGGGTTGTAGATACAAGACTAAGTTTTTCCCTCGTACAGAACAATACAACACTACAATGCAAATATAGCCTAGTTATTAAAAAAATGTAAAACACGCGACATACTTATTTCCCAGTTTTTTTCTTCCTTTCACCTTCAGCAAATGTCATTTTCACGGCTGATGACCTACCGTCCCCTGCTAAACGCCCTTAGGGCGGCTTGCAGGGGTAAAATAGGGTACGTAGGTGATCGCTCGACTTAGGGCTGGGCGGTTTTCCGGTGCACCGGTTCGGTTTTTTTCAGAACCGGCAGCCCGGTTCAGATGAAGGAAAAAAACAGGTGCACCGGAGGATCGGTTCTGAACCGGTGGACCGGAGAATCGGTTCTGAAGCGGTGCACCGGGGAAGCGGTTCAAAATCGGGGAACATTTTCATCGGTTCTGAACCGGTGCACCGGGGATGAGGTACTGACTCACCAATGTAAAGCATTATCACACACGTAACTCCAGAGGTTGTATCGTTTTTTCATGTTATATTGTTTTTTTCGACGATTGCAACGAATAAGAAAGAGTTAACAATCCCTCGGGTTAGTGCAGCAACAATTTTTATGAAACCAACGCGGTTGATTTTGCGAGACTTCGCGGAGGAAGGATCATTGTTTCAAGTTCCTATCTACCCCTGCCACACGCAAGAAGTGAGAGGATAATGCAACTGCTTACGTAAGGCTCAAAATTCGTGTCCGGAATGCATTCATGGATGGGAATTATCGTACATAAGATGCGCCAAATGCAAACGAAATTAGAACATTTTGACGTTGATAAGTTTTTCTCAATATTGTAAGTTCTTTCCAAAACTTATTTTATGCCAAAGGATGGTTGAGATATTTTAAAGTGAATAATATTTTAAATAATGGTAAATTCAAGGAAAATACGGTTACCTAAGGCAAAATTTAATGTGACATCCTATGTGGCCAGAAATTTTCGAGTGGTGCCAATTTTTAACAATGTTTCAAAAAAAGGCGTCATAGTCAGACCCACGCCCCAAATCGTAGCCAAGATGAAAGATAATGGAAATGTTGACTAAGAAAGGCAGATAACTATGAGCCAAGACGAAAGCAATCTGCCTCTCCCTAATAAAAATAAACTCCTCCGTGGTGGGTAGACGGAGGATAAAGGAAGGGTAGTACCCTCCATGGTGGGTAGTTACCCTCCGTCAACCCACGCTCTACACTCCGTGGAGGGTAAGAGAAGGGTACAGCACCTAGGTTTGGACCAGGGGGGGGGGGGGGGGGGGGGGGGGGGGGGGGGGAAACCGGGGGTCTGGGGAATTCCCCCCAACCGAAGGGGGGTTCGGGGATTTTGGAAATTTGGGATTTTCAATACTCAAAAGCGGTGGTTTTAGGCTAATTCTTTGATGAAAAAAGACACTACTATGCACATGTAGTAGGACGTTTTATTAGTAAAAGGTTTATGGTGGTCATTTTGGGCCTAGATTGAAATACCGGTAATATTAATAATAAAAACTTATGATATTGCTTTATCTAGTTTTTAAAGTATGACTTAATGATAAGGAACACAAATATAGTCAAATCACTTATGATTAGATAAGTTCAATAAGAGTCAGGAAGTTTGAATAGGAAAAAAAACATTCAAAATGTAATTACAATTAATTTTAATTCGACTGCTTGTTGATCTTTGAACTAAATTTACTTAAAAATAAAAGGGGGAATTTATAATGGGTGCTATAAATTCCCCCTTTTATTTTTAAGTATCTCTAGTTCAAAGATCAACAAGCAGTCGAATTAAAATTAATTGTAATTACATTTTGAATGTTTTTTTCCTATTCAAACTTCCTGACTCTTGTTTATCGTAAACATTTAATAATAAAAACTAATGAACTTATCTAATGACATTCTTCGCCGAGTTGTTGTGGAAGCTGCGTTATGAATCATTTTCCCAGTTCTCTACACTCCTCTGTCTATTCTTAGCCCCGCTAATTATGCTGATTACTTCGTCTACTGGTATCTCCCTTTCTTTTGACACGTTTGCGAGTGCCAGTCCATTTAATCGTACATCTCCCATAGTACTTCTCAAATAAGTCTTCAACCCAAAACAAAACATAAAATCCATTTTACATGTTATAAATATGTAATTAGAAAAAGTACAAAAATATTTTTCATGCATTATTAAAAAGTAGTAAAACAAAAAAGATCTTTGAAACAACAAACATAAAAGTGTTTGATAACATGACTGATTTAGAAAGTTTATAATACATACCTATTTATAATTACCTTCTTAGCGTTGAAAATGAACGGTTCGCTGTGGCAGTTGTAACAGGGATCGTGCCCAAAACTTGAAGGAGAATACTGATCATTGGGAAAAAAGAAATGTCTAATTCTTTGATTGTATCAAAGACTGTTTCAGGATTGCATATGCTGCTCCATTTGTTTCTCCACATCTCGATTTCACCCACCATTAAGGTGGTACTTCCAATCTCTTCAGTATAAGTTTGATATTTTTCAGCAGTAGCTAGAATTTCCTTGTCCGTGAATCTTGATGGTTGGAGGGAATGAGGCCTTCTCCACGGAAACCTCTGCTGAATCTTGCATCTATCTCTGAAATAAAATGATGCAAAGGAGGCAGGAAGTCTGATCACCTGAAATATTCTTCAGGATTTTCTGTGGGCGCGTTGCTTCTGTTTCTTTGACGTAGGCATGTTCTCGGTTTTGATATTTCAAAGCCCAGCTCATCTTCTACTTGAAGGGAGTTTTCGTACAGTCTGTTGAACTCAAGTTCGGCTTCGTGCCGAATATTTTTGAAGTTCTCCAAAATGTCAGTTACGTTAACTAAAGCAGACGAGATATCCTGCTTGGGGCTTTGCAACTGTTGACTTAGTCTTAAAGTTAAACCAAGGCAGTAGGCTTCAACTTCAAGGCCAACAACAAATTTGCTTTTTTTGATGGTGCAGGATAACATGTACGCTTTAGACGACACTTCTGGCGTTTTGTTGACAATCAAATCTTCCAGGACTGTGACAACATGAACAATTAACTCTTTAAAGGTGATGAGGCTATCATGTCTCTCGACCCATCGTGTAGAGCAAAGTTCCTTCAGTCTCTGTTTCTTTGATTCGGAGAAAGTCACCTTTTCAAGAACATCGATAAGAGCATGTACTCGAAGAGCGGAGGCCGATAGGAAGACAGAAACAGTTCCATTACCCTCCTTGGACCAGGGGCGGACCCAGACGTTAGGTTTGGGGTGGGAGAAGTCGCCAGTTCTTACTCCCACCCCTCCAATCAAAAGAAAGGCTATCTGGTTCAGTTCTCCAAGGCTTTGGGGGGGACAACCGCCCTTTGGATCCAACACTGCCTCGGAAAACTATTACTTTACTTCTCAGTAATTTTTATCATATTTATGATTCTTATTGCCTCCTAGAATCATTTATCCTGACTCTGTGCCTATTCACTCCTGTTTTACTAAATAAATTCATTTTATCATTCCATATGGGTAAAGTGAAATAATTAAGTAGACACCAAGAATCAGAGGATAGGAAATTATGTAGTAAAAATGAACCCATCATCATTACTCATCAACCTTAATCTCTTCATATTTATGTACTTTTCAATATGCCTGTCAAGGAAAAATTCCTCTTGAGAGGAAATTTCTCCTCAATAGGCAATTTTATCTCATCTAGATTAGATAATGTAGCTACAGACACATTCATTCGATTAACAAGCCACAATAAGAAGTGCCATCTTAAAAGCTAGCATATAATATAAGGGGAAAAAGCAAGATATGAAAATAAAAGCTATTTAATTGCTCATTTGTTCTTTATTATTGGGATTCACTCCATATTTTAATTCCTAAAACAAATAATTTTGGCATATTCATGGGAAATATCACTGCCAAAACATCAGATATCACATGTATGTATGCCAGAAAATGCTATGTACTGATACCAAGGATCTAAAAATAAGACAGTTTCAACAAAAAGGGTATACAACAATTTGGCTCTAAGATATGCTTGGTAGATTCTAAAATTTATTTGACAAAAGCAACATCGTAAATCTCACAGCAATCTTATAAAAAATAATTAAAAATGCCATTAATGAGTATGCACGTTTCTATGGCTTAATTGAACCAATCAGCACGTTCTCTTTCTTCCATTAACTAGATTCAATGGATGCCTTATTTGTTTATGAAACAGTAAAAACTATCCCAATAAAAATTTGGGTAAAAGGAGATGGGGTAATTGAGTATGCTAAGAAATTTCAAAAATTGTTTTAAGAAAAGTGTATAATCTCATATCCTTTTAGGTCTCAAGTTTCTCAACTAAATGAGAAAAATATCATTGGGCAAATGCTTACGTTGAAAAAGGGTAAATTATTTGCTAATCCAGTGGGCGTGTGAGCTCACTTATTTTCGAGAAGATTTTTAAAAATATTACAGATTGGGTGGAGTGATTAAAGGGAGTGCAATGCAATTGAGTGAATGAAACCTTCAGTGTCTCACAAAGAACTCAAGGCATTCAGTGAGATCTACCATGACTTCACAATCTAAATGAATAATTGACATTCTTACTCACTAAATGTCACAGCCTTTTGGAAAAAACACTACAGTCAACTGACCACTGACACTCGTTAATGCAAAATATCAAATACAATATCTTAAAAACTAAAAAGTAAGGTATTTCACCAGATAAGTTGTGAAAAAAAGATCATATCCAGCATATATATTATATACATATGAATCATAATTACACATAGCATTCAGGGAAGAAATTATCATACAGATATGCAGAGAAAGAGAACCGGAATATGAATTCTTAAAAAAAATAATTCCACAATAATGGAAATCAAACTCTCATATTGTAATAACTGCAATCAAGTCAACCCAGAGCAAATTTCAGGCTAAGGATTCATTACCTGAGAAAAAGGCATGCTTGGTGAAATGTTTCAATCTCAGCACATTTTGTTCCTGAATGTACACGGATGGAGAACACAAGCATTCTTTGGCAAATTCAAAATGTCTGGGAAGGAAGAAAAGTGGGGTTCACAAAAGATGTCCACTGATGCATCTACTTCATTTCAACCATGGCTCACGAAATGATATACGTACGGTTCAATGAGAATGATATCTCCACTTGCATTAAAAAAAACACACAAACGTCAGGCACAAAAACACGTTGAGTTACAATGAATCAGTTATCACTTGATTATTCTACAGAGTCCAATCATGCAATGCGATTGGTGACATGGCAGTTTTGTTGTCCCCCTGATACATCTAGAAGTATATTCATAACCATTTCCCGATCATTAGCAAACATCAGGTTCTCTGCAACACCAATCATTTACCTAAAGCCAGCCAGCTTCCTTCACAAATATCAATAATTCATTGCATTCATTCACATGAGGGTACCTTCTAAATACGATCCCAACATTACTTGGCTCAATCAGGAATAGGGATTCTCTACACATCAAAAGGGGTTGAGTTTTGGTCCTTCAGCTATGAAATGCAGCATTGAACCACATTTGCTAATTGTATCAAAACAACAACTCAAGCCATATCACAATAATAGTCGCAATTACATAGCTTCTTAGCAAGGAAGCACATTCCCATTTGTGCCAACACAAATGTAACTGATGAGGCAAAATATCTCCTCGTAATCACCAAGAGTTTATTCTGCTGCAATAACAAAAGTTAGCGACCGCCACTTATTAAAAAGAGATAGGATTTGAGGCTAGCTAAATTTCTTGAGTATAAAAAGCACTGACCTTCAAGTGCAATGCATATCTACGCACCACACAAAGGTCACAACCCAAATTGGTCATGGTAACTGATATTTGCAAGCCAATGAAACTTATTATGATCCCTCACAATGAGGGATCCAAAGCACCCTCTGCGCTGCCGCTATGAATGCACTCATTCAAATGACATGAGGTTGACGGGTGTGGTTTTCTCCAAATTCCCCGTGGTTGCTTGCTGCAGGTGAGTACACCACTGCTTAGCAGCTGATTTGGTTCCAGCACGGAACTTATAAACATTTCCTGAAAAAAGAAAGCATACGACAGTCAAGCATAATGTCATTAAAATATTCTCAGCTCTAACGATTTAGATAAGTGACAGTTCACATTAGCTGAAGAAGTTAATACAAGAGAAACTGCTTATCATGAATTTCCATACATATTACCAAATTTTATCAAAGCATATTTTCTAATCGCGAACAAAAGGACATCCCAATCATATGGGACAGTATCAGTGGCGTAGCCAGGATGATCTCCAGGGGGGGGGGGGGGGGCAAAAATAAGTTAGGGTTCTATAACACAAGTTTGTTTTTGCCCCTTCACGAAAAATGTAAAGTTTTCCTAATTTACAATTTGTATTTATTATATTTCTCCCTCTTGTTGAATGTCAACGGGCACCTTCAGCTAGTTGACCTGCAATTTTTCATTTGACTAATGAGCCAGGGGGCGGCAAGTGCCCCACCCTGCCCTACCATGGCTACACCGATGGACAGTATACAATATCGTGAAGTTTTCAAAATTTTGTAATACATAAAATGTTATTTTAATTTTTTAAACTGATTTCCTACCAATTTTTTTCACCATTTATTACTTTACTCAACTATGCAACAGTTACTTCTTTTGCCTTTCCAACAGAATGCATATTTCAATACGTACTTGCATATTCAGACAATGAATAAAGTACTCTGAATTAAATAGCTTAGGCCCTAGTTGCCAAATCAATATCCATCCATCTGTAAACATAATTATCACAGGTTTGAATCTCGCCTAAGGCAAGGATATTTCAGTGATGTACATTGTTGAAAGTGCTGAAGTTACTATGTAACTCTTTGACACAATAGAAGAAACTCACTAATCTGGCTTTATAGACTATCACTGAACTGTTACGAGGTTCACATTAATTGCCATGAGAAAAAATTCACCTGGACCGGGAATCGAACCAAAGACCTTACCTTTCCTGGCCACTGCGCAGACCACTACTCGACCCAGAATCCTTAATTCCTATGGCAATTTTACCAAGATTCAAGGTACTAGATTTTGAGCCCTCGCAGCCCATCAAGGATGGCAACGCAAGGGAGAATGAGGTTGACAAGAAACTGAACAGGCAGAAAAAAGGAACTCATCAAACTAATATTTCAATAATAGCTCCAATTGCCATAAATACATTCCTATCAAGATGTGTGTATCTCCTATTTCCCACGAAATATTGCCAGAAAAATCAGCTGTGACTGAACTATTTTGAATAAGAGAAAAAAATTAAAATGATAACAGGTTCAAATATATTTTGTCTTACGAATTTTGACATTATGAACAGCTGATTTTCCAGTGCAGTGGATTTTGTAAATAGTTTCTCTTGTCTTTTCAATTCACCCTCTATATGAGAAAAAACTTAAAAATACTTATCAATGTTTACTCAACTTCTGAAAAAAGATTGAAACAAAACAGAACTCTCATTCTTTGGTGCAAGGATTGCAATTACATGCTTCAAGTTAATAAATGGAATGAGAAAACAAGTCCAATCTTAACATTTTCATAGATATGTACCATATCAGGACTAAGGTGATCTTAAAGGCAGCTAAAAAAGAGCGTAAATCACAATGTCAAGAACAGCCTTTATTTTCGATCAAAGGAACAACTATTCAACCTCAATTCACTCTAGAAACATAAGGCAGTGGAAAGATATCCCCTAACTTTAACTTATTCCATTCCAAAATGTAAAGCCACATAAAAATTAGATTGGAGACAGAAACATATACTTGGGAACCAATCGGAAAAGACATGGTCTGCTATTCAAATATTAAGGCTCAATTTTTGACATTCCAAAATTACCTCTGACAGGATCAGTTAATTGAAACAGGTCTGGCTGCAGCGGAATATCACACAGGAATACCAACCATCCAATGACCGATACCATTTTGCAGGGGTCTCTCTTGTAATCTGAGCGGTCACATCTGTAAAATGATAGTATGGATAATATATGAACATGAGGAACAATATCCAGAAATAAACAATTGCTGTTAAAAAATACATGATTATATGAAGGAGCCTTGGGCTATGACTGCCTCTCATGAACAAATCAGTTCCCAAACAGATTATCTGAAAAGAAAGTGGTCATGGTCATGATGGTGTCTTGAATTCACATGTCAGGAATTCTAAAGAAGGAGCATCAGTTGTTTGGCTTTTACTCATGATACTGCTTTAATTCACCATACCTCTTCCCGAATTCCAATGTTTTGGCAATTAGTGCAACAAATACAGTCATAAACACTTAAATAAGCAAACTTCCAGAACCCAGAAATGGATTAATGAACTTTACACTATCATTTGCAGTAAAAATAATTTCAACTAACAAAAACTCCCATATATGAATGACCACCTTTTAAAATTGATTTAGTTTTACAGTACAAAACATTTAACTCTGAATTCATTTTCTAGTGTTATAAATCATTCACAACATTCATGATATGGCATTATCATTCTTGGTAGAATATTTACCACAATGACTGAATTAATTAAAGTACAGTAGTAAAAGAAAGAAGAGAATAAATTTCCTCAATTTCAGTTTATATATGAGGGTGTTAGGCACCACATCCTTATTCCCACAAGAGAAAAAAATTCTAATTAAACTTATACTTAACACTTTAAATACTTATAGTATCGCTGGCTCAGAATTAACAGTTTTGGATGCTACATCATTCCTTTCATCAACAGATAAATCATCAAGAAATGATTTCAACAAGTCACGTTTAACAATAATGCAAACTTATTCAAAACTAATCCATTTCAAGGGTTAATTATTTTATTAAATAAAAATGAACAAACAAGCAAATAAATAATCACTTTAAAATTATTAAGCAAAAATGACTTGGGTAATTTATTCACAGAAATTTTGCAAAATATTAACTTAAAAATTGTTTTCAATTGTTTCATAACAGGTAGGACAAATACAAAAGCACATGATCAAAGACAACAGACAAACACAACATTAAGTGAGCAATAATCTACTTTGAGCCGTCAAAATTTCATTGGATGGCTTAAGAATAAACAATATACTACTTTATTTAATCTATCGTATAAAATTTTGGAATTAACTAAGAGAGTTGAGGATGAGTGCCACAATCCCTAAAATGAGTTTAAGCATGATGGAAATATTCTGACAAAGTATTGAATAATAAACGATTTTGATAGTTTTTCTACTCATTTACTATCAATTTTTCTAATTCCTCACTACACTAATACTTATTTTATGACCAAAGAACTCACAACTATACAGCTATATTCTAGTCATTAATTACACTCATAAAATGACAAATGCATACTACCTATCTCATTTATATACAATCTGAAGTGATTAGATGAAATGAAGACAGATAATAAACACTAGATTATCTCTTTCAACTTAGAGCAAACTCAAAGCAATCATTGAATGAACTGCTTATTTATATTAAGAGTGAAGTGACTTTTTTAATACTGGATTCGACTTTAAAGCTTTCTAAGCAAAAAAAAACAAGAATATGAAAATGGATACATGGCAAATACTGATGCCTCAACATTCAGAACCCAAGCATTCATGTACGAGGGGGGACCCAAAAATAACGGGAATTTCGTAATAACTTTTTTATTAATGAATATTTTCACACCAAATTTTGATCACCTTCAAAGTAATCCCCATTGGCTATAACACATTTATCTAATCGTTTCTTCCATTGTTCAAAACAGCTTTTAAATTCTTTTACTTCAATGTTCTTTAGGCCTTCCAGTGATTTTTGTTTCACCTTTTCTACAGTCCCAAAACGTTTCCCTTTCATGTCCCTTTTGAGTCTAGGAAATAAAAAAAAGTCACATGGGGCAAGGTCCGGTGAATAGGGGGGGTGAACAATTGGCGTCATGCCATTTTTTGTCAAAAACTGCTTCACAGACAGCGCGGTGTGGGCAGGTGCGTTGTCGTGGTGGAAAAACCAATCACCTGTGCGCCAAAGATCCGCCCTTTTCTTCCGGATGTTCTCCCTTAACCTCCTCAAAATCTCTAGGTACAATTTCTGGTTGACTGTCTGGCGCGGAGGAACAAATTCCGCGTGCACGACACCTCTGCAGTCGAAGAAACAAATGAGCATTGTCTTGATGTTCGACTTCACTCGGCGTGCTTTTTTTGGCCGGGGAGAGTCAGCTGTCTTTCATTGGCTTGATTGCTGCTTTGTTTCTGGGTCGTATCCATAGCACCACGACTCATCACCAGTTATGACCTTATCAAAAATATCTGGGTCCTCTTTCAACTGCTCTTGCAGCTCCAGAGAGGCCTGAAGTCGACGCTCCCTTTGGTCGGCAGTGAGAAGGCGAGGGACAAGTTTGGCTGCAACCCTTCTCATTTGTAAATCTTCCGATAAAATCCTCTGAATTGAACTCCATGACACTCCAGACATCTAACAAAGTTCATCGATGGTTCGGCGACGGTCTTCACGAACAAGGGTGTTGATTTTCGCAACATTGTCATCCGTTCTTGAAGTTGACGGGCGCCCAGAACGAGGTTGGTCTTCAATCGACATCTCTCCATTCTTGAAATGCGAAAACCAGTCGTAGACACGTGTTTTACTTAGAGCACTATCCCCATAAGCTGTTTTAAGCATCACAAGAGTTTCGGAGGGAGTTTTCCCCAACAGAAAACAAAACTTCACAGCCGCGCGTTGCTCCCGGCAGTCAGCCATTACACGTTTTCGCTAAAACCGAAAAAGTTGGTTTACTGAAAAAAATCCCACAGACGAACGGATGCACTCAGAGCGACCAGGCTTCGCACACTGACTCAGGAAAAGTCATTGCTTAGAACCCTTTACTGGAGAAGCCGATCCATCAATCCGCCGCCCCCCCCACCGTGCTATTCCCGTTACTTTTGGGTCCCCCCTCGTACGCTATACTAATTTAAAGCTAAGCTGGTTTTTGAATGTCTATTCCTATCTAAAAGGGCTGTAATTGAAATGTCACATACCAAAAGATCATGAACTGCACATCAGCCATGATAAGCTCTAATTTTTCTCTCTCTCTAAGAAAATCTCAAGCAGAAAGCAGAGGCATTGACAGAAGTTATTTCAGGACAGGAATTGGTCATTTTGTGACTAATAATACGCAATAAATATATTTCACAATAACTAAAAATAAATACTACCAAGCACACCGACAATGAACCACTGTGGGCCAAAACTAAGCTGCATACCTTTGCAATACATAAAATATACCACTCTTCAAAATAACAGTGAAAGGACTGTTTATAAATTACTTTAGGCAAATCATAACTGTAGGTGACTCAAAGAACCTGTACCAACAATAGGATCCCAACTGCATTTTAATTGCATGAATGACTCTCCTGAGATTGCGAGAAGATAGGTTCTGCCTAAAATTTGATGAGCCTGAGTACAGGCATGTAAGGCAACAGGGCATCAAAAGCAACTCCAAAATTTTCCCATTAAAATGTATGTTTTATGCCAGGGGTGCCCAAGGTTTTTAAATCAGTGGACCATTTTTTGGCAAAGGAATTGTCTCAGGTCACACTTTTCAAACAACAAATTTAATTTTTGACATAGACACTAGGTTTGATGAAAAATCAAATTAAACTAATTTTTATAAAAGAAAGGCAACAAAATACACCATAGCAAAAAGTAAGGGCATCATTAATCAATCATGCATATCTTTTAACATTGAAATCCACATAAATAAGGTATTTGTGCTAATTTTTCTCTCTGGACCGCACATATCACTGTTCTGAACCACACCCTATTTCAGGCTATACTTGGTGTACATGAACACCCACATCAAAGTCACACCACTGAATTATGACACATGTCGCTTTAATTTGGGAAATAATGCAAACAAACAGCATGTATAGCAGCTGCTATGTTTTCATCCAAATGGTATGGTAAAACAATAGGATTTAGAAACATCAATTTCAACAAACTTTAACATTCTTAACCTAAATTTTGTTTCCTTTGTAAGTGGTTCTTACTGAGGGTGCTTTAGTGTGTTTAGTGAGGGCGAAGTGTTTAGTTACAATACCTTTCTTTTTTATTTCGGCAATGTCCCATGCACAGAAGGGTTTAAGGATCATATTTCATACTTGGATTATAAGATGACCTCTCAGTTTTATTGGGATTTGCAAGTTTAAAAAGTCATCTTATATTTTGTGTTGTACTGTTTTTTCTGCATGTTTCTATCTTGCTTTTAACCACAAAGTTAATATGCTCTCATCACTTTTGTTAAAACAAATAAGGACAATACAGAGGCATAAACAAAATCAACGTTTCTCTCTAGCAGGGATCTCAAATTATCAAAACCCGATCCTCATCAATATTTACCCTTTGAAGGATTTCGGTGGGTAGTAAACAAGAGAAGTGCCCCATAGCTGTATCCAATAACGCTGCCATGATGCTACAGCTGGCTTCTTTCCATCTTTCACAATGGTTTTCCTTCTGACACAGCCCTGCATTCGACAATTCTGTATCCCCACATCGATGGGAAAGTCATCAGAGTCGCCTGATAAAGAAGACCTGGAAGAAGAGAAGACGGGAAATGACAGTCGCATTTCGTAAGCACCCGAAGGAAAGGTATTTAGTATGCTGCGCTTGGCATGGTTTGCCCTAAGCAATCAATGCGAAGTTGGGCGCAGCCCCTAAGGAAGCACAGGCTGGCACACAAAACAAGGACGGTGGGGGGTGTGGGTGAGACACCATGAGCACCAGAGAAGCACAAGGACACCAAACACAAGACTTGGGATGGGGGAGACGGGAGGGAGAAGTAGGGGGCCATCCAACACTACAGAGTACATACACTACGCTCCCACGTGATTACGAGCGGCTCTTACCGAGGGCGGTGCCAACGTACAGGTACGCACGACGACAGGAGAGGGTGGCGGTACACGGCATCCGAAAGACCCCCCAGGGATCTTTGCCTTGTGCGGGCATCAACGATGCCACCGTCCGAGCTGTAGCCTCCCCTGGAGAGGTGAGAGTGGCAGAGCAGGCAGGCGGAGATGGGGAGAAGAGGGAGGACATGAAAACAAGTGAGGGGGTTTAAAAAAACTAGCGGAGGATGGGTCGGGGATGGAGACGATCTAAGTGACATTTTGGAGCACTCAAATTACGTGGTCTAGCAAATGCTAAGCAAATAGAAGTCTTGCTGTAAACAAATGACTACCTTTCACAGAGGAATGAGAGAGCTAGATTTCACAAAAGGCTCAAACATCAAGTCAAGAGACATAGGGTTGTCTTAAAAGTTAGGGTCCATGGGGAATGAGCTAGACTTCACATAATGCGAAGATGTAGATTCCACTAATGTTTACGCAGGTTCAAAAAAAAGCTATTTGACCACAAAACTTAAAATAACACCTGATCAATAACCCTGATACTGATGTCCATCTTTTTCCAATGCTTATGACAAAATGTGGTAAACATAAAACAGGGTAGCAATCATTCAGAAATTTCCAAGTTTCTTTCTAAAAACTAAGTGATCAAATCACACACATTAAGGAAAGCAAACTAAGGACACACACTCCACAGATAGCATTTTCTCTTTCATCCCTTCATCAAATTTGAAACATGTATTTCTATTTAAAATATTTATCTAAATGCCAAATATTCACTCTTCATGGTAGCAACATTAACCCACACACATGAGAGAGAAAGTGGACAAAAAGAAAAAAATGAAACAATTGACGTTTAAACTTTTACACCCTGAACAATTCCTATTCCCTTCCCCAAAGTCTTGCCAAAATGGAACATCAAGTTCCGAGAAACCAAATACATTCATGGTCAATCTTGCTTTTACCTCGTCTTCAACTTTCTTACAATGTACCACATGTCACTTAAAAAGGCATCAATTAATATGGCACTATAAAATCTGGTGCATAAATCCTCATCTTGTTAAAACCAACAACAATTATAAAAAGCAATTTCACCTATAATTGTGATACAACTAAATGAAACTAAAAACTACATACCAAAATCATCAATATTAAATTTTCACAGTGAAAAATTATTTTTAGCAATACAGGCCAATACTGTGTAATTCCTTTGCAATGAGGGTCAGGAAACTACAATTCTACAGGTAATTATTTTATTATTAATTTCATTTGACTGGCGATGAAGTACAGTATCAAAATCATGGTTGTGCGAATCTAATTATAAAAAGAATATTTCCTGTTGAATAGCAATGTTTCCTTTACCCTCATACTTAATTTAGTATTTCTTTTAGGTATATTTCCATGAACTCGAGTTAAAAGGTTCTCTTAAGGCATAATTTCCAGGATAAGGTTCTCCCTGAATAATTATAAGCTAAAACAGCACTTAAATATGATCTCTGCCAAAGAAGATTCACTTGTAATGTCACTCACGGTTGCCAACTAGCTGCTAAACAGCCTTAACTGAGTTACCTGCTGATGAGTGCAACAACAAGTTTCCTTGAAAAATATCATTCACCTCAAACAGGAAGGGAACCAGAATCCCTTGATTTCCAGTAGTGCTTCAACCAGGTTAAGCTACCAAGGCACCCTACTGACTTCTTATGACTACTCTGTGACAATTCACATACATACAGAAGTTTATCACAACATCTAGTTTCTTGAAAAGCCCCTAGAATCCATAGGGAAGAAGTTACTGAAGATAACTGGTTAACATATTCAGTGCAGACAATGTCAATTGATGTGTTCTGCACCAAGCACTACGAACCTCATCAATTGATGTGGTTGTTATTTCAGTTGAGTGCTGAAAAAATATTCATCCGATTTTAGGGATTTCTTAAACATTAAATGAGTTAAAAGCACTGTGCTGGAAACCAAGAAATCTGGATCTTATTAGAGGTCAAGCCAGATCATGGTTTTTCTGTGGATATCTTGCTATTATATCTTTAAAATTTTGTTTTCTGGATAGCTTCAGACAAACCAAACTTCTCATTTTTGAACAGCATGACATGCATACACCAATGTATACACAACAACTGTCACAGGCTAATCATGTTAAATCACCTACATTGTTGTTGTGTAAGGAGATATATCAATTGATTAGATAGGCATCACCTTAATAATGATATCTGCCAATAAAACTTTGGAGATGTATAAGGAGTAAAATGTCAAAACATGAAAATAAAGCATAAAACATGAAAAACCAAGTCCTCAACACAAGTTAGGAGGCCTGCTGCAGGGAAGCAGTAATGAAATTCAAAGCCCTTGTGCCTATGACATCACTTGAGTCAAATTAATGCAAGTTTGTAAAAAAATAGTTCATTGCAGAAATATGGATTCACTTCTAAGCATTTTAAGCTCACCAACTGGGAGCCTTAACCTCATTGGCATATACACAATTTGACCCAGAATTCTTTATGATGGCGTCCAAAAGCCCAAAATTTTTCCCTACACCAGACAGTTGTTTCTTACTCCTGTCTGAAACTCCAGACAAAGGAATTGCTAGCTAGTTGAGAAGTCTGGAAGCTTTCAACCAATGATTCAGAGTTGTTGCTGAATAAGAAAATATTCTGTGAGTTCTTTGCAGTTTTCTGTTAAAAGTTGAATTTTATTAGTTACCTTAACCTTTTTCCTAATACATAGCTATTTAGCTTATTTTCACTATTTTTTATGGAATATTAGGCAAGCAAAAAAAAGCAAGATGAGTTTATGATCCCTTTGGTTTCTCTTCACACATAATCAAAATGTTTCATTTATAATTGGCCCAAGATGCACCCATTCTTGGTGAATAAACCCACTGATATTATGAAAATTAATGAAAATGAAAAGTCACATTAGACTTTTTCCACACATAGAATACAAATCTTACATGTCAAAACTATGGTATTTCCTTTGATCTTTTACACCAAATTGTAAAAAAACCATCTATTACATTATTTCTGGTCAACACAAGATCGCATCAGGTTAATACTGTTTAAAGATGTTAAGGGAGAGGGCTTGGACCAAAACTGAAGCCCACACTGGCACATAACCCCAACTTACCCATGCCTTGAGAGCAGCTTCAGTTCCTCTTCATCCTCATCCGTTTGGGCTGAGCCTTCGACGCCATCCGTGGCAGCCACCACAGCACCACCCTTGTCGTTGGTGTCCTTGGTGTGCTCGTGGTGCACGCGTTGGTGGTGATGGTGGTGAGGGGGAGGGAGCCTGGGCTCTTCCAGGACAGAGTCATCCAGCAGGTGGCGTAGCTTCTCATCTGAGCCCACATCACTGCCATGAGCCAGAGGCCCGGGGCAGACCCTTGGGCCCGAGGAGGGCAAGCCGTCGCCAGCACCAGGTGGACCGAGATGGGACTGACGGAAGATGCTGAGATGGAAACATGACTTCAGAGTTAGTATAAATTTCTTTGGGGTGAACAAATGACAGCCGAGGTCATTCACACCCTTGGGGGTACTTGTATATTAAGGGTGTTGGAGAGATTTACAGTCGGAACGGAGGAAAGGTTTAGAGAAATCCAGAGTCAGCAACAGAGTGCTCTTGACAAAAAGTGAGGGGATTTTATTGGTGTGGTGGGAGTCTAGGCCTATTATCATGAGCTCCCAGATTTCATATGCAGGTGGCCACTAGACTTCCCATTGTAATCTGGGGTGGAATCATGGATGTATCTTTCACGTTATCACAAACTTTATCTTTAACGCTTACCTCTAGAGTAGCGCAGGGTTAACAATAACCATCTATAAAATTTACTCCAATGATTGAGATAAGCGATTTTAAGTGCTGTGCGAAAAATGAAGAATGGAGATTACGTTCTCTCTGGCATAAGTTAAATCAAAAAATAGCAATAACACTAGCCACGCCTTATGAAGATCCATGATCCCGGCCCTGGTCCCTATTTGAAGGCTGCGTGGAGTGCACTGCAAGTACTCTGTTCGTCAGATGGCACTTTAGACCATGAACCCCTTGACATCTTGTGTTGACGGTATTCTCCTATTTCCTTGCAATCCTATCTCCTAAACCAAACACAAACCTACTTACACCCTTAAAAAGCGAATAAATTTTAGCTAGAAAGAAAATACTCTGGAAAATTTACTTTTACAGATATAAATTTCAAATTTTCTAAAATTTATAAACAATATACTTAGTATTTATCAACAAAAAAATTGCTTTCTCCCAAATTTAATACAAAAATGTATGCCACTTAGTGATAAACTAATTTTTTGTCTACTTGAGAGCTGATATATCAGCCAACTGTACTAAAGAGGGCTAATAGAGCAAATTACCTCAGCTGTATAGTCATCTCTTCAGGTAACTACCATACAAAAATACTAAGGGATCCACGGTATAGCATCCTATCCAGCATATGAAAAACTAAAAACTTGTAACGTCCTCCACACAGCATTAGTGCAGTGATGGGTATATCATTGAAAAATGTCAAACGCCACTGGCATTGGAACCCCAGCCACTAGGAATTGAGTCCAATACTGATTCCACCACACCAATCCAATCCCCCCAAAGCATCAGAGAGAGCATATCCCCTTATGAGCCTTACTCATATCCACCACGATAAAAAGCTCATGCACTGCAAAAGCCATGAGCACATTCTAGCCACCATGGGGACACAAATAAGACAACCAACAGCAAGAATACAAACACAGAATCAAGTAACAGAAAAAAACAATATAGATTCATTTGTCTAAACTTCATAAACAAAATAAGAAAGGATAATAAAGCATGGGAATGCAACTCAAATCGAGAAAACATACACACAAAAGTTAACTAACCTACATAATTATATGGCAAAAATAACATTGGGACAACGGAAAAAATGAATGTGAATATTGGGAAGAAAATTCCAGCAGTAAAGCTAACTTCTCCAAAGTTAATGGCTTATAACTTCCACCTGACAAATAGCAGAACTGATCACATTATACCACTAAATTATGTTGACACTATGGGAAAAAAACATAATCCTCCATAAAAGGAAATTAAAAAAAAAACACTTTACAAGCATAAAAGCAATGAAAATGTGTTCACGACAATTCCACATAAGGTAGCAAAATGAGGGCTCTGGTTCAAACATCTGGTTAAGGATCGCCTTTAACCTATGCCACAAGTTATGCATCCACACATATGATGAGCACAAACACTTTTTTTTAAAGGGAAAAATATAGAATACATATAAAACAAAAACAGAGAAAACATTAAATAATGGACACAATGATTATGTGAATCAGTATAGTCTCCAAATTGAAGGCGAAGTTATGGCTTTGAAGAAAGAGTCCAAGTAAAAATAAGTGCAATGTACATACTTTTGGGTACAATATCAATGATGGGATTTATTATTAATCCGAACCTATGCTTCAGACTAAACAAATATGGCAAAACATAACTACGTTGATTTCCCATGAGTAAGGATGAAAAAGGGAATCACATGCATAAAAAATTAGCCATTGTTGATGGAAATCAAATTCCTGATTACTACTGATATTATTACTGAAAAAAATCAGATGGAATGTAGTTATGAAGAAATTAGGCTAATAAAATAGAAAAGACATTACCTACATTATAATTAGAAAGTTAAACAAAATCATGATACATCAATCAAAGGCAAATGAGGTTGAAAGCACATAAATCAGGAAAAAATTGGGTATTCTTTATGAAGTATTACCATCAAAGTATCTAAACTTAATACAAGGGAAATTCGAATGAGATTATGATGAATATTCTAAGCAGCAATGGTCACTAGATACTATAGAACTTAAATGGGATTTATCTGCATCATACACAACAGATTTGTTAGTTGCAATGAAACCTTATAGTTACAATTATTCTGAATCATTTTCAAATATTTCACTATCTAATAGAATACATTAAATGGGCTTGTACAACTCTAAAGCATATACTATTGAAAGAAGAGGTTTCTTAGCTTAGAAAACTATTTTTATACATACTATAGTCAATTTTATTAACTAGGTGGTATTACATCATGCAAAAATGATTAGTTTTTAACAAATATTGTCCCCTACGCTACAAGTATTACATATCAAGTTATTAGCCTAATAAGCTTCAATCACAAGTTTTTTTTTTACAAATGAAGCAATAGAAAAATGGCATGATTAACAAAGCCATTTACTTATAAGTAGCCATGCAATACCATGAGCAACAAGCTATAGTGTGGAATTATCATTCAGCAAAGTGATAGATGTCAGCTACAATGAATGTCAGGAAGTGTAACTTGAATGTACCGAATCAGAAAAGGAAGAGGAGTAAGAAGAGAGGCTACAGACAGATGTGTGAAACAAATTAAAAAGATGAAATGAGTGAAGATTCATGATCATCAGTCTCATGTCAAGTGAATTATGATCAGTATTTTAAATTGACTTCTTTAGTGAAAAAAATATACTAACATGTTGCATGGATGAATTAATGAATTTATTTGAGACATAACACACACAAAAATACGATAAAGGTGTTGTTTTTGTGGAGAGGTTCAAGCTTATAGAGTGAATGATATAGTGCAATTAGTAAACCACAAATAACAGCAATATGGTGTGATTTCCATTCCAAAAAGATGTATTTCACAACCTATTATCACTTCACAATGAGTTAATGCTTTCAAATGCACTTTGACTGCTTCTCATTATCCAAATGTTTTAATAAACAAATTTACAAATATATTTCAATTCTATCGCTGGTTTACGATGAGTTCAACAATAAGTTAATGCTTTCAAATGCACTTTGACTGCTTCACATTATCCAAATGTTTTGATAAACAAATTTACAAATATATTTCAATCCTATCACTGGTTTACGATGTAAGTTCAAAGGTCCATCTGATTTATGGTGCAAAGTTTTCACTCAAAACATAATTATGTAATGATCATGCAGCAGCCTGTGACATTTGACAAAATATTCAGTAGTTGGTGCTGTTGGGTGACATTTAATGATTATGTTTGCTAAATTGTAGTGCCTATTACATGTCAGAAAATTTAGTGCCGTAAGTGTTATGCCTTGTTCGCTCATAACTTACTACTAGTGTTTTGCTCACTAGTCTGATTAACATCTATGAAAGAAATTTAAACACAGAACACAAAAATAGCCATCACTGTCCACTGCGAAACAGCTACCTGAAAGATGCAGATTTCAATTTACAACATCATGCTCTTGATTTCAATAATTATACCGCATTCCTAAGAATGAGATAAGATGGTCATGTAAAAACTAATTTGATGCTCCTAATCTCATGCTTGTAGAAATGGCCAAAAATTTCCTCCTCAAATAAATGATAAAGAAAAGCAAAACACGATCTCAAACAAGGCCTTTGGACTCTTCCACAACGTTTGCTTCATCAATAAAGGAGTGCAGTGATGAAAGGTATGTCACTACAAACGTGCTGAGAGCGCACAGATGCTCTGGATTCTTTTTGGCCAAGCATAGAGAGTCACAAAGCCTCAACTCACCCACTTCGAACCATGTTAGGATGGTAACAGTGTTGATGATGGCCTTGCTTATGGAAGTTGCGGGGGAGGCTTGTGCTACGAAATCTGGAGAGCAAACAAAAAAGATGTCTGGAACATTCCATTTGGCCACTACCCTCCCAAAGACAGGAGTTATGACAGAAGACAGGTTTTCACAAGGAATTACATTGTTATCTCTAGGGATGGCATATTATCTCATGGCAATAGCCAAATACTCTCTCTAATGATGAAGGTAATGATGAAAAAGGATGTACATGCTCAATAATGAAGAGGTAATTTGACAAAATATTCCTCTGGTTCCATTGTAGTGTACAAGGTTAACAGCAAATATGAATGCCGTAGACATTTAACACATAGCAATCAAGTAAAAAGTCATGTGATGCACTTGGTCAAGTTATTCTTGAGATAATTTAACTTTTTAATTTTCCTCCCATGAAACTAATCATCTATTGAATCAAAACTATTCCAGAAGCTTGAAGAACATCATTCAGATAAATAACATAGGTACCTGTAAAGTCATTATGAGCACATTCTGCGAATGAATATAAAATATAGGCGTGCATTCCCAAAATTTCCTATAATATTTTTAAAGCCTGCTAACTCATTTCACATGTCAAAGGCAATCCTGGAGTTATTCTTGTTCTCATAGCAAAATCCTTTGAGAGGAATGTAAAAATTCACTCAAGTAAATAAAATGTAATTCAATGCCTGTCCTCCCTTAATTTGGGAAAAAAACCATTCAACACACTCTATCACAATTTTTCTTGGTTGTATTTTGCTGAATTAATGAAATGTGCAAATATGCTTCAAACCTAGTACATCCTTGTAAACAGAATTCTTACAATTTTTTTAAACCTCATCATGTTATGTGACTATTGATGACATTGAGACTTGTGGGATTATAGGATTTTAAGCACAACTTCATTTGGTAGCTATCATGAGTAGTTTACATGCGTTTTACAAGAGAGGTTTTCAACAATTTATATAAACTCCAAAATTTATATGGGCAATCTCTCTTCTAAACAATCAACCTCCTTACAAGAAATACACCTGTAATATGGGTGATTAAACTTTTTAAACGGGCTGAATATGACAGAGAAGGGTAAATTTCATATGAACATGACTCAGTTTTTCCACTTCTACAACAAGATGACTATGTACTAGGTAAAAAAATCCTTCATATTGGATCTGAGGCTTCTAAGGGGTTTATCATTGATGGTAAGAGCTTTTTGGCATTCCACCCCATTGGTCTGTCACTGGGTGCCAACAGTTTCTCCAGCTATCCTGACCTGGTGTGGAATCACGGATGCATCTTTTGCATTATCGCAATCTTTATCGTTAACGCTTACCCCTAGAGTAGCGCAGGGTTAACAATAACCATCTATAAAATTCACTCCACTCATTGTGATAAGCGATTTGAAGTGCTGTGCAAAAATGAAGAACGGAGATCACGTTCTCTCTGACATAAGTTAAATCAAAGAATGACGAAAACGCTAGTGCACACCTTATGAAGATCCATGATCCCTGATGATGCCAGCAAGATGACTGGAGAATCTTTTGCTACCCAAAGAGAAACCAACAGGGATGAGTGCTCTGAAGCCCTTATCACCAAAATTCTTCGTAATTTGCAAAATAAAATTAGTATAAAAGCTGCCACAACAATCTTCTGTTTAGAAAATATAATGTAAAATTCATCCATCTCAAAAATTCATCTCCCATCACAAGTAATCTTAATATATTTCAATTATGTTTCCAAATTTTAAATCAATCAACCATGTGCACCATGACTTATGCTTTCAGATAACCTTATCCTCGAAATAATCTTCATTTACATAAATTTTGTAAACATTTAGTACAACAATGCCATCCCTGTATTGTGTTACATTTAAACATCTATATCAACGACATAAAAAGGTGACAAAGTGTCAAACAATCATTAACAGGTTAGCATAAAAATTAAAAAGGGCATTTATCTAAAAGGATTATCCTTAACTGCAGCTCGGTAATGAGTTTATTACATGAGTAGTTACATGATGTGAACTGTCTGGCCCCTCTTCTATGCTCAGCTAAGTTAAATTCTCATCCACTACTATGGTGATAGATAGTTAAAATAAAAATGTCAAGGATGATAATGTGCATTATGGTTAATGGGAGGCAGGGGGGTTTTATATGACCCAGTAAAAACAAGAGGGGTTATTCAATGCAATGATGATATTTGCAGAGAATCAAACCAAGGTCAAAAATAGTCCCATTTCACAACAAAATGGGAAAGCTCATATCACTACTAGGATCAGTCACTCATTTAATGGCAAAAAGGGAATCTCAATGGAATATTGATGAAATTTAATGACAATGCATAAATGAACTGCACTCATTAGCAAGAATAGCAACAGGCAGTTATCAATCCTTAAGAATTAGCTCATTTGTTAGAAGTTACACCACAATATGTTAGGTAACCAGTAAATTAATTACTGATACTACAATTACTTTATTAACAATTAAGCAATACCTACACCACCACCTCCTACAATAGGAATATAAGATATTATGTCATTGAAAACTGGATAAACTACATATGTACCTCCACCTTTAGCTAATAACCAATGTCTCCTGAACTAAGAACATTGGATTTCCTCCAATATTTTTAAATTTTACTGCCATAGTTTCAATTAAAAGTCAAAAGATGTAGTATATGGTCATCAGGTAATTCTCAGAAAATATCAGAGGAAATTGCAGTGTTCATACTTAGAGAAACATTCTGAGTGCCAGAAGATTACCAAATCAGTTGGCTACCCATGACAGCCAACGAATAATTACATGACCTCATTGACACAAATTACTAGACCTAGGCTACATCAAAAATTTCAAGTTAATATGAAATAACTCATATTCAGAAGCAAAAATAAGGTGTACATATCCAGTGATCATATTTAAAGGATTCAAGGAGCATCAATTTGTTATCTGTGATACACACCATCATACCATTAAGTTATGGACAGCAGTGATACACACCCTCAAGTTCACTAAGCACTTCAATAGAATAATATACTTCTTGGCTTACTGAAAATGGCTTTATAACCTTTGAGATGATATTCGGAAATATGTATCTTGATACAATGATGGAACAAAGAAGTTTTTAAAAATAATAAGCTATCAATTAATTTCTATGACTCTGAGATATCATGTTAAAGAACCCAAAATTAAATCTATAGCAAATCTGTCTCAACTGTGATAACTTGCAAATAAATGTCAATGAAGAACATACTATACACAGAAGTCATCGATGCACTATAAGCTTAGTTATGACTTATGAAGATAAGTCTAATGACCCTGGGAATAACAACTCTCAAAAACACTTCTTCAGGAATTCCCTACCCCATTTGGGACACTGATATAGAGGCTGTTCAACATTTGGTTTTGATTATCGTCATTCAATTTCAAATTAATGTTGAAAAGTAGTCGATAGATCAACTTTCCAGAATAAATTGGCAATATCGTGAGTAGTATTTTTTGCATATCATGTGATATTACAAATTACTTGTGATTTTACTTTCATCTCGCATCACTCACCCAGTGATTCAACCCGAAGGTTGGTCTTTGATAGGTGAGAGTAGAGCTCACCCCGTACTAAGCCAATGGCATGTGAAATTCACACATTCAGGGTAGGGGGGCCAGTTCCTTTCCCTGGGCCACCTGTGATTTCCTTTGAAGTTCTGACACTCAGAAAATCGTATCGCGAGGATTTTAGATGGGCGTGTCCAGAAAGGCTCTAGCCCGGGATTTGAACCCGAGACCCTCTGGTCAGTAGCTCGGTGCTCTATCCACTAGGCCACCAGGACCCCCTTCATTTCGCATATTGCAGCCAATATATTGCAGTATCACACAACTCTACATTAGTGAATAATATCTACCATTCAGATAGAGAGATATACATAAGGGGGAGAGAAAAGATAACAGGGCCCTTGGGTGGGGTCCTGCTGAGACTCACTTGGTCCCGAGGCTTCTGCTCTTGCGGTGGCCAGGGATGAACTTGGACGAGACCCCAAGGGAGGCCACAGCGGTGGCAGTGGCTGAGTGCAAGCGCAGTGTGCCGGCTCCTTTGGCGGGTGACAGGTTGAGGGGGCCACCGACTGAGGCCAGGCCCCCAGAGCCCCCACCGGGTCCACTGCCGCAGGCCACATCTCCACCCACAGACTCCTTTGAGCTGGATGAACTGGGTGGAGGAGATGGTGGCTCTAGTTTCAGCGACAGTCTGAAATAGATAGATGATAAAATGAATGATGTAAATCCGAACTTCCCAAACTGTGCTCCATGAAGCCCTTGGGGATCTGCGAGTGATTCTCAGAAGCTCAAGTTCTTTTTTACAATGGGGAACATGCACTATTTTTTATAACTCTTTGAATGTGTAGTTTATTAGCTAAAATGTGCTTGGCGAAAATTTTGCTGAAGAATTAAATTGCATTACAAAGATATGTATTACTCTTTGAAAATTGTACTTTTTCGGCAGCTTAAAAACACGACGTCATCGCATGACCTCACGGCACGGTATCACTATGGGCGTTGTTTATCTGTTTATGCATGGAGGTAAGTTGTTAAATGAATACTTGGTGATAATTTATGCATTTATCTCATTTCTTTAATGCAATAAACAATTGTATTTTGATTTTTTATTTAAGTAGTATGTATGGTAATGAGCAAATCGTCCATTAATTATATAATGCATGTTTAGTGCCCAAGAATTTCTACTACGTCTATTCTAAGTAATCGCTGGTTTTTTTTTAAGAAGAACGCCACCATAAGGGAGTCAACCAAAGGAAATTGTTGGAATGTGTTTTTTTAAGTAGTTTTTCAGTCATCGTTTCTTTCGAGAAACAGCTAAAAACCTCAAAACAATATATTCACTTTGTTTTCTTTTAAATATAAATGTCTATCTCCGTAGCAAAATGGAACCTATACCGTGCAGTGACGTGAGAAGGCGTTTCAGGTCACGTGACTTTCGTCGATTTCCGGGAACATTTTAATATCATTTAATAATATTTATGGTGGGTGTAGAAAAATTTGGCTAATATATTTAAATTGGTGAGAAAATTTTGCATCAAGTGCATCATTAATCTTTGAGAAACAAATTTCATGCATATTCCCCATTGCTTCCTTCATTAATAAAGACCTTATTATTCATACTTCCACACACATATCGTGTGTATTATGCCTCATAGAATATAATCAGGTGAACTAAACTGGAGCTAAAGCTAAATCTCCTGGAGCTCCACAAGAAACTTTAGCTTCGAAAAATGGCTCAGTGGATGGAAAAAGTCTGGTAACCACTGATGTAAATCAAGTTTTTAATGGTACAAGGCTTCTATTGATGAAAATGAAGCATGACTGGATGGAAGCAAGGAATAAATATAACTCTTCCTCCTACTTTGCAATACTTCAGTGCATAAATGAATTTTATGAGCAAACCAGCACAAAAAAATAAAGAAAAACTCCACAACCCAAGTTTCAATCAAGAATTCATTGTCATCAGATCCAGTATCTCATTACTGGCATAGCTGACAACTCCTTGAAAATATCTAATCAAATATAAATAAAAATATCTAATATGCAACCCATATTTCACTGATTTATCAGATATTTTCAAGGAATGTACATAGATACCAATAATAAGATTTGAGGCCTAAAAATAATATGATTACCCACCGAAACTTGTGCAATATGTTTTTTGTTTTTATTTATGGCCTTGTGAAACGTCTCAGATAGTGATTTTGGGGAAGCCACATTTTCCATGAAGTAATTTATGGAGCACTGCATTTAAGGTCAAAACCATGAAAATACAGAAAATTAGCACTCTTGACAAACATTTTTATTTCATCTACTGAAAAGAGTTTGCTTCTTCCACAGTTTAAAAACAGTCCACAAGAAGCAATTGACTTTTAAACAGTTTGTTTGTGTGAGTCATAAAGATGAAGTGGAATAATGCAACAATTCACCATAGGATAGTTTTCTTCATCAAAGAAAACAGACTTCATTAATTGCGACTCATGCCCTTCCATAAACGTATCCATTTTACGCAGAAAGTTGGACTTAGAAATTCTAATTCACTAAGAGAATTAAATGTTAATTTTGAGGCCATTCGAAAATGCTCAGAAAAGGCGGGATGCACTGCCTTCTTGCTGACATAAGAGGTATGTAGTTCACGTTGTAAGGCATACGAAATATTCGTCTCCCGAACTTACCATTGTATTTCAGAGCCCCTCAGCTCTTGCGAATACGTATTAATAATAGCCTGTGAAAACTATTAATGTTCGAAAAGTCTCCTTTATTAAACACAGCATTAATAGTCGTTTTACAGTCTCCATGGCATTTTGCTCGTGGAGTCCTCTGTGAAGCATGGGGTGAAGTTCACGTGGAGATAGGAAAACTTCATGGTATACTTAGTAAAATGAATACTAACTGTTTTTAAATGAATCACTTGCATAAATAATTTTAAATAAATAAATAAATAAAAGTCAACCATAAAAAATTAACTGAATAAATATACCTCTGATACTAGTTAATAAGCTTTAACGGAGTGCACTGTCTTGTTGGTAGCATCCACAGCACCACCCAGTGGCAAGTAGAGGAAAGAGTGTCATGTCATACGTATGATTTACCAGCATGCAAATAGTTTGCCGTCATGTTTTCGGCACCTTTGCTTTTTTCTCTTTTTAATTAATGGGTTGGTTGGTTGGTTATTTAGGGGAGGCGACTGACAGCTGAGGTCATTTGCGCCATATAGGATAAGTGGATAATTGGGTGATGGTAGAAGTTTTCAGGAAACGGAGGAAGGGTGGAGAAAAACCTGGCGTCGGCATTAGCCTACTCTTAAAGACAGGCGCCAAGGGGAACACGGCTTAACGTCACACCTGACGGACAGAGTACTGAACTTGAAATGCCCTCCACTAGGCACTCCAAGTGGGGACCGGTTTACCACTGAAAAATCTGTCACTGCTGGGAATCGAAACCGGACCCTCGGGATATGAGGCCAGTACTCTAACCACCACACCAACCCGATCCCCTTAATTAACGGGGAAAAATACTTAACTCATTTTAAAATCGAATGGCTTAAAATACGTACTCAAGAGGTTATAAACTTTCGATCAAGATAATAAAAAAATAATAGGAAACTACCGTAATCATTCAAATTTGGGAGGTGAAACTTGATGAAAACACATTAAGTTTCACCTCCCAAATTTATATTAGAAATGTTCACTCACGTCGGGAAGAAGCATCAATATTTCTATCCATCAATATGATTCATGGGATGAGGAATCAGTAAAAACTCACTTGTATTGGTCATCCTCCACAAACTTCTGCAGTTCCTCGATGTAACGTACGCTGCGAAGATAATTCTGGATGTGTGGGCTGGGAGTGAGGTGCGAATAAGAGGACTGCTGATAATTTGATATCACTCGGAGGATGTTGTTCATTTTCAACTGCCTTTGCTCTGACTCCAGTCCTCCGGAATGAGGGTGGGCCATATCCACATAAACAAGATCGGTCAGAAACAAACCTGCCAAAATATTCATCAAAGTTAAGAGCCAATCACGCTGAGAGAATTAGCTATGAGAGCAAGGGTAGATCATTTCTACAAATTCCAAAAATCCATCAATGCAAAATCTTACCAAGATATGGAATGCAAGGTAGCTTCAAACTCTCCATGTGTTCTCGCAAATTGGCCCAATTACTCTTGTCTGAGAACACTTCTGCGAGGCGGTCGAATGTTTGTTTTTCCTTCTTTGATAAGTAATTCCATGTTTTGTTCAGTCTGCATAAAAACAGAACCATTAGAAAACCATCATTCCGCACAGGGTATGACAAAGTTCAATATATTAACCAAAAGAAAACCCTACTGAAAGTGAAGTTCTCTTAAATTAGGCCTGAAGAATTTATTTCAAACTTCATGATTGTTTATTTACATATCCCGACATAATTTCAATTTATTCTTTGACCAATAGTGTGCACATATGCTAAGAAATAGACGAGTATTGTAGAAACAAAGTATAAAGTTTCTAAGTGCAATATCAAAGCATTAGCAACACCCGATAAAAACATCATGATGGAACATGTCAGGTCAATATTAAGAATGGTTCTATTGTAAACAAGTATATCAAGAAGGCACTACAGATTTTCTAGTTGAGTTCCATGAACAAATCAAGATGAACACTCTTCAATGAATGAATCTTTAGACATTTCAAATGTTAAACACTAAGTTTTAACTGTTAAGCAGTGGAAAATAAAAAGAAAATAGAGTGAAAAGCATCTCTAAGCTGGAGAGATAAAATACACAATACAGAACATTAGGAAGCACAATTATCAATAGGGAAACCACTACTGCAATGAAAAGTAAAAGTTAACACTTGCCTATAAATAGAGGCACTCTGGAGAGCTGAAATTATTGCAAATAAAGAATGCAAGTTGTTTAAGTCGTACAACTTCTTTGCTATACGAATGAAATGGCCTAAAACTTCTGCTCGTTGTTTTGCGGTGGATCTATTTAATATTTCCTGGACAGTCCAAAAGCTCACCTTAAAGAAAAAAAACATCAAAAATCAATCATAACACATTGTTGTCTTGACAACAGAGCAAAAACCTTGGGATATATTATTATTAAAAAGGGTGCAGTTAGGCTAAGAGATAATTTTTATTATGCAGACTAAAATATCAATTTTTTATCAGGGTATTATGTGACAATATTTAACAATCGGATGAATTTTTTCAGTCCAGAGAATGGAAAATAAATGATAATCTATTCCAAAGTAATGCTAAAGAAAGCTAATTTTTATTACTGGAAACTCTTTATTTATTCAGTGCATACTAGGTCACAGCCCATGACTTACATGATTAAACCGACGTGTGAAGGCAACGACATTGGGGGCCACTTGGAGCTTGTGCCGTTTGTTCCAAGCACAACTGGTGAGTTCATCCGGCGCAATTGCCTGAAACGGCACCAGGTCCAAGAGTGTCAGCTGGCCGGCAAAGTCTTCCGGTGGGACGCGCAACGCGTCAAAAACAATGGCATCGAAATCCTTGGCCGTCGTGTTGATGGGTAAACTGTGCGACTTAGAGGAATTGCTGGGGGAAGGGGTTGGGGCATATCGTGCGCACTGGTTTGAGAAGGAAGCCGACGGTATGTTGGAGAGGTTTCTACTTTTACAGGAGGAAGGTGAAGGTGCAGTGCTGCAGGGTAAGAGAGAATTAAAAAAAAGGAAAAAAGAGGAAAATCAGTAATGGTGTTACAACCTTAACCAATTATAAAACAAAATACCTAAAATATTGGTACATAGATTTCAGAGGCATAGATTTCCATAGCAAACAACAAGAGTATCGAAGTATTTATGATATCAACACTTAAACATAATTAATATCTATAGATCATAAACAAATCTGCTTTGTAGAATATTTCAAGCAATAAACAAAACTGCAAGCAATGAATCAACTTCTTTGAACAAAGGTAAGAGTAGCTATTTTAAATGCAATTATAAAACAGAGATATTAATATTTCTCATGGCTATAAATCTCTTTACAACAAAATTATGAAGTAATGTAACATAGTCATTTAGGAATATTATAAGGAGATTAAGGAGGTTCCACCATGACTTAATATCCCATAAAAGAGATATGTTATTTAATGAATAAATACCGATCCAAAAAAACACCTATATGGAAAATCATGGTGATAACGCACACACAATAATTGTATGAATATGCTATTTTATAGTGCCCGGTAGTTGCACTCTATTTTCTACAAGCTCTTTTAACTCATTTTGACTATGAAACACGACTGACGTGTTGTTGCCACGTTTAATTTATAAAGTGAGAATATATGCTCAATCCCACTAATACTTATTCTAAAATAGGTTAAATATTTTCTTACTTAGTTTTAAACTTTTCCCTTGCAAACACAACTTTTTAAAATTTTTATTAATATTCGTATTTTATAATACTGTTTGGCAACAATGATACTGCTACCATTTGGAAGCATTGGTATTAATTACACCATATCAATAATCGATGACATATTTAAATTACATAAAAATATAAGAAGGACCTTGGTAAGGTGTATTTCGAAATTAAGTCGGTAAATAAGCTTGTAAGCATGTTCCGTCACAAGTACCGTTGCCAATGGTAACAACATACTGTAGCGCCACTTTCATGTAACTAAAGCTTTTCTGCTATTTTTCGAGCAAACATTTATTAATATCAATTAAACAAGTGTGGTAAGGCGAGCATTTTTTTACAGTGCTAAATTTTACATGAAATTGCGCATCTTATATTAGTTTTTCGTCAAAACGACATTTCTCTTTACATTATTAATCTGCAAATTTTACTGCAAGAGCCATGCTCTGTCGTATAGCCAGGTATAAAATATCTGCTTTTCAATGTCTTTTTTCTTCAAATATATTATTGAAAGGTCAAATTATTTTATTGCCAATCGATAGAAGGGCCAAAAAATGATGTGTCCTGAAATTTTCACAAAAATGACATCTACTTCATAATTCAGTGGAGCCTCCTTAAGCCTTCTCCTTCAGCAAAATGTTTGCCCCTTAGCTCCCCAATGTAATGCTCATCTAATCATTGAACAGCAACATTTAGCATTAGCATAATTGCATGCTCCATAACAGCATACTACATATTTGATCAAAGAAAGATTAAAACCATAAAGGTATCAAATACCCTAAGAATTATAATCAGTTTTCTTATTATTACCAACAATGGATTCTTGATGTTATGGAGATTATTCCCATGAATAGTCAAAGTAGGCAATAAGAGTCAAAGGGCAAATGAAAATTGTATCAAGAAGAAACATTTATTGCAGTACTCAATTCATAACATAGAGTGATCATTCATTTCATGTACAACGTTATTCATACTTCTAGAGCCATGATGCCTATAGCACACTGCTCTGAAACCTTTGCTATTTTTGCAAAATCAAGAATCTCCAAATGGGAAAAAAATCCAACACTATGAGAACAAGGAAGGAAGCATGGCAAATAATGATCAAAATGGACCAATGGAGAAATTCAGATATCAATCATCTTTATGAATGCATTCATTGCAAGAAAATGTAAATGACATTACAACTATCATACAGCTGAGTGCATTGCTATGAAAACTGAAATTTCCACTCTTTTACTGAGTTCACATGAAACTGGGATCTGTATATTTGTTATTCTTTAAAAATGAAACAAAAAGGAAAACTTACTCTCAAAAGGCAAATAGTCCAAAAAATTAATGACATCACTAATTCTCACTCACAACAATGTATCAACCTTCACTCTAAAAAAAATGTTTAGAAAAACTGGTCTGACAAAGACTACACATGGGTTTAGCACTGCATTTTTACGAACTATTCATAAAAACTATACTGAATAACTGACTGGGTGTATCTGGCCACATGCATTTAAAATGTGTTCCACAAAAAAACATGTGTTAAAGCCAAATTAATGGACAAAAATTAATCAAACAAAAAATGTAAGATATGAAATGAAATCACTCGGAATGTAAAAATATAACTTAGGTAGGTAACATTTTCAAGCGAGACAATAACCACACTCTTCAAGTAGCATTGGTAACTAAGAATACAACACTCTGCACATGGCTGACTTATGCAGGAATGAAAACCTAGAAACTCACAGGAAAAACACATTTTATAGTTAAAATAACTATGCATGCAGGGAACACTGGGATTCATCAATCAGATAAAATTCAAAAATTTTCTCCCAAATCATAGCTAATTCTCAAGAAAAAATATGGTACGAATCATTTCAAATGCAACATCATATTTCCTTGCCCAGTTTGCTCTTTTTGAAACAGCTTGGATATCTATTAATTCTACATTACCTACAGTCATCAATTCTTCAATTATGGCCTATATAGTATCAGACATATCTTCCTAAATAATTTTTTGCTGACAGCAAAAAAAAATGTATACATAAATGTGGGGAGGCTTAAAAATTGAGGCATTGATGCTTAAAAATAAACTCATATTAATGGAAAACATGCAAATTCACACTCTTGAAAGAAACCATCATGAATATTACTCCAAGAGGTAAATTGGAAGTGAATTTTAGAAAGTATCCATTGATAAGAAACAAAAATGAACAAGGTGATAATTTAATATGCTAGTAATAGTAGGGCATGAATTATTAATTTGTGCCATGATAATTTAATAAAAATTCATACAGGGAATAAAATGCAGGAATAAAAAAAATCGGCAAGCAAATAGGTAAAACAAAAAAAAACTTTAGTCCTCATCGAACTGGACATTTTTGAACAAACCTTCTTAGAGGAGAATAGCTATAAGCATCAAGGTGGCTGATATGACTGCCGATTAATGAAAGACAAAATGCAGATAAAAAGTGACTGGATGCGTAAAAGACGATCGATTTGAGAGAAGTGTAAAAATGTCTGAAATGGAATAAATACACCACAGAAATATTAAAAATACAAAACTCTATTTCTTTACGAAATATTATTTCTAGCAACTTTTGGTGCAATCTAAGATAAAATATGAAGTGATTCATTAGAATGATGTAATATCTACATGGCCTACACAAAAATAGAGGAAATTGACATTTTTCATCACTTAAAAATAAGAAAAATACACCTTACCTTTCTGCAAACAATTAACCATAGTACAAGATGGAATTTTGAGAGCAGGGAAAGTAAGCAATATCCCCAAATGCAACCACACCCATGTGCCTCCTGGCTTGTTATGACTAATTTTACTTGGGGGAAAAATTCATTAGAATTACTAAGGAAAAATATGCCATTTTTTGTAAGTAAGCATAATAATCCTTTGCCAACAGCATGGTAAATATAAATTTAGGGTACACAGAATCAAATTACCACAAAAATAAAATATTAAAAAAAAGGAAGCAAGCAGAATAATTTTTGCACACTCTACCACCAAACTATTAATTTTCTGGTGACAAGTCTCACAAGAAACATGTTTCACTCAGTAACCAGATACCTACATCACAAACCCAACTGTTTTATCAGTTTCATTGGACGGGAGATAGATATAACCCTTCCTATTGTTGAAGAAGATAATGGGTCATTTTCAAGAATTGGGATAAGAGGAAAAGAAGTCATTATGAAGCCTCATCCACACTAAAAACTTTTATCTACCAGCAAGAATCATGAGGAATCAAACTCAGTATTGTTTGGCAAAACTGTATTTTTAATATTGTTTAACCTCAGGTTTTTGCGGCCTTGATTATTTAAGAATAGCATCCTTTTGGGTTTTGCCCAGATGCGTTTGTTTTTCCCAGAACAGTTTCCTTCACCTGAGGATTCCAGCAGGAGAGCTGGAAAAACTGTTATGAGAAAAACAACGCACGCAGATGCAACGTGAAAGGGCGCTAGATTTGTAGAAACCACCAACCCCTTGCCTTATTCTCCTGTCAGTTACACCATTCATCTTACATTACCCTCACCACACAAAAACCCCAATCAACAAATACCTTCGGCTGTCTTGCATTATTATTCCTTAGTAGCTGTAAGGTGGCATCTCCAGAAAGAAAAATATGACAAATGACTACCTCCTAGTCAGAGACAAAGATGAGATGAAGTTTACCAGCAAACCATTACAGGTACGGGATTTTCCCTCAATAGCTGGCAGTTAGTTTTTTGATCACTTAAATATGGGTGCACTTCAAATTATACGTATAAATACTTTCACACAATATTTTATCAAAAATTAATGAAAATAACCAATTTTGCAATGCACATCATTAGTAAAAGAATATGAGATGACGTCTGAGACATTTACTGTGAGACAAAAGTTTGAAAGTGTGGCTTTGAGGCCTAGGATTGGCTAGAATGAGAAAATTAGCCCAGTTCACGCAATGTGTTTTCCCCGAGGTCAAGTTGGCTAGATTTTGTTGTGTGCCACAAATTTAGCTGATCAGCTTGCTTTGTGAATGGTGCAAATTCACATATTGCATTATCACCTTCTATCACCCACCTAAAATCATTAACTCTGTTCCCTCGTCTAGGGGAGCTATAATCACTTTTCAGTCACTCTTGGTGTCAGAATACCTGGATGAAAATGCACGTTATCACACTAGGACAATCCTATACAGCAGTGGCCAACATGAATGTTCTGTCATAAATTAATCATTGAAATCCATTTGACCATTTCGATTAATACCTTTGTGCGCAAAGGTACATGAACGTAGAGTTTAAAAAAGAGACTACAGAGCAGAAATCGTTTACAACATCAAATTTTAGGGAAGACTTTCTATCCATGCTACATGAGGATGAGGTATGCCAATGTTCTAGATATTAGTTTATGGGCAAAAAACTTAATTCCTTGGTTGGTATCCATGCAGGTGCTCACTTCATTAGAAGGGTATAGAATAAAACTACAGTCTTGAGGATTCTAAGTCTTCCAGTAGCTAATTACAATGGGATACATAAAAAAGTTGAGAAAAACTTCTGTGGCTGATAGAACCAGTTATCAAGAAATATGGCACAATGTTGAGAGAAACTACTCAGCCTTTTCCAGCAATAGTTGCCATGTAATGGTTTATAACTTTGAGACAATTATTTCAGCATTCACAATTATGCTCCTTAAATACAGCAAACAACACTATCAAATTGGATTTCTGAAAAATTTAATCTTGACAGTTACCATCACATTTTCAGACAATAATTCATCTGTGTTTTCAAGCCAGTGCCTGCACTATACAGTGGGTACCAATATGCCTATGACCTTCTCGATTCAGTTTCACTGATAGCCACGTCAGAAAATAGCACATAAAAACAGGCAGATACCTACAGGGCAGGGAAGATGCAATGGAATAGAGGAAAAATATATAAAAAAACTTAATATGTGATTTCTAATCCATAGATTTATTCACAAGGTGCTGAAACCTAGATTGTGCAGAAAATAAATCTTTTGAGTGAACTCCATGAAGTTGTTTTTTTTCCTTTCATTATGGATGAATTCCACACAACATTTACAGGTTGCACCTGTAACTGTTAGAGAAACAGACAGATTTTGGGGCCTTCACATAAGAATTTCCACACAGTCTTGACTTCTTCAGTCATGGTGATGGTTTTGTACCTGATGTAACAACTGAAGTAGAATGAAGACTGAGGACCTTTTCTGGGCTTCATGAACAGAGAACTGGTGGCATAATCGGGGAGAAGTCACTGATTTTGACTGGAAGAAGAACTAAGGACCCATGACATTGTCACTCCACCAGCAATATCCTCAACACGTTCTCTTACAGGTACCATTGTGCATCACTAGAATACGTTCCTACACCTCTAATTTCTTAAAGTAACAAATCCATTAGAATTGGTTTGATACAGCCTTTCAATGTCTCAATCTTCTTCCCTTCCTAAAATCACCATAAGTTATTCACATAATCCAATCTGACTCATGCTCTAGTTTTTGCCATAGGGTATCTGCCAACCCTTAAATGCCACAGAAGATACCTAACCCAATTTTTAACTATTGACCCAAAAAAATTTGTTAAGAAGGATTTCAAGCTTTTCCGGTGAATGACGCTGATAAGTCATGCCATTGCCTTTGACAAAGTTAAAGTAATAAGCAGATCAAATGGATTCTGAGACCGGTTGACCAAGGATGGTCTAGATGTCATGTTAGAACAGAGGCACTTCAATCACGACTTTGGATTAGCCTTAAGCAAAACATGGAATCCCATCAATGGAATGGGGAATACAAGAAAAAAGAGCAAGTATAAAATTGCTGACCAATCAAGAGGCACCTGAGCCTCTGACCTGCAGTTTTTGGGCTCCGACACCTCACAAACTAAAGATGACAGCCAAGTTGGCTATCGAAACGTCGGCAGCAGCTGTTCTACTGACCTGATACCAGGGATGAGAAGACTAACTCAAAATTTGATATACATATTTATCATGGAGCCTTCACCACTCTGCATGTAAGCTAAAATAAACGAATTTTCGAGGCAAAAACAATAATTCAAGGATACGGAATATCGATGTGCTTTATTCCCTAACTATTGTATGGTCTAACAGTACTGACTCCTGCACTTGCTCTTTCAGAGCTTTGTATTTATGCCTCATAGTTTTACACTGGTTAAGATGTTTACTACGGCAATTGTGGTATACGAACAGTGCATAAATAGGTCTCTACTTTGTGTAATGCGATGAGCTACTTCACACGCTTTCTGCATCAAAGTTTATGGAGAGTATAGCAAAGAAAATATATCCACGAAAACGCAGTACCCGCGCTTGGATCACGGGATTTTCAGCTCTCGCGACACTACCAACAGCCACCGGCGGGACTTATGAACTATAAGAGAACAGAAATACGTACTATAAGAGAACAGAATAGGCAGCATAGCAAAGGGATAGGTAGGGGAAATATTTTAGAGTATTATGTAGTGCATGACGCATATATTAACCCCTCAAATACTATAGATACTAACAATCTAGTTGCATGAGACACTTTAGTTGCATGTTTGCATGTTAGTAGTGCATGCTAGGTGATCTTCACCCCCTGCCACACACGGTGGCTTGCAGGGTATCGTGTAGATGTAGATGTTATGAAATTTATAGCACCGAAGCCCTGGTATTACGAATACATGAATTTCTAGTCATGTATCAACGAATTAAGCTAGTTTGCCATCAGCAGCCGTCGGCGTTTCAAACAAACGAACACGCACAAAACACATTGCGCAAGCTGACCGTGCAGGAAAAACGCAACATGTGAACTGGGCGTAAGTAATCTGGGTGTAGAGAGAAGCCCGATTCCGGCATTACCCACCTCTTGGCAAAGAACAGCAAGAAAGGGGGATAAGAGGAATTAAACGTTCC
Source organism: Platycnemis pennipes (assembly GCA_933228895.1). NCBI lineage: Eukaryota > Metazoa > Arthropoda > Insecta > Odonata > Platycnemididae > Platycnemis > Platycnemis pennipes. Next base: position 112,181,222 of record OW121851.1, on the reverse strand, counting down.
ATCCGTCGGTTTCCACCACATGGATTGATTTGAAAAACAGTGTTTACAAGAGCCAATGTTGAACTACTTACTTGAAATGACCAATAGAGGGACATAGTTGCGCCACACAACTTCCTACAGATTCGCGGCGACCCGATTCTGATCCAGGCAACGTGTAAGACTTGGCTGACTTGGCCTTATGAACTCCGACCTCGTCAATCGAAGGTTCATGCTTCAAAAGTGGTTCGTCTTTCCCGTTGTACGAGGTGGGGAAATCGAAATCATTTACTGACAGTTTCCCATTGTGACTGTCATGATTGTCCTCAAAATTCTGGCGGAAAGAAGTTTTTAACACACGTTTATTAACCGAGTAGCAAATTTGACATACCAATAATAATGAACTGTCATCAAGCAAAAAAAAACATGCACATCAATTCATGCAGTATGGCGGAGGAAGGTACCAAATAACAAGTGCTAAACATGCATTAAGATAAAAAATGACCTATACTACGTTCATAACTATTCACTTTTCAATGACAGAAAAAAACTATCATGCATTAAAAGTAGGAGAGAATGCGCACATAAATAACTAATATCATTAAAAAACTGAGGAAAAAAATAAAAATAAATAAAAAATTAATATGTTCAGTTTTAATCCAGATTGTTGGCAAAAAAGGATTAGATTTACCCCGTAAATACTCAAAAGCAATGCACCGTCATGTATTGATCCAATTGGCGAAAAAATCAGCACGAATTTAAGAGAGAATTATGTTTAAGCGAGTTTTGAATGCAAGGCGTGACACTACGCCGTCAAAGAATAAGCCTTGTATTTACCCAAGCGTCGATTTGCCATGCTTGTCATAATATTGCCAAAACTGAGACCTTAAGTCCGAACAAAACGACAGTATACAAAAGCCATGACACCTCTCTGCCCAGCTGTGAAACTTCACTTTGATGTCTAAACGAAGCGTTCATGTTAGTCACAAGAAGATGGTTAGCTGCAAACGACAAATCATCACTGAAAACAGATAGCAATCAAAAGCTCACCTCGCTGATCCGTAAGGCCGCTAAGCTGTCACAAGAAACGTCTCGAGGCATTTCCGAGTAACGCATCTTTGCCATATCACGCCCGCTTACTTCCTATCATGACATCCAGCACCTGAAACAATCATGAGAAGCCGAGGTTGTAAAACAAAAAAATAGCAAACAGCGACAATCAATTGGTGTTGGATACAAAGTGAAATTATTTTCCTACAGCATTAACTGAGTTAATTTAACCATGGGCATCTGGAAAAAAAGCAATTAAGCATCCTTAATTATAAGAGAAATAAATACTAATAATTTTGCAACAATGTAAACAAAAACGGCACTGGGCATGAGTTTTTCCCGTAGATGGGCTTATTTTAGCTCCACATACGTTTTCTACGAGAGGAGAACTTTAACAAGACTACTAATTGTGAGTCTCGAATACGATAGTTAACACTCCCAATCTATTAATTACAGAAATATGAAGAAAAATGGTCGAAATACGGTGACCATCATTAGGTACAGTTTCCCGCATGTAGGTATATTTAGTGAATATTATTCACGAATTGTAAATTCCATTTTTAAGCAGTTATCAACACGGGATAATTTCTTCAATGAGTTTCAGGCAAAAATATCCCTTACATAAACTGTCAAGAACTACTCATGTTGGGGATTAAAAATTTTCACCAGGCGTGAATCAATGGAAGGTTCAAACTAATAATAGCAGCCAATCTGAATGAATAGTTAACTCCCATCAGAGAGCAATAGACGAAGAGCGATTGCAACGCCGATTGGCGGATACAAGGAGACACATTTAATTCGATACTTGGGATTAAAAAAACTGTTCTCATCCTCTAGGAAGCAGACGACTTATGGCGGAATTCTTGAGAGGGCGTGAAATATCAATCGACAATCAGTATTATGAAAGTAAAAAGAAAGAAAATTAAGGGAACTAACTGGATGGCACGACATTTAAACGGCTCACGACAGCGGAACGAAATGCCTGGAATGAGAGAAAGGCCCTGTTAGTGAGAAAGCGAAAGTTCGCGAGACAACGGCAGAATATCAATTTTCCGCTCTTTTAAGCGCGTGATTGAAAGAAGACAGGCAGATCCAATACCAAGCAACGTACGGAGGGAAATTGAATGAGAGAGAGAGGGTGAAAACGAACGCAAAGAGACGAGAGTGGCGAGGAAGGATGGCGGGGAAGTGAGAAAATGAAAGCGCTCGCGAGGCGAATGGCGCGGAGTGATACGAATGGCTGGTGTGGGAAAGAAGGCATCAAGAGATTGCATTGTCGGGGTGGTGATTTTCCCCTCTCAGGGCCGGCGAAAAAGGGTCCTCCCTTTCTCTTTACCCATCGAGTGATGCACACAGCACGGCCTCAAAAGAGCCTCTCTCTCCCTCGAGCGGCGAGAGGCAAAACGAAATGACGAGACGAAAACCAACCCGAACGACTCGCGGCCCTCTATGCCAGACTGCGGCACCTCTCTCCAATGAAAAAAAAAGAAAAACGAAACTTACAACGCAAATCGTTCATCGAGGACTCAATGGATGAAAAGGGAATAGAAACAGATGCACCACGTGGAGTGGCAAATGTGAAGGGACTAACGAAGAGCTACAGCTTTTGGGAAGAACGGGAGAAAAAAGAAGTAACAAAACTATAAAACGATGACGTAAATAATATAATAAAACGTCATCAGACAGACGTAACTCGAAGCGAAATGTTCTTAAGGAAAAATTCGTAGAGGGAATGGTGAATGGGAAGAACTGCGGAGGCACCTCGGATGTGTAACTTGGGAGAAATTATAAACATTTGCGCAAGGGAATAATAATGTTAACATGAAGAGATTAGCTCATGAAAGAACCGAGAGACGAGCTTCGTCAGTCCAATCACAAGCTTGATGGCAGTTATGACGATGAGGAAAAGATGGATAGTTAACTATGTGTCCTGATTTGAAAGATGGTTATCACAAGTACATCAAAAGGAAATTCTTAATCATTTACGACATAGGCTTCGCGATTGCAAAATATTTTCCAATCAAGAAGATATACAATCAGGGTCGAGGTCTCATCAATGCTGTTCTATCGTTCCCTTCAATTTTCATGCTATAGCAAGAGACCGATGGTAGATATGCGGTGCTTTTCCATTGCGAGAACTAGTGATTCAAACTATGAGATTGCGCTGATATAAGACTTGAAAAATATAGATAAGAGATAAGAGTGATGGTTAAAATGGTCTCTGGTACGATGCACCTCTTAATATGAGCAATGGCTGTGAGTTTCTGATCACTCCGACACTGGTCACAATACTGGAATGCCTACGTATGCTGAAACGAATTCCTGCTAAGCTTCGGAGTTTAATTACATCAAAGGTCTCATACTAAAGAAATAGAGCCTTCGGTTTCCCGAGCAAATGCGCAGCCCATTACGATACCCAGAATTCCTAATTCTAAGGCAATCTTTACGAGAACCAATGAGAACTAGCTCCAAAAATCCCCGTGTTAAATTATAATATCCATGTAAATGGACGGTGCTTCTATGAAGCCAATGAGGGCGTTTACTTGGAACCGAAATCGCTATTTTGTACACAAAATCTTTAGATGGAAACAAAAAAATTAATTTTAGTTAAAAATTAATCTTCTAACCAGAGTCATTTACTCATAAACCAAAATTTAAAATAAACAAAAGGTGACGCCCACCGAACAAGCTGCGTTAAGGATATTGAAGTCATCCACCTCCCGTCCTTGGCTGTTTTGAGGGAAAGGGAGGGGAGTGGATGTGGGGGCGGAAGGTCTGCTCGCACAGATCCTGTCGCAACAACTTCCATTAGCAGAGTCAGCTGTGTGTCCCCCGTTGTGATACGACGAAGTAGCTTCGCGGTCTCAGTTGTGATCGGACGAGGTGGATGAAGCACAAGTCCTTGGCACGCCCACTTTTCCGAAAGGGTTAAAAACTTCAGTTTTTCGCCGCTTGTAACTCGAGAACTAATTGCCCGATCGAAGAACGGAAAAATACGGGTCTTTTTACTTTACGAACTCTATCAGATTCGGCAATACAAAAATGGTAAACAACCCCATTGGCTTCAGGAGTCTCATCTTTTACGCACCGTAATGGAATATGATGATTAATTCCAGTTTTTACCATTCAGTGTTCCATCAGTTAGGGTAGGTTTTGGTGGAATGCTCCTCCTTCGCAATACTTTCCAATTTCTCTTGAATTCTCCCTCACAAACACTACTACTGTCTTCAGATTAGCATACTTTCTTCATATTTTCATTCAATTCAAAATTCCTCATTTTTTTCTCAGTTTACAACCATTTTTCCTTTTGTTAACAACTTCAGAACTCCACCTCCTTTAATTATTTGTTCCGTACATCTCCTTATTTCCTCCCACTTCTTGTATTTTCTCCCATGTCCCAAGAAATTTCCCATTCGTCCTCTTTTCCGCACCTCGCACTAATTTTCTTCATAATTTCAGCATATATGGTTGCAATCTTTTCTTTCGTCTTTTGTTTCAAGAATGTGGGTCTCGGATTCCTTTCACGATAAGTTCCGTAATTAGGTCTCAGATACTTAAGTACATTTCATTTGAGACCAGGATTACAGGTCAGAAGCACCAAATATGTTGTAGTTTAGAGAATCAATGAGAGCACCTTTTCTTGTTACTCAAAACTTTCTTTCTTAAAATAAAACAACTTTGTCCACTCAAGTATATAATATAGCAGTACAAAGTAATTTTATGTAATAATGACAGACCTGTACCACTAGGTCTCACCGCAATCAAGTTATTTCCTTAATATTTACGGTAAGTTGAATTCACAAAACTCAGCATAAACTTTTACTTATATTCAAAACTAAAATCTGAAACCATCAGTTAAAAAGTAGGTAATGTCGTTTATTCAATTCCCTGTAACAATTGTAATAATATTTATGTAATTGTAATTGTAATAACTATATAGGCCAAACATCACAATATTAAAAAAAACAGACTTTCACAACACAGAATATCAATAAAAATAAAATACAATTCTGTGCATTGACAAATCATGCAATCGAAAACAACCATACTTTTAATTTCGACCAAATAAAAATTTTATACACAGAAGAAAATTTATCAAAAAGGTTATTTAAAGAAATGTATCATTTTTTTAACAATTACAAATACAGACTATCGTATTAGTAAAGATCAACATTCATGTAATAAAAGAACAGACATTTTTAATTTAAGTAAAATATACAGCAATTTAATGCATCACAATTAAAATATTATAACATATAGCACCCGCTTAGTAACCAATTTGTAAACAAATTCACCGAACTTATGCTAGCTCTACACGCTAGGATGAGCGGCCCGGATCAGCCGACATAACGGCTCTTCCCACTAAAGCTCTGTATTTACAGTAAATACAGAGCTTTACTTCCCACCGTGTAGAGACGCCACCATTGTTCCGCCCATGAACTTACAACTTATAGGGTTCTTGGTTCCGCCGAGGGGTAAGCTCAGCAAGCCTCGGGACCTCAACTTAAGTAATACGCTTTGTTTTTGTTCGGATTAAACAACTCGTGTGGCGCGAAAACGCGGTTGCTATTTAAAACTTGGATAAATAAGATTCTCAATCCAATGGAAGGAAACGGGGAAAAGTTCCGGAAAGTACCGAAGGTAATAGAAAGTGATAATATACCAGTAGAATTACACAATTCTCTCAATAATTTTCTATGTCAATCATGTTGAGTGTTTACAATGCCATTTGTAAACTTCGGCACCAGATGGCGAAGCGTCGATTTAAGTGCTTCGTGTAGAAATGCTGGCTCTACACGCTAGGATGAGCGGCCCGGATCAGCCGACTTAACGGCTGATCCCCCCGTGTAGAGGCGCCAACATTGCTCAGCCGAGGGGTTGGCTCAGCAAGCCTCGGGACCTCAACTTAAGTAATACGCTTTGTTTTTGTTCGGATTAAACAACTCGTGTGGCGCGAAAACGCGGTTGCTATTTAAAACTTGGATAAATAAGATTCTCAATCCAATGGAAGGAAACGGGGAAAAAGTTCCGGAAAGTACCGAAGGTAATAGAAAGTGATAATATACCAGTAGAATTATACAATTCTCTCAATAATTTTCTATGTCAATCATGTTGAGTGTTTACAATGTCATTTGTAAACTTCGGCACCAGATGGCGAAGCGTCGATTTAAGTGCTTCGTGTAGAAATGCTGGCTCTACACGCTAGGATGAGCGGCCCGGATCAGCCGACTTAACGGCTGATCCCCCCGTGTAGAGGCGCCAACATTGCTCAGCCGAGGGGTTGGCTCAGCAAGCTTCGGGACCCCAGCTTAAGTATTACGTTTTGTTTTTGTTCGGATTAAACAACTCGTGTGGCGCGAAAACGCGGTTGCTATTTAAAACTTGGATAAATAAGATTCTCAATCCAATGGAAGGAAACGGGGAAAAAGTTCCGGAAAGTACCGAAGGTAATAGAAAGTGATAATATACCAGTAGAATTACACAATTCTCTCAATAATTTTCTATGTCAATCATGTTGAGTGTTTACAATGCCATTTGTAAACTTCGGCACCAGATGGCGAAGCGTCGATTTAAGTGCTTCGTGTAGAAAGGAAGGTAGCTCAACGTTCAGGCTGAGCCAAGTACGCTGAGCGCAGGCGGACGTGTAGAAGAGGCATTAAAGGTATGTAAAATTTATTCCGTGTAATTTATTGGCGCTAAACTTGGTAAAAAAATTATATTGCAAAAAATTTGGCACTGTAAACATCATGTTACCTATATTCATCGGTGGTTCATCCCATTTTAGCCCTGGGGCGGAATTCTGTACACAACTAACGATACCTATCGGTATCGGTGGCTACCGACGGTCGTCGCTTGTACCGACGGTCGAGCTATTCTGCACCCGCCAGCTACCGACAGTTGTCGGTGCAAGCGACCTAACTCTGACGTCAAGCATTTATCGGTAAGGAAGCAGCACCTGCGCGCGAGGCTATACGTTTTGACCAATGATATAGCATGACACAAACAGGAAAAAGTGCACCATCGATATGCGAAATATTTCATCGGAACTTAGCGTAGTAATGTTATTTGAAATCAACAGTGGACTGGACGTGGATCATTTGTGATTCACATTCATTCAAGGATCATGCGTAAAGTCGAAGAGAAGTTAATACCAAAGGCAGGATGAAAGGTGGGATTAGTTGAAACTGAGGGGATTGCATGTAGGTAATTCGAATGAAATATTTATTCATACTTTGTTATTGATTTCGTACTGCGAAATTGGATACGATTTTACGATCGAGAAATAACACACGTCTATATGGTTCTGATGGACTGTATTCAAGTGCCATTAACTAAGCCAACAATTACATATTCAAGTTACTATACGTACACAAACAAGATTAAATTAAAAATTAAAACCTACGATGGTCCAAACAATAGTCGAGAAGCTCAAGTCAGGTCAAGAGGAAATTGCTACATGGAGGAGGAATGTAATAATAATATATTTATTAGATTACTTGGTAGAATTGTGTACACATCTTCGTCGAAATTACAAATTATAGAGACATCACAGTAAGTAGTAGGCAGCATTCGGCTAACGTGTAAGTTTGTTTGTAAGTAACGTTTGTTTTTTTGGGAGGCAATCTTAAGAATTAGAACACTAATTGGTACGGAAGTAAAAGTGACCCTGACAAAGAAACAGTGAAGTGAATAATGACTTGCGTTCGTTTGAAAATGCATTGGAATGAACTGAACACACTGCTCACTCGCAATGGCGATCGACCGCTCCCGCTGCAATATCGGCCGAAGTGTTTCAATGAGAACCAAATCAACATGTGGGTAGAGGCGAAATAAATTGATAAACTCCTCGTTGTCCAGCTCAAACGGGTCGTGGGCTTCCCTTTTACTCTCGTATCCCGGCACGATCGTCGACGTTCGAGTCTACTTTCTACGTATTACATAAACATTTGATCTAAAGCAAGATATCCCTCTGCCATTCTTTGGGCTGATAATTAAAAAACACCAACCACTCTGATGTAAAATGCATTACTAGTCTAGCGATAAAGTTTCTACCGTCAAACATTTAAATACATCAAACTGCAATTGCATATAAATAGTATAGTAATTGAAGTAAAAATATAGGTACTTAGTAAATAGAAAATTATAAATAAAACTATTTTTATTTAATAAAGGTTAAAAGAACTTAAATCACCTCTCACTCTCCGCACTTTGGACACTTTAAAGCAAACTTGTTTTGGATGCGCTAATTTTGCAAATTAAGGACGAATATAACTAGCGCGAATTATACCGTTAAGATTGTAACTTAATAATAATATGGAAATGCAAATAAAGGACGATCTCAGTTCTCAGAAAACCTACCAATTTGCACAAGTCAATTCATCAAAACCAAGCTCGTAGATAATCAAAACATACGTCCGTCGCTATGCGTAGACCGATCTATCACTGTTTTTACCCAGCATGCAGTTGGCGAAGAGACGAAATACATGTCGGTAAGGCCTAGCGTGGGTTTGGAAATCGTCGGTAGGCTCAGTCGTCGTTACCGACAAGTATCGGTAAAATGAACGACAAGTGTCGGTAGAATGCGTCACCGGAATCGCTCTTACCGATATTTGTCGGTCGGGGGAGTTAGCGACACCGATAGGTGTCGGTAGGATGTACAGAATTCCGCCCCTGAAGAAGGAAAACATATATTTTCCTAAAAGTCGGCCAAAAGTTTTTTTGATTGAAATTAAAATTTTTATTTTTCATTTTCACAAAAAAGGACCTAAACTCCCGAAAAACCATCCATATACTTAATATTTTTCCATTCGCAGTTCAAAGAAAGTATTGCTTTGATTAACAAACACATGTCATTCAGAGAGAGAGAGAGACGTTCAGAAGACCCAGTGAAGACAGGGACCTTTCTTTACCGTCGCATTATCCACTCTTCCGACCAATTAGCCCTTTAATTAGGGTGCAGAGGAGGGGAAAATCGGGGAGACGAAGGAGTTCCTGCCCCTCTGGGGTCAGCTAATGAAAGGGCAAACAGAGCGAAATGAAAAACCAGGACTCCTCACTTTTTCCATCACCCAAAAACTTATCCCCCGTAACCAGGTCCCTTTTCTTATTCTTCCCAACCCCCTTGCCCCCGACACCATTTCGACATATCAATTACAACCTCCAAAACGAGCATCAAAAAGACGAGCAAACGAAGGAAGGCAGATGCGATAAATATTTACCATAGTATCAATCAATCAACAGAGGGGAGGAAAATAAATCAACATGCAAATTTAGATGCAACAAATATGGAAGAGATCTTTTTAATTTCCTACCTTGTATACGTATTTGCGAATGTATATATAATAATTTATGTATACATAATACTTTATAAAATACTTTATGTAATTGCTTATTGTCATGTTAAATGCCGATTGGTGTACAAGTAAGAATAGAACGACAAGCAGAGGAGTTCCTGGATGAAGATCAATTCGGATTCAGGAAAAGTAAGGGTACAAGAGAAGCAATATTGGCCCTTAGACTGCTTATAGAGAAGAGAATGGAGAAGAACAAACCGACCTTCATTGCATTTGTGGATTTAGAGAAGGTTTTCGACAACGTGGATTGGAATTCAATGCTTGATATTCTGAAAGGAATTGGAGTTTCCTACAATGATCGAAGAATTATCCACAGTTTGTATAAAAACCAAGTAGCTGTGATTAAATCTGGACCCAGCTGTGAAGAAGCAAGAATAAGGAAAGGAGTGAGACAAGGCTGTGCACTGTCTCCCGTAATTTTTAATGTTTACATTGAGAGAGCCATTAATGAAGTCAAGGAGAAGTGTTCTGGAGTGAACATCCACGGAGAAACAATCAGCATGCTACGATTCGCTGATGACATAGCTCTCATAGCAGAGACAGAGAAGGAGCTGAATAAGATGCTAACAACCATGGAAAGGACAATGACCAGACATCAGCTGAAGATCAATAAGAAGAAAACTAAGATATTGGTGTGCAGCAAAAGAGAAGAGGCCAAAACCAACGTTAAACTAGGAAAACAGAGACTGGAAGAGGTGAAAGAGTTCTGTTACCTGGGAAGCAGAGTAACCAACGATGGACGAAGCAAGAAAGAAATAGTGAGTAGAATAGCCCAGGCAAAGAGGGCATTCTATCAAAAGAAGAATCTACTAACAGCTGGAAATACAAGCTTGGAAGTAAGAAAGCAATTCATTAAAACGTATATCTGGAGCATGCTCCTTTACGGCAGTGAGGCATGGACGCTGACAGCAGCGGAGAAGAAAAGGGTGGAAGCATTCGAAATATGGTGCTATCGACGAATGATGAAGATAAAATGGGTCGACCGAGTGACAAATGAAAAAGTGTTAAGAAGAGTGGGAGAAAAGAGAAGTCTACTGAAAACTATAAAAAGAAAACGGGACAACCTAATCGGCCATATCTTAAGACACGAGGGCCTGATGAAGACAATCGTCGAGGGAAAAGAGAACGGGAAAAATGCAAGAGGCAGGCCTCGTATGAGTTACATGGAGCAGGTCGTAAAGGACGTGAAAGAAAGGAACTACGTTGGTATGAAGAGGTTGGCCGATAGAAGAATCGAGTGGAGGGCTGCGTCAAACCAATCCTAGGATTGTTGACCCTTGATGATGATGATGATGGTGTACAAGTTTAATTTGTATTGTTTTTCTAAGGTGGCATTGCCACAAAAATATATAATAATAAGTATTATTATTATTACCTTGCATCACCAAACTTCTTTGTAGACGAATAACCAAATGCATGCCTGTATTTTCAATAAAGTTCAAATCATTTGCAGTAGAATTTTTGAGCATCCAATGGATTTTCTGGGAGTGATTTTTTTACTTTCTCGAGACACTGACAAATCTTACGATAATAAATGATAGTAAATGTTTAATAAACCAATTCCCGGAGTATATTAAATATGTAAATTCAATGGCCGTATAAGTAGTAGTAACACAGGGGAGGCGACTAACAGTAGAGGTGTTAACATCATTTACACCATTGAAGATAGGTAATTAGAGATAGGGATTTCTCAGGGAAGAGGAAGCTGCTGTCTGCATTAGACTCCTCTCTCCGAAATCCATAAGAGTTCAGGGCTTTTACGTCCCATTCGATGGTCGGAGCTCTGACCTCGAAGTGCACTCCACGCAGCACTCGGGTAGGGGCAGGTATGTATGATAATGAAGAATATCTGCTTCTACTGGGATTCGAAACCATAGTCAGGAAACTAGTACTCAAGGCACCACGCGAATTCGATCTCTGGCTTACGCTAAGGTCTCACAAACGTTACTACAGTATATAGCATCGATTATTAATTCTGAAATACCATACATTACGGTAGCGATGAGTTATTCAAGGTATTATCCACAACAACTGAATAACTCAAGAACTACTCCAACAATATCTTTCGCGTAAATCTTGCGATACAGGCTGCCTCTGAATTACGTCCTCGCTACCAGTGCTAGCAATACGCCTATTATGGCTGTGGATAACTAGAGAAGCGCCAGGAGCCAAGTGTTTGATAAACTCTCAAGTTTGTCCAGCAACCTTAGAGAGGAAAGGTCATCGCAGATTGCCTCGCGCGAGAGATATCCGACCTCAGATACTTAAAAAAAATTAGCTGGGATCGCTGGAGGGCAAAGCATTTGCAGCCATCCCCTATGCCAACATATTGTTCCGCGAAACTCTCCAAGGCCAGGCATGGACCCCTATCATACTCCTATTCGTTTCTAGGCCTCCTCCACTCTGGACAACCCAAGGGATAATTACAAACCTCTCACACGCAGGGCAAGGCGGACCAATAAACTCTGGGATGGAAAACTCTCATCAAGAGATGTGAGGGGCTCGAGAAAGAAAACACATCTTTAATTACTTTTCTTTCTCAAAATCAAGAGACCCTTCAGCGTACGCAAGATTACTTTTTTAAATGCCGTGGCCGCTTTTGTTTACAGTTTAGCAACTATACTGCTTAATTAAGGGGTTGGATAGCGATAACGTAATCAAAACTACTATAAAAATCTCAACCTTTTATTTATGGCTTTTAAAAATATGACTGTTCACCCCTCTCAGGTACATCGAAATACAAATGTAATGAACTTAAAATACCGATTTACTGATGATTATTTAAAATCATAATACTCCGCAACCAGTGGGCAGGCTATTGAGTCATTTACATACAACTGAAACAATTTTTAGCCAATTAGGGCATTGCATCTCAATTAAGTTGTTAACTTAGGATTAAGAAATTATGACCGTAATTCTCCCTCATTTTTTGCGTGTAAACTAATTTTGCACATTTCGTGAATAAAAATTAAATATTCCTGCGAAGAGGGAAAAGCGTCATCAAAAGTCATCAATCCCAAGATTGGTATGACGCAGCTCTCCACTCTTTTCCTGTCAACTAACCTTTTCATTTTTATATAATTCTTCTCTTTTATTTTTTTTAACAAAGAAAAGGTTTAATTGACTTCACGTAATCTCCCTCATGTAAACATGCATCCAGAAGTCACTGAACCTTGTAGAGCTGGTCTCGCATAATATTAATAGTAATCACAAAATGATACGCATTGCATGTACTTATTACTGCATGCACGTAGGGAATGATAGGTGATAATTATTCACCTGCACCACACAACCTAGGGGTGGATTTCAGGGTACCTACTCATAAAAGGTGAGTAAATTCGGTAAGAGTAAATGCATATTTGCAACAATAATTTACATAAGGTGAGATTCGGATGATCCAATATGAAGGGAAAAGTTATCTTCCGGCGATAAGTAAAACGAAAAAAAATACAAATACGATTTGATATCCAGTTTGGAAAATTAGCGTACGGTTTCACTTACACGAAGCTTAAAAAATGAGAGTAATTCAAGTTCAAAAACGATAATATTTCACGTGTTTTCAAACGAGTGCGCTTGACAATAATGCTGCTCCCCCAATCACAGCTTCCGCCCAAGGAAGGAAAAACTAATTTTCACTCTCAATTGCGCCAGAGGGGTTCGTCCCAAACGACTAGGCCAGGCCCACCCCCTCGCCTCATCCTCAAACCCCTCCAGCGACCCCATTTAGTTGGTCCCTGGGCTGAAATGCCGACCCTCCGATTACCTGGACCCGCTCCGTCCCCAAAAGAGTTTCATTTCCTTCCCTCAAGATGGCGCCTGATGAGACATACGCACACGACTGCGAAAAACGGTTGCGCATTTCTCAGATATTTTTTTTCCCTTAATTTACTCGGGGAAACACGAGGTGACCCGGTATTTGAGAGCGGCCACAAGAGGGTATGTAGCAGGGCTGTACGATACTGAAATAAATCGGTTTCGCTCTGCGATACGAGCATCATATCGCGACGCGGTTTGATTTTGCGTAATGCTGCACAATATCATGTAATTTTTGATATCATGCGGCAAATTAAAAAAATCATCCGAAAAGTGACGAATCACATGATATGCGAGATAAACAGCTATGCGACATCATGCGAAATGGGATATCATGTGACATAAACAACCTGTCAAATACGATATCTAGCAATATTCGATATCACGATAAATTAGGTAACACGCAACATGTGATGTCATAAAGTGTGCGATTTCAAGTAAAATATGAAATCACGCGATATTCAAGCGATACTAAAGCACTATAAAGCATTTTCAATACTAACTTACAGCCGAGTACAGTACATAAAGCTTACTACCTATAAAGCAAGTTCAATAAATCGATTCGTTTGCGATACTAAGTTAATTTCGATTAGTGCGATAATCAAATCTGCACATAGCACGGGGCGGTACCGTCGGTAGCTCCTGGATTACTACGTGAGGGGGCGGAAAAACATTAAAAACACCACTCATAAAAGGACGGATATTAAGGTCCAAATCCTCTCCGAGGGGGAAGAATCCATGATTTCTGCGCTCAATTTTCTCCGTGCGGCAATTAACTCGCCTCCATTTGACGGCGGAATTCAGCAGTGACAGCGGTTCTCGGGAAATAAATATTCCAACGGGACGTTTACTGAATAGGTCCTTTTTTTTGGGACCAACCTCGACCCACCAGAAAAGTAAGCAATCTGTGTTTTTTTTTCCAATTTTATAAAATCGAAACTGAAAACCAAGAGAGATTTCGTCGGAGCAAGGTTGGATGATGGGTACAGGGTTTAATTGTTAGAGGAATGCGGAGAAGGACGATATTTCCAGGTTAGTCGTCGCAAGCCTCAGTTCATCAGTTCATGTTGTTGTTGTGCCGGGGGAGGTCATTCACGAGATATGAAGTTATTTGCTCCAGACGGTCTCGGTAACCTGGGCGGTAATGCGCAACCCAAAGGTCACGGGTTCAAGTGAACCCTCCTGAATAATATGGTGGGCATTTGTTGTCCCGGTTCCAGCGCAGACTCAACACTTTTTTCGAGGAGGTTAGAAGGTACTGGAGTCACTATCGCGGCTCATTCTTGAAGTAAGGTCGGCCATTTTCCTATGCCCAAACATTTGGGAATATTTTTCGTGCTTTCGGAAACCTCCGGAAAAGACGGAGACAGATCTTTCGTATGCCCTTTTCTCAATACATTTTACTTTACCATCTTTATTCAAATCCAGGATATGGAGTCAAAATGCGAAACGGCATAGATAGTAATTATTAGTTAATCAATAAAATAACAATACTGCAGCTAGGCATTATCTTTGAGATGATATTCATACAGTAAAATCAAGAGTTCCGACACTGTCCATAGTTGGAGAATTTTTACGCGAGAAACATTAGCCCCTGCATTCTACGCAGCCAGCACAGCATGATTCCTGAATGGTATATCACCCGCAGAACACGTAGAGGAAATCCCACTGAAGATCATACGGAAATGAAATCTGCAGCAACAATAACCGACGGCTTTTATTACTTCCCGAAAGTTAAGCAAACATTTTTGCAAAAATTACGAGAGCAAAATATTTGAATCAAAATTCTGTAAACAAGGGAATGATGTGTACATATTGGCACAAGACCATAAGAACAAACGAAACACCAACTTCCAGCATATATAAATTAATCAGTGAAGGATAAGGGTTTTTAACGAAGTAACATTAATACCGAAGTCAAACGTCGGGACTGGCAATGTAACGAGGTTAAAAATCAAGAAAAGCTAAAAAAGAGTATCCAACTATTTAATTTTTGCGACATGTTTCCACTTGACCGATCTCATACCTTCGAACGGTTGTTGATGCTTCTCTTTTTTTAGAAGGTCTCTGATCGGTTGGTTTCCAAAGTTTAGAGTACATCTTACGCGCTATATCTGTAATATTTGTGTACAACGTATTGGTCCAAAACCAACCTGTCCCACTACCAAAACACGCCACTTCACATTTGTACAAAATTTCATCTTTAACTGACCTTGTAACATAGACTGAAGACAAATATCACGCTAAGAGAAAAATATGGCGGGCGCAATCTTGATCGCATGTTCATAATTCTAAAGTAAAACGTCCAAAGAACATTAGTACAGACAAACTGTGCCAATGGGAACAAGAAAATCGAAGAGAGCTGACAACATATCAACGTTCAGCGTAAGTAATCGCATTCAAAACAAAATTAACTCATTTTGCAGGAATGATATGATCATACTTGCAATAAGTGGGCTTTGTTAACAAATAATAACACACACCCTTTTTTCTCGTTTTGAGCTTACCACCAGAATCCCGAATCTTGCATTGTCACGGTGACTTAACCCAATTTCCCCAAATGGTCCAACACGCTACAGTAACACAGCTTCAAATTCAATGCAAATTTCAGCTCAAACTTTTCCCATTAGAGTATTTTCCTGTGTCACACGCCAGAGATGGAGACTGACAGTGAAGGAAATCACGAGAGTAATGAACGACACAAGGTTTTGGTAATCTAATCCAGTTGAGATGGACCTGGGAAATTTCGGAACGTACCCTAGGATAATGTACATTCGGAAAAATGACCTCTCGCTTTCACAAAAGACGGGAGAAAGAGGCTGAATGATGTAATTTTCTTTCGTAGAGGCTGACCGCAGAATAGAAAAAAAGAACAATTATCTTCTAAATCGACACTGAAACGACCAACATCAGAATAAAACAAGATTAACAAAGAATGCTAATAAGAAAAGTACTGCGACACCAAAATGTCTCCTACTGAGAATACTAAAGTAAATAAAACCTTCACGCAATCACACAATTCTTCGTATCCACAACGATACCATTGAATACCTTCATTAAATCAAAAAGACCCAGGTATTTTATATGAACACCTTCTCAAAAATGTCATTTCTAGAATGCTCAGCACGTTCCGACGAACTATAAACGGAAAAAAATTACTCAATCATTTCAGAGAGAACGTTACCAGGATAAAAATTTTACAGCTTTTGTTCCCAGAAAGTCGAATTGGAGGGCTCGACATGTAGACCCGTTGATTACACGGCGAACGTGAGGTAGGGAGATGGAATGTAAAAGATTAAAACTCCTGCAGTAGAATCAACTGCCCGAGAGACGAGACGTCCAAGCAAAGGTCAAGAGATCATAAAAACCGTGGACCTACAGAAATCTCTTACGAAGGGCGAATTGTAGTATACTTTCCCTAAATATATACAGCCCCGTATTACTTACATCGTCATTCGCCTGATCCTAATGATAGGAATCTCTGCACGATCGCGGATTAAAAATTTTACTGTTCTGAATAAAATTGAACCTGATCTGTTTCCCGTTGGTGTCATTGGAAACGTATTGAGTAGACCCAAGTATTTTTATTAAAGAGAAAAATACAAAAGTGGGTTGGTTATTTCATTAAAAGTTATTATAAAGCTTCTGAGTAAAATTGAATCTGATCTGTTTCGTGATGGTGTTATTGGAAACGGAAACTATTACGTTTCGAGCTCCTCACAGAGCAGAAAAAATATCGCGAAACGAATCCATCTATTAGGCTCGATTGAATCTGGAAAATTAGCCGAGAGATGGACTGCCGTACAGATGAGTCAAAATGACATTTTCCCCGCAGACAAAAAGAGATCGTATTTACTCGTATAACCAACATAGAATCCAAATGGGCAGGAGTAAATGTACAGAGAGAATCCACAGTGCACCTGAAAAAGAAATTAACTCCACTAAACCCAGGTTAACTCACCTCGCGTCGACAAACTTTTGATAATGAAACGCAACAATTCACATATTATTTGAAAGCCATAAATATATTACGAAAAAAGGGTAATACATAAATACAAAAAAAGGGTAATTTAAAGTAATACATATTTATCTTAATTATATCTTTGCGAGAAAAGTCACAATTCATACACATAAATGCTCTTATTAGTTTCAATCAGTGCGAGCAAAGAGCTTGTATGTATGTTAAACTAATTGTGTCCAATCAAATGAATACAATTTGGTATCAGCAGGCGAAACTAAAATAGTTATATTTTAATTTTCAATTTTACTTTAGAGCCACGTAAATGAACCCAATGTGGATAGCGGACCGCTGTTTGCCATCCCAAGGCAATAAAACGAATCAGCTGATTGCACGTGTGGGTGATTGGCAGTTTGCCTAATTAAGTAATATTTATCCCATAATTTATATTTGTGATTATTCACCCTTGTTAAATACACTTGACGCAGTTCGCAGGTAATAAAGTAGATTAAGCTGATCTTTGAGAAACGAGTGGAGGCGATACACGACAATTAACTATTCAGAATATTTGTTGTCCAACAACGATGTCTGGACATTCTTAATCACCCCTAGAATTCATCCTCCTACTGAATTTAGTTTTCGTGCAACGAGATCACGAGGGCCAGTTTTCCTACCGGTCCGCGCATAATATGACACATTCCATACGATTTGAATTTGCAAGCTTAACTTTATGGAATGGAAACTTACAGGAATGAAATTATAATTTGGTACGTTCCATACTATTTTCTTACTATCGACCATGATTTCGACTCATGCCCTGTCATTATCAAAGTAATGAAATTATATGTGTCGAAACCATGGTCGATAGCAATAAAATAGTGTAGAACTCACCAAAATGTAATTTATTTCCTGTTCAGTCCATATCCCTAAGTTCGATCTCTTTATTTACGAATATCTATTGCATTATTTATCAATTTTCTTTGAATCTGAGACTTGGTAAGTTGACTACATCTCCAGATTTAAAAAAGATTCATAAAGTGGTCAAGATAATAAGAAATTTCATATTGTTTATACACTTTGTTTAAAAATTGGTAATTTTTCACCGTCTACAATTATGCACTCCGAAGTCCATACGCCAAAACTACTGTTATTAATGTTAACTTGGATTTTTCACAGAACATCAGCGTAATTTTTACCGTTCAATGCAGTTTACTACAAGGTTTATAAATTTATTCTAATGCTTGCATTCGCCTTCCTTTTTTTACCCCTGATTTTTCGGAAGTTATGCAAAATTTAAGACAGAATGACAAATGTCCGCGCGTACATGAGAGAAGAGAGACAAGTTAGCAAAAGGGGGTGAGAAGGAGATGGTGTGGAGGTGGGCGGGACAAGATGGGGGTAGCTCTGGTGTCCGAGGGGAGGGAAGAAAAATGATTCTCGCTCGGACATTAGTCGTCGTCACCACGCCAGACAGCTGGCCAGAACTCGAGAGGCTGAACGTGCGGATTGCCACCCTACTCACTCTCTTTCGCATTCGGAACGGTTTAATGGACCGGAAAGGAGGGATCGGAGATGAAATACGAAGCACTGCGGAACATCAGGCCGCCGTTTGGAATAGACGGCTTTCAACACGCTCGCATCCGTTAAAATTATCAGAATTAACGGTAGCAGAGGTAGAATTAGGTTTTTGCGGTGCTGCGGGAGAATTCGAGACTCGACTACTCGCATTTAGATCACAAGTATAATGATGACACGATTGCGCCACCTACATTAGTGCCGTAATTTCTGCTCCCACATTACATATGCGGATGAGACAAAATTAACTGAATAATAGAGACTTTCCAGCACCTTTTATCGATTCGTTTTCCCCGCTCGCAATTCACGAGCGCAAAAAATAAACAGTTCAGAACACTAATGCTATAAAAACATGGAGTACTTCGACTTCGTTGCGGTGCTACATGTTGTTGTACATGACCAGGAAGCACCTTCACCGAGCCTAATCGGAAGCCATATATTTTGAAACACGGACATGCAGAAAGAACCCTGTCGTATCACCCCTATGCACTATATATATGGATATACTATGGATATAAACACACACAAAGGACTATATATATGCACTATGACTAAGCACTATATATATGGATATACTATGGATATAAACACACACAAAGGATAAAAAGATATAGGAAGAGGATAAGTGCATGACAATGTTCAGAGGCGGAGGACTATCACTCTCCTGATAAGTTAGACGCAGAACTTCACACGATTCTTCTATTGGCTATCGTCTTAATACGGGCACCACTCTTCCCATTTGCATCCTTCACTTCTAGCTCCCTGTATCTCATACAAGGCCTTCCTTTGACATTCTTTCCGTTCACCTTCCTCTCAAAGATTATCTTCATCAGGCCATTGTATCTCACAATATTACACTCTCTCGTATTCCTCTTTTTATGGTCTCCACCATACTTCTATATTCTATCGCTCTCCTTATGATTTCTTCGTGAAATGGAAAAGCTAAACTTACACTTGCTGGAAGGAATTCATAATTAAAGAGAGTTCAAACTTGGTGACTTCCGCAGTTCATTGCAACATTCACTACCGGGTTCGGCTGTCAAGTCATCATCATTAATGTAAAACTCAGAAATTGCACGGCATGTTTAAATATGGTCCAGGGGATCGAAGGAAAATTATTTACAGAGGGGGGAGGAATAGAGGGAGGGGAGCGGTCACAAAGATAGTGGGGGAGCAGGTTAATAAGTCACAAGGAAGATGGATCATGGTACATGATTGTATTAATGAGGTTATGCTTTCCCTGAAGGACAACCTTCCACTTCTCCCAGGCGTTTTAACTCATTTCAATCACAGCTTCTTCGCTTGTCGCTCGGTGTACCACCTTATCATTCATTCATTTCAAATGGTACCAATCTTGAAGTTTCTGTTACCGTCCACGCCTCACTGCCATAAAGGAGCATGTTGCAGATGCAAGGTATTAAGACATTTTTCTTTGTTTCCAAGCTGGTGTTTACAGCTGCATTTCTATCTCAACGAAAACACAGCAACGGCTCGCTTGGTCGTGTCGAGTTGCTCGAGGAGCCCCAGGGGCTGGAGACCTCATTAAAAAGAGATGACCGCGCGACGAGTTGACTGACCCCTTTTTCGATCACTGCGGAAGTCTTAAGGGTGAAGTACAAGCCATTGCGGGACTTCAGACGGGGATCAGGCCAGTGAGGCTACAGCGGCGGTGGCTCGAGTACCAAGTTTGAATCGCTTAACTTATCGATCGCTATGTAAAGGGCGATACTATGACGTTGTTGCCGAATCTCGACAAGCAAGGTGATTTAACTTACAGGCCAAATAGGCGCCAATTTTGGCAAAATGGACGCCATGTGACTTGATTCATGTCGGTCGAAATGCTCCGTGATAGACTACATGATTCCCTATTCGGAAAGCCCCGGTTCGTATAATGGCAGAGACAGATTTAGTAGTGCAATTATGGCCCCTACTTAAGTGATACGTGGAGAGAACATAAGGTGCAGCACACCGTCCGTCGGATTGGACGTTACATCGTGTACCCTATATGGAATTATTTTTAGCGTAGGCTATTGGCGACGTCAGATTTATCTCCACTCTCCCTCCGCAGCCAAAAATCCTATCCATTCCCTGCTACCGTGTTATCATAATGATGGCACAACTCTACTGTCAGCTGTCGGTCGCAACACCTAATAATAAAGCCGAGACGACACTCTAGGGTACGAAACTGAAGAAAAGGTCACCTCTTGCACATGAAAGCTGCTAAAAGGAGTTTCATGCTCTTTCTCTACGGCCGGGGACCGAAAACATTTTCATTAGCATCAAGGAACACGGGTTTGAGGATAAGAGTAGACTAGCTGAAGATGATGAGATCCAACGTGAATTGAATCTGGGAACCTAAAAACTTTCTGGCGAAGGGATACAATAATTAGAGAAGAAATGGCGGAATAGTCATGATTTTAAACTACACATTATATTTATAAATGTTATAGAAGACCCGAATTGAGGGAAAGAGTCGAGTATTCGCACCTCATGTTGAAGAAATTGTTATTTCAAAGCTTTGTAAATCCATGATTACATTTACAACTGCAAACCATACATGACAGTGATTGGCAACGAATGAACCTTCTTAAAACATGCACTGCCTAACGTGAGATTAAAGGAATATACGAAAGGATATAAGGAGTAGGTATATATGTGAAAAAAATATTATGTATGCGTCACGCAATTGATTAAATTCAGTGTTTAGACATTTAAAATACAAAATAAAATACGAACGGCATACAAAATACAATACGAACACAAGAACTTTGCGAAGGCTGTAAATGGAAAAAATAACGTTTACTACTGCACTATTCCGGCCCCGGTGGCGGCGGGGTAAATCCCTCGCCATTCGATCCCAGGGTCGCGGGTTCGAACCCCACCCGGGGAGGATTTTCACTTTCCGGGGCATGGATGATTGTATCGTCCAATCTGTTAATTGGAAGAGAGGACTTTGAGTCCTGAAATTCGCAGATTAAAATAAGTCTTAAAAATAATTAAAATAAAATAAAAGATTAAATAAATATTCCAGTGAGCACAACTTCGTTGCTAAGGAACATTTTGTGTAAACATACGCAAACCGTATGAGACAAAAGCTAACTGTTTCTATGCTATTTACCTACATAATGCTTAAGAATACTTTTAGTTAAAAGGTAGGTTGGTGCTGGCTGGGATAAACTACGCAACCTGGATACACACCCAGCCATTCAGTCAATAATTATAATGTACTCTTAAAATTAGACTAGAATTATACCCAGGCGGCATTATACCCGGGAAAATCCGGGAGTATTCTAACTAGTCCACATATTGATGAAATCCTCTGCATCAGCTCTACGTATTTAGTCACATTAAGGAGTTTCCGTCATTAGGAGAGCACTCATATAAGACCTATTAAGCGCTGCGAAAGTGTTTCCTCGCGAGGACTAATAAGGTTGAGTATAGCGCACGTGGTTCTATTTCTTGGTTCGAATATCCAATCAATGGACATAGGAGCAGAGATTAGGGGAAAAAGCATAGGTACCTTCGCAATCAAACGATAAAACAGGGTGACATTGTTACTTGGGTTGGGCAGGTGAATTTTGATTAATTATAAACAATATAAGAAGTTGGTTTTGGCAGTTTCTGCCAACCATCAATATTTTAGCAACCAGTGGAATGGAATTTCTACAACATCGCATTCAGAGTACTCCGTTTTCAGACAGAAAACGAAGAAAGACAAGTGTTAATTAAGTAAATACCATAGGTGAACACATCAGGGCATAACTATGAAACCGACGAAAAATCTACTGTTGATTTTGTACAAGATAAATGCTACACATTACTGGAAGCTTGTAGTTGGGCAACATAAGGATTCTAAAATCCTGGAATCCCATAAAACTGAAGAAAAAAAGACAGACTTTTTTTTAACACATGAAGAGGCGTACACAGTCGACGGTGTCCACTAACGCTTCTAATTGTAATTGTTTAATTGCCACAATACTCCAATCATGCCACGCAAGACGAGGAAAAATAAAGATTCCTACGAAGGAAGAGAGAAGAAAGCAGGACGGAGACAAATGATGGCATAAAAATGAAACAAATTTCACCCATCTTGATCCAGTATTGACACACTGCTTGAATCCACATGGTATTTTGCGGGTGCGGGGGGCAACAAAGGCATATTTCAGAAGGGCGCAGTTAATTCTTCGATTTTCATCCCTTTACAATAGTACGCACACAAATACGCACTCCGGCGTTCAACCGGACGGACGCCCCCACGTGACGACGAGTCGAGGCGGACTGCGCCCCTAGCCCGCATTCCTCCGCTCCATCCCCCATTCCGTCCGTCTGTCCGTCCGGCTTCCACCTCTCGGGGGCGGAAAAACAGGAGTCGGTGCCAGCGGGGGTGGAAATCGATGCCGGGGCCCACGTATAATACGTACGCACGACGACGCATATCGATCGGGGAGAGGGTTTAAAAGGGGCGTGGCACGATGCGGGGGGGGGGAAGAGTTAAGGTGTTCAGCACGGCGGCGCTCGGAGTGGGGAGGGCGCGGTGCCGCTCCTCTCTCTCTCTCTGCTCCTCCGGAGATGCGGCACGCCACCACGTGAGAGGGCGCCGCGGACGCAACCCGCGCGCGCGGGAAACTGCGGCGGATTACGGCGTGGGAAATCGACCCTTTTTTCTTAACCCCCTCAAAAAGCCTCCACGACGACTGCGGCGGAGTGCTCCAGCGAGGGTCAACGTTTCGGTCGACCCGCGCGCTGCCTTCGGACGAAGATTGTCTCGGCGCGAGCTAAACGTCGATTCGCGAATGATGACGAAAATTGTCGCAAGGTGGTAAGACCTTTTGGTAGTTGCGTGTCGGAAGAAAGAAACTGACCTGACGCGGAGAAAACGTAGGCGGACTAATAACGAAGGCAAGCATTTATTACGGAAGACACAATGTAATCATCAGTGCTACGATTCGTTTGACGTAGCTTTCTTTTCGATTACATCATTGGCTTCTCTCTACATACTTACGAAATTCCTCTCTTTCACATCTTACACTGATTGATAGACATATCTCATCTGAAGTATTTCTGGGCAGTTCTTTTAACTCACTTCACCTCTACGGCTACCTTCACTTGACGATCTCATGTCAAGATACGATCTCATTAAGTCGTCCCGTTCCCTTTCTAGAAATTTAATCTAATTTTTTCTCTATCCTCCTCTTTGTAGAACCTCTTCATTTGTCCCTCGGTATATCCATTATCTTTACCAGTCCACCTGTATCCTCACATTCCAAATGATTCTGGTCCTTTTTCTGCCGCTATTATTAACTAAGGATGTCTCAAGATACTTTCGATAAAACTGTTCCATTTCTTTCGAAGGAATTTCATGAGATATCTACTTCCTCCTACGCTAATCGTATAATTATATTTAGTTACTAGGACTGACCATTTTAACTGCATATTTTTGCCTGACAATACATGATAACGATATTTATAGCAAAAATGTACTGATGCTATCAATAATGGACAGAAAAATTTACAAAAATGATCCCCAAGGAGGGTACTTATCTCAATTTCTCCTTTGATATCATTGTGCTCAAGGTGCAGTGGAAAATAAGGCGGATAATATTACAGTTCAATATCATTTTGACACCATAATCTAACGCCCTAACAGCACTCTATGATGAGTAGGGACTTAATAGCTACTCCTCATTGAGGGTCCTGGAAGGAACAGCCAAATTCAGCTACTTGAGCAAATTCTGCAAATTTTATCATTTTCAACGAGCAGATTTTAAAATTAATACTCCTACACACTTTTCTACAGAAATATAGAAAGTTCCCTACCTTTTTCATAATTATAATCGCTATCGTACCTTCTATTTCACACAATGGTGTTCCATCTAATTTCTTGTAGAATATCAGCACGAGTCCACGATCCCTAAGCTGGGTAGGTATAATTACCATCAAAATTGATTCACATGCTAGCAAACAATTTTTATCAAGCACAGTTATAGCAGCAGAGGCCATGCAAGGAAGGGCGACGTAGAAAAGATACCTCCACTTCCCATTCCCCCTCTTTCCCTTCACATGACGCTTCGCGGGGCTTCCCCCCAGCGACATAGTCGTATCGATCTTTCCCTAGCTCAGGTTACATTAATAATTTCAGACAAGAGTAAATGGGAAAATTGGAGGACAGAAATACAGCCGGCTATTCTATCGCATTTCACTTGAAGACAACAGAATTGTTTCCTCCAGTCAGATACCACCGTACATTGAACTGCTATAATTTTTGTAGCACCGACAAATTTTACCTCATAACTTAAAATTGATAAAGTAAAAATGATAAACCGTAAACTTAGGATGAACTTGAAACGATATGAATGGATTGGACACTCCTTACGGCAAGATGACTGGCTTAGAACTACAATGAAGGGCCGGCTTAAGGCCGGCTTAAGACAAAATGTTTACTCGGGCGAGAGTATTCCAGCGACCCCTCCACTCCACCCCCCACTTGTCAACCCCCGTTGTAGCACATACACTAGTTAAACGTAGTAGTATTAATAAAAATTAAGTGGTAAAAAAGTAGGTAATTACATTGCTGGACATGAAGTAAATTGTCAATACACGAATAAAAAACCTAATTCCATTCCCACGGCATCCCTTCCTTTGTGGCGCCACGGGCAGCCGCCCGGGCCTCATTGAATGTATGTATTCCAAAGTAAAAAATTGCAGGGGTAGACCACGAGTGAAATAGAGAAGGTTCGGCTGCACATCCTATACCGAAATAAAACAACTTGTACAGGCCGGAAATCTACGGAGGAATGCGATAGCTGCCAATCAATCTGAGGGATGAAAACCAGAGAAAAGGCATAACTACCACACAACATAAACAAATTTATAAAAAATAAACTAAGCTTTAGATATAGAGATTAAGATAGACGATCAATAGGAATCCAAAGGAGGAGGCCTAGAACCTAATAAGTAGCCCCCACACAAACAAACACACCGGCCATACGTCAGAACTTAGATTTTCGTATAACTTCACGAGTTGCGCGAGACGATGACGCATCGAGGATAAACCGGTGTATTTATATTAAAAAAGGGAACTTGATTACATCATCATCATCGGTCAACAATCCTAGGAATTACTCGTGGAAAATTGCATTATCTTTCCTTTAATATGGAAAGTTTCCACCACATCTCGCCTGAATCGGGTTTGTTTAATCCTAGGTATGTTTAGACGCAGCCCTCCACTCCATTCCTCTATCGGCCAACCTCATCATATTGACGTAGCTCTTCTCTTTTACATCCTTGCTCCATAGTATATCTCATACTAAGCCTGCCTTATCCATTCTGCCCGTTCACTTATCCCTCCACGGTTGTCTTCATCAGTACATCGTGACTTAAGATATGGCCGATTAAGTTGTCCCGTTTTCTTTTTAGGGTTTCCAGCAGACATCTCTTTTCTCCTACTCTTCTTAAGACTTCTACACCCGCAGTTATCTTATGCATCAAGTAATTGCTTCTAAAGCCACGCCCTCCTAACCGCATGGCTGACAACGTCTCACAATACGCGCTTAGCACTTTGCAGACACTCGGAATCGTGACACACGCACGCGTGCAGAACTTGGCACAAAAAAAAGAAACTCTATAAGCGTTTTGCGTGAAATGACTCGATTACCACCATAACATTTGAATGGGCTCATCTGAGGGCGACGACTTCTTTCGTACGTATCTCCCCATCCGCAGAATCCAAGTCGTCAGCAATCCGACCGCATAAAAACGGTCGTTTCGCGAGAAACTTCGACCCCATGAATACGAAGATTTCTGCGAGAGAAAAGCATTGGCAGTCCGCCAGCCATGCCAGATGTAACCAGCGCGTTATAGAGGCCTAAAAAAAAATAAAGCAGGAAGCAGGGTCACATGGGGTCCATTCCGAGAGATTTCTAATTTAGCTCGTGAAGATCCAGGGAGAAAGAGCTGAATCTCTGACATGTATTTACCCCAGGAAAATGACTGAAAGCGGTAACAGTCACCTAAAAATAACTGTACCACGGGAAATATTTCAGCACTTGGAGGATAAGACCGATACTTTCTGGAGGTCAATTTGAGAAGTGTGTAAAAAAAACTTTAGCTTTCCACCGTTTATAAAGATAGGTATTATTTCGACCAGTTTAACAACACTGTAGCTCTCAATTGCTTGATGATGCTATAGTGGCAATAATACGTTTAAAAAGAGTGGAAAGCTTAAGTATTTTACCTACTTATGAAATATTTTAAATGGGGAACCTGCACTATTTTTATGTCTTTGAACGTGGAGTTCATTAACTAAAATGTAATAGGTGAAAATTTTGCCGAAGAATGAAATTTCGTTTTAAAAAGTGCAAGTTTTTGATAGATTAAAATCACGACGTTATCGCATGACGTCACGGCACGGTGTCACTATGGATGTTGTTTATCTGTTGTACGTGGAATTAAGTTGTTTAATAAATACTTGACGAACTTTTTTGCACTCATCTCATTTGTTAAATTCAATAAAAGAAAGTGTTTCGATTTTTTATTCAAGTAGTATGGATCGTAACGAGCAAATCGTCCATAAATTATATAATACCTGTAGAGTGCTCTGATTGTTTAAACTCCAAGAATCTCTGTTATGACAAAGTAATAGCTTTTATTTTTAAAGAAGGATGCCTACATAAGGGAGTCAACCAAAGGCAAATTGTTGGATTGTGCTTTTTTAAATACATTATCAGTCATCATTTCAATCAAGAAATGGCTAAATACCTCAAAACAATTTATTCGCTTCGTTTCCTTCTAAAATAAACGTGTTTCCGTACAATTATGGAACCTATACCGTGCAGTAACGTCAGAAGGTGTTTTAGGTCACGTGACTTTGGTCGATTTTAGAATCTCTGTGGTTGCCATGCAAAACTCTAGTTTATATATTTAAATTCGCGAAAAAAAATCGCATCGAGTGCATCATTTAGATACGACAAACAAATTTAATGCATATTCCCCATTATAAGAACTAAACATGCCTAGCGAAACCGCTTGATTTAGCATTTGAAACAAAGAGAATTTTATGGATCAGTAGAAAGGTCAATTGCGGGAGATTACTGTCTCCCGCTAGTGGACTAAATATGCCCGATTCCGGGATAGGTGACAACCTCAGCAGGGAGTAAAGATTGGTGGGGATCCGATGCCTGCACGCAAGAAATGTCTGAGGGGAGACAGGGAGGCAGGCTTACGAGTCGCGCCCGCAATCCACTTCGGATTACCCCGGGGAGGATCATCCGATTATGCGAACTCATCAAGCCGGGCCCGCCGGGAATGGCAATTCTCTCGTCCGGGGAAATCGCAACGAAGGGACCGGCAATCGGGCACGAGAAAACATCCAGCCATTCGTATAGTCGTGAAGCTCCTTCCCCCCGACGCCGGGTCCCTCCCCACAATTACTCCCGTCGAGATTTCGCAGATACGTTCCATCTGGGAGGTCCATCGCGGAGTGGGTTGGGGAACAACAAAAGAGCACTCTACGGAGACCGGGATGAAAGGAATAGACTCTCCCTCGCTTCCTTATCAGACACGCCATCTCCAATTTATATGCATCATGAGTCCATAAGCAGGGCACATAGAGTTTAAAAAAATGAAGTCCTGAGAAGGGTGAGAGAAATGAGAAGTCTGCGGAAAACTCTATAAAGGAGACGAGACAACTAAACCGGCCATATCTTAAGACAGGATGGCCTAATGAAGACATTAGTTGAGGGAAAAGTGAACGGGAAGAATGGAAAAGGAAGTCCTCGTGTGAGATGAATGGAACAAGTTGTGAAGGATGCAAAAGAGAAGAATTACGTCAATATGAAGAGGTTTGTCGATAGAAAAATCGAGTGGAAGACTGCGTCACACCAATCTTAGATTTATTTATAAATAATTCTCGGGTTTCCAGCCAGAGAATTATTTATAAATTATATAAACCCTCAGGGCTCTTTTGCTCTGAGAACGATGGAGGAGTATTCCGTCGAAACGTCAGCAACGCAAAATCTTACTCGGCTGGAAACCCGAGAATTATTTATAAATATCATTCGCCGAGAAAGGACAAATTCATATACAATCTTAGATTTGTTCACTGATGATGATGATGAAACTAAATCATATAGTAGCAGCATATTATTCGTTTATTAACTAAGAGGCAGTATTAAATTTTCAAGAGTAAGAGAACCCCGAAAAGACTCGAGGGATTGAAATCATCACAGTTACTTTATCAAATTGAAGGTGTCCTTAAGGTAAATTTAGGTTATTACGGAAAGAATACGGATGTAAAAGAGAGGTGGTACGTCAATATGAAGAGGTTGGCCGATAGAAGAATCGAGTGGAGGGCTGCGTCAAACCAATTCTAGGACTGTTAACCGATGATGATGACGGAAAAAAGTCTACTCACATTCGACACTCCTCAAGGTTTCTTTTCCAATCTTGCAACATCAAAGTGCACCTATTGATTTGAGCTTTCTATATTTCGATAGCAAGACATTCCGTGGAGAGAAAAAATCATTCGCATTGACCGGGACTCGAACCCGGACCACATGATTTCCGGCCAGGTGCTCTACCAGTTGATCTACCAAGACGTCCTCTTTCTCTGTGGAAATTCTAGAGGCTTATAAGGAACAAGATGTTGCCGGACCGCTGGACATATTATGTCATAAAACAGCCGAAGTTAGGCTTGTGCGATGAGTCGATTAATCGAAGTCATCGACGATGATTTCAGTCATCGTACCGCGTTGACTGAATTCGATGACGATGAATGTCATCGACCATCGCCTGCGATGAGTCGATGAGAATCACCGATGTCGATGACTCGATGAGTTGATGCGAATCATTGATGTCGATGAGTCGTGGTGTGCTGCTGACACGAGAAATGCTACCACTGCTGACGACCCCTTCCTGGCGGAGCTCCACAAGAACAAGGAGGTCCCAGATTTATCCAAATCTTCGAACGCCCTACATTGGTATAGGGACAGGGATGTGTATCCCCGCCTTCAGAAGTACGCGAGGAAATACCTCAGGAAGTACCTTCCTGCCGCTTCAACGTCATCAGAGCGGTTCTTCAGCGATGCAGGAAACGTTGTGTTGGACGACCATCTTGTACTCACCGATGAAAATGCGGAAATGAGAATTGTATTATACCACAACAAAGAGTTGTTGCTTATTTTGTAACTTGTTGCTTGTTTCGCTCTTTAATAAATAGGCCTTGTCCTTCTCAATTAAGTTTGACCCAATTCAGTCTTCACTTAATAGCCAAACCAAACTGCCAACCGAGACATCTGCACCGATCATCTATAGTCATCGATCATCGACATTCATCGATCATCGACATTCATCGATCATCGATAGTCATCGACCATCGTGCACACTCTATTCGATGATCGATGACAGCCATCGTCATCGAAGCATTTCGATGAAAGTTTTTCATCGAAAACCGATTACCAAAATCGGTCATCGCACAAGCCTAGCCGAAGTCGTGCGCAAGGCGCAACCGTCCACGAGGTTAAAGCCGACATTAAACACTAAGGTGCTTACTTGTAACAAATTCAAAGCTTGCGAGCTAGCCGCGAAAACTTTTTTTTTCTCTGTGGAATATCTTGCTATTGTGCGGTTAACTCCGCTAAAGTTTTCGCGGCTAGCTCGCGAGCTTTGAATTTCTATATTTCAACCACTCACAGTCTCTCCTCACCAAGTACGCCCAGTACCTTCCTCGTTTGTCTCCCTTTCCGTCCACCGTACTTTCCATAGACATGCATGAAACGTCTCCAACCTCTCCTCGTTCCCCTTACCCCAAAGTCTATGTTCCACGACCATTTTCATCGCAGAGTTCCAAGCCTATCCCAAATCCAAGGCGCCTCAGATCGGGAGCAGATGTGTTGAACCATCGAGGTGGTTGGGATGAGATTCCAGCGGAGGAAGAGGGGAGGGTAATCCCGGCGACGGGATTAGCTTTGCTCTTAACAGAAGACACAAACCGGTCCAGCGGTTTATGGCTCATACGAAGAGCTAAGTATTGATCATAAAATGAACACCACACGGTATTCCAAGCAGCGGAGGGATTATGAGGGATGCTAACAACTGTTAAGCCCAACTCGCATGTGTAAATAGCAACTGCGATGCGAGTTCAGGTCGATACTGGACACTTGTCGAACACTATCGATCCTAGTTCGAGCTATTAGCAAAGTTGAAGCCCGTCAACTTTCCAGCGGAAATGTATACATCACAATCGCAACAATCGACAACGGAAAGCAATACACGACGGAATTTGGATATAATAACAAGGATATCCCTCCCCGAAGGAAAGATTCTATTCTTTAAAGAATGGGAACAAAAGATAATTGTCAGTGGCATTTATTGCTTGATGAATTTAATGAAAATTTAGCATCAATTACTATTGCAATAAAACTCTTTTTGTTTGTTGTGGCAACGCGTGAATAGCGGCTTCAAGCTGCATAGAAGTTGGTGCAGACGCATCATAGCAGTAGCGATATAGATACATCGCGCACTGTCATAGCAGTCAAACGTGCTACGTGTAAACGCTGCTTATGGATGGGAAGTCAACAATCTAGTCACCACACCAACCTTTACACTCTCACTGTTGATACCAACTTTCCATTTTCAATTTCCCTGACTTTTTCCTGATTTCCAGTCCCAAATTTTGAAATTTCACTGACTTTCTAACAATTTGGCAAAGCAGTCATACACAGGGATTTTATGGAAAAATGCAGCAAGGTAAATTGTGAAATAAAATTCATTTACTCCAGGAAAGTAACATATTCCAGTCAAAATTCAAAAACAAAACAACGGACGAGCAGTCCACGCAGCCAGATACCGTTACGCACCTCGCCACTTGAGCGCAGCAATGCTCCGTGCTTTCAATCACGATTTTCACCTTTTTGCTGCGCCTCTGTGGAGATTTTCCCTGGCCAGAATCTAATTTTCCTAACATTTCCACGACTTCCCTGAAATCGCAAACCAATACTCCTGGATCAACTAGCGAAGAAATTTAGTTATTTAGCATTTAGTTATTTCGTGGAAATCTAAACATCACAGTGCAACGACGACAGGAAGGTGAGAGGGATATGACGGACACGGAAATGGAAGTCAGGAATCCAGACAGCGCTTCAACTCGAAAAAAAAATAGGCTTGGGTTTTTAGACGCTCCAACGATTGAGGTAACATCCCACCGTTTTGAAGTAAGCTCTTGAAATTGAGACAAACGCATCGTAATATTTAAATCACAGAGCGATACGTCGGGTTATCATTATTATCACTTGTTGTTAATCGTAAGATGGGTTTGACGCAGCATGCCACATGATTCCTCAATCGGCCACTCTATTTATACTG
Organism: Platycnemis pennipes; assembly: GCA_933228895.1. Classification (NCBI taxonomy): domain Eukaryota; kingdom Metazoa; phylum Arthropoda; class Insecta; order Odonata; family Platycnemididae; genus Platycnemis; species Platycnemis pennipes. Next base: position 112,149,137 of record OW121851.1, on the reverse strand, counting down.
GAATAATATTTCCCTATGACGTCCTATTCTATTTACTACAGACATCACCTATGGAACCTTCCTTTGCCATTATTTCTATTCACATTTACTTACACGACTACAATCATCAGATAAAAATTAGGGATGGCTCGGTTCGGTTCTTCGGTTCTCGGTTCCACCGGTTCTTGAGCTTAGAACCGGAACCGGAACCGAGGCCGAAAATAATCGGTACCGAAATAATTGGCGCGAAAACTAGTTTGAAACCTACTCACACTCCGAAAGTGGAGGCTTCACATTAAAACCTGGTGAAATAGTGTACTTAGATGCTTCAAAGTCGCGAATTATTCTAATTCAGTCTCTGAAAATGATTATTGATTACCTTATCTTACCATTGAGCAATGCAAAGTAAGTGGTAAATTAAGAACCGGAACCGAGAATCGGAACCGAGAATTGGAACCGAGAACCGAAGTTAAGAACCGAACCGGAACCGAAAAAAAGTGGAACCGACCCATCCCCAATAAAAATGTATCAAGGTTTGCCTATTTGATCGTCAAATCTTTTTAATTTTTGCCTCGATAGCTACGACATCCGCAAATCGCAGCTTGCCAATGTCTACCCCTTGGATATTCACTCCTGATACGCCTTTTTTCGGCATTTTACATTGCTCTCTCAACGTAGACATGAAAAAAAACTGGAGACAATATATATCCTTGTGGAACTCCTTTCTTTCGCTCCGTTTCCGTTCTTCTCTGCCGGGTTCAAATTTAATCATAGCCACCTGTGTTTTATGTAAACTCTTGATAAATCTTCGGGTATTCTGGTCGCTAAATAACACATTCCGACATTTCTTCAAATCGCAGAGTCACAGAGCTACGACGCAGAGAATGAAAGAGTGGGATGGAGGGCTTTCGAGTAGGTGACGAAGGATGGTGGATGAGACTTGAGAAAGGAATGGAGAGAGAGAGAGAAGGGAGGCAAGGGGCAGGGGATATGGAAGATGAGGAGAGGCGAGAGGAGGACCCTTCGGAGGGAGGAAGGCCTCGAGATGTGCCGAAAAGGCTGGATTTGAAGTGCACTCGCCATTTTGAGATCTCGAGGAGTCAGCGGAACGCAACAATCCCTCGAGGGCTAAAAAATCCGTGGGACGTCCAAAATATCCAGAAAATAAATAAGAGAAGGAAGCGGGGGAGAGACTAGCTGCGAAGATAATTAACTGGAGAGAGCCAAATTTTGAAGTATCTCGAAAAATTACAGGTCAAAAATATTCGAGAAACTTCTTCATCCGTCCCATCCCATTCCTGTTTGTCAATTTAGACCAACTTCAAGTAGTTATGAAGCCGATCTGTTTCCCAACGTTTTCAATATTGTTTTAGGAACTCGCTTAGATCTCTTTAAAACGGGATTTGACAGATATAATCCCGAACGGAGTGATGAAAATTCCTTTCTTTCCCGAGCTCCGCGACATCGTAATAGGCGTAAAAATACCCTCAGAGATACTAGGTGTGATGCTGTCAATCTATCTTGCAGTATATCCGTAAATACACTTTAATTCACCCACCGAATGTGTCTCAGGTGTGAAATCCACCGACCTCATGCCATATTATAGTTGCTTGCTGCATTCAAACAATTATCCTATGAATAAAATATGCATACACCCCTAGATTAGTTTCACATAATTTAGTGCTTAGAATTAGTAGTACGTTTAAAGCATGAAATTTAAATTACGCAATAACATAACTTTATTTTTTGGTTTATCCTGTAATTATGTTCCTCATGTTGGATAAACTATAAACACAATAAATAAACTGCAGAGTCAGAGGCAGCCAGAGGAAAAGTTGAGAAGGGAGAGCAACTTACGCGGTAGTTCAGGTTGTGTTCATGATTTCGTTTCTGATTGGCTAAGCGGAAGTTTGTGTAAGTGCAAAATCACGAGTGTACGACACCTTAAGGTTATGCATGTAAACGCAGCACTATCGTAATTTTTAATTAAATGAAAGGTATTGAACTCGACACATACGGCCAATATCGACAAACGTATTAAGAGCAACGAGGCTACATATTGTTCGGAAAAGAGAATGGAAAATAAAATAAACATATGCAGTATCAATGGAAATTATTGACTTTTTGCGGTAAGTAATAAAAATCCGAGAACTGTGGATAATTAATTTAAAATCAATAAATTTGATTTTGCCTGCCGTGGTTGGAAGAGATTTCGAAACAGGGATCGACCATACTCGTATAGACGTGTTCAATTTTTCTCAGAATTCTATAAATTCCGTACACGCTGAATATCAAATTCCAATTTTTAATAAAGGCCTGAGTAAGCCAATATTTTCGGAGAACAGCCAAAGTGTTCAATAAGTTCTCTGAGATACTGATAAAAAGTCACTCAGAGGGCTACATTTCGGCCAACTTAATGAAATTACTCTCTCTTGGGTTCCGAATAAACGGAGGAAGGTTGGTACTGCGTCTTTTATTCAGCTTCTAAAATGTTTCCTCAGAGAGGGTTGAATTTCACCGGGAGGCAACCTTGTGTGCGAGTTCATGGCTCCATAAAAAAGAACACTTCACGCCCAATATTGAGTTTTTATTATAAAAAAAGATTAAATACCTTTCGGCGCTTACGCTAAAACAAGACCATCCAAGGAGACCTTGGTATACGATAGTAAAAAAGCACTCTTCAAGTCATATACTTTACATTTTTTCCCTTGAGCACCAACATGTTTTTAATGCATTTCTGTCGGAATCAAAAGATGTAGTATCAACGTCTATGCAGAGTAATTCCACCACACTTGTAGAGAGTACAAATGAAACGGGTCGTAATGCACCTTCTTACTTGTGATTTATTGCGTTAGAGGGTTTAAATGGCACCCTAAACGAAAGAAGTGAAGGCTTCTTTAAAAATTAAGCATTTTCGGAGGCTCTTGATACATAATTACCTCCGCAGACTACCCAGCCAACTATTACGTAACTTGACTACTCCGTAAGACCTTATAGAATGTATTCTATTATAGGATAGATGAAATTAATACTCATCTGTGTTTTCAAGTCTGAATCCGCACCAATAGACGCTCCAGTCCAGGAAGAAAGGTATGAAGATGGGAATGGAAGGGAAAGGGGGAAGTGTGAAGAGAAACTCGGCGTCAGCATTAGCCTATTCTTAGCGAAAGGCGCCTAGGGGACAACAGCTTAATGTCCCATCCGACGGACGGAGTACTGCGCTCGAATGTTCTCCACAAGACACTCAAGTAAGGACCGGATTACCAATTAAAAATATCTTATCTGCCGGAATTCGAAACCGGGCCCTCCTGGTGACAGGAAAACCTAATAAAATTAGCTCCCTGGAGAATCAAATACATTAATACCACCCTTTAGGCCGTATCACACTAGTGGTTACCGGTTGCGCTTGTACAGTTGACCAATCAGCGCCAACCAGCTCTCAACGGTTGGATTATAGGAGCGCGTCTATTTCCACCCGGCCGATTGTGCAACTGTGGCCAATAGGAGCTCACCTCGCGGTCACGTGTTGTTTGAGTTCACATATCGCGATATTTCATTGTTACCATTTCAACTACGTCCTAAACCTTAAAAATATTCAGATCGCAATTTAAACCTTATTTAACTCTCTTGCATCATATATTTTTTGTGAAGGATATATTATATAGGCATACATTTTATCGAGGTGAGATTCAATGTACTTAATTCATTTGTATCTTGTTTTTGAGGCATAAATCCTGCATTTCAGGCCGCATATGAACAAAATGTAAACAGAAACAGCATATGACCGTGAGGCGAGATCCTATACGCTGCGATTGTACAACCGGCCGGTTATATAAGCGGTCAGTGTGATTGGAACTGTTTACACCAACCGTAACCGGTAACCGCTAGTGTGATAAAGGCTTTAAAGAGCCTTAGAAAAACACCACTGCAATGAACTCTGGGCACGCTTAAACTGTTAATAATGTTTTAATACACGTGCAGTATCCATACGAGGCAATAGAAAACGTAATGTTTTTTATGGCCTAGTAGGAGGAGGCCTAATCCTTCCCAAACACCCCGATTCCGGCTTCATTGTAACCCATAGGCTGGAATGACAATGTCTCCTCTGGTGAATTCCAACCTTCTTGGGCTCTACAGCCTTATACACGTTACGGTTACATAAGCTCAATACATATTTTTTCTCGAAAATATCATCATTAACATAAAAAATCGACATTCCTAGCAACAATTAAAGCTGGGGATTGGATACGGCTCTAGGCGAGGGGTAATCAGAGAGTAGAGGACCCCGCAGACACGAGGAAGGAAGGCTTCGCTCTTGGTAATACAATTTTTTTCCGTACTCCAGACAAACCCAGATATGGTCAGTGGAGGAGGGGACGCAGTGGAAAGCGAGAAGAGGGCGAAGAGGAGACGGGAGGGGTGTGGGAGGAAAATGATACGCGTAGGGAGACGATCGTTCCTGGCGACAAGACGTGACCGGAATGTTCCCCTTTGCATTCAGCCTCTCTGTGTCCCCGACACGTCCCACCCAGACGGCCCCTTCCGGCCAGCAGCCGCCTCCCCAAATTCTGAAGCTAGGAGGGGTCACGAAGAGCACGGACCTAACTACCCTTATTCTTCTTCCACGATTGTCCACTGCGAACCTCACGAACCCATTCTCCGACAGACATATCCACAGAGTATCCCGCAAGATACCTCTTGAGGATACGGGATCACTCATCGCCAAACGTGGAATAGATTCATCATGAAGCTAAAAACATTGTTCATCATCACAAGCATTTTACAAACATTGGAAGGTTGGTTTGTGGCTACTTCCTACCTGCTAATTCCCACCCTTGTACCTCTTCTAACTTCTAAGCAATCCACAATCCCTCATTTTTACCCTTTTACTGCCATTGGGCAGATATATCGGCCCTATATGGTTGTGCGAAAACTGCCTAGGGCCGATATACAGACTGTCTTACATTACATACTTGAAATATTATATTTCCTTCAAATCAGAGATAGCATGGATGATTTTTTCCATCCTCATAAAAACCTAAATATATCGCCAGCATTGAGACAAATACATATTCCAAATATTAAAATTGAGTGCTTCAAATAGATCTAAAATTCATAATCTTACGATTTTCATGGAATTGTGCTTGGCGGTTTTCGAACAGTCTACCTAAAAGATGTATAAGAGTTCATCTGTCATTTTATCTTTCATCCATCAGTTTTTTATTAAGATATCATTTTAAACAAAAAACACTTTCACTTGAAAGCAATCCCAATTTCAAAATGTATTCACCGATTAAATTTAGCGAAAGTATGTAAAAGCTTATTTGTTGTTAAATAAATTGTTTTATTCTATTCCTTAATATTCCAAGCTTACCAAAAGTTCTTTCATCATCAACTTCAGAATTCAATTAAAGCCCAAAACATTCTCAATCCTCTTTTGCTGTATTTTTATACCCCCAAGCAACTTTCTTTACTCTCTAGATATCTTTAATGCCTCACCATTTTCTTCTCTCTCCCTTCATCTATCCTCTTTCATTCTTCTTAAGCCCTCAAACAAAAGTTATTCAATTACAATCCAATCTCTTTCTACAATGACCAAATTTCAGAACCATAGAATGCCACGGTTCAATTTGTATTTAGCTAATCTTTTCTCAATGTTTCAAATAAGTGACTTCCCACATTGATTCCACCCTCTTCTTCCGTTGCATCCGCAAATCTTCAATCACTATCAGTAAACCCACTTTCATATAAGACTACTACGTAATACGTAAGCTGCAATGAAGTAATAAAATAGTGACAAGGCATAATACACGCACGTGCAACCAACTGATAATAAACTATGAATAAATATAATTTTTATCAGCGACTGAAGCATTAGGTTAAATCTACTACGGTATCCATTACATTATACATCCAAAGTCGCAGTTAATAAGCGTTAATCTAGTTAAGTACTTTTATTTGATGCACTACAAATTTAAATTAGACTAAATTTAATCTGCCTCAACGGTTATTAAGGTGCAGATCATTATTTATGATTATTAGCGGGAGGGAATACGACACGTTCACCCACAGTTAGCCCATAAGGTGATGAATTCGCGTGACAAGAGCGATACGAAATAGGTTTGCATGAAAATAAACTGAGATCTCACCGGTCGTGCGAAATAATTAACTTCGACGCTGCTCTTAATTATTTCTTTCTCCAACGGTAAGCAAAACATGAACGAAAAAAATTTAGGCGAGTGCTTAGAAAAAACATATACTTAGAGCAAATACGATATTTTTCCACTTTAATACTTTACGACGCTAAGTGACGACGGAAGATTTTTTCCCTGGTTGCGACAGTAAAGGACGAAACTAGATTTTCATGCTGACATAAAAGAAACGATATTCTTCGACATCATCACTAAATAGGTTCTAATTTAGAGAAAAATTCCGAATGATTGCTCTCATTTAAATTTCACCATCGATGACTATCATTGCTAATGGTCCTCGACAAGGCAAAATTCATTTTTCCATCCAAACTTCCAGTAGTCAGAAATATCTCCTCGGATCCACCTCAGCTCCACTAAAATTCCCCACACATCCTACTAAAATTTACATACTGATGGTGCCTTAACAAAAACCTTCAGAAATGGCTTTCATGAGGATCCGACACCTACTCTATCAGATCCTCTCCTTCGACCTAAAAGCTCCGTTCCTTTAAGGATTCAGCTCACTTCCGTGAGCCTCCTTCACTTCAGGGTCCAGAGGGATTCCTGTTTCTCCCGGAGCATCCCCGGCACGCGCGAATCTGAGTCTAAGTCTGCTCGCAACGCTCTCAACACCGAGGCTGTAAACCAACATTCCCCCCCTCGCTTCTTTTTCCACATCCAGGGAGTTTGTCCTCAGGGATTCAGCTCACGGAAGGGAATTTCCAAAAAGAGATGCAGGGTTTCCACGTGCTCTTCCAACCACGCAGTTTCTTTGCCGAACCTTCTTCGTTAAGTCTTCACAAACTCGACTGCACGCGTAGAAATTTCAAGTCGCCTCATCTCGTGGAAGACGAAAGAGGTAAAAAAACATGGTTAAGGGGCAAAAAGTTACGCTCATTTCTTCATATGCCTTATCCTTCCATATTTTATCCTTCACGCCGGTACATTCTTGAACTCCTTATTTTGTAAATGAAGTGATTAATATAAAAATTCCCGTTCCGGGTATCTCACATTCACCGACTTCCTCACAAAATCTTTCGTCTATCCACCAATCTTGCACGATTTGAAGCCTGCGAATATTCTAAATCAGTGATTGGCACATCATTTTTAACAGTGAAATGAAAGAGAGGAAGGGATAACTTAAATAAAAATATTTTGTCGTCTCTTCGACGAAACCGGTCGTAACCATAAAAAAAATTTCTGTTAAACTGTTACCCAGTTGTACTTTTCAATGTCTACCATATTTTATTCAGCTCCACCATCGCCGTGAAAAAATAGGACTTTCAAAACACCGTGGCCAGGCTGGGCTTGATTGGCGAAGGGTTGAATACGTACGATACTAAAAAATTATCAAATTTTAAAAGAATTCGAGGAGATACACTGAAAATAATCCACATAAATTCGCTCGATACACTTAATTAATGACACGTGCAATCTGAGGATCAAATAAACGAGAGCGACGGTGTAGCATGTGATGACACGAACGAGACTGACAGAACAAGAAGAGAGGACCATCTGGAAGACAAAGGAGCTTGAGAAAACATGTGGACTATGACACTCTTGCTGGGTCTTCTATCAGATGAACATTCCGAGGATGAGAAGTCTTGACGAATGAACGCATGACCTCTGGGGTGAGTCAATGTTTTTATCAAAGAGCATTTCGTTCAAAAAAACAGTTTGTTAAGAAAGAACATGTGAGAAACACGAGCGGTGACGCCAAGGCGGAAGAATTTCCCGAAGTCACGCACAAGGTTGGGTATGAGTTCGCTGATGATGAAGACACCACTTGTCGCCACAGAGATTTAAGCGAAGGAGGAGGCGAGGATTAGACTTCTCAAGATACATAAAGCCCTACTCTTTCGGGACACATCTAAATCTACGGAGTACCCTTAAGCCTCCTCGAAGGTATGTTACAGGGGTTGAATATTCACGGAATACACGCAACGCACATGCTCAAACACGTAAAAGTACTACATGATTAGAGAAATGCGTTAGCTGTACATCCTCCAGGCGCCTGCGATACAATGATTAGCATACACGAATAAACATAATGTATATTAATGGATTAGTCAATTGTTTTATAGCATTAAGGTTGGGAAGTACTAATTGTAAGTAGAAAGAGGCTCTCGACAATTTACGTCTACGAAATTGACTGCAGTTGTTGAAAAAAATGCCCTCCAGTTCACGTCACAAAGACCCAAATACACTCACTACTTTTTTCCACGAATTATACCAGTATGTATCTCCAGTGGTTGGAGGGCAAAAACAGTTGTAACGCACGTATGATGTAATTTTTACACAATTATTTTTAGTCCAGGCAAAATAAGGCGTACAGTATCCCGAAAACTCAAAATATAGCAAAAAAAAGGAAATAATTTTGCTTATGGAGTAACAGAAGAAATTTGCATTGAAAACAAAATGCGATTGATAGAAATAGAGCAGCAATCGGCGCATAATCGGGTTGGAAAAAATCACATGCGGCATCTTTGCGGAAACGTCAACCAGCCGACATTGGAGAAGATATAGACTGGTGGACCTGGGATACGTCACCTATTCAAAATACTGGAGTGACAGGCGTGACTAAAACAATTAAAACAATAATGAGACACTTCCAATTTACTTCCGATATTTCGGTGGCTGCCGCCACCACCCTCAAGAAAAGGGAGAGACCCTATTAAAAATATACTTTCTTTTGCCTTTCCTTTCGTTCCGTGTCTGGTGGTAAGTCACGCGTGCCTTTAGCCCTCGAGGTAGCTTGAAAGGTACAGGACTCATGAAGCATGGGTCTTCCAAACGGTATACACTTGTTTTTTTTTTAACTAAGTGGAGCGAAAAAAGTAGACACATTTATATATCTAATCGGGATAAGTGATTACTTTCCTTATCCCCAAAGAAAACCCTGAGCCACGCAGGTCGGTGACTCGGACAATAGATTCATGAGCGAAGATCCGACATGGATAGTAAAAACGAGTCCGTCATTTTCGACGAATGGGCGAGGAGGTAAAGGCGATGGAGGGTGGGGCTTCATCTGGGTCGCCCGTCCAAACATGTGATCGCCTAATCATCTTTGGAGTAGGAAGAGCGGGGAGGGGGGAGGCGGACTCCCGCCGCGTATTCGGGGATTCGCTGTAATGGACGTCACGTGGCGACGGGATGGGAGGGGGTGAGCGAAACCCCTAACTGCAACAAACGCGCGTCGAAATTATACAGATCTAATCAGGAATTCCGCCATCAATCATTAATTAGCATAAGCACTGCAAGACGATCAACTGAGTGCAAATTCATCAAGCGATGATTGCACTAGGCCCTAATTAGCGATCCACCACTTAATCATTCACAATGATGCATTGGTCGACTAATGTTCTGAATCGGGATGAAACTGTTTGGCTAGTTCCGGTAATAAGTTCGGTATAGTTCCGTCCGGCACCCGGCGTGAATATCGCACTCTTTATATCCATAAACTTTGTATTCACCTAGGCTGGAGGCTGCGAAATAGCCTCGGCAGTAGGAGAACTTTAAAAAACAAAAGTGAATTTTTTATCACCATCAACAATTCGAAGCTTGGTTTGACGGAGCATTCTCGTAACGGCTAATCTCCTCATATTGAAATAAAATTTCTATTTTACACAATTCTCGCTCCCTAATAACACATACGATGCCAATTTTCCCGTTCATTTTTCCCTCGAAATGGCCAAAAAGGTTGACCCTTCTTGTTTCTAAGGTAACGAATGAAAAAAATTATTTTCTCCATAACTGAAGAGAAATTAAGAAGAAGGATATATCACAGGCTTTACCCTCGACAGGTCCGGGTTAGCGAGAGGAAAAACGTAAAGAAATATAGGGTGGTACATCTTCGGCACGTTTCCACAACAAAGTAGGCAGACACGTGATATACAGGTTTAAGGAATTAGGGTGCCAGGGCTAAAGGCGACATATTTTTTTTACCAGTCCTCACTTAGGGTGATTCATTCACTTCGAAATCCAAGCTACCGAGTAAATACCCTCGGCAGATATTAGTGAAGCTGTAATAGCTCGTGTATGTCCGCCAAGAGATAATTATTTTACGGCATTAGCTCAAAATGTTATTTTTGCGAAAAAAAAATTAAATGCGATGCCCTATTTAAAATTTTGAATGGAAATAGATTGGTTATTAACATAATGCACCAATTTATCTTTAAAATTTGAAATATCAACAGAGAACCGCAATTATGCAAACAAAATACGTTATTTTTACAGAAATTTCGATGGATTTTGACCATCCGGGTGTGAGAATTTATTAATTACCACGGAAAACGTAGTTTAGCCGGTGTTTTTAATATCACTTATTCAATTTGACCTTATGAATAAATTACACAAGCCTAAATATTCAAATTATTCATGAATAACAAGTGGGTGCATTAATTTTGGCATTTAGGTGGGCATTATGAGGCACATGTACGCGGGATAACGTCTCTCCCTACGTCATTTCCAGCGCTACCCTTCACCTTCGTGGGACTTCCTCATCGGAAATTCGCGTCGCCCGTTCCGCCTTCATCATTTTCCCGCGTCAGAGCCAGAAACCCACTGAAAAGGAGATACGGACGGGAAATATGAGGATCTAATGGAAAAAAGAGAGAACGTATTTCGGGCTTTTTTCTCTTAGCTTTCCCTTATAACCCTCGTGTCATCTTCATAAATCTTGTCCCCGACGGCTCGTGCACACAAAAATGAGGCAACCACCATCCCTTTTTAACTCAAAAGGCCGCGATAGCACAGTACTGCCCCAGAAGCATTAATATTATAAACATTTAGGAAGAGAAACTTTTCCCCATTCACTCAATCACTCTCCCGGTATCGTCTCAACTGACACCCTAAAGGTTATCAAAACAACAGAGGAAAGCAATGTTATAGCATAAAGCATCGGTTGGATTAAATATGCTTATAAGTATAAATAAATAAATTACTACTCGCAGAGTAAACGGGGAAGTAGGAAAAACGGTCTAATGTCCAACCTTACGGGTTTTCACAAGTACTGTAAGCTCACATAAATCACTTCTTCGTTTCAACTATGAAGATTTGCAACGAAAGTGCATACCTACATCCGGAATTACTCATAAACTAGGCAAGGTCGATATCGAGGAATCTGGTTGCACAGATGGCAAAATTAATGGATTCCCGAAAGAAATTCAAGGTTCGAACCTCGAAAGAGGCACAGATTTTTTGGTGGTACACAGGTCGCTACATGAGTACTATATGCGCGGCACTTTTAAAGTTCAGCACCCTGTCCATCAGATGGGATGTAAAAACCGAGGATAATGCCAATGCCGGATTGCACTCGACCACTCTGTACCCTAAAAAATTCCTAGCCCTAACTAGTTACCCCACATTATTAACACCCTTACAGACACAAAGAACCTTCATCTCCTTTTACACAAATAATAAAAAAACAGCTTATTGTGTGTGCAAGAAGGTAACAATAAAACTGCTTTTGATAACGAAAATATCAGCAAAAAAATAATTTATTGATTATCACTACCACTTCCAATTCTCAATCATTATTCTACGGGAACCATGCTTTGGAAAGGGCCAGACGGGTGGGTTGAAGTTCAAGAGACAGGGAGAAGGAAGGAGAGAAAGGGTGGTTATCGGTGACTGGTGGGCGTGGCGTGGGAGTTATGGGGTGGGTTGGGGGCGAAATTTGGGGATGGGGACGAAATTGGGGGAGGGATGCGATGTTGGAGGGGGTAAGTGCGAAATCCCTTGGTGGAGCTGTTCGAAAAGACGACGCATCGACTGCATTTCGATATTCCTTCCGAATCGAAGGTCCCGGAAAGAGCAGTGACGGATAATTACGACACATCGAATTCAAACACGGACGTAAAAAGTCTGATTTTGCCAATTAGGCGCCTGAATGCTGCGTTCTTAAGGAAGAAAGTCACTTTGGAATGAGACCAAAAATTCTATAGGAATGATAAAATAATGAAAATAACTTTGTTCCTTCCACAGTATAGTATTTACTATCGACCCAGGTTTTGCCAGCTACGACATCATCAGGAGTCCGTAACTGGCGAAACCTGCGTCGACAATAAATTATACTGTGGAAAGAAAAAGGTTATTTTTATTATTTACTTATGTCGTGGTTCCACCAAGTGACGCCAGAAAGTATTGATTTCTATAGGAATAAGTTTTGCTCGGCCGACGATATTAGTCGCCTTCTGCTGCCCCCTGCGAAGGGAACAACGATTTACGCTTCCGAAATTTATAGTCACCCGCCAATTTCCCCTTCGACTATTTAAGGCACAATTGGTTGTGGTGAACACGTCCGAAGGTACAGGAGTTTGCATGGCACCTTCGGCGCCACCAGAGAAGATAAAAAAAGGGGACCAATGAGTGTTTACCTCTTTACAACACCATGTCGAGAATCTTAGGGGACATTGCTACCAATCTTCTTCCTACTCCATTTTGCGTGAAAAATAATATTTTTCGGCGAGAAATTTGTAAAAATATATCACTAAAACAGAAATAGGAAAAAATTATCAAAAATAATTCGACAGAAAAATACGGAGGTCGTTGTCCCTTGTAAAGATAACTTTCATCGCCACAGATGTCGCTACCGATTGTTTTTTTAGCAATCAATTATATATAGTACCTTCGGTGGTTAAAGGACCATGGCTGTCTCTTTATCCCCAGGGAATTCATACGTGGCTATAACGTCGTTATGATGATGCAGACAGTATTTTCGATGTGACGTTCATGCACATAGTTTATCCTCGGCATTGACAAATTGGAGGATTTATGAGAAGTGAGTGGGAAGAAGAATAGGAAAGATTAGCCGAATGGAGATGAAAACAAATGAATAAATTAATAGTTAGGCAGATGCACGGTAGAGTTTGTATGCTAATTTACACTTTTTCATGAGTGGCTCAAAAGTACATTGTTCCACAGGCCTAGGCATAACGTGAAGTAACATATGCTCTTTCTTGGTATGAAGCGAGTTATGAATATAGCCACATAAAGAGACAAACTAAGAATATTTTTTATAAATAAAATAACTACCTAGTTAGGAAATATACTTAGTTTGTTTTTATATGTGAACAAGAATTTCCACAGCGATAAGCCACAAACCAGTGAATGCATTATGAATATAAATAGGTTCAGCTATAACGCGAAGAAAGGCACAGGGAAAGAAAGAATTTGCGAAGATGACAGAGAAGAGGTGGGGAATGTTGACGCGATACAAATTTTTGCCAACTGTGGGGCATTTGACGTTGCGACGACATTATCGATGATGCTCGATGATAATCAAGTCGACATAACGCTGCAACTACGATATATTTGGAATCGACAATCGAAACCGCGAAGTGAGTATCGCAAGGACCTGAAGGGGGTGGTTAGGGGAGGCCGTCGCGTGCACCCTCCCTCCCTCTGCAGGGGGAGGGCCAGGGCGGGGGTGGCATGATTCTTCGTGGAGGTGCACCGGGGTGGGGGTTAGGGCGTGGCTGTCTCGCCTTGTGGCTTCACGACCTTGAGGTCCTCCAGCCGGGCCGGGCCCGGAAAATTCCCCCGGGGTCAAATCCATGGCCCTCTCCTTCTCCGGACGTCAGCGGCGCACCGCTAGATGACGAACGTGGTGCACATACCGACCCCCAAAACGCTTTCCTGTCAGCGCGTGCTAAGCCTGGGTCCCGATTCCCAGCTGTTTTCGTTGGAACAGAATGGGTTTAGCTTGTAAATCATGCGCCGGACGAAGGAGACAGTTCAGTAACACAAAATTCTAATTTGACCTTGTCACCCAAAGGTCGCCGGTTCGGTTCCCACCCCAGAGATGGACGTCGTTATCGTCTCTTAGGCGATTTCGGGCTTAGATTTTTCTCTTTGGGCAGCCTGATGCACGGAGAGATTCGCAATATAATTTGCATCACGTAAAGTAACAAACTGCGGGGAAAACTACTCAAACGCAAAAAGGACTTTACTGAAAACAGTACTTATTTATTCCACGCATTCCTCCGTGCTATTTCGACGATTTGACGTAAATCAAGACGCGTCATTTTTTGCTTCGCACAACACAGCTTTAAAGTCAATTTAGGTTGGACGGAGCAATTCAACCGCTATCATTTAAGAGCACCAAAAATTAATTTCTATCGCTGATTCGAAGTATATTTCACTCTTGAAGCAAAACTTTAAAAAATTCTCTAAATATTTTTCAGATTTACTCAAGATAAAGCCACGCAATAAAATGTACGTAGCATGTAGAGCCAATATTCAGTACGTTAATGTCAACCATTGTTAAAATTACTAAGTCAAATTAAAAGAAATAAAATCAGAACGCCAGGATAGTTTTCCTATTCACAGGTACAGTGTTCATACTAAGGGCTTTCTATAATGATTAAATTAATTAACGAGTAACTTCCTGTACTTTGTGATATTATGCTAGCATGAAATCATACCTACATCAGTCACATGTGCAAAAATATAGTAATAAGTAACTAGAATACAGACGAATATTAAGTAAAAGTATAAGTGATTATTAGATTGGCATTTGTCATCGGCATAAATATTGAAAAGAACAGGAACATAACACACCTTACACTATAGCCTTAAAAACAGATTTGAGAAAATGTAGATATGAGGACATTATTAAAATGCCATGGCGAATTCAACGTTAAACGTGGTTCGAAAATTCAAACATATTAACATTTGCATTTTTAACGAGTAAAAACGCTCTCTCAAAACCATTGCTCATAACTCTTGCTCCGATGCAATAAGTCATCAAAAGGCGAGGTAATGTTCAGTGTGATTGCCACAACGAAAAATTAGGTATAATATAATTTTATTTACCTGCGTAAAGTTGCCAATCGATTCTTCTTAAAAAGACTGCATTAAGAGGAACCCAAGTTAAATATTCGGCAATGCACAGCCAAGTGGTTTCATCATTCATGCAGAGTCAACGTACCTGTAGGGAAGAAAATATAATGTTTAGTCACTAGAATAAGAACAAATGATGAATTCTTATACAAAAATCGAGTTACATTAGCTCCAGGCCATAGAAATATCTAAAACATCACGTTTTCAAGGAGAGGGTTCATAAATATGAAAATTATGCTCGTTCTTTCGGCAGCAATTCGCGAAAAACCCAAGATTCGAGGATTCTAACACTAAATTTTTTACCTTTTGAGTTTATACATGGTAGACAAATCTTGACACAAATCAAGGAAATAAATGATTTAAAAAATATATATGCCTCCTTAGTGGCTTAGGATTAACCGATTTTTGGAGTACCTACAGCGGACACTTCGCTTTCTCGAGAGAATAATGGTTCCGTTGAAGAATCTAGGTACCTACCTACGATGTCTTAGAAAACATGGTTACTCCTTAAGGCCACTATACACGAAGCTTTACAAACTTATGCGGTTTCGAAGCTTTAGACTTTGCGGTAAATTGACTGTCACATTTTCACGCATTCACGTGAAATTTTTTTATTTGACATTTCTTCGGGTTGATAAACTTACTGCTTCATGTAGGCTTAGCAAACTAAGACGCCACTTACTTGTTTCCAATGATTTTATAAAAACATAAGTTTAGTTCGACCCGTAGCTTGGTCTGGTTGGTGAGGGTAGAGCTCACCAAATTCTAAGCCCAAGTACTTTCACACCTGAGGATAGAGGGAAGTTCCTTATTTGCCTGAAGTTTCCCAGATGCATCTGTTTATAAACTGAATATGCTACGGTTTAATTTGGCTGGCAAGTCCTGATGCCTTTACCGGGATTCAAACGCTGTACTTCCGCATAACTACTCATTATTGCTGATTACTGCTGAAAAGGGAAAAAGAATAATCGCGAATAATTACGATGTAGGAGTTATATTGCTTTTATAAATATGTTTTGCTTGCGTTGTATAGTCGGGGGAAAAATAAACTCTCGTATCTTTCTCTCCGGAAATTAATCTCTCTTAACGTATCCCTCCTGCTTGTACAAAAATACCTGCAGTGTCAGTTTCGAACTTGTGCGACTTGAATTTTTCGAGTAAGTTTAACTTCGCAAACATGCATAAATAGGCATGTTAACATGATAATGCTCGCATGAATACATGAATAAACCTGTATTAATGCATCATCACCAACTATGCATCTCCCATCTGGAGCACCACCAATGTCACAAACAGAAAAAAAAATCCAACGCTGCCTCAATAAGATTATCAGAAGATTAGCCGGAGCCCCTTGGTTCATACCCAATGCAAATATCCACCAGGAACTAAAGATCCCGCAACTTCAAACCCTTATTGACCGGAACCTCCTCAATTACTTCACATCCATTCGATATTCCAACAATGATCTTATTTCCTCCCTTTGGTCCCCAAACCTTCCCAAGGGGAAATTTAAATACCCCAAAGACCTAATTCCAAAAACCCCTGCAAAAAAACCTAAAATCAAAATCCTAAAATTACCTAACAAGCAAACCCACATTAAAACCCTTCACCTTCCGTTCAAACCATTCCCCTCCTGTATCCCGGAAGACATCACCACTACAATCAACGCACCAGAAAATCAGCCCCGTCGGCTACAAGATTCATTAGTTCCAACAACTCTACAACGTCTCTCAGATCCCATACCAATCATTCCAACAACTTCACACCCCGGCACTGGCAGAGGCTCACCAAACCTAAAATTGCTCCTTCCCCCTTTCCCCGATCAAAACCTAATCAACGACCTCCTACCTAAGAATATATCCTACCAAAAATAACCTCAAAAACCACAGTCAACCTTCCCCTAACAAAATAACCTTTCCAACAGATATAAAAATTACCTCAAAAACCAGTCAAACCTCCCCAAACAAAATAACCTCTCCTAATAATTACCTTACTACCTGAATTCCCTTATTAACCCGAAACTAACCTGAAATCAACTTACTACCACGACCTCAGAGGACGAACATCCGGGAAGGCGTTATAGGTTTACTATCCAAAGTCCGAAGTCCGGTCAACAATCCCATGATTGCTTTGACGCAGCCCTCCACTGGATTCTTCTATTGACAAACCTCTTCATTTTAACGTAATTCTCTCTTTTACATCCTTCACAACTGGTTTCATATATATCATACGAGGCCTGCATTTTCCATTTTTTCTCACTCACTTTCGATTGTCTTCATCAAGCCATCGTGTTTTAAGATATGGCCGATTAAGTTGTCTCTTCTCCCTCCACACTCTTATATAGACTTCGTTTGTCACTCGGTCGATCCATTATATCTTCATCATGAATGCATACAACATATAATCCACCTAGCCTCGCGTAATGTGATATGTGGCCTACCGAGATTTTTACAGTGCCACTGCTTAAGATGACGTCGGCAACGATAACGGATTCGCCTCAGGAATAACACCTTGGAGATAGGTAGTATCTACCGTGCGACCCCTTCCGAAACGCCACGAGCCAACTCGCGGATTTTTCCTTTTCGAGGTGAGAAAAATACGTCTCGGGAGACGTCTCCTCCTCCTTCCCGCACGACTCCCGAGGAAAAGATCGATCGCGGTAAGATGGAAAGAGACCTCAAGCGCGGATCCCGGGCGACGTTTCCCGTCGGCAACAGCTCTCAGGGCCTCACGCAACACGACTTCGCAATCAATCCCCGAAAGGAAAAAATATAGGAAGACGACTGCCGACGCGAAAGTATTGGAAAAGTCGACGCCTATCCGCCAGATTAAAACTACGCCTCAAATCCAAGGGTGCCTACACCGTTGGAGGTGCAGCAGCTGCTCGGGAAGTTATAGGCCCCGAATCCACAGTAAGGGACGTGAGGCCAAAGACAATTGGAAAAAAGGTATTTGAAAAGAGGAAATTCTTCCTACAAATCTTACGATTTCCCGAATCCAGGAATTACTTACACATACCTACGCTCCGGCCATCTATCAAAGTTCCATATTAACATGGGTTACATAAATGCTAGCGCGAAAGGTAAAAAAGTAAAGGTGCTGCTGGCAAAAATTAAAACGAATCGACTTTTTTGGACCAATTACACAATTGATGTATTTTTGGAACAAGTATTGAAGGATATAAAGAGAGAAAATGTAACAGCACCTACGAAACACGCTCTGTTGGTTGATACGAGTGGATAGCTGATTCAAACCAATCGTAGAATTTGGTGATTTTTGACAATAGCGAATAAATTATTCTCTTCGTACCCGAATTGTATTCTCTTTGTTCAAACAAAATATTGGTAAAATTGTTCATTTCCCTCATCATTTCATATGTTACTAACTCTTCGTTAGATGGCCATAGTGCTATACGGTTTTTTTTACTTTGCACACAGTCCGTAATATTATTCAATAAAAACTGAACAAAGAATAATGATATTTTTGGTGATTACACGTCAAACAACACAATATTGAACCAACCGGAGAAGTACTTCGCAAATATATCAATGAGTATGGTGCGTGCATTTCACACATTGTATACTTACGGAAAAACGCAACTTCTATAAAAATGATCAGAAAAGTGTAAATCTCCGCTAAAAAAATTGAAATAATATATATTTCATCTTAGTCATGATGTTGGCTGCGGAACGCAAACGACGTATACACTGTTGCATCTTAAATTACATTTTTATACGCATTACGGAGCACCTTTGGTACTGTAGGAATTTTACATGATAAAACCAGAAATGGATCACTAACACGGACTCCACACTCACAATGTGTGGAACGGTGCCAAGGTAGGGACTTTTTCTTCAATGATTAACCACAAAAAAATCAAAAATTAACGCAAAGACAAGTTTAGATTATTATGGTCGCTGATTAGAGACATTTTGAGAAAACTGGCTAAGAGTCTGGCATGAAGCATGGCATTATACTGCGCGGAAAATTGGACATTAAGTAATGAAGATGAACGAGGAAGTGCTAGAGATGGTAGGACAAGAAAGGAATAGAATTTAAGAAAATAGGAGAAGGCAGAAAGACTGGATTGAGCAAGTAATAAAGGGCGAGGGTATAACAGGAAAGACTAAAAGATTAGCGGGTTAGAGGGAGGAGAAGAAAGGGTATTTTGGATATAATGACGGTAGGTAGGAGGTCTTAGGGGCTAAAGAGGGACATTATATGAGATTGTACGCGCGCGGTAAGAATTTAACGTCCATTTGGACCTATCTTCACCAGTTGAAAACTAGTAGTAATAATAGGAGTTCGACCATTTTTCAACCAAGCTCAGCCTTGTATTATCGTTTTCATTCTATTTTTTTTAGGGCACGAGCTGAATAGATAGAGCTAAGTTATTTTTGGTGATATTTTCCTTTCACAATCTCCTTTCTCCCTCTTTACTGTACTCCTTATATATTTAATGCTTAAACAGTTCCTTAATAAAGGCGGAGGTGGATTGATGGACGCGATAGAGGGAAGAATGTTGGGAATGAATAATTAGAGACAGTAATAAATTACAGTAAAGATAAATGGGGAAATCAAATTAGGAAATGCAGATCTTCTTCTAAAGATTGGACCGCAATGATTTTCTAATGGGTACCTACATGTTTTAACGATCCTACTCATGCATGCTCTATCAAATGTAAGTAAATGATTTGATGTATTTATAGACATTACTGACTAATCAGTAACTATTACACTAATTTGCATGAACTAACAATTTAGTACCATTAATAGATAACATTTTAAGTGTCTCGTTACTGCACGTCTAATATTTTCCATTAGGTGAGAGTACTGTACCTCTCAGTTGCATGTAAGCAGTGTATGCACGGAGTAGTATGTTTTTACGTGGTTGCATGGAAGTATGTGTCAACTAATTCTCTCCTATTGACAATGCACGCCTGGTTTACCCCTTAACACACACCCTTGCGGTGGCTTGTAGGGTGTTATGTAGATACTGATGTAATACACGAACAATTTTTTACAATACACGCTATTTTATATGTAATATAGATGTATCGAGGCAGAGAGAGTAGAAAAACGGATATGGGAGGTTGGAGGTACACCGAACTCGGGAAAGTTTTCATACTAAAGATAGGGATCGGGGTAATAATTTTATATCCATCGAATACTATCTCAACCGGTAGATCACCATCAATAACATAAAACACAATACGTAATAAACTAATAATAATGTGTTTGTACTAATGGCGCATATAAAAAACAACATAACTACATTTTTAGGACTTCCCTATACAGTACTCCTCATTTCGTTGATTTTCCTTCTCGAATTTAACCCAATGAATACATCAAATTTACATGCGGTCGAATGAAAACGTGCCTTCCTCGTAAAAATTTTCACTGCTTCCGGGATACACACGTAACGGCCTGAAATCCGGATTTATTTGCCGAGCGCTGCGAATGCCGCAGAGCCCACAGGCGTCGTGCATCAGGGATCCTAACTGGGGCCCACAGAGACTAAAAAAAGAGCCCGGAAACGCGGATGCACTCCTCGGCGGCAATACATCCAGACTCGCTCCGCATTTCAACCTCTTTACCGAATTAAGCCACAGACGCATTTAGCCCACGTGTGTGTGTGTGTACGTGGTGCTTAATTGAATCCCGCATTGAAACTAGCGGTTTCCGAGGAGGACGGTGCTTCGCGTTACCCTGCTTACGCTTCCCCTGGGACAGGGCGGTAGAGTGAGGTTTGGGAGAGGGTTGAGGGAAGGGGTGGGACGGGGAAAGATTTCTCCCTCTTGGTACTCCACCTCGGAATGATTTTCCCTTGGTGCGCCGACTGAATTCAGTGCTATTTTACTTTTAAACCCCGACCAAATGTTCCTCCTGCGGCAGAATTAGATCCTAGAGGTAAAATGTGGCTGTGCGTTCGCCGATTGAAATCAATGCAAGTTTAAGTCCAGACAGGACGCTCAGGAGACAAAGGAGGCAATGAAACTTGAGCTATAAACCAGAAAAGGAGCAAAAACAATAAGAAAATAAAAAATAAATAAAAAAAATACGTTTGATTCCCGGACAACAAATCCTCCGAAAACTAACTTCACCAAACAACCAGCATGATTAACATTATTACTGGTATTACAAGATGAAAAATACAACGGTTGTAACCACATTTTGAACATAACCATGTCAAGAACTTCGAGTGAAAAAATGTTAATTATTATATAACTGCCCGGGCCTGATACATGCTGAAATGTGTAACACAACTTATTTTTATTACGTTGTGACCTAACCTTTAGTGCTTCTTTGGTGAACATCAACACCTAAGGTACCCTCTACGTGACTTGCAGGGCATTGAGGATTCAACATATCTATCGCTTGAGGGAGGCAATGGAAAACAGCCTCTAGTCTTTTTCACATGAGCTAACACGGAAGATGTAAAACTTTCGTGTGAGAAGAGTGCATATAAAAAAAGTACAAGACTTTCCTTTATGGATCAAACCTTCTTATTAATCCAAAAGCACGAAGGTGTTTGTTATTAGCTTGGTCTGCGATATCGGGGGAGAAAACGCTAAGCGAAGTGACATCTGCCTCTACTCTGAGTCACGAATAGACATCCCATCAAAGGAGCTCGCAGCATCACAATAGCAGGCGTAGTAATCCTTGCGCAGCGCGGGTGGTTTGTGAACTCTCGTTCCTATGGACTTCTCCCTCCAAAGGAAAACACTGGGAAAGTGCACTTTCTGGCCTACTTCAATGTCTCTCCATCCATTTTCCCATCGCCAGTAATGCTCCTAAAGGACCAGAGGAAATCGTCATTGCTTGTGTAGCTGCGTTTCCAAAGACATGATTTATCTGTGTTTGCACATAGAATACCTAGACTTGGTCCATATCCAACATGAACTCGACATTGTAGACACCAGGAAATGTCCAGGTAATTACGCCATAACCAACAAATACCAGTTTTTTGAAGGCCACATTAGAAATTTGTCTATGTAGTGACGTCAAAATTAAGTCACCATCACAAACGATTCAGTCAAGGCTTCGCTGAATAAGACCTCTAAGACGGGGTTCGAACCTGCGACCGATAAGGTCTATGTCTTAAGTTTAATATCCTATTCGGTGGACGCCGTGCTGGAAATGACAGACTCTTAAAACATCATTCAATTAGGGACCGGTATTCCATGTTAATTCTCTGCCGCTGAGGGGTATCGAGCCCGAGCCCTTGAAAATGAACTCGGTACTCTAGCCCACACACTATAAGAGAATATGCATGGGATTATTTAGAGTTTGCCAGAGCTATCGGAAGGTTTTTATTTAGGTTCCCCACTCGCCTTTGTATAACATTATCAGAACGACTCCTACTCAACGTTACTTTTCTCCTCAAATAGGCAACCATATAACCTGTCTTCAGACTACCCTAATCCCATTTTTTTCCTTCCTCTTCCTTACTTGCCCAGCGCTATTCCTTCAAT
The DNA here is from genome assembly GCA_933228895.1 of Platycnemis pennipes. Classification (NCBI taxonomy): domain Eukaryota; kingdom Metazoa; phylum Arthropoda; class Insecta; order Odonata; family Platycnemididae; genus Platycnemis; species Platycnemis pennipes. The sequence continues at coordinate 112,126,648 of OW121851.1, read as the reverse complement.
AACGGCCCTCAGTGTTGCACGATCCAGAATTACAGCCTTCTACTCTCTCTGATTCCTAATTTCTACCAATACCTATATGGATATATACCTACCATAGAGTAAGAATATAATTTCTACACTTATTCTAAGATAAAACTGAAAAAAGAAGTCATCTAGGATTGTAGACTTAAGAAAATGTAAGCGAAGCGGTCACTTCCCCGGCCTATATTTAATCCAACTGACGAAATACAGTAAGCCCCCGATTATCCGTGCGCGCGTTATCCGGGATGCGGATTATCCGTTTTTTAATTAACTTTTTCCAAATATTTTTACGGAATAACCTAGAAATATCTTCAGTTTATACTCTGGTGAAGTATCCCAGAGACCATTTTCCGAATAAGGATTATATTGTCTACTTTATTTAAAATTTTGTCTAAAAAAAGGGTCCGCCATTTTGTGACATAATAGCACTCAAATATAAGCAACAATGTCTGAAACGTATGCATAGTATTGACAAAGTATCCTGTTCACAATTGGTAATGTTTTTTATTTCATAAAAATCCTTTAGTTCCTATATCTGCTCAACTTTTAAGATTTTCGAAGAAAATGAGAGCGGGCGCTTTTTTCGAAATTTAGTCCTGTTTGAGCCACTGTATCTAAGTAACGGGTAATACCTTTGAAAAATGACTTACCATTCCATAATCAGTAATCGTTTGTGTGTATATGTGCCAAGTTTCAAGACGTTATCTCATAAAAAACAGTTTTGGACTTTTGTCTGAAAAAGTTCGATTTGAGCCCACCGTGCAACGTAGAGAAATAAATCCGGAAGGAACGAAATAGCGGATTGAACGTGTTTCCCGATTATCCGTACACCCTTTACCAGTCATAAGCACGAAGAATCGGGAGTTTACTGCTAACTAAAAGTACGCGTTATCTCTGAAACGTAACACCGGGAAGAATACAGCGGCAGGACCAGAAGGGTTGAGAGTTGAGTTTAGCATGGGTACAGAGTCGACGTAGTGAGATAAGCAAGACTTAAAACTGTTGGAGAGGGAGAGAGTTTGATGGGGGTCAAAGCGGAGTAAGTTTCCAAGAAGCTGGCGCCACTAAAAGTATTCGTAAAAAATAAGAAAATATAAAACAAAAGGAGAGAGAGGATGAAGAAGGTGTGGGAGGAAGTGGTCGAGTAGTACTTAGTCGGCTGAAACAATGGGAAACCTTCCCGGGGGAGAGAGGTCTCCTTTCTCCCCGAGGAGAGAGCCCGCATCTCGTAAGGGCCGGGAATGGGTGGCGCTCATAACAATAGAGGATCGGAAGAGCGCAAATCAAAGGGATGGAAGTGGGTGCCGAGGGGAAAACGGACACCGTGGCGCGGGCGGAGTCGCGGTGGGAGCAGAGAGGGAAGGAAACCAATGGAACCCCTGCTGAAGAGATGCCGAATGGACCGCATAAGTAGCGCTGCCGAGTATCGGGACGATCAAACGATCAGGTATTGCCGGTTATCATAGGGAATAAATCTCTAAAAAGGGAGAACTTGAATGCTACAGCCTTTTACGAATGAGATTCCAGTTATTGTATCTCAAAATATTTAGTACACGACGATTTATAGACTAATAAACAAAGAATTTCACACAGGCAATGCAATGTGGACGAGCAGTTTAAATCAGTGATTATTCGTGGGGAGACGATCGACAGGTGAGGTTATTTGCCACATTTAGAGCCATATTCGGAATCAAGAAAGAAATAGTCAGCAGAAAAGCCCAGACAAAGAGGGCAATCTACATCTACAGCTACACGATACCCTGCAAGCCACCGCGAGGGTGTGTGGCAGGGGGTGAAGATCACCAAGCATGCACTACTAACATGAAAACAATCAACTATAGTGTGTCATGCAACTAGATTGTTAGTTTCTATAGTATTTAAGGGGTTAATACATGCATCATGCACTACAGAATACTCTAAAATATTTCCCCTACCTATCCCTTTGCTATGCTGCCTATTCTGTTCTCTTATAGTACGGGGGAAAAATGCCATTTGAATCTGTCGGTACGACAATCTATCTCCTAATCTTATTTGTCTGGTCGATCTATCAAAAGACGAATCTACTTACCCCTGGAAATACAAGCGTAGAAGTAAGGAAACAATTCATCAGAACGTACATACATCTGGAGCATGTTTATTTATGGCAGTGAGACACGGACAATGACAGCAGCGGAAAAGAAAAGGGTGGAATTATTCGAGATGTGGTGCTACAGACGAATGATGAAGATTAAATGAAATGACCGAGTAAGTAACGAGGAAGTCCTAAGAAGAGTGGGAAAAAAGAGAAGTCTTCTGAATACCCTAAGAAGAAGATGGGACAACTTAATCGGCCATATCTTGAGACACGATGGCCTGATGAAGACAATCGTTGAAGTAGGTACAAGTGGGCGGGAAGAGTGGCAAAGGAAGTCCTCGCGTGAAATATATGGAACAAGTGCTGCAGGATGTGAAAGAGAAGAAATACATAAATATGAAGAGATTAGCCGATAGACGAATTCAGTGGAGAGCTGCGTCAAGCTAATCTGAGTATTGATGACAAATGATGATGATTCAGAAGCTCAACTACAGTCTCGCCTCCACTGTTCACGTCCTGAAATCCCTAAAACGAGTCAAATTGGTGTACAATTTATTCCTGCAACGTTGGTATTACTTCTCAGCGTGTTGCTGAGAACTGAGTTACGATTCTAAAATAGCCCAGAATCTGAACTACAGTCTCACTTCTACTGCTTATGTCATAAAGTATCTACTCCGAGCTCAAAAGGGTAAACTGATTCTACTAAATATGGTTCGAAGCGGTGTACAGAGTGGCGTTAAGAAGTCGTAACATCTTTTCAGGGTGAATCTGCACACTCCAGTTTGACTCCAATTTCAGGGCGAGAGTAGGAGAAGCAAGACTGTATTTGAGATTGTAAATATAGCACTGTGTGTAGGCAACCTTGTCGAGGTGGGAATATGTCAGCGAACGGTGGAAGACTCTGGTGGTGGAAGGGCGGAGAGAAATTTGTCCCAAGCATTAGCCTAATCTTATAAAATAGGCAACAAGGATCAACAGGCCAACGTCCTCTTCAGGCAATAGGCAACTAGTATAGGCAACTAGGACAGGCAATAGATAGATAGATTGTAATAGCGGTGGAGTTCCTCACAACGGAGGCCCTGAGGCACTTAGACCAATTGGTCCATTGTGCTAACCACCCTTCTAAAGAAATCACCCATAAAGGCCGATCGCCTTGCTAAAGGCCAACAAGTCCCCGATGGGGATTTCCCTTACCTCCCTGGGTTCCAAAAATGGGGAACCCAGGTACCTGTTTCGAGTCCTCATCACCGCAGGGCACTCGCATAACATGTGGGATGTGGTTTCATCCTCTTCTTCGCACCACCTACATCTAGGGGAATCTACGATTCCCAGGAGGTGCAGGTGCCTCATCACCTGGTAGTGCCCCGTGAGGAGTCCCACTACCGTTCGTAGTTGACCCCTGTTTAGTGACAGGAGTCTTTTGGCAAGCCCAGGCCTAGGCTCTTCAATGTGTAGTTTGGCCTGTCTAAGGCCTGGTGCAGCTCGCCAGATCTCAGAATGTCGGGTTAGCCCCCACATTCTAATTTCCGCCATCCCTACCGACGAGGCAATAGGTATGATTGGCTCTGGACCAATCGGATCTCGGCTGGAACCGGCCCTTGCCAGCTCATCAGCCATCTCATTTCCAGATATGCCTGCATGACCAGGCACCCAGAAAAGTTCCACCTTGCCGCATCTGCCTATATCATTGAGTGCCTCACGACACTCCTGCAGCAGCTGTGATTTACACCATGGTGATGTCAGCGCCTTTAAAGCTGCCTGACTATCCGTGCATATGTGTATCGGTCTGTTAAACATCCCGATTTCCTTAATAGCATACGCGCAGGTCAGAAGTGCATATACCTCTGCCTGGAACACCGTAGCATATTTTCCCAAAGGGATTGAGAGCTTCCTTGGTGTGCTACAATTGTAGACCCCTGCTCCCGCTCTTCCTTCTTTCCTAGAGCCGTCCGTATACCACACCTCGGCCCCAGAATGAAGTTCTTTCCCCTTTCCTCTAGCCCACTGTTCCCTATCCGGGAAGTGGGTTTTGAAGTAGGGGGGTGTTTGGTTGAACCTGGCTATCATTCCATCACTGCCCATCCCGAGAATGGGACTGGACTTCATGAGCTCTGTCCAAACTTGTCTGTGACCATAGGAACTTCCTTTGTCATACCACTGTCCCATACATTTGAGACGATAAGCCGCTGTCTTTGCCTGCACCTCAGCTTCCACATGGAGTGGAGCGAGGTTCAGCAGTGTTTCCAGCGCCAGAGTTGGGGTTGTTCTCATAGCCCCTGAAATGCCCATACAGGCCAATCTTTGAAGGTGGTTCAGTTTGTTCCCAGCAGTTTTGAGCCGGACTCTCTTCCACCAAACTATAGAGCAGTACAAGAAACTAGGTTTAATGACTGCCGTATAAATCCATCTAATGGCTTTTGGCTGAAGTCCCCATGTTTTACCAAGGGTCCTCCTGCACATCCATAAGGAGGCACAAGCTTTCTTTGCCTTGGTGTCCAAATGCTCTCCCCAGTTAAGCTTGGAGTCCAGAATAACCCCAAGATACTTGACCGATGGTGAGGGATATAAAACCTTTCCCTGCAAAGAGGGAGGTCTAAAGCCCTCCATTTTCCTTCTATTGGTAAACAATACAAGCTTAGTTTTCTCCGGATTTACAGTCAGCCCTGTTTCTGCACACCACCCCATTGCCTTATCCAGGGCTTTCTGCATGAGTCCAGAGACAGTATCAAGGTACTTTCCAGTGATGATTATAGCCACATCATCTGCGTACCCTTGAGTGTATGCTCCAGTCCTATTCAATTCTAAAATAAGACTGTCGACTACCATATTCCAGAGGAGTGGAGATAACACTCCTCCCTGAGGGCAGCCTCGAGTCACAGCTACCTTCATTGAACTGTCTCTCAAGACTACTTTTACAGTTCTTTGTTCCAACATGTATCTAATCCAGCTCACAATGTGAGCATGGATACCATGTCTTCCTGCAGCAATGCATATTTGATCGAAGGATGTGTTATTAAATGCTCCCTCGACATCAAGAAATGCCCCCAGTCCGTACATTCCGTGTTCCAGCACTCCCTCAATCCTGCTAACAAGATTGTGGAGCGCTGTCTCCACGGATTTTCCCTTCTGGTAGGCATGTTGATACAGGTGCAGGGGGTGATCCCTTAATGGCCCATCCCTTATGTACCTATCCACTATCTTTTCTAGTGTCTTCAGTAGAAAAGACATCAGACTGATTCCTCGAAAGGACTCTGCTCTTGTGTAGTCAGTCTTACCTGGTTTAGGTATGAAAACCACCTTGGTGACCCTCCAGGCTTTTGGAACATATCCATAAGCCAGGCAGGAGCGAAATATTCTTACCATTGGAAGGAGGAGCAGATCCTGCCCTTCCTGAAGGAGTGCAGGAAATACCCCATCCTCCCCAGCAGCTTTAAAGGGGCTAAAACTCATGATTGCCCATTTTGTAACTGTGTACGTCACGATGCTGGAGGAAAGTCTCCATTCCGTCCGAGCCGGATGGATGGGATTCCTCCCATGATGCATCTCCCTCAACTCCCTGGAGCCTGGAAAGTGGGTCTCCAGCATTAGCTTTAGTGCTTCCTTGTCAGAAGACGTGAAGTCTCCCGAGGGAAGCAGCAGAGAACCCACCCCCGCTTCTGAGTCTTTCGATAGGATCTTATGAAGTCTTGCCATCTGTGGAACAGTCTCTACGCTCTCACAGAAGCTTCTCCATGAGTCCCTTTTACAGCGCTTGATTGCTGCTTTGTACCTCCGTTGGGCAACCTTAAAGTTTTCCCAATCCCGAGGCATTCTTGTCCTCTTTGCTTTATTAAAGAGTTTCCTAGTCTCTCTGCGGAGACCGTCTAATTCTGCTCCCCACCAGGGTAATTTACACCCTTCCTTCCTGGTCCTTAGGGGGCAGCTGTCTTTGTAGGATGTGATGATGCTTCTCTGTAGATAATCAACAGCAGCATCTACCTCATCCACATTTCTAAACTTGCACTGAGGTGCCCCCTCTAGGGCAGCTCCCAGCCTTTCTCGATATAGTCCCCAATTGGTAGTCCTCGGGTTTCTATATGTTATTTCCCTGTAATTGGATTCTAAAAGAGTGAAGAGTATGTGTCTGTGGTCGGACAAAGTTATCTCCCCTGACACTCTCCACCCATCAATCCTGTGCAGCAGAGAACTGGTGCACAGTGTAATATCTATCACCTCCTGCCTAATGCTATTTGCAAAGGTAGGTTGTGATCCTTTATTGAGTATTTGTAACTCCGTAGACATAAGATACTCCAACAGTGCCTCTCCCCTTCCGTTGGTGCTCCCACTCCCCCACACAATGTGGTGCGAGTTAGCATCACAACCGATCAGAAGATCCCACTTGTTGGTCTTACAGTGACTCACCAGCCTCTCCATCTCATTTGATGGTGGAGGAGCCGGTGCATCGTATGGCAGGTAGGAGGAGCAGATGACCACCCTCTTCCTGTTCTCACCTTCCCCCAGGGTCAGCAGAACTGCTGTCTGATCCCTAGTGGTAAATTCCGATAGATGCAAAGCACTTATCCCATTCACATAGATACAAGATCTAGGCCTATCAACAGTGGTACAGTAATATATTTTTCCGCCTGTCATGCTCAGGCCCCTGACTCTTCCCTGGAAAGCCCAGGGTTCCTGAATCAGAGCTATTTTGACCATACCTTCAGAGAGTATCCTTTGCAGAACCCCTGAGGCAGCCTTACTGTGTTGTAGGTTGGCCTGAAGCACGGCTATGCCAGCCATGGTTCGGCCCCGCCCACATCTTCTTCCTCCCTTGTCTCCTTCTCTTCGAGGAGGTATGGAGCCTTCCCTTAGGCCACTACCCACAGGGGCTCCCGAGTCAGACTCTACCCCCATGGGGGAGACCAGGCTTGGTGCCTCCTTGAAGGTGGGCCCAGAGAGGTTGAAAAGGATGTCGTCCTCCTCTCCCCACGAAGGGTATGAGGGGCAACTGGGATGTGTGGGTCTCCCAGAAGGAACCCCTACAGGCAAGGTTAAGGTAGTAGAGGGTGCGTCCCGACTGGGATCCCCATCGGGGCTCTCCACCGGTATCGCATCCCCCAAGGAAGAAGCGTCCCGACTGGGATCCCCATCGGGGCTCTCCACCGGTATCGCATCCACCAAGAAAGAAGACAGACTACAAGAGTCCATGTGAAGAGTGCGCCCTTCAGCGCCCTCCATAGTTTTGTTTGAGGGTTCCATGTTTGGTCCCACGAGTAGCTAGGGAAATATGGTGTCCGCCCATGCAGAGCCCCGCATGCATGGGTAAGGCTAAATAAAACCGGAGGTCGCCCAGTATCCGGAGTCTCTCTGTTAGTGACTTCTTACCCTCCGCCCCGCAGATGCGGTCACCCTTAGCACAGAGACGCACCGTGGTGATGGGAGCTGTTTATTGACCGCCAGGTCTAGATCCGTCATGTTCAGCGATACCAGGGGCACCTCGAGGAGGATGTGGCTCTTCACCACGCATGACGGTCTTGGTGGTCCATAGGCATGTTCTGCCCTTGTCCCTCCCTGGAGTCACTGACCCCTTACCCCCAGGACAGGCAATAGGCAAATAGGCAACAAGGATCAACAGACTGAAGAACTGACGACTATTCAAAGCGTTCTTCAGGAAATATGCAACTAGGACAAGCAATAGGCAAATAGGCAACAAGAATCAACAGACCAACGTCCCAGACGACTGCTCAAAGCGCTCTTCAGGCAATAGGCAACTAGGACAGGCAATAGGCAAATAGGCAACAAGGATCAACAGACCAACGTCCCATCTGAAGAACTGACGACTATTCAAAGCGCTCTTCAGGCAATATGCCACTAGGACAGGAAATAGGCAAATAGGCAACAAGGATCAACAGACCAACGTCCCATCTGAAGAACTGACGACTATTCAAAGCGCTCTTCAGGCAATAGGCAACTAGGACAGGAAATAGGCAAATAGGCAACAAGGATCAACAGACCAACGTCCCATCTGAAGAACTGACGACTATTCAAAGCGCTCTTCAGGCAATATGCAACTAGGACAGGCAATAGGCAACAAGGATCAACAGACCAACGTCCCATCTGAAGAACTGATGACTATTCAAAGCGCTCTTCACACAGTACTCAAGCAGGGACGGGCATTCAACTGAGATATATCTCTTGTCGGGATCCAAATCCCGATCCTAACGATGGAACGCAAGTACCCTAGGCCAGACATCTTCACACCCACTCGATTCCCCGGCAGGTGAATCACCCTTTAAAAAAGAATCTGTATTTTGGAGTCTCCTTCCGCACGTTTAAGTGGATTTTCATGAATGTCACATTAATGAATGAGGCTGGGGATCTAATTATGAGAAAATCTCTGCTTCACATCTGCACGCATTCATAAAAAAGAATTTTGATACTTCATCCCATCCCATACCATAAATTTCGAGAGATCACAGTGCGCTGCACATTCTAACTTCATTGCATGTACGCCGTTAAAAGTTAATTGGTAGACGCATAGGGCATTGAGGGCGAAAAAACTTGAATTTTCGAATGACGTCGTAGAAGAGAGAAGGTAAGGTAAGGTTGGGGAAGCATGGAAGAGGTTGGAAAAGAACGGATACTTTAAACTGACCGATGAAAGTAGGATGTGTGCGGGTCTAAACTAGAGCACCATGTGAAAAATACGTACATACAACCGCGTGGTAAGTACTTAAACTTACAATCTTACGTAAACTACCCTAGAGGCAGGCATGTATCCAGAAATTTGCTTCGGGGGCTGGGCTAAGTCTTGCGTAACTTGAAACAAATCAGCCTCGCCCATTCGGTGCCGACATGTAACAAATCTCTTCCCTTAATTTTCAGTGCTTGGTATTTACTTTCACAATGCCCATACTTTTGTCTTCTCACTTGTAAAGTTCACTATTAAAATCATAAGGACAAAAGTTATTGGAAAAAAATTTCGGAGGGTGGGGGGGGGGGGCTGAAGTACCAGAAGCCCCCCCCCCTGGCTACGTTCCTGCCTAAAGGGTAGAATCCTTACAACAATAGAGAATAGAAAACACTACAACAATAGAAAAAACTCGATCACAAGTTTGACGAAACTCATTAAGGAGGTTGATCCGAAAAGTGAAAGTCATGTCATTTTTTTTATATTTTCAGCACAGATATAACTAAAGTTCCTCTGTCTACTAAAGTAAAGATAATTGTACCAACCCATTCTCCTTTTTTCACAAATTGCATTTGAAATTACATACGATTAACGGCGAGAATGGCCGTCACATGGGAATATAACGTTGAAAAATACCATAGTGTCATGTCATTTTTGCGAAAAACTGATATTTTATGCGTAATTTCACAAGAAATAAAATGACACGAAAAAAAAGGCATCAACCCACCGTATTTTTCGCTAAATCCACCAATTTCTGCGCTTACAGCAGACGAAATTCGTTAGTTGTCTTCAAGTGGCGCTGCGGTCGCTCTATGTAAAATGTATGGCGTATGAATAATATCATTACTAATGAGATATTAAAGCATATTTCAGAAAAATATTATAACATAATGTTTGATAGTAATATTCTGGTGTTATAAATTAGTAAATCCATTGAGAACATGGATTTATTTCTTTATAGTAAATGCTGAATTGTCTCCATAGTCGAGCTGATTAAAATTATCATAAAAAAGAAATCATTCGACCTTACATCGTATTTCTTGTGATACTTATGACTTTCAATAGCTTAGGTAATTTTCTTTGTGAAGTAAGGATCACTTAGCAGGCATATACTCGTACATAAATTAATAAGATTCCTCAGACAACTTGACTCATGCAGTCGCGGACCAACCTCCTTAACTCAGCGAAATTAATAAGTACGACAAAAAGCGAGGACACTCTCATTATCAAATTCCTCGATTCACAGAAATCGTCCACATTTAGAATGGAAGTCGAACTCCTTGATGCCGAAAATAAAACACTGCGAAATATTCACGGAACAAAAAACAAGATAAGATGATGTTTTTTTCAATTCGAATATTCGGAATGTGATGAACATGCAGACGACAAGAAATTCCAAAGTTTCCCTGGTCCAAAGGTCACGCTGTGACGCTTTTGACCCGGAAAAGAATCCCGGCTGGAAGCGCGTTTTCTTCTCAAGAGGAAATGAGAAAATCAGTAATTATCGTCTGCTATGATGACCTCTGGAATCTTCGTGATTATGTTATAAGCAGAAAGGAGGATAAAAAAATACTAGTACTGCGAGTAAGGTCTCTCCAAAAGCAAATCAGAGCAGACTTCTTTCCATCCATTAATATAAAAAAAAAGAAGAAAAAAACGAACTACACATATACAAATATTTTAGGACATTCACAAAGCAGGGAGGGGCTAGCTAGCGTTCAACAGCAAAGAACTATGTACACAAAACACCGAGGTAATCCTAGTTAAAAATGCTCAAACGAGGTTATAACGTTTCGAGATTGGACTATTAAAAATTCAAGAATTTGAATTTTCGAACCGTCATAAATTAAATGAATTTATGACGGTTCGGATTTTGAAACGTATTCGTCATTTTATCTCCGTGCTATCCGAAAAAAACCGGGAATCAAAATAAAATATTCAAGAAAAACAGTTCAAAATGCCGTCACGTTTAATTTATTATTTAAACCCTCCATTGCCTTCCCATCATTCAAACTAGATTAACGGCGCATGAATATCAATTGCATAGTGAAGTTGTCATTTCGCAAAGCTTAAATTTTAAAAGCATATCCAGTACAACTAGGTACATAAAAATGGGGGTACTATATCCCGACGTTACGATTCAGCCGAATTCCACTGGCATCCGCTCCACGTACGACGTTAGTGTAATGAGCTTGACGAAAAACATTGGAAGGGATCCACTTTTAAAATGTCAGTTACAATTTATACGAAACCCTTAGGTTAAAATTGAATCTGATCTCTTAAAACTGGACAATTTAGGTAGCCTAGCTGATAGTATATCAGAAAAAATAGTCACAAACTCCATTAACTCATGCTAACTGCACTCCTCAATGCTTAATGCAATTAATATCGCAGTGAATACAAACAAATGCTTTAGCATACTTGAACGTATCTGATACAGATCTATCTAACACAAGTAGTAGGATATCCTTTAATGAAATGCATTACATGTTGGATTGGTGATTGTTCACTCCCAGCCATACACCTTCGGGGTGGCTTGCAAGCTACTCTCTCTAGACGCAGATGTAATGGAACGAATACATACAAGTCTTACTGAAATCCCTGTGCTACCACCACATAACAGCTAGAGATGTTTATTTGTATGTGCAATGGTACCATGAGTTTTTTAAAGAAATATAACGCCATTTTCTGTAGTTTCACCCCATAAAAATCTTAGAAAGAAAGGTAGTAATATAGTAATGCAGAGGGTACCAAATTTGTGTCGAGGTTGGGCATACCTTCACTTAACAGCGGAAGCTATAATTACGTGGAATAAGGCAGGTCAGATTTTGACATATCTTCCTCAATGAACAGAGATCATCCTGACAGTTAATAAGCGAACTAGAGCACGCTTCAAAAGAGTAGATGATAATAAATCCGAAAAAAGAATAAACTAAATGAAATTCACCCCAAAAAAAGTGCCGTTCCCATTTGAGTCAACTCCATAAAAATAAATATTCTTTCTTTTTAAAAATCGCTTTGAAATATTGCAATAACACAAAATGAAAATTAATCTAGAGAATAATTGAAGCATAACGAATCGGTAAGAAATATGTCCTGTGCATCCATCTGTGCGTGATAAATACTTCGGAAAATAAAATCAAAGAAACAGAGAGCACTCACCCAAGGACTGGACTTCTATCGCTTTCAGAGAACGGAGGACTTCAATCGAGATGGAATCACGGCGCGGCGTACAGGGAATAAGCCTCCGAGTTGATAGCCTCCCAAGAAAATGTATCCTCAAATTACATAGGATCAGAGTCTTTGTATCAATCCGGAGGCTTCTCGGTGGAGACACGACTAATTCCCAAACGGCGCTCCTCGCAGTAACTTTTTCCAATCCGGAGAAATTTCCTTCCGTGCGCCCAGACACTAGCTACTTGCTGTCCCGAAATCCTATCCCTGTCCCCGACGACTAAGGGGGATCGGGAACGAAATAAAAACGCGACAGCGTTCGAAGGATCCTCAGCGACACTCGTGTGATGGATGCTGAGTTTTGAGGAGGGTGGGACGCGATGGAGGAGGAGAGAGGGAGGGAAGGTTTCGGAGGAAAGAGGGAGGGAAGGTTTCGGAGGAGAGAGGGAGGGAAGGTTTCGGAGGAGAGAGGGGAAACAGATGAACGCAAACGCGCGCAAAGAAGCGATACCGCTCCTTCCGTTTATATAGCGGATCCGAGACAATTGAAGGCGGCGAAGCGATAGCGCAATCAACGCACTTCCCGTCCAGAAATGAGGGTCGGGCGATTCACTTTCCTAGCGACAAACATCCCCTTCCTCCTACCCACGCTTTGACCTTTCGCCTCCAACCCTCACCAACACTCGTGTTTATGACACCCCCACGCTTGAATCACCCGCTGTACCCATCGCGACAAAGGGCGCCCTATAAACCCCGAATGATTTCATCTACACGTACATAGTACCCTACATCTACATTATGCCCAGTGAGCTACCCCGAGGATGCGTGGCAGGGGGTGAAGATCACCAATCAGGTACAACATAGATGCAACTAAGACGTACCAACGCCTCCTTGATGCAACTGCCTTGCAACCATGCAACCAATAGCTACAAGGCCCACTGCCACACACCCTTGAGGTGACTTGCAGGGTATGTCGTAGATAATGTAATGCTAACTATGTAACTAAGAGCTACCACTAGTCTACTCTACAATATTTCACCACCTATCCCTTTGGTTTGCGGCCTATTACGCTCTCTTACGGTGCGCGAAAAAATGGCATTTTAAATATATCAGTACGACCATCCCTCTCTCTCATCTTATTTATCTGGTCAAATCTAGCATTATATGCAGGGGTTTTCAATATATATCGAGCATCTTTCGTAAACCCATTACCTGTAAATTTCTGCAGGAACGCTAAGTACCATACGCCTACGTAATACCCTGCGAGCCTCCACGAGGGTTTGTGGCAGGCGGTGCAGATCACCCTACGAGCCACGGGAAGGGTGGGTGTCATGGGATGAACTACCTGTATTTATAATGCATTCCATGTCTAAAGTGGTATAAAAAAATTCTACTGTGGACAGGATTCGAACCAGTGCGGGCATAGCCCATTGGATTTCCAGTCCAACTCCTTAGCCACAAGGACACCACAGCTCCTCAGCAAATTTAAAAAAAGACAAAAAAATTCATCTACGGCATCAAATGTTCTTTAGGTTAGTTTTATTCTATTCATGGTGACCGTGATTCTATTCATGCCCCACTATTGAATGTTCACACGCGGTTTTTGTAATGGCACCTAAGTTTCTTCTCCACGTAAACGCACTCACACGTTACAGCACATTCGACCGATACAGTGCTAATTTCTGTAATATGACCGTTACGGTTCATTGTATGCGCCATCGGCGCTGTTACCACAAGCTGCAGAAGCAATACATCTACTTGTCCCACTGGGTTACACCACAAAACGAATTTAAATTCATTTTAGAATTTTAGTTGCAATGGAGTCCGCGATGTAGTGACTTGTATACCTACGTTATGATCTCCTTACATAGATGCATGCTTGACCTTTGTCCACCCTCTGCCACACACCGTGGCGGTGGCTTGCAGGGTTTACATCTACATTATACCCTGCAAGCCACCACAAAGGTGTGTGTCAGGGGGTGAATTCTCACGAAACATGCACGACATATCATGCATAAAAAAGGATTAGTATTAATATATCACGCTCAACTACAATATTTACAAAGATAAAAACAGCAATTTACGCATGCAAAAACGTGCTGTTAGTTGGGTTACCTTCAAGTCCTTATTCCATCATGCAACTACCTATGCTATGGATTCAATCACTCGTATTTGACATACTTACCGCTATTCATATCCCTAATCGTACGAGGAAAAAATGACATTTTTGAATCTGTCAGTTCGGTAATCAATTTCTCTAATTTTGTGATTATGGTCCACTCTACCATAGAAAGATGGGGTTCACAAAATATTTTCAACATCACCACTGAAAATATAATCTTGGAATTTATTTAGGAGATTAAGTCAAAATTTCAACCTGACATCTGACAATGATCCCAATGTTAATTCATTTAATAGACTGGTTATGCTAGTATGGTTATCGTACCGTCCCTTAACAAATCTTGCCGATCTTCGCTGCACACGCTCAAGTTCGTTATTTAGACCGATTTCGTAGGAATCCCATACACTGGCAGCATATTCCAAATGAGGTCTAACACGGGAAAAGTATCTGATTTCTCGTACATGTTCATCACATTTACCCAATACACTTTTGATGAATCCTAGTTTACGATTACCTTGACCCATTATTTCACGTATGTGTTTACCCCACGAAAGATCATGTGTCAGTCGAACACAATAATCACGTAGATGTAGATGAAATGCCCATGTAGATGAAACTGGTGACCTCGCGCTGATGTATGCATGTTACAGATAACTTTTTGCTGGATAGGATGGATGAGGAGTATGGAATATCATGACTCGGGATATGAATGTCATGGTGATAAACGTCGAGATTCGGTCGGGCGAATGGCTCTCGAGCTCGCGGATACAGATTGTGTTACGCACGAACTCGACGCGTCGACCCGTCGCGACGATCTGCTGTTTCGACTCTAGAACAAGATGATGAGTCACGCGCCGTCGGAAAGATTCTCCGCCATGCCTCTCACCACGACCACCCTGCCTCGTGCGATTTCTTCCCCTAAAGAAATAAACAATGCCAACTCAGGGCCACCACTCGCGCTTGCGCCAGCGAAGATACAGCGAACCGCCAGCTTCCGCCAGGGTCAGCAGTCATCGGACTGTATCTCGCTTCTTCGCTGCTGCGTGCTACGCGCGATTAATCCGACTCGAAGCCGTCGCATCGTCAGCGGCCTCGATTCTTGACAAAACATAGGAAGTTGACCGGATGATGACGTCAACCACCTTCCAAACAGCTGATAGACGGATCGGCTTTGGAGTATAAAGTCTGCACCGCGCACACTTTTGAGAAGCCTCATATCCGGAGGAGAGGAGGAAGAATGGACGGAGGGGTTCCCAACAACAATCACGAGCCTCATTCCAGGAGGAAAAATTATGGGAAGGATTCATCGCAAAGTCAGAGATGCCTGTTGCACCAAAGTTATTTACTGACGAATGTTAGGCATTAGGGGTCGTAGTGGCATAGTGGGTAAGAGCCTTGAACTACCGACCGGAGGGTCTCGGGTTCAAATCCCGGGAAAGAGCCTTTCTGGACGACCCGATCACGATTCCTTTTTTTCTGCGTATCATAACATCGTAGGAAATCGCAGGTGGCCCAGGGAAAGGAACTGGCCCCCCTACCCTGAATGTGTGAATGTCACACGCCATTGGCTTAAGTACGGGATGAGCTATACTCTCACCTATCAAAGACCAACCTTAGTGTTGAATCGTAGGCTTCCGCGGCGTTCTGGATGAGCGATTACGTTCATTTTCGGGTATTCCCCGCGTTCGTTGTCTTGTGTTGAGGACAGTTTCGCCTTGAAAAATTAATGCTTCGACCCGAAGACGCCTGGTGGAAACCAAGGCGAAACTGTCGTCAACACAAGACAACGAACGCGGGGAATACCCGAAAATGAACGTAATCGCTCGACCAACCTTAGGGTTGAATACGCCCCGATATTAAGCATTAATTTGAAACGTACATATGAAAAGCTATTCCTTGGAAATAATTTTTGCGTCATCTTAAACATGAATAACCTCGACAATGACGGAATTTCGACGCATTCTCGACAGAGTTGGCTTCTGTTAGGTACTCAAAAAGTGACAATAGTTCATGAGTTAAAGGTTATAGTTTAATCTCTCCATCTTCCCTCATCCACAAAACGTCTAATGTCAACTTTGCCGTGGGAGTAGAGGCGTCATAAGGGATTATATAAATCTTTTTCCAACAATTTTCATCGAATTCGTTCCATCCCAACACTTCGCAGAGTGTTGGGATGGAACGTAAGTGCCTTAAATTCAGAATCAAAGCACTGATTGCAAAAACAGGAGCGAGGATCAACGTAAAAAGTTAAGGTATCTCCAAGAGAAGCATTATTTCCTGACTTTACCAAGTTTTCGCTATTATCCCGAAGTCTCAGGAGAAAATCTTATTTGAACACTTTCCAGAGCAGGGTGGAATTTGCTCTTCCCGATCGCTGCGACGGGGAAATGGAGGGACGGATTCGGAGATTAGATTCCGAGAAGGGGTTTCAAACAGTGATGCTTCCAGAAGGAAGGCAAGGAAATGAGAAATACCAGGGGTTAAAGGGAAGGAGATACAAATGACAAGCTCCGAGAGCCAATGTTCTTCTTCCAACCCCCAACTCTTACAACTATCCAGCGGCAGAATCAATACGATTACCCTTGGAGACGTATGAGATGACACGAGCTTGCGAAACCAATTGGGAGACAAAATCAAGCAGAATTAATACGTGGGCATGGCTTTAAGGAAGGGGCTTACTTGTAGATGCTTGAGTTAAAGAAGGAAAAATATCTGCCCTTTTTTTAATCCAGTTAAAACAATAATACACATACACCACATGGAAAAGCCATTGAAGTGAGAAGTAAGACGCTTATGATGGAGATTTACTTTATCATTGATTTATCAAAAAGCATAACACTAGAAATCCACTTTTAGGTGCTCCCACTGCAAATATTTTACCGCAATGTATAACGTAACTGACATATGTTCGTTCGTAGGTTTCCGCGGTGTTGATTAGATGTTCTCTGCATTTTTCTCGGGATGCGTCCGCGTCGTTTGACAGTGAGACAACAGTTTCGCCAACAGGAAGGTTGGCGAAACTGTTGTCTCACTGTCAAACGACGCGGACGCATCCCGAGAAAAAGGCAGAGAACACGTAACTGACATATGACTGACATAAAATGACGCAACACTCAGACAGAACATGAGATTCGAACCCATGGACCTTAATACCGCAGGTTAGGCATTCAATCAATCTCACCTCCGTGATCAGCTCTTAATTCATTGCGTTCAATATTGCCAGGAGAAAAATTTTCTGGATCAGTAACAGCCTGAGGTTCGTAAGAAAATAAGCTGAATTTAATATTATTAGTAACGAGGATTTCCGTCGCGTTTTTAGTTTTTCCGACGACAGCCACTCCCCTAAGCCTGGGAGCGTCTTCATATCGGAAGGCCAAGGAGAAACAGTCGTCGGAAAATACAAAAAAGCGACGGAAATCCTCGAAAATAATAATATTGACTATAAGCCGCGGAGGCCTTCAAAGAAAAATGAGCTGGCCACTACGCCTACATTCCCTCATTTCAAAGTCAATTTTAAGAGGGATCTATGGTAATTAGTTAACGCTAGTAATAACGGTTCTACAAGGAGGAAATTCAGAAAGTAGAAAAGGCCTCTGAATGAAATGATTTAATTTTGAAACAAAGCGGTGCTTTTAATTGATCTTGCGAAAAATCATCGAGTATAATAATCACCACAATGTTCGTGATGATACACCGGCAAAACCAGTCGGGTAAAATGAATATTTCCTGTAGATTCGCCAATTTTATTTGTGAATATAAATTTAAAAAAACTGCGCTACTTTTACTCCAATGATCCATTTTTTAACGCCGTGTTTTGTAAAAATCGCGTTAAATTTATAAAAATTATATTCTTCATTACAATTTATAAGTTGTTTTAATGTTAGACCATGGCTGGGTTTTACTTTACCAACCTGCTTGGAAACAGGTTGTTGATAAGTAAAAAAAAAAAAAGGATTTGGAGATTGGATTGCTAAAAAAGATAGGATTGACATGCCTCTTGTGTGAGCACAAATTTTTGTGAATAATAAGTTTCAGAGTTGTATTATTATAGAAGTATATTGTATTATTTATTGCTTCTTTTATACACATGGCGTACCTCGAAATTAAGCGGTAATTTCTGGATATTACCTGGCATCCAAGAATTAAAATAAAAGCCAAACCCCCACTCTACCAGCAAGACACTAAATTGTAGATATTTATTTTTCAATATAGTTTAGCCAGTACAATATTTATAAAATATTCCTCCTTCCTCGTATAAGATGAAATGACAAACGCTTCCATACGTCTCAATTTGGAGCCTGGATACTCGAATGCTTCCAAAGCATAACAGGGGTACAGTTCAGGGTGTGGAATGAGGGACGGTGACCCCGCCAGGATCCTCCCTAACCCCCACCAACTTAAGCCAATGACCGCAACGAACTATATCAATTGAGAGAAGACAAAAAAAAATTTCCCGCCGACCAAACATACTCCTGGCGTCGCTATTATTCATTCATCACGTGAAGTTACCATTTCCGGACAAAAAAAAACAAAAGAAAATCTTGATCTCATTTCTCACCATGCTTTTCCATTCCCCCCAATTCCGGTAGCAAAATTTACGTGACTTCGGATACAGCGCCAGCGCGTAGACTACACATTTGGATTCTCATTCTAGGGGTCCGTGTTCGCATACCAGAAAATATAGGGTTTTTTTTAGAGAAATACTGTACCACAACAAAGTCTCTGTAAGAAGAATAATGAAACTGGTTTTACAATTGGACCCGGCGCTCCCGGGTCTACAGTATGGGTATATGACTAATTGGGTTTTATAGCTTGCTCTTCGACCTCTCGGTGAATTTCATTACGAGCCGGCTTATACCAACGCCGGGTTTCTCTCCTCACTTCCTTGGATCTCAAAAATCATAAGTACCTGTTAGTGTATCCTGCGACGTTCTCTATTGAATTTGGTGGAGGTCCATCAGAAAAGGATTAGTATTTGATAAAAATATGAAGTTCTCAATAACAAGGGCAAGTAAATATACGTGAGGAAAATAAGGGTGGGAATACTCTCTCAAAGAATACCAAACAAAAGAAATCACGTAAATATATTTTGGGAAGACTAACTTCTAAGGTTCTCATGGTGAGTGACAAATAAAAATATATGAACAAAATGATTTCTCCCTACTCTCCCTCCGTTCTCTTTTAAAACTTGCTTGCAGTTCTCTCTGCCACCCACAAGTCCACTAAATACGACAGCAATTATATTTAGTTTATATTATATTTAACTGTTAAGTGCTGGAAATCTTAGGAGTAAAGGAACAAAGAAGCCTTTACACGATCCAAGAAAGGAAAACAAAACTCCGGGCAAAATTTCTTAGATACAACAACTACCTACATAGAAAACATATGTCTGAAGGAAACTTTCCGATGAGGCGAGGAAATTCCGAGAATGTGAGGAAAAGAGTGACCACAGAGGAAGATGATAGAAGTACTAGAGGTCAGAATCATTTAGAAATGAAGATAACAGCGGAAAAAAGATAAAGACGGTTGCCGCCTAAACTTATGACCCTTTAGAAGATGATAATTATATTAAGTGATCCGATTTCTTTAAGAAAACACTGCGTATTTACAACTAATCATCATCATCATCATCATTGGTCAACAATCCTAGGATTGGTTTGACGCAGCTTCCCACTCGATTCTTCTATCGGCCAACCTTTTCATTGTGACGTAATTCTTCTCTTTTACGTTCTTCACAACCTGTTCCATGTATCTCATACGAGGCCTGCCTTTTCCAATCTTCCCGTTCACTTTTCCCTCGACAAGAGTCTTCATCAGGCCATCGTGTCTCAAGATATGACCGATCAAGTTTTCCCTTCTTCTTTTTAGAGTTGTCAGCAGACTTCTCTTTTCTCCTACTCTTCTTAGCACTTCCTCGTTAGTTACTCGGTCGATCCATTTAATCTTCAGCATTCTTCTGTAGCACCACATTTCAAATGCTTCTACCCTTTTCTTCTCCGCTGCTGTCATCGTCCATGATTCACTGCCGTAAAGAAAAATGCTCCAGATGTATGTTCTGATGAACTGTTTCCTTACTTCTATACTTGTATTTCCTGCTGTAAGTAGATTCTTCTTTTGAAAGAATGCCCTCTTTGCCTGGGCTATTCTACTCACTATTTCTTTCTTGCTTCGTCCATCGTTGGTTACTCTGCTTCCCAGGTAACAAAACTCTTTCACCTCTTCCAGTTTCTGTTTTCCTAGTTTAACGTTGGTTTTCGCCTCTTCTCTTTTGCTGCACACCAATATCTTAGTCTTCTTCTTATTTATCTTCATCTGACATCTGGCCATAGTCCTTTCCATGGTTGTTAGCATCTTATTCAGCTCCTTCTCTGTCTCTGCTATGAGAGCTATGTCATCAGCGAATTACATCATTACAAGTAATACAGCTCCTAATTTCTAAAGCTATCATCGTGAGGGACTTTGAACTATCACCATGCGGCGCCGTATCTTTAATGGCGCAAATGACCTCATCAGACGGTCAGCACCCCATTATAAAGCCTACTGTTCCCGAACGAGCTCCTCCCACGAAGACCCGACGACTTACGATTCTCGGGGCGTACCTCGAATCCATATCGAACGGCCAGCAACCCCACTCGTCGCCGTCTTGAAGAACCTACCCCCCCCCCCCTCCTCCCCCAACACCACTTGACTCAAAACTCCCATCCCCCTCCCCCCCGTTAATCACTCCACGGTCATTTCCCCGTTTCCCGCGCCGTCTGCGAGAGATGGAGAGAGAGGGTGGAGGAATATTCGCTGAGGAGGGAAGCACGGGAGATTTGAAGGGGCCATCTTGGCACTCGAGACGCTGGAGGAGACGAAGGCACGGGATTGGCCGGGAGGACGATTCGTCAAGATGGAGGAAGGCCTTTCTCGCATCACGCACGCAGTTTCCCCGCATTAATTTAAGAATTTCATCGCCACCGAGTATCTTAATCTTGGCCATCTTCGATGAAAATAGGTTTATTATCACGGATTCAGGGGGATAATTGAGGAGGACAATCAAGCATTCATCTACATCTACACGATACCCTGCAAGCCACCGCGAGGGTGTGTGGCAGGGGATAAAGATCACCAAGCATGCACTACTTACATGCAGACAAGCAACTATATTGTCTCACGCAACTTGATTGTTAGTATCTATAGTATTTAAGGGGTTATGCATCATGCACTACAGAATACTCAACTAATATTTCCCTACCTATCCCTTTGCTATGCTGCCTATTCTGTTCTCTTATAGTACGGGGGAAAAATGCCATTTTGAATCTATCGGTAAGACAATCTATCTCTCTAATCTTATTTGTCTGGTCGAATCTAGCATAATACGCTGGTTTTTTAATATGTGCCTAACATCTTCCGTAAAGCTATCCGATAGAAATTTCTCTAATAGATTCAATCTGTATCTACTTTAACCTACGCTCTGATAATAATTCCCACCCTATTTCTTTTATTAATTCTGAAACGCTACTCAACCTATCCTAACACCTTTTAACGAACCTAGCTGCTCTACGCTGCACACTGTGTAGTCCTCCGATCAACCCTAATTCATTAGGATCCCATACACTGGCTGCATACTCAAGGTGCGGCCTAACTAGTGAAAAATAGCATCGCTCTTTTGTCTTCTCATCACATTTCCCAAGTACCCTTTTTATAAATCCTAGCTTTCTCTTCGCTCGGCCGCATATTTCCTTTCCCTATGTCTTCCCCACGATAAATCCTTAGTGATTGTTACACCTAAACATCTTATGGCTTCAACGTTTTCGATCTTCGTGTAACTAATTTTATAGGATCGCTCTATCGAATTATTCCTCCTCCAAAAATTTATAGCTACACACCTTTTAAGGTTAAGCTCTAATTGCCATTCGAGAATGGCTAAGGAATAAATAAGGGAATAGACATGACAGAGACTTCGTGCAGACGTTAAGATAAGAGGTTAAGAGCCCCACCGGGTGGGAATGGAAGCGGACACTCTAAGGGTTCCAAGGAGTGATGTAACAAGGGATTTAAGAGAGGAGGGCATCGAGGCCACTCGAGCCAGAACGGATGTAGGGGCCGGAAAATGCGGGAGACATTCTCCACTTCAAAACTGACTTCCCACGCTCCGGCGCCATTGGAGGAAGCTCAAAGAGCTAGGACCGGAGATGGAACAGCATAGATACTTGCGTACGGATAGCCAATGTAACAGCAGCGGGAAATGATGGGATTCTAGAATCCCAAATGCATGAAATTTAGATGAGCAGGAGTTCTGGCCACATTTCGTGCAACGTACAGCAACCATAGCTGTTGAAATTACTAGGAAAGAGTTTTTCTGGTGGCCAAATCACTGCATTCTCATCCTGACGACTCGGGTTCTAATCCCGGCATCGACAGAGATTCCCTCTTGAGTGCGGTCTGAAGAGCAGACGTCCGTCCGTCGGATGGGACGTTAAAAGAGCTCGCTAATACTGACGCCGGGATTATCACAACCGTACCTCTGCTCCCAGAAGTGCCTCTCAGCTGCATGTAAGTGATGTAACTATGGAGTGGTAATTTTTGCATTCCTGCACGGTAGTACACTTAAAATTATTCTCTCTCAGTGATAATTATAAAAGAACAGAATAGGCAGCATAGCAAAGGGATAGGTCGGTGAAACTTTATATGAGTAGTCTATACTGCATTATACATGTATTGACATCCAATACCTTTATTACTATGTAGATACTAACTATCTAGCTGTATGTGACTCTAGCATGTGTCCATGTAGTAGCTTCTTTGCAAGTCGATTATGCATGTTTGGTGATCTTCACCCTCTGCCATACACCCTAGCAGTGGCTTTCAGGCTATTGCGTAGATCTAGATGAGATAATGCATGCCAGGTGATGGTTCACCCCCTGCCAAAAACCTTTGCGGTGGCTTGCAAGGTATTGCGCAGATTTAGATGAAATATTTCCTGCCTATATCCATTTACCCACCCTACGACTGCCGGTGGCCTCTTCTCTATATCTACAGAATACCAAGCGATTCCCCGCTCGGGTGGGTAAAAGGGGGTGTTAGGACAACAGCCTTCAATTATTTATCCTTTCTAATGCTCCAAAAACTAATGTATCTACAGATTTGCTACTCCCGAACTACATCAATAATTCATTACGCAGGTATCCTTCTACAAAGTTAAGGATTTGCAACGTTATACTAATAAACTGCAGAGGAAATAGATTGAAAACGTTTCCTATTGCGGACAAACTTATTATACTAGGTGTCAAGAAACGGATATTCCCAAGTAATGTAGATATCCCAACTTGTAGAGAAGTACATAAAAAACTATTAAAATGTGATATCCTAACGTTCATAACCAATAGAGCATTACACATTAAGCCAAAATATATTTTCTTTTCCCTCTCTTTTCCGTTCTCCTACTTTACTTCACCCCATTTTTAACTATTCTCAATGTCGGTTGTTTTAAATCCCCATGTGCATCGTTGAGTAATCTATCGACATAATACCCTACTTGCTACCGCAAGGGAATGTGGCAGGAGTCAACCATCACCAAGAATGAATTAAAATCAAGAGCTCAAATCCTATGATAGGTAATTACTACCATACGGTTGGTCCAAAATATCTAGAATTGAATTAAATTCTTGTAATGAAACTAAGTTCTTTCACATTCAATACGGTGATGAACTCCATCACCATCTTCATCGGGCATCGCTCATAAACATCTATTCGCATATTTTAACAGACATGCAAATAAGTTGATGCACCAACAAATTTCTAAGTCCATAACGACGACCCCCCCCCCAAACATGCAATCCAATCTGCCTATTTAATTTCTCGCTCTCATCCTCTCGCTTGCCCAACATTCCCCTTCCTTGGCCTTCAACATCCCATTAAAACTCTTAATGCACCTTCTATCCATTCTTCCTGCCTCTTTAGAAGTTCCCACGGCGACTTCCTTTCCTACCCTCACCTCTAATACTCACTCATTCGCTTACCCAATCCGCACAGTTTGTTTTTCTCCGTCTTAAAAAAAAAAATCACACCTCTAAAGCGATTCTTCAAACAGAACTCAAGTCACAACGATCATTATTTCCGTTAAATATCCATTTAAAAACGGTGACTAACTATGAAAAAGATTTTGCCCATGAGCTGCGAACTAAGCTGAATTACGAATGACAAAGCCAGCCAGGAATGGCACCAAAATCACTAGTGCGAATTCAGACAATGGGCCCAGGGAAGAATCAGGATTTGGAGATTTTAAAAGGGTATCAACAAGCGGAAGAAAAGAAGTGCCATTAGTCGAGGAAATTGCGGACGAATTCGGACAGAAAATTTCCCGTAAACAAAGAAAAATTGCGACGATGACGATAAATTAACTCACGCGCCCGCTCGAAATAACCTGAGCCTCACAAAACAGCATATTCAGATAAAATGGTAATGTAACGAGCATAAATGACGACCCCACTCCGTACCACACTCTCCACCTTTTTTTCGTTCCCCCCAACCCAGCGAAACCCTCGCGACGACCCACTCCACAATTTCCGTTCCACTCATTCCCACCATTTCGAGAGCGCGCCGCCCGACAGAACAAGGAGGAGGAAGTTCGGCTTTTCGACGCGAGGGGGATTCCGAGAGAGGAGGAGGGTGAAAAATAAACGAAATCATGAGGCGCGCGTACGTCGGGCGGTAAGGAGCCTGGGGGAAGGTCGACTGCGGCAGCAGCAGGAGCGATTATAATAAATTCAAGGCGTGACATCCGAATTGCAGCCTTTTCGCCCGTTTTTTTTTTCTTTTTTATATTTTTTTAAGGAAAAAAAATACCCGGGAAATTTTAGTTAAAAATGAATGCGGGCGGGGACGAATTTTTCACCCTTGCACGGGAACATCGTCCTGAACATGAGAGCGTAAATGGAGAGGTCCATCTGACACGGAAAGCAAATGAATCACGCGTCCGGTGAGTCCAAAAGTATGTTTTGGAAGCAAAATCGCATGGCGTTTTGATGAAGGAAGAGTCAGGATTTTCGGCTATTAACGTGCCTCCGCGTCTATTCGTCGAAAAAATCATATTGTGGGTCGCCAGAGAGGAATTCTCTCATTGTTTATCAACTCCGAGACTGAATAACAACAATCATTTACTCTCCACTATCCATTGATGGCTCATTTACTTCCTTGCTGTATCTTCTCTTATTTCTTAAACCCCTTTTTTCGGCCCATGCACTCATTCCTTGAACCTTGTGTGGCCTTAACATTTAGTGTTCCCTCTAACATGTTCTTGACAAATCCATAACTTCAGGGTATTTTAAAAATAAATCTGGCCCTTCTCTGTCGTACTGATCCCCATATAGACCCCAATTCCACGATTTATACAAATTTCTACGATTTGCCCAATCACTCAACATTCATCATCCTAAGCAAACACCAGGACTCTTAAGGTTTCTATTATTTTCTGATCAACTTTTCCGCCATTAAATGTCTCAAACCCATCGACTCTTACATTCCATGCGAAAATTTTCAAGTACCTACAGCTAGCTAGTTCCTAACTACATCCTCTTCGAACAATTGTGATCACTCCGTCATGGCTTTTTCCTTAGCTTACCTTACCTAAACTTTACTATAAACACGTGTACCAAAGACAAATTTTCCCCTATTTTTCACAGATAAAGAGTAAGACGTAGAGGTTTAAATTCAACCTTTCGCGTATAATAAGGGTTATTAACAGATAACATAGCAGCTTCCACAAATAAGATGTGATAGATAAAAAGATTATTGCCCGTTTTCGCTTGCCTGCATGAGACTGAAAATTTAAAAAAATTATTTTTTACATGATTGCAAATTATTTTGCAAATATTTTTAAATATACGGTTCACGTCCCTCAGTGTGAAGATTTGTCTCCAGTGACTGCATTGCAAGATAATCTATTGTTTCCTAAGGGATTTCGATTCATTTTTTAATTATAAATCAAAAATAGAACCCCTAAGTCAGTTAGATAATACATAATACCCTGCGACCCATTACAAGGGTGTGTGGCAGTGAATACCGAAAGTTTATTTCCTCGACGTAAATTCATGTCTCATGTTTGTTCAACCCCCAGACTCACTTGCGTTAAAATTTACAACAAAGTGTAAACTTATCCTCTCTACTTTAAAATACATTCCTGGCGATGCTTCACCCCCTGCAACACACCATCGTAGCGGCTCGCACTGTAGGGTATGATATAGATGTCTAGTTGCAGATGTAGTGTCATTTATAGTAAACATCCTACGTGTCTTGTACCTGCTTGTTTAATATTTTACTCGTGGCGGTGGCATTGTAACTCTTGCTTACGTGTAAGTAGTGTATACACAGAGTAGTATTATTTTGCATGCAGGCATTTTAGTAAGTGCTCTCTCTGTTTGATCATGCATGCCTAGTAATTTTCCAACTCCTGCCATACACCCCTGCGGTGACTTGCAGGGTATTACGTAGATGTAACTAAGTGGATATTCCTGATTTCGAATATATTAAGCTCCGCCTCAAGCTTCCATTCCAACAAGAAATGCCTGAGGCCTCAAGATTTTAACCATCATGTTGTATTTTCAGAATATCCATCGCCTTCATTGCATTTGGTTTCTAGACCTTCGCTGGATTTAACTTCAGCAACCTGCTTGGAAACGAGTGTTTATAAATAAATAAGTGGTTGGATTGCTAATCTTGGAAGGTTAAGATTCTAGATTCTACAAATTCTAGATTCAAGTCAAATTCTAGATACTAATTCCAGATTCAAAATGGCATTTTTCCCCAGTACTATAAGATAACAGAATAGGCAGCATAGCAAAGGGATAGGTAGGTGAAATATTTTAGAGTAGTCTGTAGTGCATGATGCATGTATTAACCCCTTAAATACTATATATACTAACAATCTAATGGCATGAGACCCTATACTTGCTGGTTTGCATGTCGGTAGTGCATGCTTGGTGATATTCACCCCCTGCCACACACCATCGCGGTGGCTTGCAGGGTATCGTGTAGATGTAGAAGATGTGTTCCTTTTGTTGTAGCGCAGACATTACATGAATAATGAGATTGAGACCTTGCTCATTCAATTGACTTATGTTCTTTTGTCCATCCTTATTGTACTGTGGACTATGGCGGATATTACTCATAATTACCTGGCGCCCAAGAATATTTAAAAAAAAACCAACCAAATGCCTTCCTCTCTACCATCACGGCACTAAGCTAGCCAGGCTCATTTTAGATATTTTTCTGTTATAAGATGCATGCGAACTTGTACTCACAAGAAGACGTGTCTGTGTGTGAGAAAGGGGGGTGGGAGGCAGACGCCTTGCGATGCGACACGATGAATCAAGGGAATGAGAAGAAATCCCGTGGGAACTCAACTCTGCGACTTCTCTCTCTCCTTAAGTCTCTCGCAACCATCGCGACAGGGTTATGCAACGGTTGCACCAGGGAGGCAATGGATAGAAGAGTGGGAGGGTCGAACGGGGAGGAAGGTGAATTACTGCGACGAAAAGTTCAAGTGCGGAGAGATGGAAAGAAGGGTGACGGTGTCAACGGCGAACGACGCTGGAATAAGTGACACATGTCATTTCCGCTCACACTTCTTTCACGACTTTGTATTCCTTCACTCTTCTTCGTCATATATATAAGTATCATTTACACAATAAGTCTTTGTACAGTCAGCTTCGGCCATCCTCAGGTACAAACTTGTACCAATAGCACAACTGCAGGTCACAATAGCCGAAACGGTTCTACAAAACATTGTTTTAAATAGATCTGTGGACATCACTAAGGTGAGAGTAATCGAATAGTGGAAATATTCCTCTCCCTTTCAAGTACATCTGCTCAATTGCCACTACAAAGGGTTAGTAGAAGAGGATAAAGGAACAATATCACTCAAGCAGGCACAGTCTTTCTAATGTAAAATGCCTGCTGGATATCTGTAACAGAATTCAAACTCGGATCATCTAGATGAGTAGCCAGTACTCCAACCTGTGTAAAGAAAATAGTGGATAAACGAAGGATAGGCTATTGGTGTGGCTAGAATATTAACCTCCGATCCGAAAGGATCGGTCGGCCTCCAATGTTTGAAACCGTCGCGATTATCTCGAATACGCAACCAAGGAGTCACGTGGTACAAACACGAATGGTTCGCAAATTTAGGGTGCCTGAGTCGTTCGTTAAAACATCATTAATTGTTTCCACTTGAGTTTTTCTTATCTGTCTCGACTATAGAGCTCCCAGAGGTGATAAAACAAAAGTGTGAACAATTAATGAGGTTGATATCAGCGGTTTTAACACACCAAATTTGCGAATCATTCGAGTTTATACCAAGTGACCCCTTGGTTACCTATTCGAGATAATCCCGACGGTTTCAAACACAACCCCCCAGGAAGTGTCTGTTTGAAATTACTGTCGTGATCAACTCGAATAGGTGAGTCACGTGACACACACACGAATGGTTCACAAAAGTTGTTTGAATCGCACGTAACCATCTCTTAATAAGGTTTTCACCCACTTTTTTCTCAACCTGGGACTCTGTCATCGGGACGGATGAGAAAACTCAAGTAAAAACAATGAATGGGATTGTAGCGAGGGATTCAATTACACAAAATATGCAAGTCATACCTGTTTGTACCTCGTTTTTTGTGGTTACCCATTCGAGAAAATCCCGACGCGACGGTTTCAACCACATTCCCAGAGTCGATCGAATTCCGTGATTTCTATATTTCTGTTAATAACCATTTGATGAGGTATTACTCAGTGTTCCGCATCATGTATTTCGTCAACGATTCCTACCGCCTACATGGCCATTGTAACTCGAACAAACCGTCATACAAGCAGCAATACCTGCAAGGTAGATAACAAGCCTACGGAATGGAGAAATAAATCAAAAAAAGCGAACTGGGGGGTGAGAGAGCTGGGAGGGAAGACGCTGCTAGGAGAGGGGGATGGGGAGGAAAAAAGGGGGGAGGTAACCTTTGCGGAAGAATATTTATCTTAGCCTCGCTACTTGCTCTTCGCAAACGCTCCATCCCGCGGAAGATGATGACCCTCGTTTTTTCCGCACGTGAACGAAACAGCCAAGGACCTGCAATAAATGGCCACCATACTTGATACAGAATCGCCAACGTTCTGGAAGGACATTAAAAATTCAAACGCCATCCCTTGGGACCCAACTCCTCTTCCCTCTCTTTTGCCACCTTGCTCCTCTTTTTTCCCCCAAGAAAATATCGCAGCGAAAAATGTTGGCTCTTTCCATGGCTAAAATTAAACGCGGGGTCCCGAGGGCGAGGTGTTGGAGGGGGTAATCATCCAGATATGACGTCATGCACGATAGAGGACGGTTGGAAAGCGGGCCCACACAAACCGGAAGAGGCAGGCGATACTTTTAGTTCCTCGTGACGATACGAGATGGCACTATCATCGGAAAGGCGGATGTGAAAATTCCAAAAGAGTGGGGAGCTCAGAATGTTTGCCAAGATAATCCAGCACGGTTCACACAAATAACGCAGCAAAATTTATCACATCCTCATTTTAGCGAATTTATATTCACCTTTATCTCCGCATGCACCGTAAAGACGGTTGGTGCGGAGTGTCTACGGCATATACATATTATCTTCAAACAGATCGCCAACGCCGGGTTTCCCTCTACATTCCTTTTTAACCTTCCGTTTCCATCCTTACCTTTAGCCTCATGGTCTGACTCGTCTAGGTGGCATAGTTGATCCACAAATGTGAACTTACAAACGCCGCTTTTAAGCAAGGTATATAAGTATGAAGAAAAGGAGGGGTCCCAAAAACTTCCCTGGGGGACGCCAGATGCCAACCCCCTCTATAGTCGAGCTAATGTCAGTGATATCTACTTTTTCCTTCCAGTCTGCTAGGACATGCCTAACCCTTTATTTACAGGATAATAAGGGTCAGATCATAGTGAATTCAAAAAATAAATTCGTATTCGTTCCTTGTCTTTCACAGAACACTAACAAATCTACCCCACGCGTACGTAACTTTCTAACTGGCTAAATCACATTACTTTATATCAACTTAAAATTTAGGGTCATTTATTGCCAACATTTCACGAGTCTCGCAGCTGTATGCATACCATTTTTCTTCCTTGTTCCTACTAACATTGTGACCAAGGAGAGTAGAGAATTCTCTACTCTCCTTGATTCTCCTTAGATTCTCTACTTTCCCTGTCTGTGACCCTCAATTGCATGTAAGTAGTGTATGTTCACACTGGATATATAGTATTTTGGATGCCTGGATGGTGATAAGTGTAATATTATTCTCTCTGATTGATAATGCATGCCCGGTGATGGTTCATCCCCTATCACACACCTTTGCGGCGGCCTGTAGGCTATTATTTTAATGCAGATATAGACATATACACACATATAGATGTTCTATTCAAAGGTTTGCAGCTCGGCTCCTACAAAGCCCCATTTGATTATCTTATGTTGTCTATTGCGATCCCTCAACGTCCGCGGAAAATAAACTTTAAATCGACCAGTAACGCATACCCCATCTTTATAATCTCGTTCACAACGTAAAAATATCGCGTCTACTCTTTCGAGTACAAGTCTCGATTGTGTACACAACACGCTCCAAATCAAGATTCCCACTTAACTTTCCTTCACGTCTTCGACGATGGACTGAGCGAGAGGAGCTGTATCACGTGCAGCACACACCTATGACGGATGCGAATCAGACAACTCGACGGTTCGAAAAACGAAAATCTCGAGGCCGGTGATCGGGACGATTGCAAAAAACGGCGGCGAGGCTACATCAAATGTCCGTGTTCCCTCACCCGTCCCCAGACAAGATCCGGCTGATTATGGACAGGGACACGGCGAAGGGTAAACAGTGTCCCGTTCAATACCAGCTACAACCACACTGCGGACTCCACGCGTCGGAAATTGGCTCACCAGGGCACGACGAGGCTTTGGGACACATATGTCCACATACATCCCTGCAAGCCCACCGCAAGGGCAAATGGAAGGGGGTGACTACATCATGAATTACAGATGTGTAAACTGCCTAATACTCAGTGACTAAATGACCGGTATTACTTTTTCGCCAAATGAGATTTAAACCTTTATTTCAATATAGGTATACAATGAGAGAACACAAAGGAAACATAATAATCGAATGAGTAGGATTGATGGAAATTACCTAGACTGTAATGCATCGGAAAAATGTCCCAGATTACACCTTAACATGGCTGATGTGAAGGAGTACTTTATGCCTCCATCCCATAATCAAAGCAGTGACCATACATTGCAGGGTATTACGTAGATGTGAAAATGGTAGTAGAAATATAGCAATAGAGGATACAAACAAATGCCTAATGCAGGATTAAAAACAATAATCCGTCATTGTTAGTAACCATTTAGTAGCATGTGCCTAGGGTAAAAAAATGATGTATTTACATTTACGTACACATTTTATCTTTTACCAGGGATCTGAATAGTCGTGATTATATCTAAATATGCACATAAAAATTTATCAATAGGTAGCCTACATAGTTGCATGTCGGAAAAAAAACTTTTAGCTCACACAACTAGCAGCACGATTATGCATTCTTGCTCTTTAGATAATTTTAAATTGTTATAGTTCCACTAAAATGTATTTATTAATCCTCTTAAAGCATGAAGGGTAATGAATGTCTCACCCCCCAATGGCGGCTTGCAGGGTACTATGTGGATGTAGATATCTATATGCATGGAACTTCAGGATGTTTGATGATGATTCACACCCCACCATCTACATCTACGTAATAATCTGCGAGCAACAGCGAAGGTTAGTGACAGTAGATGAAATATCACCAGGCTATACTAGCCGTCGCGTAAAAAACTCTTCAAACCCACTAATCTCCATTTCCGTACACTCTGGCAGAATTTCACGACGGACAGCCAAGTTCGACGCAGCAAAATGCACTCAATCGACGCAAGCGGATAAAACATGCTGAAAATGCGCAACTGCCTGTTGTTGCATAGGGAAAAAAATAAAAGACACGGGGCTACTGGGAAACCTTTTATTTTTCTTTGTCCGCTAAGGTTAAAACGGGCGAGCAGGGGCCATCACTGTGACGGGAAAACAATGGCCCCCACTTGGCCAGGCCACTCGCCGCGACGGACACACAACCACCCCCCTTCCCCTCCCTCCCTCGCCGTCTACTCTGAGATCCACGTCAAAAGAGTAACTCAGTGCGTCGCGATCCATTTCAATCAAGGACCTGTGACAGGCGCATGTACGAATCAGTTGGTGGTTTCAATATCCATACGAAACGGTGGTTTAAATATCCTTACCCACACAATACACATAAGACAATACCTTAAATTATATCAACACACATTATGAAACGGAGATGAAATGAAGGTGTCAGATTTTTACTTCTTCTAATTACTCCAATATCAAGAGTGATTTCTAAAATTTAATTCCATAGATGTGGATATTCCTTTCCATTACATTACTTGGCCTAGTTTTAAGGTTCTTGACGAAAAAAAAGGAAAATTCCAGCGACATGAAAGTCTGGAAATTAGAATAGAGCTATGATAAAAGCTCTGTGGTGAAGTTTAATACTGAAAGAATCCACAAAGAGATTTTTGGGAACAAACCAAGATGGGCTGATTAAAACACTAGTTTACTCAGATTACAATAGAAATAATTATTTCAAAATTAAATGAAAGGTCGGAGAAAACTATTTCCAGGAACTTTTCCACCGTCTCTTTTAATCAGAAACTAACCTAACCTCAATCGATAACCCCGGAGTCTTCCTGGAGAGACTTATAATTTACGTTTTTCCAAAAAAAAACTTCCACATTCGAGGGATCAACGTTCGGTTCCGAACAAGGCATGAGAGAATTTGAAAAAAAAAACATAATATATACTTTCATCTCGATGAAGATCGCGAAATCTCTTTTAGACATTAAATATTGTACCACAATTAGATCACTTATGACTGAATCTTGATAAATTAATAACAGATAAACAAAAATTAAGATGAAATTGGACAGAGTGGACGGAGTGGTTTAAAAGTCATTATTTTGCGGAAACATGAAAGATAATTAAAATTTTACATTGCTACGGAGATAATCAAGAAAATAAATATAGTTTTTTTTAGCTTATTTCAGTATGTATTATACTTTTAATGCACAACAAATGTGGTTCTTTTCAGC
This sequence comes from Platycnemis pennipes, assembly GCA_933228895.1. Lineage (NCBI taxonomy): Eukaryota > Metazoa > Arthropoda > Insecta > Odonata > Platycnemididae > Platycnemis > Platycnemis pennipes. Next base: position 112,093,403 of record OW121851.1, on the reverse strand, counting down.
AGTCTCACGCATGTTGGCCACGTGTATACAGTTTTTAAATTAATTGCTGATACACATACTTTTGTAAATAATAATAATATTAGTCTACAATGTGTGCAGTGTCTGTCCCACATATTAATACACGATTTGAAAAGACGGGAGCTTGTCGATAACTACAATATTAATATCATTTACCTGATGACATAAAAGTGGACCTAGCCTGCTACCCTGAGGGCCACCTGATGTGGCATCAATCGCGTAATACGCGGGTTTTCCCGATATACTTCTACCGTCAGTGTAGAACAGTACAGATTCAAATCATCTAAGAATATAAACTCTAAATTTTGCTTACCATCTGGTAGCGTAAAATTCGTCCAAGGGCGTGGGTTTTCACCGTGAGTACAAAGCGAGCGCAGGAGTCTTCATCAAGTGCTTGCGTACTTGGAACGAAGTGTGAGATGAAATGGAAACTCCCACACTGTCTACTCTTCCGTGAACCTACCGCTCACCATATAAACACGGCGGGCGCAGAGTGGACGTAGTATTACCCACGCTCACCGGGGCGACAATCCAGGGGAAGGAAGGAAGTTGGAAGGGACAGAAAGAGGTGAAAAGGACGAGGAGGAGGTTGAGAGGCTTCCGTTATCCCACGACGGACGCGACCTTGAGACCAGTAGAAGCGACGGACTCGCGCATCACAATAGGAGTCGGTTCGGACGATGAGATCACCCGAAGAAAGCTGCTCCTTCGTGGTAAAAAGAGAACGCGTCGGGCGTCCAATCTCAGCCTTTTCTCCTTCTAAGAGTTTTTATCCTCTCAAATGACCGCAGCTCTCGGAAAATGAGTCCGAGAAACGGGAGGAAGCAGCCCCGCCCTTACAGAACGCCCACCATCGAAAACCAGATTCGTGCGCCACCAAAAGGACTTAACTCCCACATCCCTGAGGAGGAATGTGAAAAACTTCGTCTCGATTCGAGGAACGCCTCAAGAGTATTAGTAAGCGGGTTGTGAAGAAGTTTTCCCAGCAAGCAGCATGTACCAAAGCATGAGGGGGAAGCTACCTTTGTCGAGTTAAGCCTCATTTAGTAGAGCACTCCTTTAGTAAACAGGATTCGTACGAGGCGGGTTAGATTATGAAATTGGGAATGTGCGCGTGGATGCGTGGTGCAGCAGGCGTCTTCAGGTTTGAAGACGCCTGCTGCGAACCTGAAGACGCCTGCTGCAACTTCCAACCTGAAAACGCCTGCTGCGACGCCGGCGAAACTGTCGTCTCGAAGATGAATCGACGCTTGGGACAAGCCGAAAATCTTAGCAGCGCCTACTGCACCACTCCGCGGAAGCCTTCATCAACAACCGATAATGAAACTTCTATTCCTATGCAGACTACAGGCGAGGCACATGTGAAAATCATAACAGTTATTGTGTACGATACAGAAATTAGAATGTAGTGATTTCTCTTTTTTAATGTGTACATTTTTAAACCAAATAACTGAAGCATGCTCTAGGAAATAATGTTCATTATTTAATTTATTCACAGAAATGACTAACTAATAGATACCCTGGCATGTCACCGCAAGGGGGCGTGGCAGGTAGTGAACCATTATCGGACATGCAACACCAATCAGAGAGGACCCTTGCGGTGATTTGCAGTGTTTTGTGTCATTGTAGATGGAGTTGTTAAGTAAAGTTTAATTGCACAAGCCTATACAATGATTCAGCATGTTAAATATGCATCTGCATGCACATTTTACATGTTAAGACATTATTCCCCACGTGCAGCATTAACCAGGACGTGGCTTGAATGGCAACTCAGCAGATATACGTCCGATACATGTCCTTCGTGTTTTTTTCCTAGCTAGTATCGAGAGGTTTTGGCTTGCTTCCCCCTCTCTCTTCCTTCCCACGGCATCTACGTATCTTTCCATTCTATTACAATTTATTTTAGATGAGGGCGTCGCTTTTCAACGCCCGATAAACAAATAATGAATGCTCTCTCGACGGATGGTGGCGTACTCCATCTTTCAAACCGAAAGATCACGGTTTCTATGCATTAAACCAATTTGGGCCAATTTTCCGGGTCGGTCCACACGACACAGGAACCCACTTTGACGGTCGGAACGCTTCGTTTGCCCTCTTGTGCCGTCAAAAAAAAAAATTAGAAGCTGGCCGACCGTCCGAGATGAGAGAGGGGGGCGTTAAATCAGATTCCGAAAATAAAACCGACAAAAGAGTACGTGCGTGATTGCGGTATCGATTAAGATAAATATTATTTTCACTAGCACCATTCAGATTCAATTAAGCCTGTCTGATCGGAGATCAAATCGATATATACCAATCGAATTCAATTTTGAGAAACAATTTCGAGAATTCACACCAATACATCTTCATAAAAAGAAGAATAATTAGATAATACATAAACATGAGGTTACGAGCCATAAGGACGGGATAAGTAATTTGGAACGTTGTTTTTCGGCAACTCTGCACGGACCACTAAATGCATTCATCTATATCCACAATCTAATAATAATATCTACCCACAATGCGTATGAAAGACGGAAGGAAGATAGAGGCCAAAATAAATAAAGGAGTCAGACAAGGATGCAACCTCTCCCCAGCCTTATTCAATATATACCTGGAAGAAGCTATAAGAGACGCAGTGGTACCAAGGACATCAAGGTGAATGGCGAAGAAATAAACATGCTAAGGTTTGCTGATGACATCGCAGTTGTAGCAGAAAGTCGAGAGGACTTGCAAGCATCTTTGACCACAATGGACCAAGTACTTCAAGAATATAATATGGGTATCAACCAGAAGAAAACTAAAATCTAGTGTGCGGAAGAGAGAAGCTTAGGGAAAATATCACAATGGGGTCGTTTACCATATTTTTTATTGCCGAATCTGATAGAGTTTGTAAAATAAAAAGACACGTATTTTTCCGTTTTTTGATCCGTGAATTATTTCTCGAGTTATGAGCGGCGAAAAAATGATGTTTTTAACCCTTTCGGAAAAGTGGGCGTGGTGCAACCTCTGACATATATCGACTTCGTCCACTCACACTGAGCCCGCGAAGCTACTTTGCCTTATCACAATGGGGGGGGGACACAGCTGACTCTGCCAATAGGATCAGATGCGACAGCATCTGCGCAAGCAGACCTTCCGAGAACCCCCCTCCACTCCCTTCCCTTCCCCTAAAAGTAGTCAAGGACGGCAGGAAATGACGTAAATGATATCAAAGCAGCTTTTTAGGTGGGCGTCACCTTTTGCTTATTTTAATTTTTGATTTATGAGTGAACGGTTATGGTTAGAAGATTAATTTTTTCACTAAAATTCTTTTTTAGTTTCCATCTAACGATTTTGTATACAAAATTGCGATTTCGGTTCCGAGTAAACGCCCCCATTCGTGGAGTGAAATTGGAGCAAGTGGAGAACTTCACCTACCTCGGCAGCACTGTAACTTGGGATGGAAGAAGCTCGACGGACATCAAGCGAAGAATAGCACAGGCTAAGGAGGCGTTTATGAAGAAGAGACAACTACTATGCTCAAAGGACCTACGGCTGCAAGCAAGGAAGCACTTCATCAAAAAATTCGTATGGAGCGTGGCACTCTATGGATCAGAGACATAGAATATCCGGAAAGCAGACCAACGAAGAATTGAAGCCTTCGAAACATGGTGCTGGAGGAGAATGTTGAAGATTAAATGGACAGATAAAGTGAGGAACGAAGAGGTGTACAGAAGAGCAGATGAAGAAAGGACAATATGGAAAACCCAACGGCAAAGAGGACTCAGATGGATTGGACAACCTTGAGGCACAATGAATTAGTTAGAAATATAACAGAGTGAAGATTGAAGGGAAGGTCCCGCGAGAAAGACCAAGGGACAAGTATATAGGGCAAATAAAGAAGGGCGTGAAAGAGAAAACATACCAGGGCGTGAGGTAATTAACACTGAATAGGGCAGAATGGAGGGCTGCAGCAAAACAAATCCTAGGATTGAAATACTGATGATGATGATGATCTATATCTACGCATTGTCCTGTGAGACACCGCGAGAGTGTATGGGAGGGATGGAAGCATGTGCATTGTGCATGTATTGTAAATTTCTTTGTAGTATATGTTCCGTATGACAGTCATAGGGGCTCATATTGAATGGCCAGTAGTCACATAATTGATGATATCCATGTACAGTCACACGCAAAAGTAAATGTGCATCGCTTCGCAGCGCCACCACTCCAGACCCCATTCAATAGCCTACGAAAATATTGTAATGTTGGTAGGACGCAAGAAGATGGGCGAAGTATTCCGTATCACAGGATAAAGAAGAGAGCGGAGGTGAAGGGGCGCGTTGATGAAGCGAAGGGAAAAATCTTGTAGCTCACGGCGCGTGCAATTTAACTACTGCCTCCCAAACTCGGGAAAATCTTATGTGGGAAGCAGTGGAGGAAGACGGTTCCGATTCTCCATGGAACTAGAGAGAATAGATTAGTTGAGAGGTGAAAAGAAGCACCTAGACACTCCACGGCATGCAGTCTATGAAATACCATTATGAGTTTAAGCATATTATTTAAACCCTTAAATTGTCGACAAAGTTTACCCTGGTTCCATAAATATGCCGTATTTTGATAAAAATTCATGAAAACATTAGGGAGCTATTTTAAAAAATGCCAGCATTTCGCGTTCAAGGGAGTGGGTTTATGGGGGCCTGCGATATATACCCACACGTCGAAAGAAAACGAAATAAATGACTGTGTGTGGGCTACCCGTCTTTCGGGCGAAAGGGCTAATCTGCTTGAAATCTGCTAGTTTGGTTAGCGAGATACATCCGTTTGTATGTTTGTCGTCTAGTTCATTCAAAGATATCAATAAAAGATTCCATTAAGTGATAGGAAATGATGGTAACGCTGGTAATAAGTAAATAAATCAAACATTTTCATTGAACTCGGAAACATATATTAGGTTATAAAAATTGAGAAAAAACCAAAGCTCAGGCTTACTTATAAAGAAACGTTTTTTGATATTTTCAATATTTTAAAAAGATTCGAATAATCGCGGATGATGTCTTAGGGAATTCCACATATCCCTTATTTGTGCTCCCAGATCTTTTACTGCTATAATATTGCTAATGTTTTCTGCTAGAGGATGTTTATTGTTCCCAGCTCCAGTAAAAATATTGAGATGGGCTCTGACCGTATGATCAAATTCACCGATGCATTAGCCGCCTCCGATTTTTAATCGTGGAGACATTCCCTCAGCCGTCAGTCATCCGTCCTTCAGAATGCCGAGAGGGGATTGAGGTGAAATCTCGGCCTCTATGAGAGAGGTAATGGTTGTAATGGTAGGCGCCGGCCGGTCTTTGGGAATTGTAGTGATAACGTTAGGAGACCATCGGAATACTGTCCATAAATGGGTGAGACGCGACAAAAAAATTCAGAGATACTTTTAAGTAGACATGGAAGCGGTAGACCCCGCTGAACAACTGCTAAGGAAGATGAAACCATCCAGCAAGCTGTTCAGAACGTGCCACAGGAGAATCAGCCTCTGTTGAGAGAACTGGACCTAGCATGCAGTCATGATAGGGGATAGTGGGGCTAAATGGACCGCAATTCATTTCTTCAATTTGAATTTGCGCGCATTTTTGATCAGCTAGAGAGTAAATATTTTTTTTGTAGACGGATTTTGGCATCGCAATGGATCGTCAGCTGTTTTCCACTATTTGTGGCAATGCGATCCCATTTATTTTCTGGTGTTTGTTATCGTGTGGTCACTCAAAATATTTAGTGCTATGAAAGTTTTGATTACTGAGAGTTTTTGTGAAGTTTTTGTCGTGAATTTTGGAACACTAGGTAAGTGGATAGTGCTCTTTCGGAAAAAAATTGAGTTCAGGGGATCAACCCGTGGATTTCCGTTGTGCGCCTTTCCCTCTGCCAACACTTTCTGTGGTGGTGTGGTCCGAAAATGCACTCTTTATGTATCTGACAAATAATCCCACAAAATCTCTCCCTTCCATAGTTTCCTAGGCTCTTTAATCATTCTGATGGGATGCACACAACACTTCCTGCCTACGTTTCCTGCAAAGCCTTCACTATCCATTTTTCTTAATCTCAGTTCATCCTTATCTACGCGCTTATCCTCTTCTATTACGAAGCTCTTATGCCTGTCATTGATTTCATGGAGTTCTTCCACTTATTCTCTCCACCTAAGCTGAATCTGTTGAGGTTCCACCTGTAATCCCCCTGAATTGCGATTTAAGCACGGTATGGTTTTCCATTCCTTGATGCCGGATAAAATCTCTGCCTTAGGACAAAGGACATCAATCCCTCTGCCTGTCTAGAGCCTGTAGATCTCCCAACATTGCTTCGCCACTTTTCCCTCACTTTCTCTCCGTTTCTCTCCAAAGTCTATTATTTATTCCCTAATATCGTTTCTGCCCAGCTACGAGTTTTCCTTGTTCCAGTTCCTTCTTTCCTAAATGTCTCCATCATTTCTGTTACTCTACATGATTTATTGATCCTCCTAGCGTATACTGTTCCTATTGTCTAATATTTTTCGTTATTCCTCAACCATTCTACTTTCCACCCCTTCCTTCATACCTCTCTCTCTTTCTCTGTCACTCTCTCTCCAAAACACGTGATATTCCGTCCGCTCTAATCAGTGCCCCAAAATCTAGTTAATTTATTCATTACAATTCTGAACTATATACTTTATGAAAAATTATTCTTAATGGCAACAAGTATTCATTAAATGCATTAATTTTCAATGAGTTTTTTGTATATCATTTAAATAATTGTTACGTACAAATTGTCCTGTATGTATGACCCACAAAAACATCATTCGGCAACGAAGTTCTGGTCAAATTACAATTAGTTTTTGGGGGGCAATAATAGCTGCTGGTCCAGGGCCATTGGTAAGAACCCCAAAAAGATTGACAGCGGCAAATTATGCCGAATTGTTGAAAGAACATTTACTTCCCTTCAAATCAGACATATTGACCAGAATGACAATTCATCAGTGCACCGAGGCAACGTGGTGCGTCATTTTTTTGCCCAATACCCAAATTAATACCCAATTAATTTGCGTAATAAATGTGATTGACTGACCAGCACAATCACCAGACATCAATATCATCGAAAATGCATAGGGATTGATGGCGCAGGAGAGAAGAGCTGATAATATCAGAGCAGAAGAAGATCTGGAGGCACACGTGAGGGATATGTGGAATTCTCTAGACGTCGTTTGCGATTATTTGAAAGTCTTTTTCTGTCAATGAGAACCCGTCTTCCAGTGGTACTAGACGCTGAGGGAGATGCCATAAAATATGGAAAATTTCAATTAATATTTTCTTCGTAAGTTATTCTGAGCTTGGAATTTACTCTCATTTTAAATCCCCCAGTGAAATGTTTTGGTTTCATTGTAAATATTTGTTTAATTTACTCATTACCATCAATCCCATATTGCAAAAACGTCATCTCCTATCACTGACTGAAATATTTTTATTGACATCCATGAGTAAACGGGAAAAAACGCGGAGATGTATCTCATGTGTGGATAGGTAATTTGTTGCACATATAAATTACATGTTTAACCTCATAATAGTGTTTCATATCACTGAACGACGACCTTGCAAGTATTTTTCCAGTACTACTAGCCACGTCTCACAGTCTGCGATTTGTAATAGCGTCTTAAGGAAATAGATATCGTCTCCAGCTTCTGTCCACATTAGATTTTGGTCGACGTTTAATATTTCCGAAGGTCGCGGTTCAATTGCACACGCCTCGCGCAACTAAACCTTTCCGCTCGGGTCCGTCAACTCAGTGCTGCTTTCTCGTCTCATAACTGACAACTACGTCTATCCTCTTTCGTTATGCCAACATTGAAATATTTTCCATTCGTATCGAATAGGGTCCAAGCGGCGGACAGAGAAGTTTTGCACATTTACTTTTGCGTGTGACTGTACATATGTACAGCTGATTCACCACCACAACACATCCTTTCATAATTAATACAACAATTAGGGTGGGAATCATTATCAGAGCGTAGGTTAAAGTTCAGATTAAATCTATGACAAAAATTTCTATCGGATAGCTTTACTGAAGATGTTCGGCACATATTAAAACACCAGCGTATTATGGTAGATTCGACCAGATAAATAAGATTAGAGAGATAGATTGTCGTACTGATAGATTCAGAATGGCATTTTTCCCCCGTACTACAAGAGAACAGAATAGGCAGCATAGCAAAGGGATAGTTAGGGGAAATATTATAGAGTAGTCTGTAGTGCATGATGCATGTATTAATCCCTTAAATACTATAGATACTAACAATCTAGTTGCATGAGACCCTATAGTTGCTTGTTTGCATGTCAATAGTTCATGCTTGGTGATCTTCACCCTCTGCCACACACCCTCGCGGTGGCTTGCAAGGTATCGTGTAGGTGTAGATCCTCAGGTTGGCTAACAGGATAGTGCACTACCTCAGTAATTCTAGTCGCAGAAACAAAATGTTCACACGTAGGCGCGTATTTTTAGATATCCTTCGCAAAATCGACCGTCAAAGCCACCTTGATGGCATTACCACTGACAGCAGAAGGAATTAATCGAGGCTTGCCCTTCACCTTCCTCGGCTCTCCGCGCCCGCCGTCTGGTCGTCAGACGCCCCAAGGCCTCAACAACCCCGGGATCAAACGTCAAATTGGAAGCCGATAGGGTTCGCGCCGAGGTGGAGGTTGAAAAAACCCTGAGCGAAAAAAAAAGAGGGATCGAGGAGCGGCAAATTAAAATTGATGCTCGCGGACATTAGGACAGATGGAGGATTGGCGGTCACTACTAACGCGAAAATACTCCGCAGAACCAAAGGGGGCGGGGGGGTCTGAGGATAGAACGAAGATCGATGCGTTCCGAAGAGCATCACACGTAATGGACAGTCGATATCGACTCTTTCCGCGTGACGCAATGCTTACGTGGGGTCTGGAGAGAGATTGAGAGGACGATCCAATGTGATGCGTGCCGACGTCGGAGAGGGTTATCCCTGGGGGTCAAACCTTCCTCATTGGCCTCGATTGATGGATTAAGGCGAGGGGAGGGTGCATCGAGGGGTTCACTCGTTTAGGGGGAGGGAAGCAGTTCATATACAGAGTACCTTTCAAATCACCGTAAAAACCCTGAGCGAAACAAGGCAGGAAGTGAACTCCTCCCAAGGCAGGAGGTGAACTCACCTAACATGTATTCATCTACATATTCACAATACCCTCCAACCACCAAAAGGACTTAAGGAAGTGTTAAAAATATTTTGCGGACCCCAACTTACTACGGTAGACTGGACCATAATCACAAAATTAGAGAAATTGATTGCCGAACTGACAGATTCAAAATGTCCTTTTTTCCTCGTACTATTAGGGATATGAATAACGGTAAATATATCCAGTACGAGTGTAGCAATGGATAACTTTGGTAGCTGCATGTTGGTTTAAGAACTTAAAGCTAACCCAACTAACAGCATGTTTTTGCATGTATGCTTTGCTATTTTTATCTTTTTTTAAATAGCGTAGTTTTGAACAGTGCCTATACAAGTACTAATCCTTTTTTATGCATGATATGTAGTGCATGTTTGGTGAGAGTTCACCCACTGCCACACACCTTTATGGTGGCTTGCAGGGTATTGTGTAGATGTAGAATGTAGATGAAGGACGTGTGGCAGGAGGTCAAACAACACCAATGATACACCAATGTCGACTCCAGTTGACTACACAACCCTAATATTACCTACTTTACTCAGAGGTTTCCTACTGTTTCAGAGTTAATTATATTCACCTAGGGTGTAGGTACACAGCTGCGTCGGAAGTGGGGGACATGAGGGCTCCCCCCCCCAGAATTAGCCCCGGGCCCTTGAGAAATGATTAGCCTTCATTAATAAAAATTAAATTCCACTTGTTTCTAGCCAGCTTTTTCCCTTCTGTGAGGCAGGGGAAGGTTTATGGTGGCTTGCATGGCATTATGTAGATGTAACCAGGGGACATAGATGTAACCTACCACAATATACCGGTGTTATTATATGCCTTGAATTACTGTTGACTATTTTACTCTGCTCTTCAACCAACGATCTAATAGTGATTCCCCACCGAATTTTTCAATCTAGTCGACGAAATGCCAAACCTATCCTAATACCATTTTGCAGACATAGTTGTCCTTCTCGGCACACAGTTCAATTCCGAAATATTTGTGGTCTCGCGTGCGAGGCAATGGAAAGGGAAAACGTGGGAGAGATCTCAGATATCTGGGAGGATAGAATACGGTAAGCGAACACGACCTCACTACGGACGGATGGACGCGACTAAGAAGAAAAAGGCACCTCCTCCTCTCTTAGGCCCTCTTTCCTCATCAGCGAAAGTTTCACCCGACATGCCAAAACGTCAGAACCTCAAAAAAGAGAAGTGCGACGGCCAACGAATGCGTCAATCAGTGCGGACGGTAATTCGAGCCGTATCGAAGAAAAGAATCCGCAAAGTTGCGCGGGAGAGACGCGAAAATAAAAGCCCAAAACATAAGTTAAGGATACTGTCGGGTCAATTTCACATCCATACACAGAATTTTTCAACTTGCTACGATCGAGAAAAAACCCTTATTAAGTGAATCGTATAAGTTAAATTTGAGGTTTCGGCGGCCAATGGCTTTCAGGCGTTCCTTCGCGTTATGGGGTCTTTTAGCGACAATAGTTTTTCCGACATTACTCCTGGCGTCTTCAGGACTCAAGTAATATAGTAATTATCTATATGTTACATCTTCATCTACATAATACTTTGCAAGCCACCATAAAGGTGTGTGGCAGGGGGCGAATTTTCACCAAACATGCACTGCATATCATGCATAAAATAGGATTAATATTAATATATTAGTCTAAACTTCACTATTTAAAATAATGCTATTTCATATTAAGAAGAGAAAACAATGAATTGTCATGGAGGGCAGATTTATTTACACGACACTTGAAATTCTCAATTAAAAGATACAGAAAGAATATTTGTAACTAATATAAAATAAATCTCTTTTCACCTTAATCTGTCTGCGAGTTGAGTTATTCAGCAAAGAAAATTCAATAGGTTATGGGCAAGGCGTCCAATAATTAGGGAGAGAGAGAGCGTGTGTGTAATTAAGAAGAAAAAAGAGATAACGTGACGGTTGGGAAGCATCCGATAGAGAATTAGAAATAGAAAATACGACAAGATGGATCTGACAAAGCACATTGATCCTCTCACCGGTGAAGCATATAGGTCATTGTGGAAAAGGAACATTCAAAGTGATTTGTTTTAAAGAATTGTTAATTTAAATAAACAAGGGAAAGTGCTGATGCACCTAATCAGTAAACTAATTATCTATATGTTCATTTAAATTAAGAAAAGAAAACAAGTTGTTATGGAAGATAATTTTGTTTAAACAACACTTGAAATTCTCAATTAAAAGAGACAACAACAAGATTTGTCATTAATATAAATAAAATCACGATGGCCTGATGAAGACAATCGTCGAGGGAATAGTAAACGGGAAGAATGGAAAAGGCAGGCCTCGTATGAAGCACATAGAGCAAGTTGTGAAAGATGCAAAAGAGAGGAGCTACGCCAAGACGTCAAAATTCACCTGTTAACTTCCCATCCCATCAATAAGAATAACATTCCTTTTTCGATACATGTTCACCTATTGACTACCCTGCAGGCCACCTCGAGGGTCTGGGACAGGGGTTGAGTTTCACAAAACATCTACATCTACATAATACCCTGTAAGCCACCATAAAGGTGCGTGGCAGGGGGTGAACTCTCACCAAACATGCACTACATATCATGCATAAAAAAAGATTAGACCTTGTATAGGTACTGTTCAAAACTACGCCGTTTAAAAAAAATAAAAATAGCAAAGCATACATGCAAAAACATGCTGTTAGTTGGGTTAACTTTAAGTCCTTACACCAACATGCAGGTACCAATGTTATCCATTGCTACACTCGTACTGAATGTATTTAATTAAACATGCACTCTTGTAGATTCATACTACCTATACGGATAGGTTGGCAGAAAATGTTAGATGTATAGGTATGTATTAAAAACCCCTGCGTGTTATGCTAGATTAAACCAGTTAAATAAAATTTGATAGATGGAATGTCATACCGATATATTTAAGATGTCATGTTTTCCGCGTACCATTACAGATTATAACAGGCAACACAGAAAAAGAATAAGTAGGTTAAATATTGTTCAAGTATTCTTTAGTGGTATCTATTTGATGCACGGTTGGTTGGATGGCAACTGTTAGTTGCATGCTTCGGTTGTATGCGGTAGATATACATGTAAGCTATGCCAGTACTAGAATAACAAGAGTCAACAAAATGTGTTTAAGACCAGCGAAAAATAGACCAGGTTTTAATTTGCTTGAAAGATTTGAACAACGCTATCCAGATGGGACAGGAATCAAGTTTTCCTTGAAAGGGATGCGTGAGTCTAAAATAAAACTTTTGAATGATTACAGTTGGGAGTGCGAGAGGGGTCGATCAGTCATTGGCTAGGTTTGTTTAGGTCGTCAGCCTCATCTTCCTCTCCGGCGACGGGATGTTGACGTGCTGGCTCTGCAGCGTAGTGCGCCAACTCCACTAGGCTACGCGGAGGCTCCGATTTGAAGGCCATTCGCGCAGGTCGGGCAGCTACGCCCCCAAAACTTCAGTAAACAACCGATCGTCACCCTACTTTCCGCTTCGTACACTCTTTACACCCCCATTCCCAATTATGTCCAGGTGTGCAACGGATAGGACATTTGAGAACGGATACGCATTTGTTTTCTCTTTGTAGGGAATGGAAAGGTTGTAAGAGGGAAGAGCCAAGCATGTCCGTCTCAGCCATTTAAAATCATTCAAGAACCATTTGTATATTCTGACAAATGTGGCAAATTTTAAAGAAACATAATTGCCAGTATCAACATTTTTAATTATGCATGTATTAACTAAAGAAAAAATCACAAAAAATACCCTTCCTGGTTTTAGTAAATGTGAGAAAAACTATTATTTCCTAAAAAGGTTCTGTTCGTCCAGTTTATCATAAGCTGTAGTCTTTATATTAAAGCAGGAAATGAGCTAATGGGAATGTGGTGGTTTGAATTACGTCAACTAACATATAATTTCACAAATGAAACTACGATTGTTTTATTTTCAATTTTCGTCAGAACCATTCAAATGTTTCCATGTAGTAGCTTGTTTGCGAGTCAATGGTGCATGCTTGGTGATCTTCACCCCCTGCCACACACCTCCGCAGTGGCTTGTAGGGTATTGCGTGGATTTAACGAAACATACGCCGTCGTCGACTCCAGTGCTACAGGGTAGGACCCTATAGATTGACTGAATGATCGAAAATCATCATCTTAACTTACACTTATTTACGATGGATATATAGAAATTATTTGTGGTTCCACCAAAAGTAGAAAGGGGAAATCAAGCTACATCTACATAATACCCTACAAGTCACCATAAAGGTGTGTGACAAGGGGTGAATTGTCACGAAACATGCACTAAATATCATGCATTTAAAAGGATTAGTATTTGTATACTGCTCTAAACTTCACTATTTAAAAAAGATAAAAATAGCAAAGCAAACATGCGAAAACATCCTGTTAGTTGGGTTAGCTTTAAGTCCTCATACCAACATGCAGCTACCAATGTTATCCATTGCTACACTCGTATTGGATATATTTACCGTTATTCATATCCATATTCCGACCCTTTTTGGCCCATCACTTTTTCATCTTTTTTGCATGACTTAAAATAAATGTCAAATATTTGTATACGTTCGGTGTCCGTCCCAGAGGGTGATACCTTTCCATCAGAAGCAATATTGAATGCGAAGAGGCATTTTTTTCTGAGACGAATTCGATTCAATTAAGAAATTTTTACAATCAATAGAACCACAATGTAAACCCTGAGATTAGTTTTGATCCCACAACGCTGACATAAGACGTTAATGCATGCTTGGTGTTGGTTTACCCGCTGCCACAAACCCATGCCGCAGTGGCATGAGGTGTACAGTGCATATGTATATCTCACATTCACGTGCCAAGTTGGAACGTGCGTCATAAATAAACCCTAATTCTATTTTTGTGGTATGGTCCAACATTTCTATTCTCATTATAATTCTCTAACAATACACGAGGCCATATACTGCGCAATTTATTAGAAAATAAGCTTAGTGTGAAGTAAATGTTCTGAATTTTCAAGATTTTCATTTACTTCTCTTACAGTTTGGGCACGTTATCAGCGGGAGTGGTATTTGTTGGACAGCATAAGCACGGAGGGAAGTATTTCTCTATTTCAACTAGTTCACGGATGCTGGATCCAATCGAAAGAAGAGCGCATCTTATCTGGAGAGAGGTTGGAGACAGGGAGGCCGATTCCCGTTCACGGTGCAAGTAACGGTTACCTGGTCAGTGCCACGTGACTGCTGGTTGGAAGTAGGGGGGAAGGGGAGGGATGAGAGAAGGGGGTGGATACAGGGAGGGTGGGGAGGCAGGGAGAAGGGATGAGGCTTTAGAGATGTTTATGAAAGGGACTAAGAGGAAAGGCGGTGGAAAAGGGGTATAGAGTTTTTCAAGAAGCTTACTCGTATGGGTTAAAAGGTGTTACGATAGGTTGAGTAGCGTTTCAATATTAATAAAAGAATTAAGGTGGGAATCATTATCAGAGCGTAGGTTAAAGTACACATTAAATCTATTAGAGAAATTTCAATCGGATAGCTTTACTGAATATGTTAGGCACATATTAAAAAAACCAGCGTATTATGCTAGATTCGACCGGACAAATAAGATTAGAGAGATAGATTGTCGTACCGATATACCGAGTATTCTGTAGTGCACGATGTATGTATTAACGCCTTAAATATTATATATATACTAAAAATCTAGTTGCATGAGACACTATCGTTGCTTGTTTGCATGTTAGTAGTGCATGCTTGGTGATCTTCACCCCCTGCCACACATCCTTGCGGTGGCTTGCAGGGTAACGTGTGGATATAGATAGATATATGGGTAGAAGAGAGTAAAGCGGTGACTCATTCAACACTAATTTCGAGTTAAAAAGGGTTTCCTATGAAACAATATACATAAAATGCTTGGCTGTGGTAGATTTATGCCGCGATGATAATACAAAACTAGGGGTCGGAAAATGGAAATTTTGCGGTTCTTGGCATGGCAAAAAATAAAACATGATTTTTCATGAATAAAATTTTCCCGGTCAAGGTGAAATTTTTTCCATGTGTTTCGGCCATCAATCCATCTCCACACCACCGTTGTGTTCACTGTTTTCTGTATGTACACTATCTCTTTCTTTCACCTTCTGTTTGAATTTATATTTGTGTATTTGCGCCTATGGCGCTGCGTATGAGTGTTGCTTTGTGTAAAAGAATATCTCAGTATTCGTAAATGAAAATACATAGTATATTTTCATTCACTAAAATCGCAATCGAATCGAGCATTAAATCAAAAGTGGACTCCTTTCAAATCAGACATGCAGACATTTTCTCAGCAAATTCAAGCTCATTGCTCAAAATAATAAAAACAATAGCAGTAGTTTTTGTGTGAACTGATCCTATTTTGACAAAGATATATGTAATTAATTAAATTTTTTTTATAAAATTATTTTACAGTTACCTCATTGATATAAAATATATTTAGGACTCCAAAAATTTTTAATTGCTGAGATGGGTAACTCTGGCTCTTAAACCTCGTAAGTTTGAGTATTCCATATATAGGCAATGTAACATGACACATACTATGGTGGCAAAAGAAAACAAAGAAATACATTAGCTGTATAAATACGCAGCATTTTTTTAAAAGAATTTCCAAACTTTTTGACACACGAAGTGTTTGCAACTGTCATCACCATTAGTCAAATATACTAACAATGTTTTGACGCAGATCTACATGTACATAATGTGGAAGCACCATAAATGATGTGGCAGGGTGTGAATTCTCACCAAACATGCACTACATATCATACATAAAAATGGATCAGTAATAATATACAAATCTTAACTTCACTATTTAAAAAAGATAAAAATAGCAAAGCGGGCATGCAAAAACATGCTGTTAGTTGGGTTAGCTTAAAGTCCTTATACCAACATACAACTACCTATGCTATTCATTTATACACTCGTATTGGATATAATTACCGCTATTCATTTCCCTAAATCCCTAATGAGGAAAATGAGACACTTTCAATCTGTCAGTTCGGCAATAAATTTCTCTAATTTTGTGGTTATGGTCCAGTATACCATAGTAAGTTGGGGTTCGCAAGATATTTCTAACATCATCAGTGAAAATATTATCTTGCAATTTATTTAATATATTGAGTCTAAATTTCAACTTACGACCTGATAATCATTCCAGATCTTTATATTTGTGATATGTACGTCTTGGTAGCTCAACTGGTAGAGCACCTGGGCGGAAATCAGGGGGTCCGGGTTCTAGTCCCGGTCAAGGCGAATGATTTTTTCTCTGTGGAGCTTCTTGCTATAGTTCTCTCTCTTTATATTAAATGATAGAAATGTAAATATTAAACAACAGTTTAACCGCATAACATACTGGCGTGACATCAGTTCGTCTTTTTTCTATTCAACTTTTCAACTGCTTTTTTCATATGTAGTTCGAGGCCTTAAATGTTTTCTTATTCTCCTGATCACAGAAGAATAAATAAGTCTCCTAATACTATACTATTGTTGTTGGACCATAATCATAAAGTTAGAGAAATTGATTGCCGAACTGGCCGATTCAAAATGTCCTTTTTCCCTCGCACAATTAGAGATGCGAATAACGGTAAATATGTCCTATCGGAGAGTAGCAATGAATAGCATTGGTAGCTGCATGTTGGTATGAGTACTTAAAGCTAACCCTACTAACAGAATGTTTTTGCATGCTTTCTTTGCAATTTCTATCTTTCTTAAATAGTGTAGTTCTGACTACTATATTAATACTATTCTTTTTTTATGCATGATATGTAGTGCATGTTTGGTGAGCAATCACCCCCTGCCACACACCCTTGTGGTGGCTTGCAGGGTATTATGTAGATGTAGATGTACTCGACTCTGCTATCAGCTAACCTCTTTATATTTGCATGATTCTTCTATTCTAATAATAATATCTCATACGAGGAGCCATTATTCCCGTTCACTGGCCTCTCGACGACTTTCTTCATCAGCACAAAATGCCTCAATATATGGCTGATTAGATTGTGCCGTCTTCTTTTTTTCAATTTTCAGCAGATTTCTCTATGTTCAACTCTTTACAGGATTTCTTTTGTTGCCACTCGGTCGATCCATTTTATCCCCATCATTCTTCAGTAGCATCACATTTCAAATGCTTCCGGCTTAGACTCTCCTGCTGCTGTTATCGTCCATGCCGCACTTCCACAAAGAAGAGTGCTACAGGTATATGTTATGATGAATTGTTCCTTTAGCCCGAATCACACGATCATTTTTCTCGTCCCTTTAAAGAGATCATTTAGCTATAGCTTAACTTGCGCTCTGATTGGCTAAATGACAGGCCCGAGGGTCGGAAAAAAGGACGAGCTCAAATGACGAAAAAAAGGATAGCGATCCCTATCATTGCCGCTATCCGTTAACTGATCAGGTCAGACGATCATTTTTAAGCTATCATTTGAGCTATCACTTGAGCTATCCCTGAAAAGGGACGTAAAAAATGATCGTGTGATTCAGGCTTTACTTCAACGCTTATATTTCTGACTGCTATTAAATTCTTCTTTTAGTAGAATGCCCTCTTCGCCTTGGCTATTGTACTTGAAGGTTAGCTAGCTAATTGTAGAGTCACAGGTTCAAGACTCCAGGCGAAACCACCGCATCATGTGTATGGAGCTCAAGGACAGGATATGCCCCTGGCACGTGACATGCGAAATGCAGTAGAGACTAATGAGACGGAAGTACTGACCTCACACCTAACACGGTCAACAATCAATCAATTGAGGCCGTATAATACGATCGACTTCGTGTGGGTACATTAATACCGATCACCTCGCCACTGATACAAGCGCGCAATTGAAAAGTCATTATCGCAAACTCGAGCACGCAATAGCCGAGGGAGAAGGAAGCAAGCAATGTAAAGAGACAAATGGGAGCTTCAATAGAGGAGATCAAAGCCAACAGGGCAACGAGCATAACATTTACAAATGAATCCCGGAATTTGCATAAATCAATCAGCACTAAAATCACAGTAAAGCAGGAACGATTACCATGATAAACAATAAGAATTACACCCAAATATAAACCGATTGGAAAGGAACAGCGCGCAATAAAACCACCCTTATTCTCCCTTCAGATCCACTTGGAAAGGCTACATCACGGTGAGAGAAATTCTCGAAAAACAAACTTAACTGTCGCAAAATAAGTAAATACTTGTATGCATGATAAATTTTAGATCGAAGTTAACACGGGAATAATCATACTTGTATTTAAGAATTATTTACTTATCAGTACTAACTATAAATGTATCGCGCTCAAATGTGTTTTTATCCGACATTTCCTTGCACGATTCGCAACAAAAACATATTTTTCACAGTTTTTTGCACTATTGTTCTATCTATCTACGACATACCCTGCAAGCCACCTCGAGGGTGTGGGGTAGGGGGTGCATTCACACCAGGAACAATGACACAACAAACAAAAATGAACACTACAAAGCAAACACTACACCTTTAAAAGTAATTGGGGAAAAAAGAAGAAAAGCTACCAAATCCCAATCATGTAGGACACATGAATACCATGCATGCCTTGAAACCCGCTCTGGCAATGCGATGCAATGCTGACATGCGATCTGACAATGATTCCCATTTCAATTCATTTAATAGACTGGTTACGCTAATATAATTATCGTATCGTCCCTTTACAAATCTTGCGGATCTTCGCTGCACACGTTCAAGTTCATTACTTATTGTTAGACCGATTGCGTAGGGATGGTTGTTCGATTATTCCCGCACGATAAGAGATTGTAATTCGAAACACTATTTAAAGTGAGCATTCCTTGCTTTCAAGGTGAGGTAAATACTTGAACACACAAACAAAAATAAAGTTACTAAGAATACTAATATAATATATCGAGAAAGTATACCTAATTATGGAGAACAAAAACAAGGAAAAAAAGTATACATTAACATATACCTACCTACTCTCAATAATCGTGCTTTGGGCCCAACTAAAATAGTGCGTGACAAATTAAATTTAGAATGACAGAAAATCGTAAGAGATTAATGGAACCGACGTAACGTAAAATAAAAAAAAAACATTTGAAAAAAACCACAACCTCTATTTGTATTTTTGCTCACAAACACGTACGACTTTATAAAGAGATCCCTTGAAGCATCATCTCCAATAAAGGCACTGTATTCCAGAGATAACAGCGTCTTTCATTAGCAGCCTCCCATTATTCATTAACTGGGTCAATAAGTGAGGTCGGCATCGGATATTCCATGGACTCTCTCTCTCGCGAGGCTTCAGCCTAGAGATCGGCAACCGATACGGACCTCGCGCTTGGATATACGAACACATTAAAGGAGAAGGGCCTTCCGCTCTGACCAGCACTTCGCCCTCAGGCGGCTACGAGATATTAGCGGTGCATTGAATGGCGATGAAACTACGAGCAAGAGAGAGCGCTGTTCTATTCTGACCCATAGGGTGAATGGGCTGCCAGGAGTAGGATATAGGGGTGGGCGCGATGGTCCATAATAGCCAACCTCGTTGTCCAACCCGAAGGAAGGTCGGTCTGATTGGAGTGCAGAGCTCGCCTAACGGCGTGTGAAATTGACACATTTAAGCAATGGCTGGGGAAGGGGATCTTTCCCTTAGGCGTCTAGAGTCTCCCGAGAGATTGGCACTTAGAAAATCAATTAACATAGATTTGGCTCCATCCCAAGAGACCAGTCCCTCGGATTCGAACCCGGGAACAATATTCAGTATTTTAATGAGCTGATGGCGGATTTTAGTCAGTATCTATCTACAAATTGCTTCATTGTCAAGGTGATAATTGCTTTCACTGAGAAATTCCATTTCTTACACCACCAATACGATGCCTTTCATCTACATCTACACGATACCCTGCAAGCCACCGCGAGGGTGTGTGGCAGGGGATGAATAACACCAAGCATGCACTACTAACATGCAAACAAGCAACTATAGGGTCTTATGCAACTAGATTGTTAGTATCTATAGTATTTAAAATTTGAGCACCTTTTGGGCACCAAAGGAAATTGGACCCTTAAAAAATCACTTACCAATCACCTTTGACAGTATTTCATCTATGTTAAGTTAAAACGTACTACTCATTTAGTTTATATGTAATAAATATCACCGCCAACAAAATCCTAATATTTCTTTAATCAGTGTGCAAAATCATTGCATTTCTTCAGTGCATACTTGCACGAGATGTGATTATATAATGTTTTGAATTATTACATTCGAAGTGAAGCACAAACTGAAATAAACATATAATTATGCCCACAGTAATACAAAATTACTTTTTGTGGTGCAATAATGCTCTTTGGCCACTTAAAATGACGCATATGAACATTCATCAACTAAGACAATCTATTTAAAAAATGAAGCAATTTACAAATTGATGGTGAGCTTCATCGAGATTAGCAGATAAAAATGATTTAGAATAAGTATTACACTAAATTTACGATCTGAACACCAAAATAGGTTCCATCGTTAGAAATGTTTGGTCAGAAGTTACAAACCTTATCAGATACTTTTCATATAAATGAACACTCTTGCAGCTCGTGCATGACAATTCCATTCATCGTGGTCCACGATGCAGAAAAAAGCTTTCTTGGAGTCATTGACATGGTGAAGGGTTTTTCGGGTTTTCTTCTGCGTCGTCACATGTTCGTCGACGACGGTAGCGCCAACATACCAGCAACCTTCTTCAGGTCTGAAGCGACGGAGCCACTTGAAACCTGAAGAAGCTAGATGCAATCCTGGCGAAACTGTCGTCCACGCGGAAGAAACTTCGAAATCGTCGTTCACACCTCATACTGCGTTACCATTGGCATCCTCTCTCAACAAGGGTTTTACAGCATTCTTGAACTAAATGCGTTCCTCTTCCTTCAGTGCGGATGGACCAAATCTCCCACGACCCAACAATGTTGTCCCCACCGCTGTGGATCGAAAATCGCCGGACCGAATTGGGATTGAGAGGATTTGAGTAGGGTGGGGCGTTGTAGGTTGATGGGAACTGGGTCGGATTTTCCATCCATCCGGAGACGAACGAAAGAAACTCTCTTCGGAGAGCGGAAAAGGGGATTGGGTGGGGAGAAGGAGAGGGCGTGCCTCACGATTTGCCGAGGACCGTCGACGCCAAAGGTCGCGCGGATAAATCGCAAAGGGGGAGGGGGATGGTTTGATGGAAGAGGGAGGAGGGTGGGTGGAGGATTTTGGTCCACGTCTGTTTACGCACGACGGACGAATAGGGTGGAATCGAGGAGGGAGGAACTGGGGCGAGCGGTCAGCTCTGGAAGGGCAATGGAGTAGTGAGGAGCGGTCCACTACCACGATGAACGATGACATCCAGCTACGAAATGTGGATCGGGTCCGATTGGGGATTGGTACATACATACATCTACATAATACCCTGCAAGCCACCATAAAGGTGTGTGGCAGGAGGTGAATTGGTACATACATACATCTATATAAAACCCTGCAAGCCACCATAAAGGTGTGTGGCAGGGGGTGAATTCTCACCTAACATGCACTACATATCATGCATAAAAAAGGATTACTATTTATATAGGTACTGTTCAAAACTACACTATTTAAAAAAAGATATAAATAGCAAAGCATACAACAAAAACATGCTGTTAGTTGGGTTAGCTTTAAGTCCTTATACCAACATGCAGCTACCAATGTTATCCATTGCTACACTCGTACTGGATATATTTAACGTTATTTATATTCCTAATACGAGGAAAGAATATATGCATACATATATACATACTGACATCCAACTCCGAGATACCGGGTTCCGATTCCGGCAGTGGCGGAGATTCGGCCGAGAAATCTAGGACGCTACCCGAAAGTCGGTTGGACAGCACTATTGGCGGAATAGATTGAAATAGCATATTGGCTGACCTACCATTCACAGGGCCTCAGCCCTCGAATCCCCGCGCTGAGTATGCCGTCATCCACCTCGGGGGATCTTAGCAGGCAGTGAACGTACATACGTAAAGAAAAAACTAGCTAGTTATGTATGAACAAGCACGAACAAATAAACTTCTAAAATATTTCCTTGCTCGTTGGATGAAAAGTATAATTTGCTGAGTGTGTCTCGTATAATACTGATAAAAATCTTTTCTTCAGTAGGTAGTAGGTACACCCTCCACTCCTCTCCAACTTACTACGGCCGACTGGATCATAATCACAAAACTAGAGAAAATGTCCCAAGACTTGAAAATCCAAACGCCAAATTAATTTTTTTCCATAATTAAATCGGCATTTGGATTTTCTAGTTTTCGGACATTTTCATTTAAGCCAAATTAGAAGCTCGCATTATTTCATACAAAACTAGAGGAATTGATTGCCGAACTGATGTTTAGTCTCGTAAAATTACGAATATGAATAGCGGTAAATATATTCAATACGAGTCTATCAATAGTTGTATCTAGTTGCATCAATAGTTGTAGTCTATCGTAGTTGCACGTTGGTATAAGGACTTAAAGCTAACCCAACCAACAGCATGATATTGCATGCTGCTTTGTTATTTTTATCTTTTTAAAAATTGAAGTTTAGACTAGATTAATACTAATCCCTTTTTTAGGCATGATATGTAATGCATGTTTGGTGTGAGTTCACCCCCTGCCACACGCCTTTATGGTGGCTTGCAGGGTATTATGAAGATGTAGTATTAGAAAACTTTAGTGCATATCCGTAGTGCACGTTCGTTGACAACACACCTCCTGCGATACACCCTCGAGGTGACTTGCAGGGTAGTCAGTAGAATTTGATAAATACATTTCTCAAACATTTCCTTGTATGTTGGATGAAAAGTAGAGTTTGCAGTGTGTCCAACACGATATTTATAGAAATCCCTGGATGCTAAGTATCACCTATGCATAAGTTAACTTCAGTACATTTTCGTAGTGTATGCGTGCATTTTCAGCATAATAGTGGAAAGCTGAACATCTGCATACGTCGTTCATCTACATCCGTTTGTCTTATCTTCATCTACGCAATACCCTGCAAGCCTCCTAGAGGGTGTGTGGCAGAGGGTGAAGATCACCAAACATGCACCATTGACATATAGCTAGGCTACTTTACATTTGTGTTGCACACAATGTGTTTCATTCCATTTTCTATGCATATTTTAAATTCCATTTTACTTCCTCCAATTGGGTAGCCCTTCATCTCTCCAACTAAAGAGTTTTTGCATTTTTAGTGCTATTTTTTCTATTTTGTAAAACTTCTCTTTTGATGGAGGACATTCAGTAAGAATTAAACTACATACTTTATACAGAAAGAAGCGGTAAATCACGTTCCAGTAAACGATGATTTTGGCAAACGAATATTATTGCGGAACAATTTACCATCGTTAGCCGAGATACCGCTGTATATTCATTAATGTAAGATTGATTACTACTAAATTATTCATACGTAGCTGAAAGGAGACCAATCAAATAAATGAATAGCACCGCGCGTAAAAAAAGAAACCGAAAAATAAACGGAAAGCACACAAAACGTGACAATGTAGGCATGTAGCGATGCCACGGTCGAGAGAATACCCTCGACAAAGGATTCCCACGTGTAAAGGGAACGGGTCAGCTCCGACAATTACACGATTCCCAGGATTAAGGCACACACACGCACACACCGGAAACAAACACACAAACATACACTAGTGGACGCATCGAGGAAAATCCCAGGCAGTGACCAATTCAGCAGGATCTGCAGTTTGCCTTGACGAATGAAAACAAACAATCCACTTTCCTGCTGCACTCGAGTAACATCATTGGGGCCTGCTTGAACAGCTAACGGTATTAGGTTTTACCGAGGGAAACGTATGGAGAAAAAAACGCTAGTTAATGGAGCTGTATTATTTCCTAACTTTCACTCTTTATCCCTCGCTCAGTCCCGAAACAAGATAAAGAGCCAACGTACGCACTGAAAACATTGAAATTAAGCGCCTGGATAAATAAAACATTGTTTATAATCAACGAAGCTGCCGCCCAGAGGGTAAATGATTTACAGTACAACAGTTGTGCATATGAAGATATTCTACTGTAAGTACAATACTAAACTTCTTACTTAAATACTTACTCTAAGCTACAATCTATTTTTCGAATTTTTGAGAAACAAATGCATCCTTGAATTTGCAACTGACATAAGATTAGAATTATCTATTTTAATTAATGTTTGGTGTGTATTCATTCCCCGGCTCACACCCTTGCAGCAGCTCGCATGGAATTCTGTAATGCAATATCGTAATATTTTCGGCACGCGATACTAAATGATTAGGCACCAAAAAGGAATACAATTTTTGTTAGTTAAGATAGGTGTGGACACAAAAAAATAGACAGCTCAGAGAATACATTTAAGCAATTTTTCAATTCATATTTATGCACTAAAACGGTGGCCATAGTGGTAATATTTAGCACCTCATGACCTTTTTTGTGCTATCGCTCGATTCAACAGTATCACCCGATAAGCTCCGTTAGATTCATCCAAGGTTTAAGTCAGGGAACTAACCGATCGGTGCACACCGGCTAATATGCACGACTTAGTTGCAAGTTATAACTCTGCGACCATCATCACGACGACCATATTAGGTAGAAATAAGGGATCGATGTTAATATCCCTCGATACGTATCGATCGATAGGTATCGCAAAACTCTTGCAGTGCTTACCGTTACCGTTCAAAACCCGCTCACAATCGCTCCCACTTTCATAAACACAAAGAACTGGAGAAGAATGAGGAAAGAGGGAGGGAGAAAAAAAGAATTCGCGCGGAAAAAAGGTGCCTATTTAACGAAAGCGAGAGGAAGCGGGAAAAATACTGGAGAGGAGCCTTCGCCATTGGAAGAGAAAGGGTGAGGGGAGGGTGGGAGAGAAGGAGAATGGAGTGGGCGGATCAGAGCGTGCGACTTGAGGAGTCAATTAAGCGGACTGCCGGAGAGGGGGGAGGGGGAGAGGAATGTGGGTTAGGGGAACGGAGTGTGTGGGAAGGAAGCAGGGGAGGGAGGGCGTGAGCGAACTGAGAGGAAGTGAAAGGGGCGGGGGCACACGCGGAAGATAAAAAGAGGAAGTGTCGACGATATGTATAAATTCATTTTTTATGCTTTTTATTTTAATTTTTAATGAAAAAAATTTATTTTTCATTTTTATTTGTGAAAAAAATTAGGTTAGCAATTAAAAATTGTACTGAATTGTAAATAAATATGAATAAACTGAGAAATTTCATGGTTAACTACTTGGGCTAGGGGGTGTAATGGCAACACGTACACCCGGAAAAATGAAAGTCTGTGGTCAGTCTCTCGTCTTTGTTAAACTTTTTTCTGGATGCTCCCCAAAACTTTTCCCCCCGTATCGCTCACACCCTTACTTTTTCACCCAAATTGCTTTTACACCCCTCAGTTTCCCTCCCCTCCACGAGAAAGAGAGTATTTATTTCACTAGCGAAGTAATGCCAACGAAATATCATAATAAACACATTTATGAAATACGGTATGATTACATACACGCATACACCAACGCATATCAGCGTTGTGTACGCATTGTGTGGACCTCGGAACGTGAGGCTGTGACATCCCATTCAATTAAAAGTCTACAGGACTTTTTTATGAGCTTCCCTCAAGGCACCCATTCCTGAAAATATGATCCGAGGGAATAAGTAAAAAATATAAAAAAAGAAAAAGAACGTTGGTCCCGTCTGATTAAAAGGGAAGAGTGAAGTTGTATGCGGTCAATTAGAGTGGACCTGACGGAAACAACGCAAAAATAAATGCACGCGTACAGGAATTTCTTTTCACTTTTCGTCGCATCCGAATGGATAAACGAAAAGAATACAAAGAGATACACGTATTCCTTCTAGTCGACGACCCTTCGCATCTGTTTCTCGAATAACGAGAACGTTGAATTGAAGTTGGAAATTGAAGTCACTTCGGGTGTGACACAAGGTAATGTGATAGGTCCACTCTTGTTCCTTCTGTGCATAAATGATATTAATCAGATGGTAAAAAGTAAGCTTCGTCTATGTGCCAATGACGCAGTGCTGTACAGGGAAATTCTATGCCGACTCGATAAAGAATCTTAAAATACTGACCTAGAAGCAATTAAAAGCTGGTGTGATACATGGCAGTTAGAATTAAATTTAAACACATGAGTAGTAATGAATTGTTGGAAAAAGAATAGTTCTCCTCCAAGCACTTACTACATAAGCAAAAATAAATTGACATACGTAGAATCCATTAAATATCTTGGAATAAGACTGACACATGATCTTTCTTGTGGTAAACACTTACGTGAAATAATGGGTCAAGCTAATCGTAGACTGGGATTCATCAAAAGAGTATTGGGCAAATGTGACGATCATGCACGAGAAATTTGCTAATTTTCCCTTGTTAGACCTCATTTGGAATACGCTGCCAGTATGTGGGATCCTTACGAAATAGGCTTAAAAAATGAACTTGAGCTGTATTAAGCTGAGCTGCAGGGTATTATGTAGACGTAGATTAACGTTGTAAACGAATTCCATTGCACTCATACCCCCAGGAAATGTCAAATGTCTATGCCCCACAAGAAGTGTACGCTTATTGCACGTCGCGCCAATGCAGGATTACCCAGTCTTTATCCGTGACGCCTCGCCGCCTATGCGTGAAGCCAAGGTACTTGGATACTCATACGCTCTCACTTAACCTTGATGCACGCCATCACGTCTTAAAATGCGGGTGTCCATCGAAATCTTAAAAAAAGATGTGCAGAGTAACGACTTACTTTCTCATTTTCTCCTGCAATAAAAGTGGAGCCTCTAACGTCGCTGCGAACCGAGCGATCCTTCCACGAAAGGAGCTGACGAAAATCAGTTAAACATTTTATGGGGTTCCTGGAAAAGCACGCCGAGGGTTTACGATGCTTTGCGAGAGATCTCTCTCGACCTCCCGAAAAGTTTGACAAAGCCTTTTGGATGAGTGGGGAGGAGGGTCACCATAAATATATCACCCTCTGGACCACGTATCTACACGGAACCACAAGAAAAAACCCGAGTAGGCGGTAAGAGAAGATGCGATCCTCTGCGACTTGACGCTTCGCTTATCGTAAACCAAGTTTTTTTTTCCGTGTCCGGGGGCGGCGCAAGCTATCTGTGAGTCCATTTACAGGTCTATTTGCATGCTGTTCCTAGATGAATAGCAATGTTGGCAGAGGAGTTTCTTACGCCGCAAACCGCCATGACATTACTGCATTAAGGTTTTGAACAAAGCTAAAGAAGACACCACCGATAAAATGAAAGGAAGAAATAATGCAAAGAGGAACGGTTGTGTTTTTTCCTTATACTTATCATATTTCTGGACTTTTATAATGAGAGATTTACTAATGCAATAAATATCAATTTACGATTAGGTATTTCCTTACAATATAATACATTTTTACAGAAGATTTTAGAGAAGATCAGGTCAGAAGAAAAGAGTAGAGACCGAAGCGAAAGAAGGAAGAAATTTTGAGCAGAGAAGAAGGGACTAGCCGACTAACCAATTCATTTCCGCGGTCCACGGAAGATCACAATCGAAATAAAGGGAAAGAAAACATTTTATGATGTGAAAAAGATGCCAAAAATGTGGTTGTTATTTTCATAATGAAATACAATACTACTAATACTCCACACTTAATTTTTAATAATAATCGACTCGGATTTCGGCAACTCAGTGCCATTTTCTAGGTCTGAGTTTCCGATACCCGGGTCGGTTATTATTAAAAATTAAGTGTGGAGTATTACTGTTGTATTTCACTATGAATATCACAAACTTCCACAAAGTGACGCCTGAAATGACTTCTTATATTCGTAATGGTTGTTATTTGTATGAGTGCTATCTGCTACACAACTCCAACGAAACTCAAGGAATGGTAACCCCGAATATAAGAATTTTCTTCCTCCAGCGCGCCTAACTTCAATCACTATTGCTGTACACATGTTTACGCGTGTCATTTAGTGAACAAAATGTTATCATTATTAGGATCTCTAGATAGCTCGAACCCGCTCAAACCCTCTCTTCAAACAAAAGTCTATCTTCGCCGCAATTCTACAACCTCCCAAACTAACGTTCCCCTTAAACACTTACTAACTTACACCTTCTCTCATGCAGCACAAAATCTCATTTCCATTTCTCTATCATTCAAGAGCATAACACTATCAAAACCACCTCCAACTCTGATTCTTCCTCCACCGACTTTCCACCGAGAGCCTCCTTTCGTCACTTAAGTCACTGGGTATCAAATCCGTCAATAAGTGCCACAAGCATTACTCTAGGACAAAATATAAACAAAAAAAAGTCAATTCGGCGGTATCCTTAATTGCCACAACGTGGGTTCGCAATTTAAAGGTCGACGATATGGATTCAGCTTTGGACATGGATGACATAATGTTCTTCAAATTATATTTAGGTTATATGGTGCGAAATAATTTTTTATTTAGAAAATCTTAAACCTCACTCCACTATTACCATCACAAAACCTAATATCTATAGGCTTCATTTGTTTCCCCAATGCTTACGACACATGATTTTAGTCTTCCCCAGAGTATTACACAGCAATCCATCGATACATAAGTGCACGAAAATAAACTTTAAAAAATTCTATCCAAACATCATTCTAGGATTATGGTGGTTGTACACAAGAAATTCGACACATTTTATCTTAATTTATCTAGCCACACGCGGGTATCTTAGCTGAAATCACTAAATAGACCGGTATGCTAGGACTAAAGCCGACATATGCATTGTATTATCGCCTTAAAGATTACACTACGTAAAACGAAATGAAAATATATTGGCTAGGATCAAGAGTAGTGAAGCAACTGCTCTGAGCTCGTGGGAGAAGACATTAAAGAACAAAAAAAAACATAGGCGAGGAGACTTTTTCACCCGTGGGAAAACATAAGAAGATCCATCGCGGCTTATTAAGGTTGAAAATGAGCTTCGAGACGCCACAAAGAATGAAACGGCGAGAATTCTTCCGTCCGCACTTGATTTCCCTCCAGACAAAGACAATTTCCTCAACGGAAGGGCTTCGGCATTAATCCTTTTTGCAATAACTCAACCTTTCACCCGGCAAGTTAAACACTCGTGACGACATGAGTTCCTAGAGCAAAGTGACTCAACCGTTCACTGAACAAGTTTAATATATTTAATAAAAGCTTCAGCTTACTATGGCAGGCTAGATCATAAAGATAAAATTACCAGCATGTATTCATCCGAGTACAGTTCGGGGCAGTAATAGTATAAAAAATTACGGAAAAATATAAGATTTGCATAGTGGATTTTGCTTGCTCTCTTCCTTGCCTTCATGATACTAAATGTAATATTTCCATTTTTTGGGTACCACTGTATAGAAATGTCGCATACATGCCCATGCCAAAGGGAGATGGTTTTTAATAAAAAGAATATTTTTTTCTTGAGCGAATTCCATTGATCCATATTATTTAAATTTAGCAATATAACCCTGATTGCATAAAATAACAAAACGTTTTTCATTTTCGACATGACGGCAAAACTGGTGTTGGTTCAACCCCTGCCTCACACCCTTACGATTGTCTGCAGGTTATAGTGAAGATATACGCGTGAAACCCGCATGCGGATATATATAGAGGTGGACCCGTTTTAAAAGAAAACGCCACAGAACGTGACTCGCGTCGGGAGATAGGGAGTCTCTTCAGTGCCGATGCGCAGCGGACTTTTGTCCCCGACGAAACCGTGAAGTTTTAATGACTTCGTCACCATCCCAACCAAGGGGGAGGCGTTGGCGGGGGGAAGGGGATTCCCAGGGACGAGAAACCTTGCGATTATTCGTTCGAGTAATTAAGCGGGCTGCTTCCCCCGCCCCCGCTTCCCCCCTGACCCTTGCCTCACTCGGCACCCTAAGGAGCTGCGGCCTCGTACCTAAGGAGCACCCTAAAGCCAAGGCAAACGTGTGCACCAGGGTTAAACTATTAAGTTAAGTGGGCCCTCCGCAGAAACCAAGCTGTTTCCTGCAGAGTGTAGCACCAAATTTCTAACTGCCACTCAACTCCTGCGAAACAGTCAAGTCACGAACGTATGGCGGGGAGAAATGTTAGCGGTTACACTCCAGACACGAGAGGAAAGGCCAATAGCAGTCATGCTAACACGTACATTGGACATCTGCATCTACATTTTTGCGATACCCTGCAAGCCACCACGACGGAGTGTGGCAGGGGTTGAAGATCACCAAACATACACCATTGACATGCAGCTAGGCTACTACATGGAAAAACGCTGTATAATAGGTTCACATACAGCTAGTATCTTCATAGCAATAAAGGGATTGGTTGTTAACACATGCATCATGCACTACATACTACTATATTTCATCTACCTATTCCTTTGCTATGCAGCCTATTCTGTTCTCTTATAGTGCGGGGGAAAAAATGACATTCTGAATCTCTCAGTACGACAACCTCTCTACTCTTATTTATCTGGTCGAATCTAGCTAGCATAATACGCTGGGGTTTTCAATATATTTATAATTAAAATCTTCAGCAAAGGTATCAGTTCTAAATTTCTGCAATAGAATGTGCATCTCAGCATTAATGTTTCTCAATACTAAGATTACTATTTAACTGCACTTCGCCTTTACTTTCCATTCATCGTTAGCTCATTCATATCCTGGTGATTCTTTCCTAAATACAAGTTCCTCTGTATTTGCAAAAAGTGTTATTCTCTTAGACTTCTTCTTTGTGTATTCTATATATTTCTCGTCGAATTTAAGCACGCAAAATATTCTAGTAAACTACGCTAACTGTACAATGACAATAAAAAGATATAACCTAGTAAGTCCACAGAAATTTATTTGCAAACGGCCACGCTCAGTAAATGAATTTCTAAGGAATTACAAAGTTACAGATTTTTATTCTAGTTTTGAAGCAATTCCACCACATTTCATCTTAAAACAGTAACTATACTAATACTATAGTAATGCAGTAATATAGTAATAGAGTAATTAGGGATATGAATAGAGGTAAATATGTCCAATACGAGTGAATCAATCCATAGCATAGGTATTGCATGTTGGTATAATGACTTGAAGGTAAACCAACTAACAGCACATTTTTGCATATTCAGTTTGCTATTTTTATCTTTCAAATAGTGCAATTTAGACTAAATTATTAATAATAATCCTTATAAATCCATGATATGTAGTACAAGTTTGGTGAAAATTCACCCCCTGCCACACACCCTTGTGGTGGATTGCAGGGTATTATGTAGATGAAGATAGATGTATACAACTACGTCAACTAATTAATTATCCCTCTAACATCCCCATATTCTTTATATTGCCCTTCACTCTGCGTGAAAAAAAAGACATTTAAACCCACTTCGTCTCTCATTTTAACTCTTATTTTGGATCTACCTGATCACACTACGACGGGGTTTTTAATATTTGTTCATAGTATGACTAGCAGCCCCACATAAAATTTCAGAAAAAGAATGAGCTCGCACTGATGGCTGATATTGATCCCGAAAATACTTATTATAAGAGGGTTGGGTTAGTGGGTTGGCTAGAGCATTGGTTTCCATTCCAAGGGACAGGGTTCCAGCAGCTGTAGAGGGTATACACCAATGCCTACTTGAGTGCCTAGTGGAGAACACTTCGAGTGCAGAACGCCGTCCGTCGGAGGAGATGTTCAGCTTTGATTCCCCTGGGCAAATTTCGTATCGAGAAAGCTTATTGCTGACGCTGAGTTTTCCTCCACCCTTCCTTCGTTTCCCTGAATTCCAAGCTCTACCCAAATACATACTTATCCTACGGTGAAAATTCCCTTAGCTGTGGGTCGCCATCGCCGAATAAATAACATAGCCTAATTCTGTTGAAATTATCACACGACTTTTTTCTTCCAGCAAGTGGTATGAGAGGTTTCTCAGAACCCTCACCTTGACATTCCAATGCTGGAGGCTAGATCATTAGGGACAGACGAGGAGGCTGGAGGGAGGGGTCTGTCCTTATCTCTCTCAAGAGAGAGAAGGGTGTGCACCTTACGTAACACTTCCTCCCCCGCTGAACAGGCGAGCTCGAGTCCTAACAACGGTCTCGAATGTAAGTGGCTTCGATTGAGAAATGCCAGAACGTAAGTGCGCCGCATACGTCTGGTCTCGCCACAGGCGTCTCCACTACGACATATTTGTAATGGCTATCAGAAGAAACCTCAATTAAAATTTTTAATGCGGTTGGATGTATCACCACCCTTAACAGAGAAGAGATTAACAGTCTCAATTAACCGAAATGGTATCCGGCCGATGAAGTTTTTCTTACTTCTCTAGCATCGAAAACTCATAGACACAACCGCGATGAAATGAAATTCTGGATTGCAATGCAATTCATTTCGACAGAGGAGGAATAATTACCAACCATACATTACGTGGATTTTACACCGCTAGTAATGTTCAACATCATTAGACACCAGTAGTACGATTGATTTTATGAAGCTCTACACTCGACTCTTCCAGTAGTAGAATCGACTTTTAGGTCTCCTACAGTTTAGATTATTTCGCAATATTCCATTCTCTTTTCCCTCGGAAACTATGTCCATCGGACTATCACCAAGACAGGTCTGGTATGGTGTGGGCGTCCCGATACTTCTTGTAAGATATAGAAACGTACTGTTATAAAAAAAAAACCTTCTATGCAGGAATGCACGCAGCAAATTCTACTCCAGATATTGTTCACATGTTTTAAGGATGGCACCTTAACTCTT
This sequence comes from Platycnemis pennipes, assembly GCA_933228895.1. Lineage (NCBI taxonomy): Eukaryota > Metazoa > Arthropoda > Insecta > Odonata > Platycnemididae > Platycnemis > Platycnemis pennipes. Next base: position 112,060,436 of record OW121851.1, on the reverse strand, counting down.
ACTGTAACCTGGGCCTCGATCATAGATCTTCATAAAGGCGTGCGCTAGGATTATCGTTAGTTTTTGATTTAATTTATGTCAGAGAGAACGTGATCTCCGTTCTTCGCAAAGCACTTCAAACCACTTATGGCAATCAATGGAGCGAATATTATAGACGATTATTGTTAACCCTGCGCTTCTCTAGGGGTAAGCGTTAATGATAAAGATTGCGATAACGCGAAAGATGCATCCGTGATTCCACACCTAATGTAGGTTTGGTAATCAATCACCCCATACCACACTCCTAGGTGGCTATAGTGTTCTCTGAAGATGTCACCAACTCACAAGATCCCAACGACCTTCAGGATAATCCACACATTTCTGCGTCTCCAATAACTACGCAATAAACCGATAGACTTTGGCTTTCAGGATTTGGAGCTGGAAACGACGTCTGGAAGCTCCGAAACAAATCGCCTTCTGACGATTTCTGATCGCTCGGAATTCCTTTACAGCACTCCGCCTGACAAGTCGGCGGAAAGAATATTTCCGGCTCGATTCGCCGAACGAGACACGACAAAACACGGTCGACTGGCTCTCGTTAGAAGGCGACCGTCGTCAAACGCTTTTTTAAGGGTGCCACTTCATACGCCCCTTTCACGACGCAATGCACACCCACACAACGCCCTTCCATTTCTCTCCGGTTATATCCTGGCGTTGCCAGGAGACGGGGGCGGTAAAAGCCCAGGATGGAGAGGCTGAAGGGCTTTAAGGGGGTGTAGTCAAGACCGCCTCCGGAGTAATGTCGGCGCACGGCAGTGAAAAATCGAATGCGGAAGGAATCGACGAAGAGAGGATTTTCTCCGTTTCTCGAGGAGATTCCACTTTTAAAATGACAGTTATATTACCTTAATACCTTCCGGGCTTGTAGGGATGCTCTGTAGCTAATTACGCATATAGAAACATATCCTTCTAAGCCATTTTTTTGGTAAATTACACGTGAAATAGCAATGACTGAAGTCGAGAGAGAATAACTTATAAACATACAAATACTATCATAACCTAATTATACGTCCAGGAAAAACGGATACACCACTTAAAATTTACAGTTACTAAAAAGTTCTAAAATACAAATACAAAGCCGTCAAAGTTCTGGATTAATCAACGAAAATCTACAAACATTTGCCGGCGGAATACGTTAGTTCGAGGGAAACCACAGAATTCGGTTTCCCGGCCCACAATGGTCCCAAATCCCGAAAAGTTGGATTATATAAGAAGATAATCTTCAATTTCAATCAAAAGATTAAATGAAATGACTTTCAAAGCCGCTAATTACAAAAGTAAAATAGAATCTAACAAAAACTAACATACTAGAGGCTCCAAAATGGCAGCTTAACAAAGAAATAGCCAATGAAAGCTGAAACTTAGTTTAATGGAGTTTGCGGATTACAAATCTAGCGTCAGTTCCATAGTTAGCACGGTAAATTAGTAGCGTAGTCCCTGGAAATTTAGTATTGTCTACCTATCCATAGTGCGTGCTTTGCGTGGACTAATTCTCTGTCATACACCATTGTGGTGGGTCACAGGACAAATCTACATCTAATTAATACCCTGCAAGCCACCATACATCAACATCTGCTTAATACCCCGCAACCCACCATATACGTTTGTGGCAGGGGGTGAATTAACACCGAACTTGCATTAATTATGCACGAAAAAGATTAGCAATAATATACTAGTCTAAAATTCACGATTGAAAAAAGAAAAATAGCAAAGCAAGCATGCAAAAAACATGCTGTTAGTTGGGTTAGCTTAAAGTCCTCACCAGAACATGCAACTACCTATGCTATCCATTGATACACTCGTATTTGTGCTATTCATATATTGACAGCTAATAATATCCCTAATTTTACGAGGAAAGAAAGACATTTTGAATCTATCAGTTCGTCAATCAGTTTATCTAAATTTGTGACGATGGTCCACTCTACCATAGTATAAGGTGGAGTTCGCAAAAATTTTTAACGTCATCAATGAAAACTACCTCACATCTCAAATCAGCCGCGATTCTAATTCCCTGTCTAATTATTCTAACGCATTGTATTTTTATTGATAAACCTCTAATTAGACCATTTCACTAACATAGCTGCTCTTTGATTAACTCAAGGAAAGAGTTGTACATTTCATTGGGAATATTTCCAGGAAATGGAAAGGCAGTATGCATCGCATGTTGCGTTCAATGTTTCATGATGGTGAATAATATTTTTCCATCCTTACCTTCCAACGAAATAATCTTCTTTTGGGAGGTGTTTGGCAGGGGGTAAATGCACAAAAAACATGTACTACACATCATGCTTAAAAAGGGGAATAACTATATTCTTGTCGAAAGATAACAATTCAAAAAAGATACAAATAATAAAGCGATCATGGAAAACATTCTGCTAGTTGGGTTATCATCATTCAACTACCATACTATGCAATTTAATTGTAGTTGCTCGTGAACTTTATCGCCCACACCCAGACACTTCTTCCCATCAGCCAAATCATGTTGTCCATGATTTGGCTGATGGGAAGAAGTGCTGATGGGAAGAAGTGAAGAATGGCTGATGTCCGAATTTATTGTCCAATGTCCAGCATGGCTTCCGAAAGAGCAGATCGTGTGAAACCCAACTTGCTCTCTTTTCCCACGATATTTTAGTTTCTGGCGAAAATAATATTCCAGTGGATGCTATATTTCTCGACTTCAAGAAGGCTTTTGACAAGGTTTCTCACAGCAAACTAATTTTGAAGTTAAAATCTTATGGGTTAGACAGTAACATTATATCATGGATTAATGATTTTCTGCATGATCGGGTTCAAAGGGTTGTTTTGGACGGTGTTTCCTCACCGGCAATTAAAGTCACTTCGGGTGTCCCACAAGGTAGTGTGATAGGTCCACTCCTATTCCTTTTGTATATTAATGATATCCAAAAGGTGGTAAAAAGTAAGCTTCGTCTATTTGCCGATGACGCAGTAGTGTACAGGGAAATTCTATGCCCGAACGATAAAGAATATTTAAATATTGACCTACAAGCAATTGAAACTTGGTGTGATACATGGCAGTTAGAATTAAACTTTAAGAAATGTCTTGTAATGAATTTTTGGAAAAAAAATAGCTCTCCTCCTACCACTTACAAAATAAGTAATAATGAATTAACAAACGTGGAATCCATTAAATATCTTGGAATAAGACTGACAAATGATATTTCCTGGGGTAAACACATTCGTGAAATAATGGGTCAAGCGAATCGCAAACTGGGTTTCATTAAAAGAGTATTGGGTAAATGTGACGATCATGTACGAGAAGTCAGCTACTTTTCCCTTGTTAGACCTCATTTGGAATATGCTGCCAGTGTATGGGATCCCTACGAAATCGGTCTAAGTAATGAACTTGAACGTGTGCAGCGAAGATCGGCAAGATTTGTAAAGGGACGATACGATAATTATATTAGCGTAACCAGTCAATTAAATGAATTGAAATGGGAATCATTGTCAGATCGCAGGTTGAAATTTAGACTTAATCTGTTCCACAAATTCCAAGGCAATATTTTCAGTGATGATGTTAAAAATATTTTACGAACCCCAACTTACTATGGCAGACAGGACCATAATCATAAAATTAGAGAAATTGATTGCCGAACTGACCGATTCAAAATGTCCTTTTTCCCTCGCACAATAAGAGATACGAATATCGGTAAATATGTCCTATCGGAGAGTAGCAATGAATAGCATTGGTAGCTGCATGTTGGTATGAGTACTTAAAGCTAACCCTACTAACAGAATGTTTTTGCATGTTTTCTTTGCAATTTCTATCTTTTTAAATAGTGTAGTTCTGACTACTATATTAATACTATTCCTTTTTTATGCATGATATGTAGTGCATGTTTGGTGAGCAATCACCCCCTGCCACACACCCTTGTGGTGGCTTGCAGGGTATTATGTAGATGTAGATGTAGATGAATCACCCACCAATCCCTCGTCGAAAACAGCTTTTTGGATTCCAATCCCGCCATACATATCCTTCATCTACTTTCCTGCCCCGTTGGCATTTTCCAGGGAACTTCCTCACTTTCCCGATTCCATCTTACACCCCCCATCTCTCCTTCGTATCTCTAAGGTTTATTTCCTCCAGTCCCGAACCCCCTACTTCACTAATCATATCTCAAAAGCCAACCAATCTCCATCCCACCCCCTTTCTTCGAGGACCAATTTACCGAACCAATTCTCCGTCCCACATATCAAGGACCCCCCCCACTAACCTTTTCTCTGCGTCTTCCTTTAAGGGGCCCGGCAATCAAAAGGGGCCCAACTCCTTCGTAAATCCTTACTTTGCTGACGCAACCCATCTCCAATTGCCCTTCCCACCGACTCCCATTTGGTCGAAATCGCTCCCGAAACACGCAAATCGTCCCATTGCCTCGAATTTACGACCCCAACTACTTTGATGACGACACTCGGTATTCTCACTTTCTTCCAGACGATCTCATTACCATCAATCAGCGAATATCTTTATTCGCTGCAAAGCCAAATAAGGTTAAACTTCAAACGGAGGCCACACTACAATCTCAAAGCGTGCCATTCTTTCCCGACTTTGCATATGCATTAAACAAGAATGCGTCATGGTAATCTTCATATACACCGGCTTTAAATAATTAGCCTTGGTGATATCACGTAAGTTTTATCGGAACGACCCAGTTACGACTAACACAGTCACTTACTTCGTCTGAAGAAGACTGTATATATTAGCGGAAACCAGAGACGTATGATTGCGACTAAGTGGAATCACCTATTGAGCCATTCTGTGCATTGAATCGTTCATTCCACCGAAATCACGATCGATTCCATCAATAGTGTTCGTGGAATATATTTTTTCTGACGAAGTTAAACACAATTTGCGAACTTCTACTTACTAGGGCAGACTGAACTATAAACAAAATATTAGGGAAATTGATTGTTAAACCGACAAACTTAACATGTCTGTCGTAGTATTAGGAATCAGAAGAGCTGTGTATATATTCAATTATATAAACACGAATTTATTAATAGATAGCCTAGGTAGTTACATGTCGGGTTAATGGGTTTTAGACAACCCAACTAACACCACGATTATGCATGCTTGTTAAGATCTTTAAATCTTTCTTATTGCTATAGTCAACATATATGTAGCTTCTAATCCTTTTAAGTGTGGCATGTAGGGCATGCTTGGTAAGGGCTCACCCCTGTCACACACCTTTCTGGTGGATTTCAGGGTACTATGTAGATGCAAATAAATGTTTTTACCTGCTAGAAGTTCAAGGATTGAAAGTCCATAATGCAACACTTCATACAAGTAAACAAGTACTTATTTCGTGCACAACTCTGCACTCGAGTATTTAAAACGGGGTTGTTAGCCACACAATTTTAGCATTCTAAAAATAATGAGTACGATAATACCACACCGTATCATCTAACCCGGTAATTTAGATTACTCACTTTGCGAACGATGCCTGCATTATAATGAACGGCACGTGAGTGTACTCTTCTTCTCGCCCCCTCCTTGAATAAATCAGAATTCCTTAACGCGGAGTGCCAGGATGTCTTATTCACTGAAGTGCATCATTACTTTTCTCGTCAATGCTGACAATGAATCATCTCAAGATAGGTACTGTCTACGTGGTTAACTGAAGAATGGGGTGACCAATATCTCATTATTACCGGGAAATTTATCTTTCGAGTACGTAAACAATATCGTTAAATATCCTCGAAGGAGTGACTAAAATATTCGCTGATTACAGAACAACGAGATAAATATTACCATGTCCAGTACCAGGGTGGGTGTGTTTGAAACCGTCGGGACCATCCCGAAATACGTAACCAAGGAGTCAATAGGTATAAACACTAATGGTTTGCAAATTCGCTACGTTAAAATCGCCGATTACAACCTCATTAATCGTTTTCACTTGAGTTTTTTCTGATCTTTCTCGACCATAGAGCATTCTGATGAAAAAAAATACAAGTAGGTACAAACGATGAATTAGGTGGTAACAGTTTTAAAGCAGCGAATTAACGAACCATTCGTGTTCATACCACGTGACTCCTTGGTTACCCATTCGAGATAATTCCGAAGGTTTCAAACACATCCCCCAAGGCAGAATATTTAGATTATATAGCGATAAATAATTGCCTTAGCATAGACTAAAAAGAAAGTACTTTTTAAAGAACGTACAATCCTCGACTACTTAACAACCTATCGCTGACAATGAAAGTTATTTTTCATTAGACAAACGCACAACGACAACCGCATTTGATAGAAGCATAATATTATCATTTTTATGCCTGATAATTTAACTGGTTTCTGGTTATACTTTGTTGGAACTTGGGCAGTAAGTATTACGGGTTCGTTCTTTAAAAGAAGCGCCAAAATCCTCAATGAAAAAAATGATCCACTATTCACGTCATATTAAAAAAATATGTGCAACAAAATATTTCGCGAGATATATAATCCGGTGTCAAGAAGCCAAGAAGGAAGAAGAAAGATCTCAGGTGAGTTATATAAACTCACTAATGAAGGCTGTGAAACTGAAAGATATGAATGAAATGTAATCATTATAAGGTTAACCGATAGAAGAATCAAGAAGAGAGTTTAAACAACGTAAAATACGATTTGTGACGAATGAAAATGAGATAGCAGGTGTTTGCTCTTTGCTTAGTAATGGTAGTAGAGAAGTAACGCCTGGATGAAGAGTGATTTTTATACTGCTTTATGCAAAAGATCCAAATTTGTCCAACCCACTTCAACATTTATCTCTTGATCATAACTGTTTCCTTCAGTAACTTCAAGATCCTATCCTTCACTTCCTTTTCCAAATTTGCTTATCAATCCAATCAAGGTGATAACTTCCCGAGCCCATTCTTACACACATGCCGTTGTTTTGCTGGCGAACCAGCCTTTGATTGTAGCAACCAGGACAAGGGGTAACGATTGACGTACTCAAGATGCCCCCTCAAGGATAAAGAGATCACCAAGAATGGATATGTGGTCGTGTGACACGGCACGGGAGGGAAGTCCTCCTCATTCCAAAGTCGGAATGCTTTCTGTCTTCCCTCCCTTCCTTCCTTGAGTCGGAGTCGTTCGGGGCGTTCTTTCCCTTAGGTATTCCCAGCATGCCAACCCTGAATCTTGTCAATCTCATTCGAGATGCGTTGGCACCAGCGCCAACGACGCAATACGATCTTTTCCTCCTTAGAGGCAGGCGTCCTCCCGCAATAGCAATTCAATTTTTGTCTACTCCTCAAGTCAGAAGCTAACCTACAGACATTTTTGAAGTCAACAGGCATAACGAAATAGTCACGTACCACCGGCCATCTCCGGTACGTACAATCCTCGAGATCTAAACAACTTAAAAGTGACGAAGAAAGTTATGTCTCATTAGAAAAACGATCTACGGCATCAACATTTGGTAGATTATGATGTCATCATATTTATGCCCAATAATTCAATTGCTTTATGGTTATACTCCGTTGGAATTTGGGCAATAAATATTATGGTTCCGTTCTTTAAAAAAAACGCAGCAGGGTTAAAATCGATATAATATGACATACAAGTGCCAACATGGCGACGCATGCATTTAAACGCTCCGATCAATATACATCTACATAATACCCTGCAAGCCACCATAAAGGTGTGCGGCAGGGGGTGAATTCTCACCAAACATGTCAACATAAGTTGAGTTCTCGAGGGGGAAATTAGTTTCCAACCAGTTCGCACACAGTTGGAGACAGCTTTATACCTTCGAGGTAGCAATGCAACCATAAATTAGCGAATCCACATACGAAAAAAAATTTCCGTGAAAGGCATCTGCCAAAAATTGATCAATTTAAAATGTTGCCGACGGCAAGTATGTTTCAAACACTTAACAAGCTCCAGAAACAAACTTAGTGAATCAACAACGAAATAAACAAACAGAAGAACACACGGCAACAAGCTAGAATACATCTACATCTACGTAGCACCCTACGAGCGACCACGAGGGTGTGTAGCAGGGGGTGAAGAACACCAACCGTGCACTCTTGACATGCAAACAGGATACTACATGGAAACATACTATCATGCAGCTAGATGGATAGTATCTACATAGTAATAAAGGTATTGTTTTTTAATACATGCAACATGAACTACAGACTACTATAACAATATTTCACCAACCTATCTCTTTGCTACGTTGCCTATTGTGATATCTTATGGTACGCGGGAAAAATAACATTTTAAACCTATCGGTATGACTATCTATCTCTCTAATCTTGTTAATCTGATCAAACATAGCATAATACGCATGGTTACTTAATATATATCTAAAAATTCATCTGTAAACAAATCAGCTTCGAATTACCTATTAAGGTTTAATCTAAATTTTAACGAGCCTTCTGGTAGTAATTCCCATCCAAGTTCTTCTATTAAAATCGTAACGTTAATACAATTATCATAACGGCCTTTAACATATCTAGCTGACCCCACCTTGAGTATGCAGCCAGTGTATGGGATCCGAATGAATTAGGTTTGATCAGAGAATTCGACAGTGTGCAGCCTAGAGTAGCTAGGTTCGTTAAAAGGTGTTACGATAGGTTGAGTAGCGTTTCAGGATTAATAAAAGAATTAGGGTGGGAATCATTATCAGAGCGTAGGTTAAGGTACAGATTAAATCTATTACAGAAATTTCAATCGGATAGCTTTACTAAAGACGTTAGGCACATATTTAAAAAAAACCAGCGTATTACGCTAGACTCGACCAGATAAATAAGATTAGAGAGCTAGATTGTCGTACCGATAGATTCAAAATGGCATTTTCCCCCCTACTATAAGAGAACGGAATAGGCAGCATAGCAAAGTGATGGGTAGAGGAAATATTTTAGAGTATTCAGTATTGCATGATGCATGCATTAACCCCTTAAATACTATAGATACTAACAATGTAATTGCATGAAAATCTGTAGTTGCCTGTTTGCATGTCGGTAGTTCATGCTTGGTGATCTTCACCCCCTGCAACACACCCTCGCGGTGGCTTGCAGGGTATCGGTGTAGATGTAGATGTAGCTGATCTCCTTTGCACACGAATAGTAGGTACAAAGAGTACGAAATGCCCGCATCACGTGACAACTATGCATACTCCTGAACGGATCCCGTTGCTTTAGGCGTTGGGAATAACCTAATCGGATTGAACTGCGAAAATTGCTCGGCCCAAACGACCAGCAGAGTCGTAGTCAGGACGCAAGACACTACGATGGGGAAAACTAAAAATTCCCTGCGAAGGGCTCCTTACCAAGACGACGCCCATGGGGAACAACCGACTGACTAGTGCACCCGGCAACCCCGCCCGAACCAGCAGAACAAAAGAGTTTTCACTTTCCTGGCGGCTTTAAGGAAAGCGCAGACAAACATAATGGGAGCGTCTCGGGCGGTGCGCGCACGGACAATCTCCAAAGAGGCATTATCACGGTCGTTATATCACGGAGCCGGACGTGAATCACGGTTGAGTGTAACGAGGGGGCAGAGGGAGGAGGCAACGGCGCCCTTCACGCGTCACAACATAACGCCCTCGTGCACCGAAGTGAAAGCAGCGGTTAATGCACCCTTTTGTCCGCAGCGAGGCGCTGCATTCCTCCCCGACGTGTCCAGCCTGGGGACGAAAATGGAAAACACTGGAAGAGGACTTTTCCATTTACATTTAAAGTGAAGCTCAAAAAGGTGATCATAAATCTTGATTTCACGACACGTCAGGCGACGTAAAATCAGATCCATCTGGGCCAGGTATGTGAAAAGAAGGGAGAAGAAGAGGTACAGAAATAGTAGGGGAGGAAGGGAAGCTGATTGATGAGTGAACTTGAAAAATGAGCGATTTCCACTTTGATGGGGTTTATTACGACTAGGTTTCGCTTTTTACAGCATCATCAGGTGACAAATATCAAGTGTGCAGAAAAGTGGGTGGTCCATCTTTAGGATAATGAAGAAGATTAAGACGTACCTCTATGTTGAACCTTCTCGTCTATGTGTAATTCGTTCCCCACCTCCGACTACCTCACCGGTATTTTCCAAACTCTAAGGCTCTACACACTTCTCTCCTTTTTACTTTACCCCTTCCTCTTCATAATTCATCCCGTCTTACCCCCCCTCCTTCCCGCCTCCTTACATAGGCTTGTGCACACCTGATGTTTGTTACCCGAAGGTGCTGTAAAAGGCGAAACCTGGACGTGATAAACCCCATCAAAGTGGAAGTGGCTGATTTTTCAAGTGCAGCTATGTTCCGTTTGCACCAATCACAGATTTTGTTCTGATTGACGAGTTTAAATGGAGGCAGAGAAACTGGATAGATCAGGTAGCAAGGGGAGACAACTTGGTTATTGAAGAAGGTGATAAAGGGAATAATGTTGAGTAAGCCGTGTACGAGGAAAAAGGAGGTTTGGATTAAATAATGGGACGTTGGAGGTATGCCGAACTGTAGAAGGACATCGTATAAAAAAAGAGGTCAAGGAAAGATTTTTCAACCATCAATAAAGCAAAATTCAAAGGTATATCACTAAAACTAACAGAACTTCAAACGATACTCCTATATTCCTCCTTCAGTAGATGCAATTTCAAGCGCAATTTCCCACAAACAGTTGCAGGGTAAAATGTGATTTCAAGGATTTTAATAGATCGATCGTTATTCCATGAATGTGATAGGTGAAAACTGACAGAGCCGCCACATTATGTTATAAACTCCCATTTATAACACAAATACAAGTTCATGATCATAGCTGTATCAACCCATGCTAACTGAAACCTTGCAACCGAAAATGGGATGGAAATACTGAATACAAATTCCTTACCTAATTAATAAAAAATAGATCACGTCCTATATTTAAATGAATATGCTTTACGTGGATGGTGCATGCATGACTACCACGTCTTCATTATTACGTTTTATAATGTACATTAATGCATTTACGCAGATGTGTTGACGTAGAGCATGATGATCAACCCCTTACCACACACCCTAGGGTGGCTCGCAAGGTAATCTGTAGATGAATATGAAATACATGATCCATGTAGGGGCTTGGAGGGTGGAAGGGGGTTTCGAAACCACGGTAACAGGGTTCCCTACCTCGTAACAACAACCGGGATGCACACTTTTTGAACAGTTATCCAACAGGATCAATGGATATGTTCCCATTATTTCGCTCGCAAACAGAAAATTCCCTCCCCAGTCCCTGCACTAAATCTCCTACGATAAAGGAATCATTCAAGCATGAAAATAGCCTTAAAGTTAAACTAACTTGCTTGCCTTTCCATAAGATACGCAGTGTAGGCAATTTGTTCCTTTCTCACTGCCCTCGACAGGTTATAGAGGACACTCAAGAGGGTTTAAAAAAATGAGTAAACTTGTTCGCAAGTTCACACGCGCTGCAAACTCAAGACTTCTTGAGATGGGAGAACGATTGAAAAGTTTCTCCAGGCGCGGAGACTCACGATCCAAGGCGAAAACAATCATCGTGGGAAACATTTTTTTCTCAAAATGCCTTCTTGATTATTCCCGAATGCTGAGCTTCCTAATTTCACATCTGCGGCCGTCATTCACTTCCCTGTTTCGCTTCAGTTGCTAATGGCTACGGACGACACCAAACGAAGTTGGCGAATGAACGAAACGGACGTCGTGAAGAGCAATGTGACGAGAAGACTAAAGAGGGATGTTACTTTTCACTAGTTAGGCCCCACCTTGAATATGTGGCCAGTGTACGATAGGTGTTACGATAGGTTTAATAGTGTATCAGAATTAATACAAGAATTAGGATGGAAATCATTATCCGATCGTAGGGTTAAGTACAGAGTAAATCTATCGCAGAAATTTAAAACGAATAGGCTCGCTGAAAATTTTATTCATATTAAAAACATCTGCGTATTACGATAGATTCGACCAGAAAATAAGATCAGAGAGATAGATTGTCGTACCGCTAGATTGAAAATGTCAGTTTTCCCTCGTACTATAAAAGAACACAATAGGCAGCATAGAAAAGGAATAGGTAGGTGAAATACTTTTTAGAGTAGTCTGTAGTGCATGATGCATGTATTAGCAACCAATAATCTTATAATTACTTTGTAGATACTAACCATCTAGCAGCATTTGAACCTATTATCTAATACGTTTCCAAGAAGTAGCCTATTTGCATTTCAACAGTTCATGTTTGGTGATCTTCACGCCCTGCCACACACCCTCGTTGTGGCTTGCAGGGTATTACGTGGATGTAGATGTAGACGACCAGTGATTCTTTGCTGTTTTGCATCAGCTCCTTACACCATATATACATTCATTTAAATGGTTAAGATTAGCCTATTCGAGCATACACAGCGTTGACACAAAAGAAAATCACATACCACGCGTCAAAAATATTTATGGATACATTACAATTACAAAATACAAGAAAATAATTAACACAATTTAATTTCTACATAACGCCCTGCAAGCCAACGCAAGGATGTGGGGCAGAGGGAGGCATACCTTTAAAACACACTCTCTTCTGCAAGGGTTGGGAAAATCTCTGCTACTAGCCATTATAAGAAAATGATTTCTTATCCAACATTTTTAACAGCTTGGACACAATAAGAGGACAAAACCAAAGCACCCTTTCAGAAATCCACGGGCTATTCCCTTCACACAATCCAACTCCGACAACAAGCCATTAGGGGAAGCAGAGGATAACACGAGGACGAACGGAAGGAAAGGATTTTATGGGGGTTGGGTGGCGAGAAAAATACGTGGGACGATTGTGCTACGCGTTCTACAGCTACGCCCTTTAAATTACCGTTCCACCGTCCACTGCAAACAAAAGGGAAACGTGAAGACTGGCGGAGAAAGGTTTTCAAACGGGTGCGCGCACGGAATGAATGCAAGGTGGACAGGTTTTTACCCCCCTCCATTTCAGAACAATTTCCTTTTTCCACTTCCCTAGCTTTTAGAAAAGGAAAGCACACGAGAGGCGGAATCTACCCTAGTCACCAATAATAGGGTGACAAAAGAGTGGCTATTTTTTTCATACACTTTCTCTCGATTTTCTCCACCAGGGACACCAGCCATACGCTTAAGGAAAGGTCTGGTGTATCTCGATAACCCATGCACCAAAAGTAAGAGGAGCAAAGTAAATTACGTCTGGTGACTATCACTACTAGTACTAGTAGATGGCAGATAGGCAAATCGATCGTCAAGTTGTTGGTGATGACTTTGTGAAAAAATGCGTTCAAAACTGAGGGATGAATCAGTCGATGGAATTTTGTCTTTTCAAACGATATGAAGGAAGTTAACTGATGTCCGCATCATTAAATTTTGACTCTCCTGGATACATATGGCAAGCGCGAACAAACTTTCTTTTCCTCAAAAAGAGGTTATAAAAACTGCAATAAATATCAAATAACGCGCTCCCTATCCCTTCCATTCCTGTTCTCATACCTCTCCTCCCGGTCTGAAACGTCTATTAGAGCGGAAACAGACTTGAAAACACCTACGCAAAAACGAATCCACGTCACAATTAAAAAACAAGAAGTTATTTAGGCGTGAAACAACCGCGAGTCACTAGAATGCCCCCCCTGCCACACACCCTCGTGGTGGCTCGTAGGGTATTACGTAGACGAATACGAGCTTCGATACTTACGCTTGTTCCCTAACAATGAATATTATGATAAGGCAATAGAGAAAAGGACTTTTTCAGAGACACGACCACGAAAAAAATGTTCAAAGAATATCAGTCCAACCCTTAAAATGATCGTGAATATTTAAATAGATGTGTGTGTCTATGGAGGATTTTCAACGCATAGATCATCAAGATTAGATATAACACTCAGACCTTATCTAATGGAAACGCTTAGCGTTCGTTTTAAATCAAATATGCGTAGTATATCAAATTTTTAAAAAGTGTTCCAATAACCTATATGTGAACGTTGAGAATACCACCGCTTGCCGGAAAACAAGTTTGGAAAAATTAAAAAACGTGAAAAATAAATCGCTGGACCAACATAGCCATAAAATTTAGTTATTCCCTATTAGAACGATTTACATGCACTCTATTAAGATTATTATAATAGTGGATAGGAAAACGTGTATTCAGTGAACGATCTAACATGTTACCACAAAGGAGCAAAACTCTTCCTCTCATCACACGTAAGATTATGCATGCCTGCATGAATCCTCAACATACTAAATGCTTGTAAGTAGTATTTCTCAAATGCTCCCTGGAATTTAAGATAAACGTTTAATTTTCTGGTTTACGTCCAGCATGATATTCATCTCACTAAGTAGATAGTATATGTAAGCATTACTGCATGTCCGTGGTGTAAGTTTTGTAGTGTATGAAATTCACCCCCTGCCACACACCCTCGAGGTGTTTTGCAGCTCAGTCAGTAGATGTAAGTATTGCATGCCGGGAAGAGTGTTTTCACATGCCTGAGTAACATTAAAGTCTAAACTCAATTCTCTTCTTAAGCGAAATGTTTCTGGAGATGGATCACCCCATGCCACGAACCTTTTAAGTGGCTTAATAAGGTGATATGTGGACACAGGTAATAGTGTTCCTATGCGGGACAGTCGCCGCATTAAAACGTTAAGTAGATCAATGACTTTAATACCTCAAAACACGGTTGGAGAAGGCGCACTGACGCCGGGCTCCAGAGACCAAAATATTTTCACCCCTTCGCCACGTCCTCTCTCCCCTCCCTCACTTCCACCCCCCAACTCATTCGCTCCCATTCGATATTTCCGTCCCACCCCAACCCTCCCCCATCCCCCTTAAAACGCCATACACTTCTTGCGAACCGTTGAGCGATTGCCGGCCGATAAAAATAACCAGAACCTGTTTCGCACTCATTACCAGGCGCGGACAAACATAAAACTCCTCGACGGGCGGGAGGAAAACGATTTTCCCAACTTCCGATTGCGAATTCGTCGACAGCAAAAAAGACGAGTGCGACTCGAAATTCTTGGGTACAAACGACCGAAAAAAAATCGCATTATCTCGGGCAGGAAACTCATTCGGAGTGCGACGAGTGAAACGTGGACGAATATTGACCGACTTCGCCAATTGACTGACAAGCCTGTTACTCCTTCGGAAAGAATTTAGAACTTCCTTGACGCACACTTCGAGTAAGATACAGCATAATAGAGCGGGAAAATATTTGACTAAGGCGTTCAAGGTTTTGATTCACGGTTTATAACCTCATGAAACTAGCTTTTCCCTTTGAGGATCAAATCGTTTCGGGATTTCTTCCGCGTGTGTCCATTCTGGGGTGACAACATTTTCGCCAACGTTTCAGTTCGCGTATTCAGGTCTGAAGTGTTTCATAGCAGATTTTTACCGTCTTATATACCATTTACTTCTGCAATCTGATGTTCAAGTGGGCGCATTTTCATTGGCCGTTTGACTAGTTTTTTCAATTAGGCGCTTCCAAGTATAGGAGAGCTTATAGCTGTCCTCTCTGTTAAAATTGTTGGGGTTTTTGGCCGTTTCGATCGCCTCGCGTATGAGCCTTGGGAAATAGCGTTTCTCAGTATTGATCAGCTTTGCTCCGTCAAAACTGATGTTGTGTGCCGGGCCTTCCCAAAAGTGCTCCCATACTAAGCGCCTAATTGAAAAAATTAGTCAAACGGCCAATGAAAATGCGCCCACTTGAACATCAAGGCACAGAAGTAAATGGTATATAAGACGGTAAAAATCTGCTATGAAACACTTCAGACCTGAAGACGGGAGCTGAAACGTTGGCGAAACTGTTGTCACCCCAGAATGGACACACGCGGAAGAAATCCCGAAACGAATGGATCCTCAAACCAGACACTCCGCGGAAGTCTCAATAAGGAATTAGTTTTTCCCTTGTTAGACCTAATTTGGAACACGCTGCCAGCATATAGGATCCATACGAAATAGGTCTAAATAAAGAATAATGGCTCTTCTCTCGAAAAAAAGGCCGGTACTGACGAATGATTATACTGGCGATATAATTTTGTGAGTGACGGTAGTCCAGTCCAAGATTTTAAGGACTATCTATACTGTAAAGGGACGATACGATAATTATATTAGCGTAACCAGTCTATTAAATGAATTGAAATGGGAATCATTGTCAGATCGCAGGTTGAAATTTAGACTTAATCTCTTAAACAAATTCCAAGGCAATATTTTCAGTGATGATGTTAAAAATATTTTACGAACCCCAACTTACTATGGCAGACTGGACCATAATCATAAAATTAGAGAAATTGATTGCCGAACTGACCGATTCAAAATGTCCTTTTTCCCTCGCACAATTAGAGATACGAATAACGGTAAATATGTCCTATCGGAGAGTAGCAATGAATAGCATTGGTAGCTGCATGTTGGTATGAGTACTTAAAGCTAACCCTACTAAAGGAATGTTTTTGCATGTTTTCTTTGCAATTTCTATCTTTTTTATATAGTGTAGTTCTGACTACTATATTAATACTATTCCTTTTTTATGCATGATATGTAGTGCATGTTTGGTGAGCAATCACCCCCTGCCACACACCCTTGTGGTGGCTTGCAGGGTATTATGTAGATGTATACCTTGGTGTAAATCCTCGCTTGAAGAGGCGGCATTGCAGAGCGGTTGCATTGGCAGCGCTGCCCTTGCAATAAAATAAAACCAGAAGCCGACTCAGAATGAGGCGGGCTTGACGGCGAACCTTTTCACACTGGCTCACAATCAACGACTTTTATCTACCATTGTTCCAACACCGACGGCTAAACATAATGGAAACAAAACCCATAGAATTAATTGACGAAAAGCTGAAAGCCGCCGGAATGATTCATGTGACTAAATATAGATTGCCATACAAAGATGGAGGGTAATTAATTCGAAGGCATCTGTAGACAAATTTAGCAGATTTTGACACAGTCACAGCAATACTGCGAAAGCTTCAAAGGCTCAACCATTCAGTGCATCTACGAAAGCTTAACGAAGCATAGCACTGGCTTATGTGAAGTAGGTAAGTACGTAGCCAAATGCATCAAAATATGCAAAGTTGCGTAAATGGTAGTCTTAAGACAGGCAAGAGTTACAGCACGATTTCTCAGGCCCTCACTACGCTATCCATGTTTACAAGATTCTAAAAACGCATGATTTCCTGCATATAAATGTACGCGATCAGATGCCTCGTAAAAATATGTGCAGTTAATATAATTAGGTTAGCGTATACTTGTGGGGCAGCCTTAATTGAACACACCTTGAGGATTTTACCGCAGAAGAGAGGAAAATTGCTTGCTTTTCATTATTAATCTTTTATGATAAGAAAAATGAACTCTACGTAAACTTTTCGGCACAAGGTAAAAATGTTTAAACATTTTACATCTATCATCGCGACTTCTCTAGGAGCCGATTCCGAAATGTAAAACCTTAGAAAACCTATGGTTTGCGTTTTAAAGTTCGCTTAAAATAAGATGAAGTATGGGACTGAAATTGTATTCAATATTTGGGAGTGATTCTCAGTAAGCTCCCTATCTGAATAAGTAAAATGAAGTTACAGTAAAAATGAACTGGAATTCGATAGGGTTAAACACGGCTGTGGAGATGTTTTCCTTCCACACTCGTTGTCTTTTTTTCCCATTCCTTATTACTTCGGAATTCCTCGCAAAGCCTGTCACATCTGTAACGCAAGAGGGCTTCTCTATTATGTAAATGACAGTAAAGACACAGTATGTTCAGGTGGCATAACGTTTTACGTAACAATGGTAAAGAGAATATTGCTGCGCAGCAAATAAAAAAATTCAACAAATTTGACCGCAGTACAACACAAACTTAGAGAAAAAAATGCAGTCTTTTGTACACAAAAGACAACCGACCAGGAAACCTTGTAAAAGTTTTCCAAGAACCACTAACAAATTATAACGGAAATTATGGGTGAAAACACCCCTTTTCAGTGATTATCAGAGAGATCAGATTTACCAGCGATCACGTAAAATTATCGCTCGTAGCATGACGTGTCGCATTACTTCTAGCAGTAAACAAATCTCACCGCACTTAAAAAGTCTATACTGAACCAATACGTCTATTAATATCCGAGCTACTGAGTTCAAGGATTATGTCAATAACGAAGATTTTTCAAAATATTGATAGGCACTCAGTTGTAAATTCCAACTACATATTTTCCCCTTAGAAGTGAATATGCTATTGTATGGAGAATATCCGTATGAAGAACTAGGAACAACGGAGAACTTTAATTGTGGAATGAGGACCAATAGTGAAGGTATAGCTGGTTTTATATGACCCAAATTCTGAGACAATATCTCGCCGTCCACGGTCTTCCTACTGCTACGACTAAGACTACATCCATAACCCCAGGCGGGATTCGAACTGGTGAACTACCTGACCAACATATAGGCGACGTGAGTCTCGTGGTCATTTCATGTGCATGTTATCGAAAGCCAACACTGCGAATTATTATTTCAACGAAAAAAGCAAGAAATGAGGAAAAAGATAAAACAATTTGGAGTGCAAAACGTTGTTAACTGGGAAAGAAGGAAGGGATATAAAGATGAACTAGGGAGAAGTGAATTTATATTTTTTCCAGCGATAAAAAACTTCGCTACCAGTGTTGTCAATTATTCAACAATGGTGAGCCGCGGCTTACGTGACGAATGATAGTAGCAGCACGCGTTTTAACTCTGTAGGGACCATCTAACCCGTCGTTTAACTCTCGTCCATAGGTTTTAAAGTGCATAAATTCAATTCAAAACAAACACGACATCCATGCGCAAGGAAGAAATGGAGTTTTTTCGCTTCGACACTGGCGCGTTATCAACTGGACGGCCGAGTTCACACTAGTTATCGATAATTCATTGCCCGATTGTTTGTCTTTGAGTGAAAATAAACAGACTAACAATTCATCCTGGATGCCACATGGCATTCTTCTGGTTCTATTCTTCACAGACGCGAATCAACAAAGTTCTTACTGAATAAGAAGTAGGTTGAATTACGCTCTCTGAACTACCCAAAAAAAACTAAAATGTTAGTCCTAAAATATCTTCGAAGTCCACGGCATACATGCAGCTAAACACGCCGCATCATTTCTTATTCATGGGCGAGGCGTAGAAAGCTCCAGAAATCGATTCCTTTCCCGGCACGGGAATAGAGCGACAAAATCGTTATCTTTTACGTGAGTGTGAGTCAGCCAAAGCGGCCTGGTCCGCTTTTAAACGACAGCAGCCGCACGATGAAGCTGTAAATAAGGCCACTCGACCGATATCCCTCTCTAGATTCGAAGGAACTAGCGATGGGTAGACCGCATCTATACAAACACACACACACAGACTTACTTTGGGATCCTGAATGTAGGCCGAAGCTGCCCCGATTCAAGGAGGTCATTAAGAATTCCGATTCCTCGATCTCCCCGCGAGCAGTTGCCTCCTCCTCAAAAGCACCTCCCCTCAGCCGAGGACGGGGAAACAGATGCACATCAAGATGCGCTCGCCTGGGAAGATGCCGGGAGGAAAAACCACCGTCGCTGGGCAACCTGTAAACCGATGAGAATACAAATGTTCGTTATTGGAAATTCATCTGGTGAAAAGATAATCAAACATGCCCCCTGCCACACACCCTCGCGGGGTCTTGCAGGGCACCAAGTAGATTGTGGGGGCATACACATGCATATAGATGCAGATATAATGCAGATCTTACGCTATTGAAAACCAGTATTGATGGGAACTCACTTAATGGTTATGGTAAAATGATAACCGAAATGGTTGAAGCGCTTCGCTGGCCATAAATTCAATAGCATGTTGGCTGTTGAAGAAATAAACAACCCAACAGAAAACAAATACGAATGGGTGCACGCCTGAGAAAAATCCATTGCCAATAAATTACGAATATTGCATCTGAATGCAAACATTTTCCGATCGCTCAAAGAACAATGCGAACGAAAGAGAAAAATTTGCTTACAGACGACGACTAATCTCATAACATCCCTTACAAATCATGATCAAAGAATAACAAAGCAAATAGCACCAATTAGGAAAACCTAACGAGTGGCAGGCGAGACACAATTCTGGATACATTTTTACAAAATACTCCGGTATTAAAAAGTAAGCAAATTGTGGAATAACACTCTCGATCCTAGAAGGAGAACTCTGTTCGAAAACAAACCTGACTGATTGTGTGAGTCACTGTTCGTTTTTATTTTTACCTTGTTTCCCTTAATTTTGCTTGTGATCATCGTGGTAATACTAAAGGGTGAGTGTGTCATTTGTTTTCATTCATTTTTTCCTTCTATGCTTGATTTTGTACGAGTGATTGAGAGCTCCCTTACTTTGTATATGCTCCTTCTATCCCCCTAACTCCCCTTTTTTTCCTCCGCCCGTCAAGATTACGGCTTAGGGGAA
Organism: Platycnemis pennipes; assembly: GCA_933228895.1. Classification (NCBI taxonomy): domain Eukaryota; kingdom Metazoa; phylum Arthropoda; class Insecta; order Odonata; family Platycnemididae; genus Platycnemis; species Platycnemis pennipes. The sequence continues at coordinate 112,040,042 of OW121851.1, read as the reverse complement.
ATTTGCTTCTACAATTTCGCACTAGTGATAAGGGGTGAGGCACTCAGCACGGGGCCGAAAAGTGGACAAGAGGAATGAGAATAGAACAGACAGCTTTTAATGTGGGAGTGTGTATTTAAGAATAAGAATGAAGAAAGTATCGTGAAAAGGAAGGGAAACGAGGAAGAACAGACAGGTCGAGTTAAGGATAGGAGTTGATCGATTGAAAACATGAACGACGGTTCTTCGGAGGACTAGAATGAAGAGAACCGGGAAAGGGAAAGAAGGTGAATGGGAACTTCGAATGGAATGAGGTACATCTACATCTACATAACACCCTGCAAGCCACCACAAGGGTGTGTAGCAGGGGGTGATTGCTCACCAAACATGCACTACATATCATGCATAAAAAAGGTATAGTATTAATATAGTAGTCAGAACTACACTATTTAAAAAAGATAGAAATTGCAAAGAAAACATGCAAAAACATTCTGTTAGTAGGGTTAGCTTTAAGTACTCATACCAACATGCAGCTACCAATGCTATTCATTGCTACTCTCCGATAGGACATATTTACCGTTATTCGTATCTCTAATTGTGCGAGGGAAAAAGGACATTTTGAATCGGTCAGTTCGGCAATCAATTTCTCTAACTTTATGATTATGGTCCAGTCTGCCATAGTAAGTTGGGGTTCGTAAAATATTTTTAATATCATCACTGAAAATATTGCCTTGGAATTTGTTTAAGAGATTAAGTCTAAATTTCAAAAAATAATCCGCCTTGACCGGGATTCTAACCTGGATCCCCTGATTCCCGGCCGTGTGCTTTAACCAGTTAAGATACCGAGGTACATGTGAAGAGGGGATGGAGAAGGTAAGACGGCAAAGTAAGACGCACTACTAAGTGATGACCATGGCCGGAAAGGAGAGGAAGAGATGATTGACGAAAGATTTACGAGACAGAGAGTGAATGGAACAGGTGGTATGGGGCGATAGTGTCTGGAAAGATACGACAGAGAGGAGGAAAAAAAGAGTAAGGCAAGCGGGAAACGAAAAGAAAGGTAAATGATAGGTGTTGGATGGGACGATAGAGGTAAGAAGTACGAGGAGGCGGAGAAAAAATAATGGAAAAATGTGTATTCTGAGCCTTGGAGAGAAGTGGTAGAATTCAATTTTTAAATACACCATAATGTATTCAAGTCGAACGGGTATGACTTTTATGCTGATGAAAAATTATGGAAAAATATCTGAAAAAAGCCAGCAACCTAAAAATTAAGGCCAAATATCGATACTTTCGTAGTTTCCTCTGGAAAAGATATCGGTACGATGTCGATACATCCTTTACGCTGCTATCGACTCGTGACGTAATTGACCAGTCCACAATGAAGAGCGATCTTGCCTGTAATTCGTCCTCCGGTGACAATTTATGACATCCGCTGTTTATAACTCATAAACTTTATATACAAATTACTCCAATTTTGGGATTTTTTTTTTAATTGGGGCAAAAGTATTTCCAATTGTTGGAAATGTAAACACGAGGCAAATGCAACGAATTTTGTGAATGCGGAAACTATTTTCGGGACCACAGTTCGGGACTTACCACCATGTTGGACAAATTATCGAAATCCGCGAAGGTACAGGCTAATCCGGGACGATTAACTGCCTTAATCGAACCTACCATGGGTAAATTGTTAACATTATGATGCTGACAATAGTTTTAAATATAAGGACCCTTTTTTGGAGGTAAAAATAACAAGCATGCGCCAACGACGAGGCGTAGATAAGGGCATCATTTGCTGACTATAAAATGGTAACAAGCGCCCTCGAGCCGCGACTACGATTGAATCTGCCGCCGAATCGCGCCACAGGACAAACTCGCGCGAGTAACGATCCAATTATACAAATGTCGTTACTAAATAAACACGGCCTTGCAACTGAGGTTTTGGCCAACGGAATGCAGTGAACATGGATGGTAAACTCCATTGAGTACCACACTATTTGCTGCCATTCGCGGTAATGCGGATCTGCGCACCAAGTGACACGTTACCTAGTATATGTTATATAAATTGGAGAAATTGATTGCCGCACTAACAGATTCAAAATGACCATTCTGCCTCGTACAATTAGGGATATGAATAGCGGTAAATATGTCCAATACGAGTGAATCAATGTATAGCATAGGTAGCTGCATGTTGGTGTAAAGACTTGAAGGTAACCCAACTAACAGCATGTTTTTGCATGCTTACTTTTCTGTTTTTATCTTTTTTAAATAGTGAAGTTTAGACTTATGTATTAATACTAATCCTTTATGCATGACATGTAGGTCATGTTTGATGAGAATTCACCCCCAGCCACACAACTTTATGGCGACTTGCAGGGCATTATATAGATGTTACACGTTGGCTATAAATGACACTGAATTGTCTGTTCATACCTAAATCTGTGGTGTATACAAACAAATATACGGTGTTTAGTCAGAAATCATATAAATTGTGTATGTTAAACAATTATCACGTTCATAGCAAACATTTATAATTATTCCATTAATACTCAGGCAGCATGCAACCGTGTAAATATTCATTCCCATCCTTAAGCCTTTGTGATTACTTACAGCACACCTTGTATATGTTATATGAATGAAAGACGATAGCACATAACTAAGCGAGAAAAGGATGTACTGATGCCTAGGGCATGAATACATGCATATTTACTAGGATGGCCTAACAGTGATACGCAAACAACACAAATTTAGCATATCTGAAAAACGTTCTCAACCAACAAACTCATTAATTGCAATCAACCATGCGAAATGAAAATAAATATTTTATAGAATCAAAAATTGCCCGCCCCATTATGCCCGAACGTATGCTCCTTGTATAAAAAAAATTGTACACAATTTTATGTGCTAATACTTGTATTGCACGTGCCCGAAACATTAATTAATTAGATCAGTTGTTCTAATCAACGTTTCATCGCTACAAGTGCCTCTACAATGTAAATAGGCGTCATTTCTGACTGCACGTAACCAGTGCATATTTTATTATGAATCAACACTCGCCTCCATCCCATAGGAGGCTTTCTGTGATGAACTGAAGATTTAAGACCACATGCTATTGAGGAATGCCTTCCAGCGTTCGATTTTACAGTATTTAAAGCATGCAAAACAAAATTGTTGATGTCGATCGCAGAACTTCACAAGTCTTCCCAAGAATATACTCTAAAAACTAACGAATCGAATATCGATAGCATCACAAAAACAACGCCGTCAAAATAACGGTGACCCGTCAGCCAGAAGGAAAATTCATATGCCTGAGTCGCAACAGGTAAAGCTTCTGAGGGACGCCTGCCCTCCGGCAGGGATCAGAAAGATTTCAAATTCTTTGCGTGCCAATATGAACGTTCACGTGAAACACCACAAATGAACGACTTCTTTAGAAGCCCAAAGGGATTAGGCTGAAGCCCTCACCCCTCGCAAAAGACGAAACGGTCATCCGAGGAACCCTTAAAGGCCTTGAGGCACGAGGAAACCTCTTCGCATCCTTGCATTCTCACGCAAGAGTCGCGGGGATGAGGGGTATAAAGCGAGTGTGTGTAAAACAAAGATCCAGATACATATACAAAGGAGACTTCACAAGGGTCGGTATACTATTTACGTAAGAGTTTCCACCTATGATCACACAGTCTACGCTGTAGCACAATGCCCCTCCTCCTCCTCCGGAAATTTAAGTAGTGGTAGTACTTTATTTATTGGGGGAGGCGACCAACTGGACACGGGAAAAACGGAAGTGTGGAGAGAAACCTGACGTCGGCAGTAGACTTCTCTCAAAAAGGGGTCCTATGTTTAACGTGTCATCCGACGAATTAGGTAGTCGAAAGAACGAGTACGAGAAATAGGATACATCTACATCGACGTAATACCCTGCGAGCCACCACGAGGGTGTGTGGAAGGGGGTGAAGATCACCAAACATGCACTATTGACATGCAACGAGGATATTTAATGGAGACATGCTAGATAATAGGGTCACGTGCAGCTAGATGGTTAATATCTACGAAATAAGAAAGGGATTATTGCTTATTATTACATGTATCGTGGACCATAATCATAAAATTAGAGAAATAGATTGCCGAACTGACAGATTCAAAATGTCCTTTTTTCTTCGTACTATTAGGGATATGAATAACGGTAAATATATCCAGTACGAGTGTAGCAATGGATAACATTGGTAGCTGCATGTTGGTATAAGGACTTATAGCTAACCCAACTAACGGCATGTTTTGGATGTATGTTTTGCTATTTTTATCTTTTTTTAAATAGCGTAGTTTTGAACAGTACCTATAAAAGTACTGATCCTTTTTTTATGCATGATATGTAGTGCATGTTTGGTGAGAGTTCACCCCCTGCCACACACCTTTATAGTGGCTTGCAGGGTATTATGTAGATGTAGATGTATCACGCACTACAGACTAGTCTGACTATATTTCACCTACCGCTTTGCTACGCTGCCTATTGTTCTCTCTTATGTTACGCGGGAAAAATGACATTTTAAATCTATCGGTACGACAATCTATCTCTCTAATCTAGTTAATCTGATCAAGCCTAGCATAATACGCAGGGGTTAATAATATATATCTAAGATCATCTGTGAACAAATCGGTTTCGAATTTACTCAAAAGGTGTAACCTAAATTTTATCCTGCGTTCTGATAGCAATCCCCATCCTAGTTCTTCTATTAAACTCGTAACACTAATACAATCATAATAACGGCCTTTAACAAATCTAGCGGATCTCCTTTGCACACTCTCTAATTCTTTTATCATACTTTCCTCGTACGGATCCCATATACTAGCGGCATATTCTTAGCGAGGCCTGACAAGTGTAAAATAGTGACACTCTCTCATCGCATTTGCCTAGAACCCTTTTTACGAATCCTAATCTACGGTTAGGATAGTTGGGTTATGGGGCACAGGCAGGATTAGAGGAAACTTAAGGCGGATTGCTTTTCCAAAGAACTCAAGGGTACCTATATTAAAATGCCTATCGTACTATGGCGGGTGAGATGATGAATCTCGATAAAGATCGAAAACTTCTAACTGCCATTATTTCGTGAACAATAAGGGGCATTGATAAACGTATCAAAACTGCTATGGTGTTAACTTACAGGACGGACATCAAAGTTCATTTTGTATTTCGGCATGAGAATATCATCGTTGAAGGCATAAAGTAATGTGACAATTCCAAGAAGTTCAAGGCATTCCCTCGAGCGTTTGGCATTTAACCTGAAATATATTTAAGCCACTGCCGCCCGTAAAGGAATTGCGTAATACCTTAAACAGCATATGCATCTGGTAAAAATTAAGATAGCAGACTTTCAAGGACTTAAAAATGTAGCCAGTAAATACTAATAGGTACGTATGATACAAGCTTGTAGTAATTCTCAAATGTTTCTTTGCATGTTTGATGAAAAGTAGAATTTGTTGTCCCACACTAGGTTAATAGAAATCTCTCTCTTCACGTAGGTTGTATACTGCATATACGCAGTGTATGTTTGGTGAGACAATGACCCCCAGCCACACACCCTCCAGGTGGCTCATGGGCAGTCAGTGGCTATAGATATACCTTTCCCGAACATGTAGAAGGGTATCCCTGAAATCCCTGAAGTTGATTAATAGTTCTCTACCGGTTAGGATAGGGTTTGGTGTAGTTTCCTAAATCTATGTAGCATTTAATTCATTTTTCGGTTTCATCCCTATACCATTTGTCTCTTCAAGTCGGCTTACTTCCAACCACTGTTCATATAGTAGGTATATAATAATACCTTTTCTGTTTCTTCCTTGTCCTCGCTTTCCCAGAATTCTAACCTTGATAGCGAACTTAAGCGTTCCATTCTCCCTGAGTTATATTATTCACATACTCTGCCTTCTCCGAATTTCTCCGAGCAACCTTATCTCCTCCACAACCATGTTCAACACCATTAAAAATTCATCTGCCTTTTCGTCCATTACACTTCATCCGTCCTCCTCGACAGCCGCATTTATAAAGCTTCCAAATCTATTCTCGTCATCCTTCCCCAATGTCCAGCAGTCACTGATGTTACTGATTTAATTGCACGTGAAGAGAAAGTGATACTCACATACGTGAGTGCATTCAAGAAATAGAAGTGGCCCAACTACGCTCCCTTGGGGAACACCATTCAGCGTTTGGAATAAGACCGGAAAATTACCATTAATACGCTCCTTTGGTCAATCATATGCAGATAATATCTGATCTAGAACATAACTTTATTATTCTTGACTAACTAAAGGACTCGCAATTTTGTAACTAGCAAAGGATTTTAATTCTTGATATCAATACGAAACTGGTGATGGCTCACCTCCTGCCGCTCACCCCAGCGGCGAATTTCAGGGTATTAGAAAGATTTAGATAGCTTTGTATCCACGCGCACGCTACACTAATCTCTCTAACCTTGTTGGTAAATATATCGCAAAATAAATACGTCTCGCAACTGATCTTCGTGAATTAGTCTAAATATGTATTGGACCGAGAAAATAAATATTGACAAGTGAATGTGTTCCATCACGAGTTTGAAAATAGATAGTTCGAGCATAGATTGCTGGGGCATTGAGTAAATCGATAAAATACGAAGTTTTTATACAACAATAGGTGGAATAAATGGACATACTTCCACGACTGTAGTTAGGCAACATTCATCTCAGCACTACTTAGATAAAGCATTCGAAGGAAAATAGAGATCTTGAAGATAGCAGTACTCAGTAAAGCATGTGTCACTTATATTATCAGTAAGATTACGCGCTGATATTGCACGGGATACAGATGACAACTGCAGAACCACGAGTCAAGTCCGGAGCCGTGATCCGGCCTTGACATATTATTGGATAACGTCTCATCGTAATTCGGGGAATCTCCAAGCCATTCACCTCCCTTACATTAAAGGAAAGAAACAGACCAACGAGGCGAATGACTAATGTGAAAGAGTCAAGTAAGATACAACAAGCATGTGCAGGTTAATACATTGCAGCTGGAAATACAGGGTCTACATGGCATCTGTTTACTCGGTCATAGTGACTGCAATAATGGCCCATCATCATTGTCAGATCGCAGGTTGCAATTTAGACTTAATCTCTTAAACAAATTCCAAGACCATATTTTCAGTGATGATGTTAAAAATATTTTGCGGACCCCAACTTACTATGGTAGACTGGACCATAATCATAAAATTAGAGAACTTGATTGCCGAACTGACAGATTCAAAATGTCCTTTTTTCCTCGTACCATTAGGGATATGAATAACGGTAAATATATCCAGTACGAGTGTAGCAATGGATAACATTGGTAGCTGCATGTTGGTATAAGGACTTATATCTAACCCAACTAACGGCATATTTTTGCATGTATGTTTTGCTATTTTTATCTTTTTTTAAATAGCGTAGTTTAGAACAGTACCTATAAAAGTACTCATCCTTTTTTTATGCATGATATGTAGTGCATGTTTGGTGAGTTTCACCCCCTGCCACACACCTTTATGGTGGCTTGCAGGGTATTATGTAGATGTAGATGTGTAGAGCAACTAAGAGCTACAATGCTAATAAAACATGGAAAAATGTTAGACATAAGAGTCACGCGAAACATTTCAGCATGCGATTTAAGCGGTAGGTACTCTGTATGTACGATCTGATGATGATTCCCAACTAAACGTCATTAAATTTAATGCACTTTTAAACCTAACGTAACAAACCAAGGTGCTCTACGTAACACAATTTTTTTCTCGGATCAAACCTAATTCATTCGGATTCCACGCAGTACCTATTACATTCATGAAGGCACAGGTAACTAACTGAACGGCTTCATAATTGGAGAAATGATCAATCCTTTGTGGCAACCACCGTATGACAGTGGACCATCCGCATTCTCCAAAATAATCAGTGGAGTAATAACAACCTTGGAGTGGACGACAGTGGAAAATCAGCGTCGCGTAATGTCGGACCTGTTCTCCCCTGTGATTGGGACTCAAAGCTGGAGTTATTCCATCCCCTGCACGCAGCCATAGCTGAATGGCCCGACGTGCAAACTGAACTTGAAAACGAGCCGAATTTTAAAGGGCATAGAGGAACGAGCAAATGACTGAAGGATGCACCATCGGGGCTGAGCAGCAGCTGCACGAGACCCTCAGCCTTGGGCAGTCCTTAACGTGCGTGGGTCTTGGACTTAATTCGCTCTCGCACGTCTTCTATTCTATTCAAAGGCCGATGGTCAATATCATCCAATGCTTTCATCAACCCTCTCTTCGCTTCACCAGATGGGACAGGAGTCTCCTCTAACTAGTTAAGCGCCGTGAAGTTAAAGTACGTACAGTGCAAGAAGCAATCCGTCTCGCAATCAATGGTACGAGGCGACCAGACGCCCCACGAGCGTAAAGGAAAAAATACAATACGTCTCGGCTATTACTCGGAGAAGGCGACCGACAGCTAAGTTCAACTGCGCCGCCAACAATAAGGATAAGTGAGTGATTGGTTAAAGCTAGGAGTTAAGCAATGAAAGATCTACATTTACATAATACCCTCAAAGCCACCGTAAGGGTTAAAGGACAGAATAAATCTGCTACAGAAAAACACGTTAATGATACATCTACATAATATCCTGCAAGGCACCATAAAGTTGTGTGGCAGGGGGTGAATTTTCCACCAAACACGCACCACATATCATGCATAAAAATGGATAGTATTTATATGTAGAAATGGATAATTTTTCTGGAGTAGTTTGGTCGTACTTGTCTGGAGTAGTTTGGTCGTTTGATTAGTATTATCCATTTCTACATAAAAATATAGTGGTCGATAACATACTTCATTATAGTATTTATATACTGTTCTAAAGTACACTACATGCAAGCAAAGTAAAGTACACTAAGCAAAAACATGCTGTTAGTTGGGTTAGCTTCAAGTCATTATGCCAACATGCAGCTACCAATGTTATCCATTGCTACACTCGTACAGGATGTATTTACCGTTATACATACCCCTAATTGTACGAGGAAAAAAGGACATTTTGAATCTGTCAGTTCGGCAATCAATTTCTCTACTTTTGTGATACTCTCTAATTTTGTGATTATGGTCCAGTCTACCATAGTAAGTTAGGGTTCGCAAAATTTTTTTAACGTCATCAATGAAAAATTATCTTGGAATTTGTTTAAGAGACTAAGTCTAAATTTAAACCTGCGATCTGACAATGATTCCCAATTCATTTAATAGACTGGTTACGCTAGTAAGGTTATCATACCGTCCCTTTACAGCTAATAGCTTGATTCACTTCCGTGACAGCAAATGCATCAGCACAGCAACGCAGAAACTTCGCTGAAGAATACACGCCGCTGGCGGCGCTAGTAGAGAGGAGACCCCGGCCACATTCTAAACGCCCCGGCACCACAATGATACACTGACGTATCTCTCGTTTACCTTAGCCATGGTCATAATAACTGGGTGCTAGGCGTTTCAAAGGAGGAACCATGTTCTACTTTTCTCTCGCCTTAAACGCAGCAACAGTTCCATATCTCGGCATACTTGAACAGGCTTTAGTCATGAGAATGAAGCACAAGGTCCACCCTTTCATCCATAGTGCCTTCCGAGATGCGACCCTCTCATCCATCGAATCATATTGCTGCCTATTGAGCTAACCGTTCCCGAATGGGTTGGAATAAAAAAGAGAACGATCCACAGCCGTCATCTCCCAATGACTATAACAACAGGCTCCTCTTGATGGCGGCCCCCGTTCCCGTCGGCCGTGACTGTCGAAGACCCTCGCCGCAGAAACGAGTGTGGGGTGTATCACGTTGATTGATCAACGCAACGCACTGACCTCTGGGGAGGAAATTCATTGTGCAAGGGTCCGTCCTTCCCGCAGAAGGCGTGTCGGACGGGAAAAAAAGGGCGCAGACGTGGGGCTCGTAGGACGGGGGGGAAAATTAAGGAGAGTAATGGCCGTAGAATACGGTCCGAGAGGAAAGAGATGATGAAGCTTTGGAAGTCGCACAAAGGAGAGAAGAAGGGAGAATGTCTCGAACCGTGGACAAAGCATGCATTAAGGGGCCCGGGGCGGAACACAAAAGTGTGAGGAGCGGCATAACAAAAGGAAAATAAAGGCCACAGTCATGGGAGTAGTACTGAGGGTAGCGGAACGGCGGTAAACTGGGACTAATACCATTACCGAAATGGATAGAAGATGTTGAAAATATTTTTTTAATTCATCGCAATCGATGGGTTAGCCCACAAGATGGAATCAAAATAGATGGGCAGAACAGTAGAGAGACCAAAAATTCGTTTCTTTACGCGTAAAATTAGGGACAGCAATAGATGGATCAAGGTTACCAAGGAAAAAATATGGTAGGTCAGACATTTGACCGTTTATTTTGAATGCCCGTCAATAAATATCATACAGATGAATCCTCCGCCTCAGACGGCGATATACCTTCGTTGGTAGTATCATTTCAAGCAGTTTTACTTAATTTTTTTATTTTAGAATAAATGACTAACGGAAGGACTCGCAATATGGGATTTCAAATCTTTGCCTGAGTTAAAGACATTCTTGGAGATTGATCACCATCTGACACACACCCTAACGTTGCCTTTTACAGAAAGACGCTGACGTACACGGTAGGATGTCAGTCACTTCCTGCCAACCACCCTAGCGATGGATTATTGTGAGTACACCACATGGATTAGGGTTAACAACTCCTACAGCCATCGGAGTACAAAGGGGATGTAGATTAATCACGAAAGAATTTTTCTCATACGAAAAGCGCACATACGTCGCCAGTGCCCTACCCGCGACAAAGACGCGAGGAAGAGGGGTCTCCTAGGTGCAGTAGTCAGAAGGGATAACGAAGGCGAATGCTGAGGTCATTTCCGCCAATTAGGGTACGTGGACTAGAATGAATATTACAGTGCAGGGGCGGAGCATTCGCATTGTGACGCGCGCCGAGGTCATGACAGAGAACCACCCTCAACAAGCACGGAATGTATGAATCAATCACGATTATTTCACTCACCTCCCTTCACCTCCCGAACAAAAAGATGAATGTCACGCTCCTGAAACGTGATTTGGAGCGGATTTCATTGATGAGGACCCGATTCCACGCTGCAGTCAAAGGCTATAAAAACGTTTTGCATTCATTCATGGGGTACTCAAACTGGATGCCCTGCTAATCAATGCAAGAGCACCGAGATAAGGCTTCCCTATCCCGACTGACCACCCGTGACGTCCAATTTATCAGCCCTAACAAGCGGGAGAGACTTCCGAAAGAGTGAAAAGAAAAAATCGATACTTTTACCATGGAATAGTTCAAGCGTACAATGCAAGGACAAAAAATGGTTCAGTTTAAGACAAAAATACAGACTACTTTCCTGAGGCTTGTTCCCAGCGATTACCGTGTGTAATAACAAATAAAAATAGAAGCATTAAAATAAAATTCAACGAACAGATCAAATAAAACCTCTCCCCCGGCACTGATGCTTGCAGCCGAATATCATGCGATTAAGTAAAAATATTTACGAATAAACTTTACAAATACGTGATTGGATTAAATTAGGACTAGGAAGAAAGAGAGAAAGGTAATATGATTAGTACGAAGAGAGGTAGGAAATATGCCAAGTCGAAGATTAACCAGGGAGACCAGGGGTAACTCAAACCCTGCCACACAACCTCATAATGGTTTGCAGAGCAATCAGTACATGAGGATGAAGACAGTAACAGCAAAGGAAAAGGGCCTATAGATAAATGAAATACACGGCAGGGTTGGGAGCTCTCATTCAAAACCAACCCCAACCGATGGAATACTATTTACATCCGCGTAATATGCTATGAGCCACCTTGAGGGTGTGTGGCAGGTGGAGATACCTCACCATACACACATTCTCTGTATTCCACGCAGGGTTGGTTTGATGGGTGAGGATAGATCACACCCGACACTAAGCCATTAGCGTGTGAAGTTCACACATTCAGGGTAGGGGGACCAGTTGCCTTCCCTATGCCACTTGCGATCTCCTACGTAATTCTGACACGCAGAAAATCGAATCGCGAGGATGTTAGGTGGAGGTGCCCAGACCATCTTCCCGGGATTAGAACCGGGACCCTACGGTTTGCAGCCCAACACTCTAGCCACTAGCCCACCACAACCCCTATACACGCTCTACGCCGATGGAAAACAAACCTAAACAGATCAATAAAAGACAGATTACAACGAAAAACAATATATTTGCCAATATCTACGTGAAATAATGGGTCAAGCGATTCGTAAACTGGGATTCGTCAAAAGAGTACTGGGTAAATGTGACGATCATCTACGAGAAATCATCTACTTTTTTTCCCTTGTAAGACCTCATTTGGAATATGTTGCCAGTGTATGGGATCCCTACGAAATCGGTATAAATAATGAACTTGAACGTGTGCAGCGAATATCGGGAAGATTTGTAAAGGGACGGTATGAATACCTTATTAGCGTAACCAGTCTATTAAATGAATTAAATTGGGAATCATCGTCAAATCGCAGATTGAAATTTAGACTTAATCTCTTAAATAAATTCCAAGACCATATTTTCAGTGATGATGTTAAAAATATATTGCGGACCCCAACTTACTATGGTAGACTGGACCATAATCACAAAATTAGAGAAATAGATTACCGAACTGACAGATTCAAAATGTCCTTTTTTCCTCGTACTATTAGGGATATGAATAACGGTAAATGTATTTAGTACGAGTGTAGCAATTGATAACATTGGTAGCTGCATGCTGGTATAAGGACTTAAAGCTAACCCAACTAACAGCATGTTTTTGCATGTATGTTTTGCTATTTTTATCTTTTTTAAATAGCGTAGTTTTGAACAGTAGGTACCTATAAAAGTACTGATCCTTTTTTTATGCATGATACGTAGTGCATGTTTGGTGAGAGTTCACCACCTGCCACACACCTTTATGGTGGCTTGCACGGTTTTATGTAGATGTAGATGAAACCTAAACAGATCAATAAAAAACAGATTACAACGAATAAGAATATATTTGCCAATATCTTTCCCAAACCACCTATAAATTAAAACGGAGCCCCTCTTACTCATGGATAAACCCATGGACGGAGTCTCAACAAACGGTTTGGTAAACCACAACCCGAGATACGATACGGAAGGACTCGGGAGAGACATTTGAGAAAACTCCCCGCCAGGCTGAGCGCACAAGACGGGCTTGGGGATAGGAAATCCACCAATCCAAGACGGATCGACCACAACAATGGCCGCAGGAGTGGTTCACGGGAGGGAGAAGAGAGACACCCACAACCTGCGACCGCCCCCTCACCCCACCCCCAACCTCACGGCGTGAGTCACAGTTACGCGAAGGAAAGTAAAACGAACAGCAGACTACTCCGTGGAGGACGGGCATACACAGTTGGATAGGGGAGAGAGCAAAAAGAGTGCCGACTCCACACTTTTTTATTCTCATTCCCGCGGGTTCCGTGTGCACGCATGAAAGAAGATAGAGAGAGAATGAGGGCCTCTGGGCCATGGTGGCCTCGGTGGTAGGCCCCTCCCCCCCTCACAAGAAGTGGCGAGACGTGGGACCGCATACACACAGCCAAAGGCAAACCACCAGCAGAGACCAGTGGTGCCAGATTTTTCCCTCAATCCGCCACCAGATCGCCCTAAACCCGCCCAATCCCAAGATTTAAACAAAATGTTATGAATAAAGACCAGGTGGTTTAATTTCGATACGAAAATAAACATATAGTATGGTAAAATGTGCAATTCGTATTCATTTTTCCGGAGAAAATCCGCGGAAAGAAACAAATAGTAATAAGTTAACATTTATGAAACACTAATAGCACTGAACAAAATATTAACTATGCAATAGGACATTCACTTAATGTTTAGAAAAAAAATATTCTTATTTTTAATGATTTCTAAATATGCGGCATTTTTATGGTTAAATACTTTGTTTGTCTACTGAATTTTTCCTCATCGCATTTTCCTTTTTAAATGAGGAATAACTTCATTGTAAGATATAATGTTGCAATGCTCCATAAGAAAAATATTTTTTTTATTGAAAATTGTTGTTTTTAGTACGGGAAATGAAGAGCATTTTATTGAGACAAAACATATTTTGTGAGTGCTTAAATTAATCCTTAAATAATTTATTTTTTCCAATCCTCAACAAATTACGAATATTGCTAACTGCTCGATCATTTTGGTAGGATCTCGCGTCAGGACCGTAGTCAGTGATACTTTGCTGTTGCTGGAGCAAGCTCATTGACACTATTACATTTACACGATACCCTGCAAGCCACCGCGAGGGTGTGTGGCAGGGGGTGAGTTCTCACCAAACATGCACTACATATCATGCATAAAATTTGTAATTAAAAATTAAAATAGCAAAGCATACATGCAAAAACATACTGTTAGTTGGGTTAGCCTTAAGTCCTTATACCAACATGCAGCTACCAATGTTATCCATTGCTACACTCGTACTGGAAACATTTACCGTTATTCATATCCCTAATACTACGAGGAAAAAAGGACATTTTGAATCTGTCAGTTCGGCAATCAATTTCTCTAATTTTGTGATTATGGTCCAGTCTACCATAGTAAGTTGGAGTCCGCAAAATATTTTTAACATCATCACTGAAAATGTGGTCTTGGAATTTATTTAATAGATTAAGTCTAAATTTTAACCTGCGAACTGACAATCTTTCCCAATTTAATTCATTTAATAGACTGGTTAGATTGTTCAAAGTAGAAGTAATTGATCAAAGCTAGTAGAAAGCAGGCAGATAACTAATCTGAGAGGCTTGAGGTTTATCAAAAAGAAGTTGAAATATCTAACACGGAAATAAGTGCACATAATTTCCCAACGCATATCAAACATAACTTTCTGTTGTCACGGAATATTAAATAGGTATTAAAACTGGGCACATTAAGGGGCATTCCTTAAGCTTGAATCCGTCGACAAAAACTGCATTAATTCAGGATGGGTGTGGAAAAACCCGTAAAGGAATCACCAGAAAATCGTATGATACGCTACCAAACACTTTAAATGTGTACAAAAAGTAAGGATGAGCAGCCTTAAAGAGTTACGCTAGTGATGTGTAACCTGTGCATTACACCCTCGAGGTGCCTGGAAGGGCTTTTAAAAGAATTGGACAACGTTGGCCACACCTATATCTACGGAGTACCCTGTAACCACGCCAAGAGTGTGGGTGCCAAAAATTCCACGACGCACACTGGGCACGACACTAATGAATTAGAGGAAGGTATTGAATCTAAATCATTACTACATCTTTTTCGCGGGACGGAAAACGTTATTTCAACCGGCAAGACATCTTGTCTATTTAATTCTGTCCCCTTATCGACTTTAAGGGCAACACCCGTATGGTCTTATCATATTTTATCTACATCTACGCGATACCCTCCAAGCCACCGAGAGGGTGTGTGGCAGGGGGTGAAGATCACCAAACATGCACCAATTGACATGAAACTAGGGTACCACAAGGATCGTTGGTCCATCGTCATCATGGTTTGTCTTCACAGCCAAACAGATCCGCTTCAAATTCACTAGAAAAATTCAGTATAAATTGGCTACCGGCATAACACATTCATATCCTTGGACAATGGCTCATCTATTCATAGATAATACCATTCAAGCCACCGAAAGGGTATGTGACAGAGGGAGACCGATTACCAGGCATCCATTAGCAATCAGGGAGAACACTTACTGATATGCAGACGTGCAAAAATATGCCACTCCATTTCAAAACGACGCACATGAAACCAAAAAGCGCAATGTTACCAAGCTGAGGTAAATATCGAGCATGCACTTATGGCACACGTGACTGGGTAGCTATAAACGTCATCATTATTTAATACAAAGTAATGATTTTGAGTAGTTAGTCATTTCTTTAAATGAATTAAATTGTGAACTGATGTTACGTATCCCTGATCTTTGGTGTTCTTCTTCTGATCTTCACCCCCTGCCACACACCCTCGCGGTGGCTTGCAGGGTACTGTGTGGATGTAAATGTACGTAGATCACAAGCAACTAAAAATACCCACAAGCTTCTAAAAATAAGATCATACACCTACCAATGGTGGCTTTATGGTGGCTTGCAGGGTATTACGTAGATGAAAAAATTCCAATATTGTTAGCGGAAAAGAGATTCTCGAAGGAGGAGGAATATTCATGTGGTACTAAAAATACCCACAATCTGCTAAAAATAAGATCACACAGCTTTATGGTGGCTTGCAGGGTATTATGTAGATGAAAATATCTAATATTGTTAGCGGAAAAGCGATTCTCGAAGGAGGGATATTCATGTGGTACTCGATCGCTCTCATCTGTAAAGGATTCCGACATAGGAAGAGGTTCCGGGAACAAGGATGAGAATTTACGCGGAACAAGAGTGACACGAAACTGACGCGGTGGACGATCAAATGAACAGTTTGACACACCCGAGCACACTTACCCGAATTACGGCAGCGCACACAACCGCCAATTATTTATCCTGTTCCCAAATCGCCTCTCGACGCGTTAAGCCCGGCAGAAACTGGCGCCTCCAATCGATGATAATATGCCGCCGAAGCTGAGAACTGCACTGGAGGAGTGGTGCGGACCCACACCAAAACAAACAAACACCAGAGGCACGATTGACGACTTCGAGAGCAGGGCGAGCGACCACACCCCGAAAAACAAAACCTTCCCTCCTCTGATTCGTCCCTCGGGCAACCAACCACCTGTAGCAGCCACACTCATGGGAGACTGCCCTCGCCTCACGGGGTCGCAAGGGCAGACCCGATCTCAGCTAGGGTAAGGGCAACCCACTTAGGGTACGGTGAGGAGCCCTGAAGATTCTGCTCGACGTCGTCCAGACGAAGAATTTCGCACGGAATAAGTAATCAAGGGGACTGCAAGGGCGTAGGGGATGAAGGGAAGCTCTAGGGTAAAGACCAAGTACCCTAACTCTAGGGGACCTCCGGTACACAGCCTTCAGGTCGAGGAAACCCAACACAACTGACGCACATCCGTCCACAATGTCAAAATAGAATCGAAACCAATACAATAACACTGGTTACGCGATAGATTTTGCCTTCACTCAAATTCACTAAAGATAACGTTCTTCTCCACACGACAAAGTAAATTTTTGATGGGTTGCAGACCTTGATCATTCACTGCTTGAACGGTAGCGAAGGTTCCCAGGTTTTCTCGCGGAACGAGCGGATAATACAGACGTCCGCTCCCGACGTTCGTCCGGCGTAGACTCACAGCTCCTCACCTCCTCGCCGGCTGCCGGGGGAAATTGAGGGGAAGCTGCGAGGAGGGGAAGGGGAGGGGGTGTAGTAGGGACGGGCGGAGGAGGGGGAGCAAAACGTCACCTGCCACTGGTCCGCCCACAGCGGGCAGTCCACTCCGGCACCTGCTACGGAGGAAGGCACCTGCCCCGCCCGCTCGACTCCCGCCCTGCCCCGGGCGGGGCGAGGGCGAGATCCTTCTTAATGGGCTGACGGACACCGCGCGGGCAGGTGCTGCCTTCCGCGGATCACGGCACCCGGCTCGCTTCGCCGAAACTTTCGCGAAGACGCGTTTACATCTAGTACTGAGATTCTATATCGACTTACAGGGTGCGGCAACATAACTTCCTTTTTTCAAAACTTAATAAAAACCATTGTATGAATCATAAATTTTTTATTTGTTTTTTATACTGTAGGCACATATCTAAAGTTCTGTTTTACACAGTTTTGAAGATCAAATCATGTAGGTAAATTTGTATTGCCCAACAACCCTCCACGAGAGTGTGTGGCAACGGGTGAAGATCAGCACACATGAAACAATTCAGCAACCAATATCTTTACCTACGATATTCCCTGCAAGCCACCTCGAGGGTATGTGGTAGGGGTGCATCCACATCAGGACCAATGACACAACAAACAAGAATGAACAATACAAAACAAATACCACCAATTCCCCGGATCAATTCATCTTGTAGCGGAATCAAATCCTTATAAAAAAAACCTTAGCCCGAACAAGGCCTCAGGTCCGGATGAATTTCCAGATCGCGTGTATAAATAATTAGATCCCGAATTGGCTCCATATCTTGGAAGTAATATTTTACAAATCCCTCGAAGAACATGTGGTTCCCAAAGACTGGTAGATAGCAAACGTAACACCGATTTTCAACAGCGGGAACAGCAATGTAATTATGGGGCAATATCATTATAGTCACTTCCATGCAAAATTATAGAGCATACATTAGTTAAATTAACGACGGGGTACATTGATAGCTATGGTTTATTGATAACCCAAAATTGCAATGTCCAATACATTGGTTCAAAAGGGTCTGTCGATCGGTCATGTAAATACTGCATGTTTGGTAATCTTCACCCTCTGCCACACACCCACGAATATAGTTGTTATAAAACAGCACGCTCCGTCTTTCTGCCGAGGATACAGTAGCGTACACGGAAATTAGGAATGAAGATGACAGTCATTCTTTAGCAAAGGATTAAAAAATGATTGATGACTGGCGTGTTATTTGGCAGCTAAAATAAAATTTCAAGAAATGCGCGGTAGTGAGCTTGTGGAAAAAGAATGGCTTCCCGCGGAATAATTATTACATCAATGAAAATATGTCATGGTGGAAAAAACTTGTGCAGTAAACGGTAGATTTTTTGAAAAAGGGATCTAGGCAAATGCGATGAGAATGTGAGATATAAGCTATTTTACACTTGTGAGGCTTCATTTAAAATATGCCGCTAACATATGGGATCCATCAAGGAAGTTGTTTTCCTCGTGCATTAAGGAATATGAATAGCGTTAAATATATCCAATACGAGTTTATCAAGGGATGGCATACGTAATTGCATGCTGGTGTAAGGACTTAAAGCTAACAGCACGTTTATGCATGCTTACTTTGCTAATTTTATCTTTAAAAAAACTTACTTTAGACTAGTATATTATTTACTAATGCTTTTTTAAGCATGACATGTAATGCACGTATGGTGTGTGTTCACCCCCTGTCACACATATTTATGGTTTCTTGCGTGGTATTATGTAGATGTGAAGAAACGATAAAGGAATTAGAGCGTGCTTTACAGGGTAGGGTAGTGTACATCTACATCTACATAATACCCTACAAGCCACCTCAAAGGGGTGTGGCAGGGGGTGAATTCTCAACAAACATGCACTACATATCATGCATAAAAAGGATTAGTATTAATATATTAGTCTAAACTGCAATATTTAAAAAGATAAAAATTACCCAAACTACGCAAATGGTGTGTAGATGTAGAATCGTGTATTCATTTTTTGTCAACATTTAAAAGAAATAGCGGGATTCCAAACCCGGATCCTCTAGATAGGAGAATTTCTTCGTCAATGGCATCATCTACATCTATCTACATCTACATAATACCCTGCAAGCCACCACAAGGGTGTGTGGCAGGGGGTGATTGCTCACCAAACATGCACTACATATCATGCATAAAAAAGGAATAGTATTAATATAGTAGTCAGAACTACACTATTTAAAAAAGATAGAAATTGCAAAGCAAGCATGCAAAAACATTCTGTTAGTAGGGTTAGCTTTAAGTTGGTGTTCATTAACATGCCCTAAATCCAGATCAATATCTGTCTGCGCATTCTATAGGCCCCCAAACGTACAGCCCCCAAACGCATCATCTGTACAGAAACGGTATTTTGCGGATGTGCATGATAGGAACTCCTGAGGTTTGCCCAAGCGCCTCGCGAACGCATTTACCCTCCGACCGAGCTTGAATCGCTACCCCGGAGAGAGAGGTGGAGGGGAGAGGCAAGGGGGTTAAAAAAAAAGGACGAGGGGCAACTCGTTTTCGTGGCGTCGATGGAGCGTGATTAAGCGCTCCTGCCTGCCGAGTGACTAACACCACCCACGAACCCCAACCCTCCCAGCACCCCACAACCCCATCGATAAAAACCATCCCTCCCCGTCATGGTAGCTGACATTGCGAAGAATGCCGACTATTTTTAGACAATGCTTACCGCCGTAGAATGTCGGTGGAGACGCAGACAGCTGGAAAAACAGATTCGGGAAAGAGAGAGAGAGAGTAAGACAGACCATCGGCTGGCTGTCACCGGACTGTGCTGGGGATGACGGGAAAATCGATCGGGAGGACGAGGTGAGGAATAAGGAATCCGGCTGAGAGACCACAGCCTAGGGTTTCCCAGACTTCCATTGCCAACTGGATTTCCCATCAACAATTTTCCGCACCGATCAGAGGGGGCGTTTACTCCAAAATCGTTATTTTATTGACTAAATAGTTCGATATATATTATATTTTACGAAATATTTTACGAAACCCAACTTACTATGGCAGACTGGACCATAATCATACTTAAAGCTAACCCTACTAACAGAATGTTTTTGCATGTTTTCTTTGCAATTTATATATTTTTTAAATAGTGTAGTTCTGACTACTATATTAATACTATTCTTTTTTTATGCATGATATGTAGTGCATTCTTGGTGAGCAATCACCCCCTGCCACACACCCTTGTGGTGGCTTGCAGGGTATTATGTAGATGTAGATGAATAGATATAAAAGAAAAATGAATTTTAGTGAAGAAATTAAGCTCTAAACAGAGCCTTGATGAACTCTTCTCGGGCTCTACACCGGGTGAGTGAATGTAAGAGTTCATCAATGCAATTCGCCGGGAAAGCGTGAAATCTTACTTTCCAACCAGAGCCATTCCCTCATACATTTAACACCTACATCTACATAATACCCTGATGCCACCATAAAGGTGTGTGGCAGGAGGAGAATTCTCACCAAACATGCACTACATATCATGCATAACAAAGGATTTGTATTTATATACTGTTCTAAACTTCACTATTTAAAAAAAGATAAAAATAGCAAAGCAAACACGCAAAATCATGCTGTTAGTAGGGTTACCTTCAAGTTCTTATACCAACATGCAGCTACCAATGTTATCCATTGCTACACTCGTATTGGACATATTTACCGTCATTCATAGCCCAAACCGTACGAGAAAAAAAGGACATTTTGAATCGGTCAGTTCCGCAATCAATTTATCTAATTTTGTGATTATGGCCCAGTCCACCATAGTAAGTTGGGGTCCGCAAAATATTTTTAACATCATCACTGAAAATGTGGTCTTGGAATTTGTTTAAGAGATTAAATCTAAATTCCAACCTGCGATCTGACAATGATTCCCAGTTTAATTCATTTACTAGACTGGTTACGCTAATAAGGTTATCGTACCGTGCCTTTACAAATCTTACCGATCTTCGCTGCACACATCTACCTTTATCGTGGCTTGCAGGACATTAAGTAGACGCAGATGTATATGAATCCCGACTTTCTGTTCGCTAGAATACATAATGATCGATTCACGTGCAGCGGTTTCGCCTCGCAAGGCTAGCGATTCGAAATCCCCATGAAATATCAAAGGTAAATTCAGAAGCGTCACCATGACACAAAGCGGCGAGTCACGAGAATCGATCTTTTTTTGGTAGCGCAATCAACTTTGGAGGACGCCGAAAGACAAGAGGGGGAGGAGAAATAAAGGGGGCATAAATTAAGGAGAATTTGATGCAGGCTCCAGAGGTCTCCCATTTAAGGACGCACAATTCCAGCTGCTCCTTAGATGGGTACGTCTCGAGCGAAGCGGGTGGAGAGTGGAACTCGCGTATGAAAGGAAATAAGTAGAAACAAAAAGGAAACGGTAGGCCATTACGGGCTTTTAATTTTCGCCATCAAAGATTGATGGGGATGAAAAGGGGCACTCAAAAAGGAAGATAAAGAACGTCGATCGTTCGAGAACAATAGGGAAGGAGTTTCCGCATTCGGCGCTCAAAAGCAATCGGAAAACACATTACGATCGCTTACCTGCGCAAAAAAAATTAAACGCAATCAGGTTTTGTTTTCGAACAGCTCGAACGAATACGCAAAAATACAAAATGACTCACAACAGCTCACAGCATGATTTCTTCCAATCGGATAACAAGGACAGATATGGACTCAAGGACAAGTTGCCAGAACGAATGCCTTTGATTACGTTTCGAAACAGCTCTAGTTGCTTAATGTATGCATCCAATGATACACACCCTGCCACACACCTTTATGGTGGCTTGCAGGGTATTATGTAGATGTAGATACCCTGCAAGCCACCTCAATGGTGTATGGCAGGAGGTGAACCATGATCATGCATATCTACATCTACGCGATACATCTACATCCACACGATACCCTGCAAGCCACCGCGAGGGCATGTGGCAGGGGATGAAGATCACCAAGCATGCAAACTGCAAACCAACGCGAGATGTGTGTGGCAGGGGGTGAAGATGACCAAGCATGCACTATTGACATGCAAACAAGCAACTATAGGGTCTCATGCAACTAGATTGCTAGTATGTATGGTATTAGAGGGATTAATACATGCATCATGCACTACAGACTACTCTAAAATATTTACCCTACCTATCCCTTTCCTGTGCTGCCTATTGTGTTCTCTTATATTACCTACGGGGGAAATATGGCATTTTGAATCTATCAGTACGACCATCTATATCATATTGGGGCCGTTTACCATATTTTTTTCAATGATGATATGATAGAGTTTGTATAATAAAAATACGCGTAGTGTTCTGTTCTTAGATCCGTGGGGTCGTTCTGGAGTTATGAGGTGCGAAAAACTAACGTGTTACACCCTTTCGAAAAATTGGGCGTGCAAAGGATTCGTACGTGAACTAATTCGTCCAATCGCAATTTTCACTGCGCAGTTCCTTCGCTCAATCACAATGGGGGACGAACATCTGACTTTCTCCATGAAAGTGGTTGTAAGACTTCATTCGGCTTATAACGAAATGCATTGCTTATTCGGCTACGGCGTAATCTGCGAATATGCAAATAAGTTTCAGCACACTTTTGGGCACATCAAAATATGCACGAAATATTTTGTTGTGCAGTTGTTTTGGTTTTTTTTTTTTTTTTTTTTTGAAAGAAGCGACAGGATCTCTCCAGGCAGACCTCCCCTCCCCACCTCCCCTCCCCTCCCGTTCCACATCCACTCCCCTTCCTCAAAACAGCCAAGGACGCGAGGTGGATGACGTAGTTATCCTCAACGCAGCTCGTTCGGTGGGCGTCACCTTTTGCTTACTCTACTATTTGATTCACGACCGAATGTCTGCGTTAAAAAGATTAATTTTTTCACTAAAATTCAATTTTCGTTTCCACTTAACGATTCCTACAAGCCACCTCCAGGGTGTGGGGCAGAGGTGAGTTATCATTAAACATGCAATATATACATGTTCTAAATTTACTAATACTTACCACGTATCCAATGACAGATTTCTATGAATAATATGTGAGACACGGATCACTGGATCATACTTATCATTCAACATACAAAAAAACATTTGATAAGAGAGAATTAAATTCACATTTTTCATCGTGCAAGCGTGCAAATATACAAGCGCGTGTATTCACAACCTACAAGCAACTAAGGGGTACAACTAAACTGTCAGTCTTGTCAGGCACAGGACTTCCGGAGATTATGCATCTACATAATCCCCTGCAAGCCACCGTAAAGGTGTGTGGTAGGGGTGAATTCTCACCAAACATGTACTACATATCATCATTACAAAGCATTAGCAATAGTATATGAGTCTAAACTTCACTTTTATAAAAGATAGAAATTGCAAATCAGGTACGAACAATCATGCTGTTAGTTGGGTTACCTTCAAGTCCTTATACCAATATGCAGCTACCAATGTTATTCATTGCTACACTCGTATTGGATATATTTACCGTTATTCATATTCGTAATATTACGAGGAGAAAATGACATCTTGAATCTGTCAGTTCGGTAATCAATTTCTCTAATTTTGTGATTATGGTCCAGTCCACCATAGTTGGTTGGGGTTCGCAAAATGTTTTTAACGTCATCACTGACATATTATCTAGGAATTTATTTAGGAGATTAAGTATAAATTTAAACGTGCGATCTGACAACGATTCCCATTTTAATTCATTTAATAGACAAGTTACGCTAATATAGTTATCGTACCGTCTCTTTACAAATCTTGCCGATCTTCGCTGTACACGTTTAGACCGATTTCGTAAGGATCCCATTCACTGGCAGCATATTCCAAATGAGGTCTACCAAGGGAAAAGTAGCCGATTTCTCGTATATTATTGTCACATTTACCCAATACCCTTTCGATGAATCCCACAGATACATTCAGATACATACATTGTCGTACAGATAGATTCAAAATGTCATTTTTCCCCCGTACTATAAGAAAACAGAATAGGCAGCATAGGAGAGGGATAGGTAGGGGAAATATTCTAGAGCATTATGTAGTTCATGAAGCATGTCTTACCCCTTAAATACTGTAGACACTAACAATCAAGTTTCATGAGACAATATAGTTGCTATTTTGCATGTTATTAGTACATGCCTGGTGATCTTCACCCCCTGCCACACACCCTCGCGGTGGCTTGCAGGGTATCGTATAGATGTAGATGTAGATCCCAGTTTACCATTAGCTTGACCCATTATTTCACGAATGTGTTTACTCCAGGAAATATCATGTGTCAGTCTTATTCCAAGATATTTAATTAATTCAGCGTTTGTTAATTCATTATTACTTATGAAATGTGAACAAAGCTAACAATCCAGCAGAGGTCCATTTTGTTCCAAAACACTCCTAAATATAATCAAACAAAGCCATGCGATCTAATTACTGCGATCTAATTTTCCTCAGGCTGCTGGCTCTGCATTTTCCTCAGGCTCGAATTATGAAAATTGCCAAAGAAACTAAGGAAATACGTTCCCCTCCCAAATTAGACACGTACCGTAGGCTCTTCATTTGATACTGTGCGCAACCAATTTGATATCAAAAGCTAATATTTCCTTTTCATCTTGAGTTATGACCTTTCGAGATACATCCCTTTTCATTTCCTTAATCCAAAGTGAGAGTCGCGTCTCCAAGAAAAGCCTTTTTCTCACAAAAGATAATGTCTCCGGATCAAAGAGTTCCTTAGTCATATATTCTGCTCCGTTTGTGAAAGAGAAAAAAACGAGGAAGTGTCTTCCTTATCTTTTATCGTTCGAAAAATCCACATCTGTCCAGATTAGAAGCTTTAGAAGGGAAAACACGAGTCGTAGTCGTAAAAACACAAAACATGTTAACGGATGTAATGCACACAAGTCGTATTACTGTCAATCTTTCCTTCAGAGGAAAAGAATCAGACTCATATATACATGCATATAAGAGCATGCTCCACTGGAGACAAAGAGATTTAAAGAAGACTAGTTAAAATGGAAATATAATGGTCAGATATCACCAGAAAATCAATAAAAAGAAAAAAGTGTACATCTACATCCACTCGATACTCTGCAAGACACCGCGAAGGTGTGTGGCAGGGGGTGAACATACCAAGCATGCACTATTGACATGAAGACAAGCTAGTATGGGGTCTTATGCAACTGTGTAGATTGTAAGTACCTACTTACATAATAATTAAGTGATTGGTTGTTAATACATGCATCATGCACTATACAGCTATACTTCTCTAACTACAGACCTATATCCCTCACATCCATTTCATGCAAGGTCCTAGAACATATAATTGTCAGTTCAGTCATGGGACACCTAGATAGCCAGAATTTATTGTCCAATGTCCAGCATGGCTTCCGAAAGAGCAGATCGTGTGAAACCCAACTTGCTCTCTTTTCCCACGATATTTTAGTTTCTGGCGAAAATAATATTCCAGTGGATGCTATATTTCTCGACTTCAAGAAGGCTTTTGACAAGGTTTCTCACAGCAAACTAATTTTGAAGTTAAAATCTTATGGGTTAGACAGTAACATTATATCATGGATTAATGATTTTCTGCATGATCGGGTTCAAAGGGTTGTTTTGGACGGTGTTTCCTCACCGGCAATTAAAGTCACTTCGGGTGTCCCACAAGGTAGTGTGATAGGTCCACTCCTATTCCTTTTGTATATTAATGATATCCAAAAGGTGGTAAAAAGTAAGCTTCGTCTATTTGCCGATGACGCAGTAGTGTACAGGGAAATTCTATGCCTGAACGATAAAGAATATTTAAATATTGACCTAAAAGCAATTGAAACTTGGTGTGATACATGGCAGTTAGAATTAAACTTTAAGAAATGTCTTGTAATGAATTTTTGGAAAAAGAATAGCTCTCCTCCTACCACTTACAAAATAAGTAATAATGAATTAACAAACGTGGAATCCATTAAATATCTTGGAATAAGACTGACAAATGATCTTTCTTGGGGTAAACACATTCGTGAAATAATGGGTCAAGCGAATCGCAAACTGGGTTTCATGAAAAGACTATTGGGTAAATGTGACGATCATGTACGAGAAATCAGCTACTTTTCCCTTGTTAGACCTCATTTGGAATATGCTGCCAGTGTATGGGATCCCTACGAAATCGGTCTAAGTAATGAACTTGAACGTGTGCAGCGAAGATCGGCAAGATTTGTAAAGGGACGATACGATAATTGTATTAGCGTAACCAGTCTATTAAATGAATTGAAATGGGAATCATTGTCAGATCGCAGGTTGAAATTTATACTTAATTTCTTACACAAATTCCAAGGCAATATTTTCAGTGATGATGTTAAAAATATTTTACGAACCCCAACTTACTATGGCAGACTGGACCATAATCATAAAGTTAGAGAAATTGATTGCCGAACTGACCGATTCAAAATGTCCTTTTTCCCTCGCACAATTAGAGATGCGAATAACGGTAAATATGTCCTATCGGAGAGTAGCAATGAATAGCATTGGTAGCATGTTGGTATGAGTACTTAAAGCTAACCCTACTAACAGAATGTTTTTGCATGTTTTCTTTGCAATTTCTATCTTTTTAAATAGTGTAGTTCTGACTACTATATTAATACTATTCCTTTTTTATGCATGATACGTAGTGCATGTTTGGTGAGCAATCACCCCCTGCCACACACCATTGATGTGGCTTGCAGGGTATTATGTAGATGTAGATGTAGATGTACAGACTACACTAAAATATTTCCTTTACCTACCCCTTTGCTATGCTGCCTGCGGTATGGATACCGTATACTAGCAGCATATTCCAATCATATACGTGGGGTAAACAGCGAGTCAATGTCAGTTGTTTCATTACTTGGTTCATTTTCTTCTGCTAGTATAAATGAGAGCTAAGAGTTACCAATAAAACCAATTTATCGCATCCAAAGAACATAAGTAAATACCTCAGAAGTACTCAGGAATATGAGAAGCATCAATTAAGCATTTAATAGGGCAGATACCAGCTCTTGTAACGTTCGACCTTTCTACGAGACAATTATGTCATTGTTACGATGGTTAATGAAGTCCAGAGAATTCGATGAGGTAATAAAATATGCCATATAGGTTCATTTTCGGTAAAATCCTTATATGCTCTGATTAAGTCTTAGATTTCAACCTGCGATCTGACAATGATGCCAATTTTAATTCATTTCATAGAGTGGTTACGCTAACATAATTATCGTATCGTCCCTTTACAAATCTTGACGATCTTTACTGCACACGTTTAAATGACTTAAGACCGGGATTATGATGAACGTTTTCTGACGTGACGGAAACGGACAACGGAGCGGCAACGTAGCGGCTCAATTGTTGGTGGTGTATCACGATCGACGGTAGATAGAAAACACTGCCGTTTTCCAATATGGCGGCGAGGCGAACAGTCACCTCTTGGGTTCCAATTGGAGTAAAACCGTAGGTTTTTACCATTTTCCAAAACTTTTCAAGCGTGAGTGGAGTGTGAACATAGCAGGTTGTGCTGTGAAAATTTCATCGAGAAAGGACGATTTTCAGAGGTCGAAAAAAATTTTTGAAAAATGTCAACCTCATCAGAACATTTACCCTCCTCCCCCCCATTTGATCATCAAGTCACTCGTGATTGGTTGACGGAAACCAACGTGACGGGAAAGCTAGACCTTGACAAGCTTTTCTCAACGTACGTCGGCGGCACGTCAACGTCCGTCCATCGTGCTTAGCTTCATTGCGTTCCCATTCTCCTAACTTCAACAACGCCACCGTCCGTTTCCGTCACGTCAGAAAACGTTCATCGTAATCCCGGCCTAAGTGATTATTTTGACCGATTTCGTAGGGATCACATTTAGCGGATGCGTATTCCAAATGAGGTCTAACAAAGGAAAATTTAGAGTCAGTCAGACATTCAAATTTACTCCGCCGACTTTAAATGAAAAGGTTTGATACGATTTCCTTCGCTAAAAGTGCTTAAGAGTAGCAGGTATAAGTGGGTTTTTGGCTTATTTTACTTTCATCGTTGTTTTTTTTCCTACCCTTATTTTTTTAAAACATTTCCATTGTATTTTTTTCCACTCATGAGACTTAACGCGCAGCAGTACCCGTGATACTTGCGAGACAATGCCAACGACCCCAATCCTGTCAACGACTGACAATGAGTCTGAGAGCGTGTTGCTTCTCATTGTTCACTCTATCAGGTGGCCTTGTCGTCGCGGCGGCAGCGGCGGACTGCTCCCCCGCTAACCCCTTCCTCTCCCACCATCAGTCCAAGCGATACCAGATAAAGGGATGGAAAAAAGTCCGTGTCGGCGACATTGGAGCATCGGATAGAGTCACCCGGTCATGTTTGCCCTCCATGGCGCCGTGTTTTTTTTCATCTGTTTGCACCGTTCGCGGCGGGTGACTGTTCCTCAGCGCCAACGCTTCCGCTTGGTCCACTGGAAAAGCCACTCCTCCCCCTGCCACACACCCTCGTGGTGGCTCGCAGGGTGTTACGTAGATGTAGCTGTTACGATAGGTTGAGTAGTGTATCAGAATTAATACAAGAATTAGGGTGGGAATCATTATCAGAGCGTAGATTAAAGTTCAGATTTAATCTATTGCAGAAATTTCAATCGGATAGCTTTACTGAAGATGTTAGGCACATATTGAAAACACCAGCGTATTATGCTAGATTCGACCAGATAAATAAGATTAGAGAGATAGATTGTCGTACAGATAGATTCAAAATGGCATTTTTCCCCCGTACTATAAGAGAACAGAATAGGCAGCATAGGAAAGGGATAGGTAGGGGAAATATTTTAGAGTATTCTGTAGTGCATGATGCATGTATTAACCCCTCAAATACTATAGATACTAACAATCTAGTTGCATGAGACCCTTTAGTTGCTTGCTTGCATGCTAGTAGTGAATGCTTGGTGACCTTCACCCCCTGCCACACACCCTCGCGGTGGCTTGCAGGGTATCATGTAGATGTAGATGTAGATGAAAAGCGGTCGTACTTACACGCCAGCGCCACGTGCCACAAAAAGTGAGCTACTATGACGGTCGTAGTACGACCTATCTTGCCGCGATGGATTTCACAGCGCTAAAGATAAAGGATTTTATCTTTTTGTCTTTATTTTTATATTTTTTTAAATAGTGAATTTTAGAACAGTAAATAAATACTAATCCTTTTTTATGCATGATATGTAGTGCATGTTTGGTGAGAATTCACCCCCCGCAACACACCTTTATGGTGGCTTGAAGGGTCTTCACCTACATCTACATAATACCCTGCAAGCCACCACGAGGGTGTGTGGCAGGGGGATGCTATCCATCAGAGGTTTTCAGGCGACCCTTCTTTCCCGGCTTCAGCTATGTAGTAATGGCGACGTGATGCCACCGAGTAAGGCATACGAGCATTCCATGACATTATCTTCGCGTGGTTTCGTGTTTTTTCGCCTGAAATATAATACTGCGATATTCGGGGGGGAATTTGTATTTGATCAGAAAGTCCGATTATTTCTACCAAGTTCAAGGGCAACTAAACATAGCTAAAAGGGATGGATTATTGTACCTTTATGATTTGGACCCCACATGGTTTCATGGTGGAATAGATCCAGAGAGATCCGGATTTCTGGGAAAATCAAATGGTGGAGAAGTTAATATTATTTTACTTGAACCACCTTCTACGGGAGATACTGAATTTAGAAGAAAATAAATAATTTTTTGAAACCAATTGCAGCATATTTCAATGATAACCTACTCAATGGAATACATCAATTTGACGGGCTCTATCGTTTCCGTTCCAATTACCTTACAGTAGTATGAATATTCATAACAATATGATTTATTACTTCTTATGTATTACGTCTTATGTAGATGTAGATGCTGTCGCTGCCAGCAACTGGAATACTTACTAAATAGTCATAAATAACGGACACGGAGCGGGTGCAGCGAGGATCTGCAAGATTTGTAAAGGGACGGTACGATAACTATATTATCGTAACTATTCTATTAAATGAATTAAAATGAACGTACTATCCCTCAACTAATCTTGCCGATCTTTGCTGCACATGTCCGAGTTCATTATTTAGGCCTATTTCGTATGGATCCTGTATATGAATGTTTTTGCATGTTTGCTTTGCAATTTCCATCTTTTTTAAATAGTGTAGTTCTGACTGCTATATTAATACTATTCCTTTTTTATGCATGATATGTAGTGCACGTTTGGTGAAAAATCACCCCCTGCCACACACCCTTGTGGTGGCTTGCAGGGTATTATGTAGATGTAGATGATACGATAATTATATTAGCGTAACCAGTCTAATAAATGAATTGAAATGGGAATCATTGTCAGATCGCAGGTTGAAATTTAGACTTAATCTCTTAAACAAATTCCAAGACAATATTTTCAGTGATGATGTTAAAAATATTTTGCGAACCCCAACTTACTATGGCAGGCCGGACCATAATCATAAAATTAGAGAAATTGATTGCCGTACCGACTGATTCAAAATGTCCTTTTTCCCTCGAACAATTAGAGATACGAATCACGGAAAATATATCCAATGCGAGTGTAGCAATCGATAACATTGTAGCTGCATGCTGGTAGAAGGACTTGGAAGCTAACCCAACTAACAGCATGATTTCGCGTGTTTGCTTTGCGATTTTTATCTTTTTTTAAATAGTGAAGTTTAGAACAGTATATAAATACTAATCATTTTTTTATGCATGATATGTAGTGCATGTTTGGTGGAAAAATCACCCCCTGCCACACACCCTTGTGGTGGCTTGCAGGGTATTATGTAGATGTAGATGTATATTGGCAGAGTATTCCAAATGAGATCTTACAAGGGAAACGTAGCTAAAGTCTCGTACATGACCGTCACATTTACCCAGGACTGTTCTGATTAATTCCTGTTTACGATGAGCTTGACCCATTATTTCACGACTTATAGGTACTATATAGATGTTTCATGTATATTTTTTGAAATGCTTTTGAAATCCACAATTTTTATCTCATCAATATAATTTCAATATTTGTAATGTATGCAATTATAAACTTTATGAAGGTATCATGATGTGAGATGGCTTATTTTTTTATGATTAGGAATGTTTCGAGGAAATGGAAAATATATATCTACATCTATGGTCAAATACATGCAACTATCTGTTACCCAAGTCATTTCATCCCCCTGCTACGCACCTTTTTGGTGGCTTGCAGGGTATTGCGTAGATGTAGATGTAAGAAGAAAGAAGTAGGCAAGTAATGCGACGCAGGTTGCCTGACATGGGCGTTGCCTGTTCAGCAAAATGGCGTGATGAGCAGCCATAGAAGTTATTATGCGTATTAGCTCACGGACGTCGCGTCGTGACGAAGCTGTTTTCAGCCCTTACGCATTTCTCCCTCAACTCTTTTTTTGCGAAGCGAACGTGCCTCAGCAGGAGGCAAGAGAGGGCGCCCCGAACGCCAGACACAAAGGGTGTACTGTGTGGAGAACGCAACGCCAGCTCACGACTTGAAAGCGATGAAGTAATTACGGCCGACGAGGAGTGCATGAAATTCGTTTCCGCCTGGAACACAATAAGTCCCAAGTGCGCTTCAAACTCTTTGCCGACGGAAACTCAGGCGGAAAATCAAAAAGGAAAACATTTTCTGAAGAAAATTAGAGAACCGCCTGTGACTAGGTCTTAGTTTATCACTCTGTATGAGTTGAAGGAGAGCTAGGTATCCGGACGGTTAAACTGGGTTCAAAACCAGATTCGACCAGATTCTGGATTCGACCAGATAAATAGGATTAGAGAAATAGATTGTCGTACCGATAGATTCAAAATGGCATTTTTCCCCCGTACCTACTATAAGAGAACAGAATAGGCAGCATAGGAAAGGGATAGATAGGGGAAATATTTTAGAGTATTCTGTAGTGCATGATGCATGTCTATCTTTCTAGCTATCTAGTTCTATCTTTTTTACATAGTGTAGTTCTGACTACTATATTAATACTATTCCTTTTTTATGCATGATATTTAGTGCATGTTTGATCAGAAATCACCCCCTGCCACACACCCTTGTGGTGGCTTGCAGGGTACTATGTAGATGTAGATGCATGTCTTACCCCTTAAATACTATAGATACTAACAATCAGGTTGCATGAGACAATATAGTTGCTAGTTTGCATGTTAGTAGTGCATGCTTGGTGATCTTCACCCCCTGCCACAAACCCTCGCGGTGGCTTGCAGGGTATCATGTAGATGTAGATGAAAACCCGGTTGATATTTTTCAGAATTGGATCAATCGGATGTCGTAATAAAAGCAATTCAAGGACAGTACTCTGTCCGTTGAAGGGGACATTAAGCCGTGGTCTTAACTCCTTACGTTAAGAGCAGGCTGATGCCGGCACTGGGTTTCCTTCCACCCTTTCTCATTACCCTTTTCACTAGTTATGTCCCACCTTGAATACGTAGCCAGTGTATGGGATTCGAATGAATCAGGTTTGATCAGAAAACTTGACAGTGTACAGAGTAGAACAGTTAGATACAAGAATTAGTGTGGGATTCATTATCAGAGCTAGGTTCGTTAAAAGGTGTTACGATTGGTTGAGCAGTGTTTCAGAATTAATACAAGAATTAGGGTGGGAATCATTATCAGATGAAATTTCAATCGGATAGCTTTATTGAAGATGTTAGGCACTTATTAAAAACACATGTGTATTATGCTAGAGTCGACCAGATAAATAAGATAAGAGAGATAGATCGTCGTACTGATAAATGCAAAATGGCATTTTTTCCCGTACTATAAGAGAACACAATAGGCAGCATAGCAAAGGGATACGCATGGGAATTATTTTAGAGTAGCCTGTAGTGCATGATGCATGTATTAATGCCTTAAATACTATTAATACTAACAATCTAGTTGCATGAGACCCTATAGTTGCTTGTTTGCGTGCCAATGGTGCATGCTTGGTGATCTTCACCTCCTGCCACACACCCTCACGGTGGCTTGCAGGGTATCGCGTAGATGTAGATGTAGGTATCCGGCCGGTCAGACTAGGTTAATGCCCAAGTAATTTCTTTCAGAACTGGATCAACGCGGTGTCGTAATGAGAGCAATTTAAGGATAGAACTCTGTCCGTTGAAGAGGCTTACATTAAGAGTAGACTGATGCAGACACTGGGTTTCTTCCACCCTTTCTCATTATCCTTTTCACTACTTAGGCCCCACCTTGAATGTGTAGCCTGGGTATGGAACTCGAATGAATTAGGTTTGATCAGAGAACTAGACTGTATATAGCGTAGAGCAGCTAGGTTCGTTAAAAGGTGTTACGATAGGTTAAGTAGTGTATCAGAATTAATACAAGAATTAGTGTGGGAATCATTATCAGAGCGTAGGTTAAAGTACAGTTCAAATCTATTGCAGAAATTTAAAAAATAGTTTTACTGAAGATATTAGACATATATTGAAAACAATCATGCAATCAAGTAATTAATGGGAATAGTTTCCCCAAAATTAACAATACATTTTTTCACGTAGAAAGTATTTTAAAAATCTCATTTTAGTTAGTTGTAGACAACGCAGATCGAGAAAACGTTCCCGGAAAATCCGAAAAAAAATCTAAAATTTGTGGAGTTTCTTTTCAATTGAAACTTGGGACTGCATAGAAATTTCCTAACAGAACCGTATTGATCTCAACCTTAACTGGGAAAAGGTTTATTCCCTCCACTTTTCTCGGTTACTAAAAAAAATTCACAATTGACAAATGAAGCTCGACAACCTAAAAGAGTATCAGAGCGTTCGACTGGGCATGTCTCTTTTAGAGTGTCTGTCTTAATTTGCGAGTTAGCAAGATTTCCACGGAGGAAGAAAATAATCCACCACTTTGAAATTAACTTGCGAGTCAGAAGTTTCTGAAAGAAAGAGTTTTGCCACACATAAGGATTCCTTGCGTTTACTGCTGGCTTTGTTTTTCAGAACCAAAAACTCCAGATCCTGTCTCATTTACAGTACGCATTTTGGTGTCCAAAACGGAGGGAGAAAAAAGTTATTTCTCGCTCGTACCAGAAGAATGTTTAATTCAACTTCAATATAGAGTTGAATAGTTTGTTTTCTTTGTTGAAATAAGAGAAATGAAGATTGTTAATGTTGATTTCAGTAATCAGAACCCACCACTTCATATTTGCTCGATGAATATTCTTATACGATACCATCATTAAATTACACCATCTATACTGAGAAAACTAACACAATAAATCTTCATTTAACAAGTAAATTAAACTAAAAACAATGAAAGTTCACCTTTCTTGGGAAATATTCCGATAGTAACCTGTAGATTTGAAGTATACACGTTCCCTTGCTAGACTTAATGCCAGTAATTTGATGCCAGTATATGGGATCCTAACGAGGTTTGTGTATGGGATCCCTACGAAATCGGTCTAAGTAATGAACTTGAACGTGTGCAGCGAAGATCGGCAAGATTTGTAAAGGGACGATACGATAATTATATTAGCGTAACCAGTCTATTAAATGAATTGAAATGGGAATCATTGTCAGATCGCAGGTTGAAATTTAGACTTAATCTCTTCCACAAATTCCAAGGCAATATTTTCAGTGATGATGTTAAAAATATTTTACGAACCCCAACTTACTATGGCAGACTGGACCATAATCATAAAGTTAGAGAAATTGATTGCCGAACTGACCGATTCAAAATGTCCTTTTTCCCTCGCACAATAAGAGATACGAATAACGGTAAATATGTCCTATCGGAGAGTAGCAATGAATAGCATTGGTAGCTGCATGTTGGTATGAGTACTTAAAGCTAACCCTACTAACAGAATGTTTTTGCATGTTTGCTTTGCAATTTCTATCTTTTTTAAATAGTGTAGTTCTGACTACTATATTAATACTATTCCTTTTTTATGCATGATATGTAGTGCATGTTTGGTGAGCAATCACCCCCTGCCACACACCCTTGTGGTGGCTTGCAGGGTATTATGTAGATGTAGATGTAGATGAGGTAGGATTAAATAACAAACTAGTGCGTGTGCAACCAAGATCGGAAAGATTTGTTAAGGAACGGTACGATAACCATATAGGCGAAGTCAGTGTATTAGAATAACTAAAATTGCATAATAATCAGACCGTTTTGGTGTCCTGTTGGGGCATTGGCGTTTCAGCACGGACGAGGGTGAAGAATCGTCAGTCTCTCCGGCGCGCGGCAAAGGTCACGCTTCGCGAGCAGCAGTGGAGATATCATCGAGAAAGTCTGGAGAGGGGGGTGTGGAGAGGAAGGAGCGGGTGGCGGGGGCGTCCAGATGGGCCGCGTGCCGAGACAAGCGATTTCGCTCCAAGTGTCGAATTAAGGACGGACTTCACGCACGCATTGGTCGAGTTTCGCCCCGGCACAGGATATAATGCATCATCCTGTCCTTCGTGTTAGCGGAGGACTTGGGAAAAGGGATTATTCGCACGAAGACGCCTTCCTCGTTTCAAAACGATTAATTGCAGCTCTGGTTATTAGATTGGATGCAACCGACAGTTTAGGTCACTTGCGCCATTTGTGAAAGGTGGTCGGTAAAAGGGGTACGCATGGGAAGTATATTTTTTTGATAGAGACAGGAGAGAAGATAGAGAGAAACGTTTCGTCGACATTATCCCATCTTAAAGAAGAGATTATATTATTATTATTATTATAAGCATTCTATAGTCTTCTGAATACCCTGAAAAGAAGACGGAACAACTTAATCGGCCATATCTTGAGACATTATGGCCTGATGAAGACTATTGTCGAGGGAAAAGTGAACGGGAAGATTGGAAAAGGCAGGCCTCGAATGAGACACATGGAACAGGTTGTGAAGGATGTAAAAGAGAAGAATTACGTCATAATGAAAAGGTTGGCCGATAGAAGAATGGAGTGGAAAGCTGCGTCAAACCAATCCTAGGATTGTTGACCAATGATGATGATGAAGTATTCTAACGGTGAAGGTAGGTTTAAATGGACATTTAATTCTTCCCACCCCCTAAATTTCACACGAATCCCTCTTCAGCCTCTCATACCTCCTGCCACCCATCATTCCATCCAAGCTACCCGTTCTTCTCCTCCCTCTTCCCCGCTTACCCAACGCTCTTCCCTCAATCACCTCCTTCAAAACACCATCCCCTTTTATTACCTTTTCCATCCACACCTTCTGCCTTCTCCTAATTTCATCTATCAAATTTCTTTCCTCTCCTACCAATTCTAGCACTTCATCGTTCGTTTTCCTTTCGACCCACTTTATTTTCTCCATCCCTCTCCACACCCACAAACGATTAATTGCAGTGCTGGTTATTAGAGTGGATGCTACCGACAGTTTAGGTCACTTGCGCCATTTGTGAAAGGTAAAAGGGGTACGTATGTGAAGGATATTTTTTTCTTGAGACAGGAGAGAGGACTGAGAGAAACATTTCGTCGACATTATCCTATCTTAAAGAAAAGATTATACTTGGATAAAAAATGTGAATGCAATTTTTCCACAAAAAATATTAAACACTTTATTGGCAACCGGTTCTGTTACAAAGTGACATGATCGGGCGCTTTCTTGAAGAAAAAATCTTTGCGAAAACAAGATTAGGGAGATCCGCCGTATGGATGGATTTAAAATGCCATTCTTTACGCTAATAATGATGGATTAAGGGTAAATTATGATACAAGTAACATAGATAGTTCAGTATGTTGTGCATATGCAAGAAGGTACTAATACGAGTTTTTCATGCGAATTTCAACGTTGCAATCCCACTCCAACGAATATAATAATCAATGGGGTCGATTACCATATTTTTTTATTGCCGAATCTGAAAGAGTTTGTAAACAAAAAGACCCGTATTTTTCCGTTTTTGATCCGTCAATTATTTCTCGAGTTATAAAGCGGCGAAAAACTGATGTTTTTAACCCTTTCGGAAAAGTGGGCGTGGTGCAACCTCTGACGTATATCGACTTCGTCCAATCACAACTAAGCCCGCGAAGCTACTTTGCCTTATCGCAATTGGGGGGACACAGCTGACTCTGCCAATAGGAGCAGTTGCGACAGCATCTGTGCGAGCAGACTTTCCGAGAACCCCCTTCCACTCCCTTCCTTTTCTCGATAAGCAGTCAAGGACGGGAGGAAAATGCCGTAAATGATATTAAAGCAGCTTTTTCTGTGGGCGTCACCTTTTGCTTATTTTCATTTTTGATTTATGATTCAATGGTTGTGGTTAGAAGATTAATTTATGCACTACATTTCTTTTTTCGTTTCCATCTAACGATTTCGTGTACAAAATTACGATTTCGGTTCCGAGTAAACGCCCCCATTAAAACGAAATGATTCATAAATGAATAAAAAATGCATTCCCTCATAGTTTCCAATGAGTTAGTTAACATAAACGGATATGTAACCAGCATTAGTTCTTCTCATAATTAGAGGCATATCCGTTTCAAACAAACGAGTATAGAGTTTGTGTGGTGACTCGAGCACTGGCTTTGAATTCCGGCAGTTTCAATTTTTTTCAGAGTTGACAGGTTCCTACTTTAGTGTCTTTTCGAGAGTACATAAGTACTATGCTTCGTTCGTTCAATGTAACGTTAAACCGTGGACCCCTTGAAATCTTTTATCTCATCATCATCATCGGTCAACAATCCTAGGATTGGTTTGACGCAGCCCTCCACTCGATTCTTCTATCGTCCACCCTCTTCATATTGACGTACCTCCTCTCTTTTACATCCTTCACAATTTGCTCCATATACCTCATACGAGGCCTGCCTTTTCCATTCTTCCTGTTCACTTTTCCCTCGACGATTGTCTTCATCAGGTCATCGTGTCTTAAGATGTGGCCTAGTAAGTTGTCCCGTCTTCTTTTTAAGGTTTTCAGTTTACATCTCTTCTCTCCCACTCTTTTTAACACTTCTTCGTTTGTCACTCGATTGATCCATTTTATCTTCACCATTCTTCGTCATCATCTTTTATCTACACATATATAATACCATGTGAGCCACCATAAGGGTGTGTGGCAGGGGACGAACCATCACAAACCATGGATTTAATATCATAAGAGAAATTTACACTCACTGCCATAAACCATATTAAAATACCAAGAGGCTGACCATTACGAGACTAAAGCCGACACCGGGTTTCTCTCTACCCTTCCTCCGTTCCTTCAAAAACGTATACCTCTATTAAACTTACTCTCAATATCTTTAAAGGTGCAATATACGTTATTAGTCCATTGTCTCCCCTAGTAGCTTCAATGTATACTGAACAAACAATTGTGAACACGAGGTTTCAGGAGAAGTTAGTCATTAAATGTTTTAGCAGAAAAATCATTAATTTCTCCAACTCATCAGGCGTTCAACCCAAAGGTAGGTTTTGATAGGTGAGGGTAGAGCTTTCTAAGCTACTGGCGAGTGAAATTCACACATTCAGTACAGGAAGGCCATTTCTTTTCCCTGGGCCACCTAAAATTTCCTACGAAGTTCCGACAGTCAGAATTTCCCACCGCGAGGTTTTAGGTGAGGGTACCCAGAGAAGCCTCACCCGGATTGAACCCGGAACACGGTCCGTAGCCCAGAGTTCTACCCGCTAGGTCACCACGACCAGCGTTAATTTCTCTACAGTTTAAAATGACAGACACATGAGATCGTTTGTGCCATTTAGAATAGGTGGGTAATCGGATGATGGTAGGAGTTTTCAGGGGATGGAGGAAGGGTGGAGAGAAAACCGGCGTCATTAGCCTACACAAGGAGACCACAGCTTAACGTCCCATCCGACGGAAGGAGTACTGAACCCGAAATAACCTCCACTAGGCACTCAAGTGGGAACCGGTTTTCCACTGAAAAATCCGCCAAATCGAACCCAGACCCTCGGGATGGGAGGTCAGTACTCTAGCCACCACACCAACCCAATCCCCGGGAAAGTATTTTTTTTTAAATGCCTGTATGATAGTAAGTGGTTTCTCTGATTGATAATGCATTCCTGGTGTTGATTCACCCCCTGCGACACACCCTCGTGGTGGCTTGCAGGGTGTTTTGTAAATGTATTTCAAGATAGGAGATGGACTCAGTGAAGAGAGCTTCTCCTTCTTAACACTCGAGTCAGGGCAAGGTCTTCAGGTGTTCCCAGTTGTAATGCGGTCGACGACACACGGGTAAAAGTAACACCCATTCACTTTCGAAGAAGCTAAATTCGTGGTTGGAAAAAAAATCACTAACGGCATTGAGCGTCAGCATGTCTCCCCACGCGTGACGAGGCGTCGAGCAGAAAGCAATCGATAGCCGACGACTAGCGAATAACGAAGCACTTCCGGAGGCGCGCTCAGAATACAACACCGAGAGAAAGGAAAAAGAAAATTGGAACGGCAGAATATCGCTGGAAGGAATTTAATTTCATTTTTAACATGACGAACAACATAAACGGTTTTATCTGACTGTTCAGGCCAATTTCGTCCGCAATTAACGCACTGAGCAAAATAACTAGGGTGACAGCTACGGAACATTTAGATCGTTACGCATCGAGCGATATGGCGGCATTGTTGCCAGATTTCCCTCCATTCTAATATGCCATTACGACCACACACTTCGTGCATTTCAGTGATAGTCACTCAGAGTATGCACGACATAAAAATTACCAAAAAAGAAGAAAATATGATTAAGAAAAAATTGCTAAAACTTTAAGAAAAATTTTGGATATTTCTTCTAGATAAATAATCAATGCGACTATTAAGCGGAAGCTACATAACACTAACGATGACTAACGTTGAAAACTATAATAGGTGAATCAAACTGAAAACGGGGACTAGAGTTTTTGCATGGGATAGAGTCGTAGCTTTCCATCCTGAGGACCCGGATTCAAGTCCCGGGAGTGATAGATTTTTCAGTACATTCCGGATCGCTCCCGCTTGCAGCGTACTGAGCTGAGTACTTAAAGGCTAGCTATAGTTCACTTTTTTAAATTGTGAAGTTTAGACTAGTATATTATTACTAATCCTTTTTATGCATGATATGTAGTGCATGTTTGATGAGCATTCACCCCCTGCCACGCACCTTTATGGTGGCTTGCGAGATATTACGTAGATGTAGATGTAGATGAAATCTGGGAACGATTTCATTGTTGTTTATATTTTAATACACATTCAGTCCACATAAAGAGGCAATGTAAACCGCAATGCTTTGTACGGAGTAGGTGAGGCATAATCCTAATCAAGCACCCATATTTTGGAATCATTGAGACCCAGAGAATAGCATGCTAATGCCTCCTACAGTACACTCTAACCTCCTTGGTGATACCCCCTGCCTGACACCTTAGAAGTGTCTCGAAGAGTATCAGTAGATGATTAAAATCCCACGCTCTTCGAGTAGACGATTAAAATCCCACGCTATTTA
Organism: Platycnemis pennipes; assembly: GCA_933228895.1. Classification (NCBI taxonomy): domain Eukaryota; kingdom Metazoa; phylum Arthropoda; class Insecta; order Odonata; family Platycnemididae; genus Platycnemis; species Platycnemis pennipes. The sequence continues at coordinate 111,999,308 of OW121851.1, read as the reverse complement.
ATTTTGAAATTAAAATCTTATGGGTTACACAGTAATATTATATCATGGATTAATGATTTCCAACATGATCGGGTGCAAAGGGTTCTTTAGGATGGTGTTACCTCCCAGGCAACTGAAGTCACTTTGGGAGTCCCACAAGGGTGTGTGATAGGTCCACTTCTGTTCCTTCTGTACAAAAATGATATGAATAAGGTGGTAAAAAGTAAGCTTCGACTATTTGCCGATGACGCAGTATGGTATAGGGAAATTCTATTCCCAAATGATAAAGAATCGTTGAATTATGACCTACAAGCAATTGAAAAATGATGTGATACTTTAGGATTAAATTTTAAAAAATGTGTAGTAACGAATTTTTGGAAAAAGAATCGTTCTCCTCCTAGCACTTACAAAATAAGTAATAATGAAATAACGAACGTGGAATCCATTAAATATCTTGGAATAAGACTGACACATGATCTTTCCTGGAGTAAACACATATGTGAAATAATGAGTCAAGCTAATCGTAAACTGGGATTCATCAAAATAGTACTGGGTAAATGTGACGATCATGTACGAGAAATTAGCTTCTTTTCCCTTGTTAGACCTCATTTGGAATATGCTGCCAGTGTATGGGATCCCTACGAAATCGGTCTAAATAATGAACTTGAACGTGTGCAGCGAAGATCGGCAAGATTTGTAAACGGGCGGTGCGATAATGATATTAGCGTAACCAGTTTATTAAATGAATTAAATTGGGATCATTGTCGGGTTGCAGGTTGAAATATTGGCTTAATCTCTTAAATAAATTCCAAGACCATATTTTCAGTGATGATGTTAAAAATATTTTACGAACCCCAACTTACTATGGTAGACTAGACCATAATCACGGAATTAGAGAAATTGATTACCGAACTGATACATTCAAAATGTCCTATTCTCCTCGTAAAATTAGGGATATGAATAGCGGTAAGTATGTCAAATACGAGTGAATCAATGCATAGTATAAGTAGCTGCAAGTTGGTATAAGGTCTTGAAGGTAACCCAACTAAAAGCATGTTTTTGCATGCTTACTTTGCTATTATTATCTTTTTCAAATAGAGAAGTTTAGACTAGTATATTAATACTAATCGTTTTTTATGTATGTACGATATGTAGTGCATGTTTGGTGAGAATTCACCCCCTGCCACACACATTTATGGTAGCTTGCAGGGTATTATGTAGATGTAGATGCAGATGAGTATTACCAAAGGGCGAGCCGCATTAGTCAAGACAAATTGGGAGGGCGTTGTAACTGCGCCATCCATTGAAAAGTAAAACGCCACGCGCTTCTTGATGCCTTACGTAAGACGGAGACCCTGCGACCTTTCAGATTGTGGGCACGCGAGTGACATTCGATGACCTTGCGAGACAATTTAAGGCTGGCGAAGGAGTTCACAATATCACGCGTGCGCCTTGAGAAAGGGGTGGGGTCAAAAAAACAAGAGATGCTACATCGACATCTACATAATACCCTGCAAACCACCATAAAGGTGGGTGGCAGGGGGAGAATTCACATCAAACATGCATTGCGTATCATACATAAAAAAGGATCAGTAATAATATGCTAGTCTAAAATTCAATTTTTAAGAAAGATAAAAATAGCTAAGCAAGCATGCAATATCATGCTGTTTTTTGGGTCAGCTTTAAGTCCTTATACCAACATGCAACTACCTATGCTATCCATAGATACACTTGAACATAAATACTGTCTAATATATTTACTACTACCCACATTCCAAATTGTACGAAGGTAAAACCCCACGTATTCCTACCACACTCAGATTGTTTAGACGAGAGAAATAAGGGCAGCAACGAGAAGTGATGAATAGTCTTCTTTACAGATAATTGTATTCTGCCCGTCCGAATGGACGTTAAAACAGTGAAGTGTATTGGGGTATTTAATTAAGAGGAAGCTAATGGCGTCGCCGGATTTTTCTATAACGTTCCTCAACTCCTTAAAAATTCCTACTCATACCAAAAATATTCACCTATTTTTAATAGTACATGTTTTTTTGGTAAATCTAGCATTAATTTTTGTTATACGAATGATTCGTTAATGCATTCGTATACTGTAAATAAAACTTCAATCGAAAGCATAGAATTCATAAGGTTGTTGGGGGTTACAATCATTTAAGATTTATAGTGAGGAAGACACACCAGGGAAATGCGTGGGCAAGCCAAGAATAGTCAAGATTTACAAGAAATCGTGCAATATATAGTCGAGGCAAAACAAGCACCTTGTTGATCATTTAATTGCGTGTTATATTAAATTGCGTATTGATCATTTGATAGGTTAAATTTATGCAAGCAAGCGAGTTGTATTGGATGTGAATAAATCAAGTTTGCACAATGAATGACATTCTAAAAGGTCTTCCCTTAATCGTAAAAAGGAATAAAAGCATAAGAATAGACGTTAGATGTAGATGATATTAAAATGTATACGTTATTAACAAAGCAGGACAAAACAATTTCCTTCTAGCAACATTTATGGGTAGTCAGAATACACCAACAATATTTGTGAACCAATAAACCACATACATGTATTAGAGGTATGATGTACTTCAATGAGAGGCAATTAGTCTATCTAATTTCTTGGGTGATTGGAGGGTCTATCAACTCAGGGACAATGTGCGGTGTTACACACACGGATAGGACTTGGATAGCGTGGAAACTTACTTAAATCACTTAGTGATTATCGGGTAATACTCGCAGTGTGACGGTGAGATTGATTCATCGCCACACAGAAAGTTTAGCTCCGTAGGCCGTAGAATGGTCCTTTACATACAAAATAAAGCTAGGAAAGTTAAATAAGCGAAAATATTTCTACAGAGTTTTGCCCAAGTCTATCGAGCATAAGCAATTCAATATAGTACTTTCCTTATCAAATTGTTTTTTCATCTAAATTCTACAGTTTAACTTAATGTGATCTCAAGGTGATGGCTGACAAATTAAGACATGAAAGATGCACTTACTGCGACAAAAATATACTTTACAGCAATTATTTTATCGGCTCTAGAGGCCCACACCGCACATTTACTATCTACCTAATGAAGTAATAACTTCAACTTCTAAAAATGTATTCAACAGCTAAAAAGAAATTCGGGCGAATGGAAGCAATATACATAGTGATAATACAATATTCCTTGGATAACACGCACCTTGCATAATTATGATGCAAAAACGACTCGACTAGATGCCACGCGTAATGGCTTCTCCCCACCTTTCGCCTTAACGTCACCCTTAGCACGATCGTATTTCGAGTAATTTTACAGCTGAGACACAGCGTACCTCATGACTGTGCTAAGTGCTAGAGCCACGAATTCCGGTGAATTGACATGACTTTCACCTCATGCTACAAAGCAGTGCCGTACGTATTTCGAACATAACACGGAAACGACAGAACCACTCGGTGTACGGACAGTATTACCGACGTTTATTACGTGGTACCCCAAAAATGGCGCAGTAACTTGATAACTAACTAGTTTAAACGCCGCCTTTCCCTGTCGTTTCTGCCGGCAGCGTTTAACTGCAACTCACTTTCTTTGACTTCGCACAACACCACGCTCGCACATCTCAATATTCCTCACGCAAATTCGGCATCGCAGCTTTAGATAAACGACAAATGGCACCGCCTCGGTCCATAAAATCCATTCACGAGGCTATAACACCGTCCTGCTGCCTCGAGCGCTTCTCCATATCTTTGTCGAGTTATGACTTCCTCAATATTTCACTTAGCTTCAACGTTCGTCTTTTTTTTCACCAGCATAAATAACAGCTTACGTCATGGTGCCATTTCTCTCCGGGTGCACATTCTAGGTGGAAATATTCTTACTCGGAAATAAAAGAAAAGAATCCTGTTTGTATACGAAGGAGACTGTCTGGTGATGATTAACACACGCCATAAAGAGCAGGGTGAAATGAGAGCCGTAGTAAAAGCCGAAAACTACGGATAATAATTACGGTATAGCAATCAAAACATGGAATACAAATTAGTTAGTAAAGCCAGGCACGAAAAAACTAAAAATAATGCACAAATTTAGCGGTAATTGCTTTTCTGAAAATGTTTAAACCTATTATAACACCATGGCAATATGGTAGGACGGATCGTAAAGAGATATTCAGATAGGAGGACTTATACATTTAAAAGTTAGTTATCTGCGTACTATTAGGGGCAATACTGAATACTATTCAAGATAGCTGGGAGATTTGATGATTATTTTGCAGGTCGAAATGAAATCATAAATCTATAAAAAATAATTATACTTTTAGGTTTTCGTTGCAGTGATGTAGCTTGGGTAATTTTGCTGTTTTGAATATTTGGGTAATTAGATATGGGTAGGAACTTTACAGAGAATGGAGGAAGGGCAGAGGAGATCCTCAAGAGTCCCAGTGATTACTCATACTCCTACAGGGATGAAAACTACAACTACGGCTGATTATGACGCTAAATATTTTGTTACGCCGGATACAAATTCATTAAAAAAATAGAATAATGGATTCCTTTACAGGAGAAAAAGAAATGTGATGGATGAACATACATCTATTATCCCTATTTCTCCCAGTGTCAATAACAAGAAAAAATTGATGAGCACCAAAGTGGGTGGCTATGGTTGGTAATCCCGTCGGAAACACAGAGTCTGCTCATTGGAAAGGGGTTCGAAATTACGATCCTTAGATTACGAGTCAGGCAAGCATGCCACCGCCCACCTCGACATTGCGGTCATCCCCCAAGATTCACGCTAATGCATTAATTACGCTCAGATCTTCCCAGAATCCCTTCCAATTAGTGCTTTCATCTCACTCCATACACAGTCGGGAGGTTTTAGGGAAGCATTAAAGCAGGGATCGGGGCGACATTTACATAAATTAAAGCTTCAAGGTTACCAAATTTTGGGAGGAAAATATGGAATACAATATGAGCTGCGAATAAATCAGAAAGCCTCGGCCTAACTGTGCGTAAGATATACGGGGAAAATTTGAATGATAAAAGCACATTGATGTCATGATTTACATTTTTCTCATTAACATGCGCATTGGCTAAACCTCTATCTACTGAGCAACCAGTAGATATAGGTTTAGCTAGCTAGGTTTAGATAACCATAGCCACATCGAGGGTGTATGGCAGAGGGTGAATGCTTACCAATAATGAACTAAAAATATGCAACTAACAGATACGTTATTATTAAGATTAAGAAAGCCTTACGTTAGTAAGGATGCATTTGGTAAATGCGGTAAAGCAATAAGAAAGGTATGTAATTACTAATAAACAGTTATACATTCGCTTGAATCATCTTCGGCATTTTTTAACTAAATATAGGTATATGGGTGCAATCAGATGCGGTGAAAAAATTAAACCGCTTTTCAGTCATAATTTACGTTATTTATTTACGTTTCACCTACACATTCGGTTACGAAGTTTTTTAGATCGTTTTTTTATTGTTATGTTTCGACTAGAATATAGTTAGGTACCTAACTTTTTAATCATGATATTTAATGCATGTCTGGTGAGAATTCATCCCCTGCCACACGTATTTATGGTGGTTTGCAGGGTAGTATGTATATGAGATATAAATACAATGCCAACTATAAAATTGTATTATCATTCGCGGGAAGGAAAACATTTAAATCTATCCCCATGGCAGTCCCCCCTGACAACAGCTCAGTCTTAAATTTAATTCGAAGAAGCAGTCTGAATTTTAAACTACTTTCTAATACCATGTGAATCCTTTCAAAACTTAACTACAATTTCTATTATGTTAAACTTCACGATGCCTTCTACGATTGGCTACCCGCAACCCACTCGGTACCCTTGTCCATATATGAAGACAACCAGTTATACGTCCCTAGGAAGGTAGCTTTTTCCTGTAAAATATTGTACTGATGTACCCATCTGTCAAAGGAACCTGATTTTGAATTTTCCGCCTTGACAGCGCCAATTTAAAACACTAGAATCTCTCTTTTAGCATTCTTTCTTCAGAAATTAATATGGCGGCCACAAATAAAGTGAACTATATTTCATTTATTTACCTCATGCCCATATTGCATTTTTTTCTATTCAAGTACAGAACTTTGATACTTCTAACAATGCGGTACCTACTTCATTATTATTCATGCGATCATCAAATTTTTTCTTTGTCTCTCAAATAAAAACTGTACACATGCGTGGACTATAAATAATTCAACAAAAATAATAAACATAAAACTTGTCCAAAATATAATTACAGTAGTCCCACTTGCGCTCAAAAGAGGCGAGAACATTTCATCAGCCATATCATTTACAGGAGCTAAGTATTTTTCAGGAACGAAGAAGTTAAGCATATAATTTCACGCAGCCTAAAGAAGAACGAGTGGAGAAAAAATTAACGGGTGGACGCCAATGGGAAAAGAAGGGTGTCTGTAAAACAATGGAAGGGTGAATGCGAAATATTCTAGGAATTTGGAAATCAGGGTCTTAAACGCTCCGTCGACGATATTCACGGAATGAGGATCGGTCGTATTTTACGCTTCGCCGATTTCGAACAGCAAGCAGATCTCCGCTCAGGAATCTACAGCACCGCAATATCACCGTTCATGGAGATGATTCGGGAGGAGATTGAATAGGCCAGGGGGAAAACCATCAAAGTGCAATATCCAAGGGCTTTAATTACTCCATCCAAAATCCACTTGATGTGATACGTCACTCTCGGGTGGTTTAATTACGGAAGCGCATTCACCAAAGATTAATCGAGCGAAAGTCTTCGCCAAGGACGAGGATGAATAGAGGAATTCATTCATGCGGGAGGATGATGTAAAAGCTTTGTTCGGAATCACTAGGACATTAAAACTGCTCAAATATAAAAAAAACTCAATCAATTCGCGACAACAACATTAATACGTACCTACACAATGATGCCTTCGTGAAATAAATATATCTTAGCATGAAAATGAAATTGCACACCCTATATTAATAATGGTTGATGAAACAAACAGAGATAAAATTAAGATTGTCATTTTTGTTTTAATATTTAAGCATGTTCTCATGAAAAACTAATATGTATAATGCATGTTTCTGGTATTTCTCAAATACTTCTTTGCATGCTGCACGAAAAGTAGGATTTGTAGTGTGTGTCCATATGATATTCATAGAGAAAGCAAACTTTAATGCAAACTTATGTTTTACGATAGCTCAACCCTTGCTACACACCCTTGAGATGGCTATCAGGGTAACCATTAAATATAAAAGTAAAGAGCCCCTATCAACCATGGTGATACGAAAGCGCACGGAAAAAACACTCTTATAAACTATAGCAAAATTTAATTTAAAATTTTAATTGTAATTCGATTTAAAATGCATATCATTGTGTATGTATCTCCAATAGGGATACTCACGGCTAGTTCACAGTTCTTAAAATCGTTTGACAACTAGGACTAACAAGGTGATGTTTTGATATTAGTATGTTTACTGAATGTTAATCTGCTTTGTTTCATAATGTGAATTCCCTTCATTTGACAGTAAAACATGTTATGTACCAACAAACAATATAATAATCTGAATGACGGATGTGTTTTCCTGGAGTAAAGGCACGATATTCAGTTCACTATTGCAGTGGATTACAGGATACTATGGAACTGTATAAATAGATGACGAAGTTTTTTTTTAGATCGTTTTAGTACGAGAGAAGAAGGGGGTTTTACAACGGTTGTCCTATCCGTTTATGACTCATCCTCCATTGTTCTACACACCTACATCTCAGAAGCTAGACTTTATCACAGCCAACTTTCACACACCTATCCGGAAAATGAAAGCTAAACACGAACTGGTTTTCAATGCATTAGAAGATTAGGACTAGGGTATCGTTTGGTTTTTATTTTCTAGTTTACTCAAAATTGTTTGCAGTATTACGTAGCTCTACCATAGAATTCTATTTCCAGTATTTCTCCTTTACCTATTCTTTTTAACAGACTGTCTACTCCATCCTTCCCCACACCTACACCTGCCACACACCTTTATGGTGGCTTGCAGAGTATTATGTAGATTTAAACCTCAAAATCAGCCTACTTTCCTACTCTTGTAGTGGTTTTGCTGTTAGTGGAGGCCTGAGGTATACCTAAACTCACATGTGGCTCAGAGAACAAGTAGATGGGTATGTGGAGGTAGGATTTAGATTGGAAACTTGAGGAAGGTTTACGGGAATGACGGAGTCGTATTTGCCGCACTCTTAACGAAAGGAGCCAAAGGGGTCCACGGTTTTACAGTGGACGTTCCCGTTCGACGAAGTAGGCACTGAACCTGGAGTGCCCTTCACGCGGCACTCATGTTGGGACCGGTTTGAAATGAAAACTCTGCCATACACGGAGCTCGAACATATTCTCTCGGGATAAGAAGCCAGTGCTTTGCGTACGAATCCCATACACTTTCACCATCTATCCTTAAATGACCAGGTTTTGGCACCATTCGAGAGATACATTTACATCTACATCTACACGATACCCAGAAAACCACCGCGAGGGTGTATGGCAGAGGGTGAAGATCACCAAGCATGCACTACCGACATGCAAACAAGCAACTATAGGGTCTCATGCAACTAGATTGTTAGTATCTATAGTATTTAAGGGATTAATACATGCATCATGCACTACAGACTACTCTAAAATATTTCCCCTACCTATCCCTTTGCTATGCTGCCTATTCTGTTCTCTTGTAGTACGGGGGAAAAATGCCATTTTGAATCTATCAGTACCTACGACAATCTATCTCCCTAATCTTATTTATCTGGTCGAATCTATCATAATACGCTGGTGTTTTTAATATGTGCCTAACATCTTCAGTAAAGCTATCCGATTGAAATTTTTCCAAGAGATTGAAATATTTCCCCTACCTATCCCTTTGCTATGCTGCCTATTCTGTTCTCTTGTAGTACGGGGGAAAAATGCCATTTTGAATCTATCAGTATGACAATCTATCTCTCTAATCTTATTTGTCTGGTCGAATCTAGCATAATACGCTGGTGTTTTTAATATGTGTCAAACATATTCAGTAAAGCTATCCGATTGAAATTTCTGTAATTGATTTAATCTGTACATTAACCTACGCTTTGATAATGAAACCCACCCTAATTCTTCTATTAATTCTGAAACACTACTCAACCTATCGTAACACCCTTTAACGAACCTAGCTGCTCTACGCTGCACACTGTCTAATTCTCTGATCAAACCTAATTCATTCGGATCCCATACACTGGCTGCATCTCAATGTGGGGACTAACTAGCGAAAAGTAACATGGCTCTTTTGTCTTCTCATCACATTTCCCAAGTACTCTTTTCATAAATCCTAGCTTTCTCTTCGCTCGGCCTCATATTTCCCGGATGTCTCTTCGCCACGAGAAATCTTCAGTGATTGTCACACCTAAATACCTTATGGTTTCAACGCTTTCGATAACCGTGTCATTAATTTTATAGGATCGCTCCTTCGAATTATTTCTCCTCCAAAACTGCTAGGTATGCGACGCGGAAAATACAAGTACGAACATTCCTGAATGAACAGGGTTTCGGTTGCAGGCCTAAGAGTGTGCAGATGGAATACGTTAACTGCTTGGGGCGGGGAGGAGGGGGGGGGGCAGGAAGGGTTAAGGGGAGGGGGCAAGAGCCTCTCTAGAGACGAGATATCCTCCGCGGCCGTATTCATCAAAGATTAACATCGGGAGGTCGCGAGGCAACCACCCTTCTGGGCGTGGACATAGTTTTTTTTCGGCTCCCTTCGAAACGCGCGGAAAGGTCAGCCCAAATGTCCACTTCAGACCATTCTGGTAAGGGGGAGGGAATGGTGGCTTCGAGAGAGGTTAAAGATTCCGGCGCCCGAAAGGTCAGACGGTCAATTTATATTTCAGCACGGAGGAAGGAATCCCCTTCCGCCTTACGGAAAGAAGCGTGTGTCTCACTAAAACTAACGAGTGCACATTGCTCACAACAGAAAACGCTCACACAGTTGATCCAGCTGAAAATGTGGCTGGACACAGGACTTAGGGAGAGAGGAGGAAAGAGGCAGACTTCGCTTAATGTATGCCGAAGCCATTTAAATCTGTAAGTAAGTCGTCAAAGTTACAAATAGAAGGACGGAGAGGTCTGAAATAATATTTTTTTGGTAGATAAGGGCATATAGTACACTAAATCTAAGGTACTTGGGAGTTTGTTAGAATGAGTAATGCATATTGTTGTCTTTGTTTACGAGAGCTTCTAACACACAGCGCATGCGTGGGCAGGTAAGATCATGAAGATAAGATTAAAGGGATTGTAAGTAAAAATTCATTTTTTCCGCGCACAAAGAGGGATTGATATATTACACAAAATATACCGGGGGAAAATAGAATAGATATTGTCAATGAGTTTTTCATGTAGAAGAAAGAGTATTCTGTAGTGATTATATTAACATGTTCATGTTTTGGCATCACAAAATTAAGCAAGCTTTAAGAAATGTAAATTAATAAACGTACTTCAAAATACCATGGCAATCAATAATGACTACATTACTCAGTAGAGAGAAATAATTTAGCTGACCCAGTAAGTTGACTGTAGGAAGTACATGCACGGGCTAGTATTTTAAATCTTTAAGTAAGTCGTCGTATTCGTGTAAGTAGTCGTCGTACAAGAAAACTTCCTTTAGCAATAGTAAGAGTTAATTCTCTTTCGACAATTTCGATAGCATACGGGCGATCCATGACATTCCGAAGTATAAATTTAATTCGCAATTGCTACGACAGTTCTTCATGGAAGGTTTGGGTTACCACTTAACAAGTATTACAAATAGGGAATAACACTTTTCTGCCGATAAATCGGCCGAATTACATTTCATGATTACATATTTGTAATACTATATTTCCTTCAAATTATAGACAGTACGAATGATATATTCACCTTCCTAAACCTGAAATATATCGTCTATGTTGAGATAAATACATCCTTCATACTTTTATACCCGATATTAATTACTATGAATGATGTAAAACCGATAACACATACCAATTTCATGGAAATGTGCAGTTTTAGCACAGTCTACCTAAAAATGGCAGGAATTTAAAGGATTAATACTCTACCAGTCGAAAAACTGCAATTTATTAGTGATTACGAATCACCTCTCTTTCCGGACCGCCTGAATTCCCTCCCGGACAGACAGACACTCCACTCCAGGAGAGGTAATTAAAAGCGAGTGAAGCACACCACCAAATCACGTGTCAGGGGGAGCTCCACACGAGGGATGGCAGGGGAGAGAGAAAAGGAGAGAGGGAGAGAGTGAGGAGGAGAGAAAGGAAGGGAGAGAGGGAAAGTGAGTGAGTGCTTCGGGCTGGTGTTTCCCGCATTGCCTGAGGGAGCAAGGGGATGAGAAGCGACCGCAAAATGCATTACACCAGAAATGGACAAGGGGAAATGAAAAGGAGAGAGAGGTCGGGGAAACTGAATTACTACGGATAAATTACGCAACCCCGAAAGAAACGGAACTGTATTTTAAGGTTTAATTTCTGGGGGGAGGAGGACAGGAAGGAGAAGGGGGAGGGGTGAAAAGATGGAGAAGGGGTTGTGGGGGATGCGATCCGGAAATGATAAAGGACGAGAAGGGGTGAATATACGCAGAAGATTTAGGGAGAAAGATCAAGATAGGTGGTAGACCCTTTAAGCGTTTTATGAAGGAACAAATTAAGTTGAGCGCGCCCACAAAATGATTAAATCTGCCGAGAAAATATACATACATAAATTCCGGAAATTGGATTAAAAATGAAGAGGCGAACACTCGATTCTACAGGCGAAATGGTATCATCTAAACCTCAGGGGGTAGAAACAAAAAAAGGGGAAAACTGAGGCTGGAGTTATTCACGAGGAAAGAAGGCGAAAGAAGAAAGGGGTGAGTTCTCCTTTCGGACGCAAGGTGACGCTTAACGAGCATTTAATATAAAAAAGTAACCCTCTACGGATAAATTCAGCTCCCTCCTAACCTCCTTGGATACCACAGGAAAGAAGGAAGGAGGTGGCGAAGTTAATTCCAAGTAAGAGAGAAGGCAGAGGGTTATCGCGCGGAGTTTTTTTTGTAATCTGTGGAAAAGAACCCCGGGACGGAACGAATAGGATGCTGGGAAGGATGGAAGAGTTATTTGAAAAGGATCGAGGGTGACTGCATGCGTAAGGGTTTTAGGCCAAAACCGGTAAACTAGGAAAACAAAAACTGGAAGAGGTGAAAGAGTTATGTTACCTTGGAAGCCCAGTGACCAACGATGGACGAAGCAAGAAAGAAATAGGCAGCAGAATAGCCCAGGCAAAGAGGGTATTCTATCAAAAGAAGAATCTACTTATCGCTGGAAATACAAGCGTAGAAGTAAGGAAACAATTCATCAGAACGTACACCTGGAGCGTGTTTCTCTATGGCAGTGAGGCATGGGCAATGACAGCAGCCGAAAAGAAAAGGGTGGAAGCATTCGAAATGTGGTGCTACAGAAGAATGCTGAGGATTAAATGGATCACCCGAGTAAGTAACGAGGAAGTCCTAAGAAGAGTGGGAGAAAAGAGAGGTCTTCTGAATACCCTGAGAAGTAGACGAGACAGCTTAATCGGTCACGTCATGAGACATGATGGCCTGATGAAGACAATCGTCGAGGGACAAGTGGACGGGAAGAATGGCAAAGGAAGGCCTTGCGAGATATAAGGAACAAGTTATGAACGACGTGAAAGAGAAGAAATACGTAAATATGAAGAGATTAGCCGATAGAAGCACTAAGTGGAGAGCTGCGTCAAACCAATCTCAGGATTGATGACCAATGATGATGATGAACCCGAGGAAGAATAACTTTGAAAGCCGCTTCAAAATTGACGATTCTATGGATTCAGGATCTGAATTAGGTGACATCTCCCTTTTGGATCAGAATGGAACACACTAGTGAGAGTTGCGAATTCGAAGTGTGGGGTGTATTCACGGCAAGATGATAGCGCACCGACGCTTACTCGAAGCCGCGGAAGTTATTTTACGGGAGTGTTGCACATACATGGGCGTGATATCGTATTGGTGAGAAGGTTGAAATATTTTACGTACCGGATTATTGGTGTGGATAACCGGATTGGTGTAATATTTGGTGTGGATGCACCCCCTGCCACACACCCCCGAGGTGGCTTGCAGGGTATGTCGTAGATATAGATATATTGGAAGTATGAAGAAAAAAAATGTAGAGCACTTCTTTACTCTCCCTCCTTATTCAGAAATTGGGACGAGAGGAGTAAAGTGGGACCAATATGAACTTTCATTTAATTAGATGTGAACTAGCTGAGGTGCCCTTTGAAATTCAACAGGTGGGAAAAAAATTAAATTTACACATTGTATACAGAAAGTTTAACATTTCTGATGAATGCGCGATACTTAAATTTCGTGAATACAAAATTTTAAAAGGGTGTCTCACAAAATTCCATCAGCATGGACGAAAGAAGAAAAAATGCAGAAAGAAGACTACGGGATACAAAAATACTTTCGATTTGGAGCATGAAAATTGATTGACATATTTCTATACATTTTTTAAATTTCGATTCATCGACCTGAAAATCTACGGGGAATAATTATCGTGCTGCGATCTGCCGTAGACATACCAGTAATAACAGAGAGAGAAAGGGGGAATTGCAGAGTACTTTAGAAATCATTGAAAGGGCAATGACCAGATATCAGCTGAAAATCAATAAGAGGAAAACTAAGATATTGATATGCAGCAGGAGAGAATAGGCCAATACCAATGTTACACTAGGAAGAGACATACTTGAGGAGGACAGTAGTGTTACCTGAAAAATCGGTAACCAGCGATGGACGAAGCGAGAAAGAAGTTGCCAGTAGAATAGCCCAGGCGAAGAGGGCATTCTACCAAAAGAAGAGCATTATTACGGATGGGAATATAAGCGTAGAAATAATTAATTCATCAGAACTTACATCTGGGAGCAACAAAATGATGAATGATGTGAAAGAGAAGAAATACGTAAATATGAGAAGATTATCTGATAGGAGAATCACAAAGGATTGCTGACTGATGATAATGATAACGACCTGGAGACATAAGTGGACCACGTTTAATTACATGACGCAATTTGGCATCCATCAAATTTATATAATTCAATATATTGAGCACTGAATCCACATGGAAATGTATGGAATATTGCAACATCGTATGCCCCTAAAACAGGGCTTATCTTACAAAACTGCGGCACATAATATCTATCAAACCGGTAAGTTAAAACCACACGGCGGAGCGTAACGATTCGAAGGGTCACACGAAAACTTTGAGCATCGAAATCGTCACGAAATGGACTCGAACCCCATCTTCCTACTTCTGCTTCCAACCACAGTGGACAGAAAGGCTTTTTCTGTCTCATCCACGGGTCGGACGTAAGAAATCACATTTCCTTCCGGGAAACTCCGCAGCTGAAGTTGCAATTTTTTTTATTTTCCCACTCGTAAATGCTTCCTGGAAACGGGTTGTAACGAGCGGCCGTAATTCCGAGCTCACAAAAACAGACTCAGTGCTTTCTGAATCTCTGGGTAAAGAGAAATTACTCACCTTCGGCGGGCGCTCGAGTCATCAAGATGTTAAGTCATTTCCGTCAATATACGACTCGGCGGAGTTTAACCGGCCACGCTGCTTATCTCGGAGGTGACTCAAGAGCGAGAGTCAAGGAACTGTTTACGTCTCGAAGACACCGTGGCGCGCCTTTCATTCGAGCGGTCGAGTGGAATTTTTTTCGACCCACGGCGTGATGCGCGATTTGTTCCTCTCTCGGTTCGAGATGCAACAATATCGAAAGAAATGCTCGGGTTCCGTTAAGGGATGAAGAGATCTGCTGATTCCATGAAGCTTGTCCTCTTTCCGAGGACAGATTTCCGAATTTGAGCGAACGGTACTTTTTCTTTAAAAGACCACCGTGGCATAAAGGAGGAAGATGTCAAGGGAGAAGAGGGCGAGCGAAATGTTATCGATAAGCTAAAAGACAAGAGCGATGAAGACAAAAGAGCGATGCTATTTTTCACTAGTTAGGCCCCACCTTAAGTATGCAGCCAGTGTATGGGATCCTAATGAATTAGGGTTGATCGGATAACTAGACAGTGTGCAGCGTAGAGCAGCTAGGTTCGTTAAAAGGTGATACGATAGGTTGAGTAGCATTTCAGAATTACGAAAAGAATTAGGGTGGGAATCATTATCAGAGCATAGGTTAAAGTACAGATTGTATCTATTAGAGAAATTTCTATCGGATAGCTTTACTGAAGATGTTAGGCACATATTAAAAAAACCAGCGTATTATGCTAGATTCGACCAGATGAATAAGATTAGAGAGATAGATTGTCGTACCGATAGATTCAAAACGGCACTTTTCCCCCGTGTTATAAGAGAACAGAATAGGCAGCATAGCAGAGGGATAGGTAGGTGAAATATTTTAGAGTATTTTATAGTGCATGATGCATGTATTAACCTCTTAAATACTATAGATACTAACAATCAAGTTGCATGAGACAATATAGTTGCTTGTTTGCATGTTAGTAGTGCATGCCTGGTGATCTTCACCCCCTGCCACACACCCTCGCGGTGGCTTGCAGGGTATCGTGTAGATGTAGATGTAAAAATATACTTTCGACTCTCTAGCGAAAGAAAAAAAATCATGAACATTCATTAATAACTTGGTACTTGTGGTAACAACACTAGAAGCATTGAAAGATCAGAAAAAGGAAAAGTCCTCTATTCAATATTTCTCGCGTAGAGAGGCGAATCGAAATCATAGCAAGAAAAATAAAATTAATCGACTGCATGAATGTAAGTAATACCTTCCGGGAATGGGCCGAAATCCACTTCCAGCTATTCGGTATTTCCCCAGGATTTCCTCAACATACAAAATGAGGACGAGTCAAGCAGCGTGGGTGACCTGCAGACTTGTGCTTTGCAGCTATGTGTGAATTGGGATAGAAAAAAACTACTTCAGATGACAAAGAGCGAATATAATCGTACTTTTTTAAGTAACGACACATTTAGAAGAGTTCCGATTTAAGATTAGCCGAAACTTAATAATAAGTTAACGATAAGTATCCACCTGGGACGCAAGAGGACCTAAAGACGAGATAATTCGCAAATATGATGCTTCATCACTGTGAGTTGGCATTAACATCTAGATGCGAAGCTACATTGAAGAGTTATATACCACGGACACTGACTCCTACCTCGTGATTCACGCATAAGGGCGGATGTATTTTTGCCTATAAAGTTGTCCATGTGGATGTCTCCCGAGTAATCCATATTAGGATTCCCACCAATACTCTGCTCAATGTATTTCCGTTTGGAATTTCACCTAATATTTTAGCATATATTATACGCCCTCAAGAAAATGGTTTTAAGCAACTGTACGATCAAGGACGAATAACTAATAAATATTTTTTTTACTACGGAGTAGAAAATGAAGAAGACCACATTGCGTACGAAGATAAAAAATGCCATTTAATATAACGATATTGGTGAAAACTTTCACATACCCAAGATGAGAAAATAACAATTTGTTACTTGGAGACTTTGGATTCGAGGCATTCGCAGCGAGTACTGTGGTCAACAATGTTTTTCGGGATCAGCTGCGTGTATACTGGAGTTCATGGGCCTAATGCCGGAACTGGTCCGACAAAATAAACAGCCTTTAGTCCGCATAAAAACTTTCGATTCCCCATTCAGAAACAGGTTTCCACTACAAAACCGTTTTCAAGGTGGCTGCACTGCGTTGAAAATGACTGGGCGAAGTCGACACGTTGGTCGGTTACATTAACAGGTTTGCGGAAACCAAAGAGTTTCATTTCTCCAACCCGTACGAAGTACCATCACTACGAAGCGATGAACGGGACGGCACATTCAAAAAGTAAAAACCGGCCTCTAGATGGTCGCATGCGATATAAAGGACGCTCGCAACATCACTTTCCAGTCTCCTGAGCAAAACACAACTCCACCAGACCAAGCGAGGAGAGGGGATGTTTTTGCGAGCACTCTGAAAAATCACGTCCATCGTGCTCATCTGTTACGGGACGAAGAATTGAGAGAGAATGAGAGATGATAGAAAAAATAATCCAGTGTCGCGCAAAGACGCAGTTACCCGCTGACCACGAGTGTTCATTCCCCCTGGGTCATCCGGGGAACAGTTATGAGAAGGATCGCAAAACCCACGACCGACTCGTGCAAACCGATAGGCCAACGGGAGCTGGCCGACTCGTTTCCCACGGCGGAGATCGAAGAGTAGAGGAAAAAATGACGAGAGCAAGGAGGGATGAAAAAAGTTGAAGGTAGTTCCGCAATTTCTTGCGCGTCATTAAGCGACGCACATTCCGAGCGCAGTGAGGCGGCCGCGGCGCTTCAGAAACAGCGAGCGGAGCGCCGCACAGTCGAGGTGCAGAGGTCAATGCAGAGAGAGCGTCCTGCGAAGCAGAAGTTAAAACTACAAAGACGACGCGAATCTCGCCAAAGATTTCGCGGATGCTTTCGCAAGGGCCATTCCCAGCTTTGGAGCTTGATATGTCGACACTTCACGTAAACAGAAGAAAAGTTTTTTTTTTTTTTAAGTGATAGGGTTTGTTGTGGTGGCGAGAGCACTGGCTCAACATTCCGACGGCGCGAGTTCGAACCCTGTCTATGATTGTGGTAGAGATTTTTCTATAATATACCGGTGACTACTTGAGTACACGTTGAGCTCGGTCCTTCGCGTTGAAAGTAAACCCGTGGACCCTTTGGAACCTTTTGTTAAAATCAGGCTAATGCCGACACCGGGTTTCTCTCCTTCCTCCCTTCATTCCCTGACAAATTCTACGTATAGCCAATTACTCTACCTTATCCAATTACTCATCCACATCTACACGATACCCTGCAAGCCACTGCGAGGGTGTGTGGCAGGGGTGAAGATCACCAAGCATGCACTACTAACATGCAAACAAGCAACTATATTGTCTCATGCAACTTGATTGTTAGTATCTATAGTATTTAAGGGGTTAATACATGCATCATGCACTACAGAATACTCGTTAAAAATATTTTGCGAACTCCAACTTACTATGGTAGACTGGACCATGATCATAAAATTAGATAAATTAATTGCCGAATTGACAGTACTCAAAATGTCCTTTTTTCCTCGCTCAATTAGGGATATAAATAGCGGTAAATATATCCAATACGAGTGTATCAATGGATATCATAGGAAGTTGCAAGTTGGTATAATCCAACTAACAGCATGATATTGCATGCTTGCTTTGCTCTTTTTATATTTTCTAAAAAATGAAGTTTAGACTAGTATATTATTACAAATCCTTTTTATGCATGATATGCAATGCATGCTTGGTGTGAGTACACCCCCAGCCACACACATATATGGTGGCTTGCAGGGTATTATGTAGATTTAGAAGGATCTTATTCTTTGTATCTGCATTGCCAGTTAAACCACTTAATCTTGGGAAATAAATCAGATTTAAATGTAATATAACTTATGATTTCATACTATAATCATGCGGGACCGGTGATACACGTATCATATATACACACTTGAAGTTACAAACTAAACCTGCACGGGAATGCATAAAACTGCTACACATATGTGTTGTACGTATGTACATTAGAGTTACAAACAGGCATGAAAAATAAGCCTTAAATGTACACAGTCTATCATAATTAATTATCAACTTCGATCACACATGTAAATGTTCACAAAAAAGAGTTCACACCTCTCTGTATCAAACGCGTACATTCCTCCCACGTAAAGTAGAACTGTACACTGTACAGTGTACAGGTGTATTCACGAGGGTAATGCATTCTTGGAGATTATTCAACCCCTATTACATTTTCAATGCGGCATGCAGGGAAACCAGTAGATGTGGATGTATTTGTATTTGTGCAGGAAGGAGAAGAAACCACGGAAATAAGAACACTTATATCACTATGGCCCTTCGAGAGAGAACATCTTTAACTGTTCATGCACCGTTGACTTCGAGATTGACGCGATGAGTTCTGGCCAGGATATATTCCATGCACCCATCTCCGGCACCAGTGACAAAAAATAACAACAACAAAAACACTACGGAGGAAAAGAAAATCTCTCCGAGGCCAAAGCCCGATTAATCTCCCCCCAGCGGATAACGTCGGCACTTCGTCAACTGCCGGAAATGGCGTAACGAGCAGTAAACGCTCGGCGCATGCGCAACCGTATAGCTTGCAACCCTCGGTTTAATCCCACGCAGATACGGCAGCTTTCGGAGGGGGATAGTTGGGTGCAAGGGAGGCCACGTCGTAACAACTATAATCGGATATTACGAAAGCGATGCCGTTTGCGACTGACATTATTTTAAAGCTCTTTCCACACTGAGTGAAAAATCCCGTACTCGGCGAAGACGTTAGGAAATATATTTTGCACTGTTTTCCGGGATTATTTAAGGGACTTGCATACGAATCCTGGCTGCTTTCGACTAATTGCAACTATGGCCAAGACCTTTGAATGGAGAGAAAATTAGGGATAAAGCATACAGTCATATGGAAAGATCGGTAAGGAAGAAACAAGGAGGTTACAATGTACTGGAAGCGGCATACGTATGGTATCTTACGGGTGACGATGAAGCCAAAATAGGGGTTCTTGGGTAATATAAGACCCCCCTTCACCTCAGCACAAAACATTGCGTTTTCCATTCCATGAGAACGCTCCTTACGTATAAAAAACATAACTATTAATTTCTACGCAAATTTCACGGAATTCTGGGCGGTATTAATGGCATTTTATTCCAGTGTCAATTCTATTCCTTAAAACTAATTCGAACTTACACTATTTAAATCACATTCTTGGTGATTGCTCGGGCACTCTCCGATGCACAGTGGTCGGAAATCGAAAATTTTTGGACAAAATTAAAAAATAGCTTTTTTTGAGATATGGACTTGAAACTTGGCACATATACTCGCAAAAGATTGCTGATTAAGGAATAGTACGCCATTTGTCATGATTCTAAACCGTTAGCTAGATACAGGGGCTCAAACATGACCAAATTTCCAAAAAACTCCAGACTTCCCTTTTCTCCGAATATCTTCAAAGTTATGTTGATGGTGTCGTTGTGAGAGGAATTCGATCGAATAAAAAATGGAATAATCTATTAACACAATGCTTTATCTCTACTATGCTATAGTTTTGAAGATTTTTTATAACATTTGTGTGCTATTACGTTACAAAATGGCGGAAGCTGTTTTTGACAACATTTCACATAAAGTAGAGAATATCTAGCATTTTAGGGAGAGACCTGTCAAGTGACTTATATCAGAGCGTTTGTTGAAGACTTTTAAATACGAAACTGAAGAAAAATAAAAAATAAGTTTGCGACGCCGAAAAATACATATAATACATACAGCGCGCCGTTCCGTTTACTTGACTCATTTAAAAAATTCCAATTGCTCATATTCTAATTCTACTTCATGCGCGCAAAAATAACTTCATCAGTGAGTAATGAAAATAATAAACACGCATGTCACTGCATAACAAGATGGCCGACCATGCTTCAAAACTCTGTCGCGATAGAGATTTCGGCAGATTTTAATCTCCTTGGGAAGCAACAACACCTCCACGGCATAATGGAAAAAAAATTGAACGCAATAGAAAAGCGGTTCTGCGGGACCAAGGTGCACCAACAAATTAAACGCGAGAGCCCCCAACGGTAACCTTCCATGGATCGTAATTCGTCTCAGTAAATGTTCTTTTTACGTGGATTTTTTACTCGCTCGAAACGGCGTACGTATGGAGTGCAAACAGAGGAGCAGCAGGGCCACAAATCGGTCTGAATTATAAATCCCGTTGGGGTTCAAGAACGCAGAGAAGTCGGGCGGGAAGAAAAAACCAGGGATATCTCTGCCAGAAGTTTTTCTCTCCACTGACGTTTCATTCGCAAGATGAGGGCGTTCTGGATGCGCGGTTATATTTATTCCCGGCATGGGAAATGAAAGAAGAGTGAGTTAAAGCTCTAAGTTATCTAAGAAAGAATACACATCCACGCACAACAAATTTTACGGCTTTTTTTTAAGAGAGAGAGTTATTACCAAAGTTGTTCCAGGGTACAGAGGTGTTTGAAATAAGGAGAGCGAAAAGGAGGAAGCCCTAACAGAAGAAATCGTAATTTGGCTTAAGTCGAGGATCTAACTTACCTCGGCCTCGAGAAAAATGAAACAAATGAGAAAGAACGGAAAAGAAAAATATCATCAATACCATAATTTCGAACGCAGCTACAGTCGGCATACGAAGATTTAAAACCAAACTATATCTAAACAGTATTCACATGGGAAACGTAAGACTAATGTCTCATCATCATCGGTAAACAATTCTAGGGTTGGTTCGACGCAGCCCACCTCGTATTAACATAATTCCTCTCTTTCATATCCATCACGACCTGTTCCATAAATATCATACGATGCCTTCCTTTTCCGTTCAATTTTCCCTCGGCAAATGTCTTCAACAGGCCATCGTGTCTTAAGATATGGCCGATTAAGTTGTCCCGTCTTCGTTTTATAGTTTTCAGCAGGCTTCTCTGTCCTTCCACTCTTCTAAAGACTTCTTCGTTTGTCACCCGGTCGATCCAATTTATCTTCATCCTTCTTCTGTAACACCACATTTCGAGTCCTTCCACCCTTTTCTTCTCCGCTGCTGTCATCGTCCGTGACTAACTGCCTTAAATAAACATACTGCAGATATATGTTCATATGAATTGTTTCTTTATTTCTACGCCTGTATTTTCAGCTGTAAGAAGGTTCTTCTTTTGATAGAATGCCCCCTTTTCCTGAGCTATTCTACTGACTATGACTAATGTCTATGGCCAGGAAAATTCAAGTCAAAAGTGAACATTGCTCCAATAAATTACGTAACACTAATTGGATTCCATCCTGCAGCTGCAGATACATTACAAGTAAATTCTTTATTCATGTAACAATTATGATACACATAATTGGTTAATATAGAATCTACATTGTGCGAGGAAGAGGAAGAAAGATAAAATGTATAATTTGGAAATTGGGTTGATGTAGTGGCTAGAGTATTGGCTTCTCATCCCGCGGGCCTGGGTTCACGTAGGTACAGTAGTCGAAAGGGTCGTTAACCTGCCTGATGCCTGATTTTTGAAGACTAAAGCCTGATTTTTATGCCTGTTCAGAAACGATTACGCGACGAATAAAATTATGAATATTTTTTACGCGTAGACATTCCTTTAAAGCAGATTTTTAATCAGAATAATGGTTCAGCGCGAAAATACTAACGCTCTTTCATATCGCAGTAATAAAAGAACACGCCTGCAAACTTTGTAACTGAACACATTAGTATTATGAGAAACCTCTGACGTGAGAATTGTAAGCTAGAACATACGTTGGAGCAGGTGGAGCTGTTCGCATATCTGGGAAGTAATTTGCACGTAAGTAGAGACGGTACCTACTTGGAACATTACCAGGTAAATTTGAATTAGCGTAAAAGTCTTTCCGAGATGACGGGGAATTATGACCGCGCCTTTATTCTGGTAAGAGAAAAAAGTGTAATGAGGAGGATTTGCATACTGTTCCAGAGGAATCTTTTTAACGTTAGCCCGCACCTAATTTGATTACACTGGTGATGAATACTGGATGAAGTCGGCTAATGCTGGTAGCAGGCTACTGGCTTCGGTAATGAATAACGGTCGGATGAGTATGTAAACATTTATAGTATTATGCATAGTTGTGATAAAAAGCTTAATCATAATTGAGTGGTACGTCTGTCATTGAAAAGTCGCCATTGGGTCTAAGGAATGATGAGTACCCAAATAATGGTGATGATAATATAACCTTAAAAAATGACGGTCAGTTATACCATTAAATTCACTGCATTTTTTTATCCATAACTATGGAGTGTCCCGGAATCCAATTCGTGTGAATACGATATGTGCCGTAATCGTCACTAAAGATAAAATATCTAAACGCAAACAATGGGCACAACAATACTCAATTAGAAAAAAACTTAGTTGAACATCCTGAAAGCAAGTACCTACCTGATTAGTATCTACTCGGGAATATTTTAATTATTTAATTATTAAGCGTTTGTTATGATGCATTTACCTATTAATCTCAATATAGAGGCTAGGGTGTTGTTGAAATGAGTTAGTACAGCTAAAGAATATTTCAATTCCAATACCACTCATCTACATTCATTTCACCACAGATACAGAGATATTTCACCAACCTATCCTGTTACTACATTGCCTATTATGAACTATCATTGTTCGCCAGAATAAAAACAATTTAAAACTATCCGGATAACGAACTCTCTCCTTGAACTTGCTATTCTGATCGAATCTATCGCCATAAGCTGGTGTTTCTGGTATGTTACAAAGATGATCCGCAGAAAAAATCAGCTTCAAATTTACGAAAATATTTTCCAGATTATTGAAGCAATTCTGTAGAATAATTTATTTTAAGGTTTGCACGTCCTTTTTTTGAAGGTCCCACCAACATTCGCGAATTTAATACGCATCGCCATCACCCAGGAAAATACTTGTTCGTTTTGTAACTCGATCTTTGAGGAAAGAATCTTGTGGGTGTAGGTGGGAGGTTCTTGGGATTTGGGCCCGGGGAAGGGTGTTTTGTAAGGTTGCGAATGGAATTAAATTAGAAAGGGCGAATATTGAAGATGTTCGAGGAATAGAGGAAATCGCTGGGGAAAATTCTTGGAGAACGAAATAGCGTGAACGGCCGTGGGGTATCTGAGGCTGAGGTATAACGAAATATGCTAAATCAACGATGATGGAGGGTGAAATGAACTATTGCATAGTAACTTGTAAGCCACCGCAAGGGTGTGGAGTTAATAACAGAGATAGATATTCAATTGGAGAGGGCATCGACAGCAAAGATTACCTGAACCATTTAGAATACAGAGGAAATCCTCAGGCTTCACTTGGTGGAACCGCATGATAGTAAATAAAATGATTAGGTACTTGGTAAGATTCCACAAATTTATTTTTTTTCCCTCATCCGGCCAAGTCACAACTAGTTACTGCTCTCCCCCCCCCCCCCCCCCATTTCCCATTGTTGCCCCAACCCATGGATCACGTGAACACCTTGTGGGTATATAATGAGCTCGCGGACTCTCCGCGCTTACCTTGATAATGATTGTCAAACAATCGAAACCTAGGTTGGTGAAAAATAAATTTGTGGAATCTTACCAAGTAATCATTTTATTACCATTTAGAATACGTTGGAACTGGGATATCGATAGAAATTCTTCAGGAGGAGGGAGGGTAGAGCGAATTCCTTCATTGGCATCAGCTTACACTTAACGCAAACCACCAAGGGATCCACAGTTTAAGGTCCCATCTGACGGACGGAGTACTGCACTCGAAGAGCTCTTTACACAGGACTTAAGTAGGGACCGGTATATCGATGAAAACACTCTTCCACTGCCAGGATTCGAATCCGGGCCTTCGGGATTAGAATGCATCACTCTAGGCATCATAGCGACACTATCCTCGTGGTTTAAAAAATGTAACCATTTCGAATGAAGCACTGGTCCAAAAGAAGAATTGCAATCTTGGCCTTCATTCAGGAAGACTCAACATTGTCGAGTCCCAAAAATGACGAAATACTCCTTTCACAGCCTCAACAAATCACGATTGTTGCCACACCAATCGGAACTTTTCGAAACTGTGACATATAAAAATTCGACACATTCGAGGGTCCACAATGCCCAGCCCTTCTTCAACTGCATCTGGTTTTGCGCGAATGAGTTTGCGAGTTGAGACGGGTTAACGACCTTCCGTGCCTTAATGACCTGGAATATTCCTTGCAGGGGAAGAGACAACACGGACCAATCTGATGAAGAGTAGTAGAACGGCGATCCAATGTCTAGGGTTATATTTTACCATCTAACCTAAGACCTAAATCCATGAACAAACATCCATGCTCTGAGCGGGATTTAAACCAGCGACATTTGGGTTGCCATGCTGGCGTGTACCGACCTGGCTACAACGGCCGGCACGAAGGAATAGATCAATACATACCACAATTCCAGGTACTCGCCTTCGTTCTCCCGGGTCGTTTCGGAGTTGAGCTTTCCTCGAAGTGATTAAAATGAACGTATCGCCCCTAATGGAGGATAACCGAGGTCACAAGACACAAAAAGGGTCACTTCTTTTCGAGGCTCCCTTGGCAGGCTTGTTCCCTGTGTACGCTTGTTTTTTAATGAAGTTTCAAGTAATCTATTTTGTGAGATGCGAATACGAGGAAAGCTCAGAGAAACAATTTTGCCTTTCACTTTCTTAAATGGTGTTGATGGAGAAATGTACATAACTCCTTAGCATTACAATTTGCATATATAACATACTCGGAAACCCAGGGGAAGTAGAACAATATGAATGTCAACAACGTCAACAGCTAACTACACTGGAATGATTCTTGCTGGAATTGTTGACGAGTTGCAGCGCTTCTGGTTTATCTTTTATTCATTCTCTCCTCGTACCTAAGTTATCACCGAAATTTATTTCTACCCCTGCTATCATTTGAATAACTCTTTATCATGATGATTTAGTCACAGGCCTCTGTAAATGTCGGTGGTAATCAACACATTTAGCCGTAACAGTACGGAAATAAGTTGTATTTCTGAAACACTTGCATACTCGTTCATTATGTATATTGTTGGCATAAACTTATTAATAAAAAATACAATTTGAGCGCCGGATGAATTACTTTTGGGTTTGAGTTTCATATCACGCCTAAAAGAACAAACTTCGAAGCATAATTCCGAGGGGAGGCAAGTCTATAAATACAAATTGCAGCTTCGAAAGGCACATCAATCTCAGGTAGCACCGCTCATTGACATTTTTAGGTAGGATTAAGTTCCAATCATGACGGCATCACGAACATTATTTCAGATAATTCTATTTAGAAAAATTACGTGCGCGGTGCACTGCGACTTTTGTGGCGATGTTTCTGTTATAAGGAAGGCAGCGAGCTGGAATTCCCTTCAGCAGTTCTTCAGCATAATTTCAGCGGTTCAGGCAAATCGGTCGCTCAGCCTCCGTCGCCGGTGTTGACGGCAGCGCATTTCAGTGGCATCCTCCGTTCGAGAGAAGCAGAGAATCTCTCCTCGTTTTTTTTTTAATCGGTCACCCGTTCGCTTCCGATGACCCCTCACTCGAGTTCCAATGAAATCTTCGACCGGAGATAAACGGGGTCATATTGGTGGCCTTCGGCCTGTTATGGAGGACCGCCATCTCGGCAAATTGCCCGAGCTTGCCCTTGGAACTGTTGTGGTCGTAACGCATGCTTCCTCGGCTTGTCGAACATTTGTTTGACAAGGGTATGTACAAGACGCAATAAGCGGTGGAAGGCGATTTGCTGCAATTTTCCTTTTTCTAAAAGAACTTCTAGCCTCAGTGCAATACATTCCAGTGAGTTTAATGGTAGGCACTTTACAGCCCCGTGAATTGATTCAGAAAATTTAATTTTTTTCCTCTACGTAATATACGGCAGCAGGGGCGAATGATCACCTAACGTACACTTTATACATGCAACTGAGAGCTACTTCATGAAAACATTTTAGATAGAAGAGTTACGAGCTTCTACATGGTTAGCATATAGGGACATGGTAATGAAGTGGTTAGACAGGCTTTCTATAATTAAATTTATCTGTCTTTCCATAGAATACATGGTTTAGTAATGTCAAAACATGATTTATACGCTACAAACTACTCTTAACAATATTTCACCTACCTATCCATTCGCTATGCTGCATATCTTATTGTCTTATGGTACGCGGGAAAAATGGCACTTTAAATCTATCGGTAAAGACAAACTATCTCTCTAATCTTGTTTGTCTGGGTACTTACACAATGGCAAGGGAAAACCTTTTTTTGGTTTTAATGTAATGTAATCTGATTGTGATTGTGTGCATATTTGTCCGGTAGGGAGAAAATTCCAACCAAGAACATTGATATGTGAATGGTTTTGAAAGGTTAGATGATCGATCGATAACTTCACACCAGTTAGGGTGAGTTTTGATTCTGTATCCCTAATATTTCTTTAATTAACAAATGCTCAATCAATAAATAATTATTATATTCCTACATGGACACTAATCATTTATTTTATGCGTATGCCTTTAGAATGTAAACCAAGACGTTTCTGTGATGAAGTACACAGGACTTCTTAGTCGCATCTCGGTCGAACGTACCGCATATTCGATGATTATTCGAACACCTGGCCACACATCCTCGAGATGGCTGCCAGGGTACCCAGACAGCCCGTAGAGACACATGTACAGACCCCTAATCTCATCCCTAAACTACTCTTCCACTTAAGTCCAACTAACCCCCCAGACGATCGTTTTCATCCCTCCCACTTCAGCGCGGTCTGGATCAAAATGGGTGAAAAAAGAAAACACGGAGAAACTACTTAGTTTCCGCCGAAATTCGATGGCCGCGCGCTTCGGGGAAATGATCGGGATCGTAGTGAGTCACGCCCGAGAGATGACCGCGCGATCTCCCGGGCCGCGCGGGCCTGGAGGGTGTTTCTGAGTTACCCATTTCGAACGGAACGGAAAGTTTCGATAGGATTCTACGTCATTTACGATCGGAAGAGCAATCCGGGCGTTTCTGAGAGTTACCGTACGAATCGTGAGAGTCTTTCCGATCGGGAAAACCGTCGACGGCTGCTGTGGTGTCGGGAAATCTTTCCGTGTGTGCTCTTTCAACGTATATTGTTATTTTTCGATTGTTATTAGGTTGTTTTGTCACAACTGTGACATACTAGCATATTCTTTTAAGAACGCGCATTCGTATACTACGAATATAATAGTAAGTGAGTGGAAGTAATTTATAATATATGCGTGAGAATATATGGACGTTGCTATTTAATTTCTTTCCAAAACCTCAATCTAGGTTTAATTCCCAATATAATTGGTGAACCGATACATGAATTAATGAATGTAACTAAACAAACCTGTTTTACTGTTAATTTCTATCGTGCTCGAACGTTTGGTAAACTATAGTTAAATTTGGCCGTTGATTTCATTTGAATAACTTATGTGCCTTATCTCAGTAATAGACATATGCTTATTAATTGTAAAATGATATTTTTACATAATATAGTGACACTACATATATTTTGAGGGCATTAAATTAAATTAAGCTTCTCTTTCCATTACAAAGTATTAACTCACTTTTTTTCTGATAAATCGCTTTTTCATTAGTACTGACCAGGGAGTGTGTAAATCTGAAGAAACAATGAGTAAGTCACGGGGTTGTTTTGAGCCTGGCTGCACCTCAGGATATGAAGCCACGCTTAAGGAAAATAAGAGGTTGGGGATAAGGAACTAAAGTTTGTTGAAGCCAAAGGTTAGTGTGACATCTTTAACAATGGGATATATCCAGTGATGCATTGCAGTCGTCGTATTGTTAAGTCTGTATCGAATATTTTAGCGGCTTAATCGTAGATCAGTTTAGATTGTACTCCAAAATAATGTGGTTGAACGCATCGTGTACCGCATGGCTGGGCTGCGCTTGTGATATCTTTAAGTGTGGGAGATATCATGTAATGCATTGTAAACGTCTTAGTATTAAGTCAGTATTGATTATTATAGTGATTTAATTCAAGATCGGTTGATATTGGGCTCAAAACTAATGTGGCTGAACGCATTGTGTACCGCATGGCTTAGCTGCGTCATGAGACGCCATGTTCGAAATTAAGTCTTAGACGGATGAATGTAGTGCCTAGCTAACATGCATGCATTTTTGCCTTTGTTTTTCATCTCATATAGCCGACCAATATAAATTATATCATAGCGAAGTATTTTCATTACGTTATATGCACGTAGTCGCGTACGTGTTCATGTTTGAGGTATAACTCCGTAACGTCACCACAGTCTAAACATGTTTAGACTGTGACTTCACTAAGACTGAAATGGATAGACGTAATTCTAATAATTCAATCGCATTAATAATAAAGTAGGTAATACTGAGAATAATTCTAAAAATTTGAGGTGGACCGCTTCTCTAATGGTGTTAAAAACATAGTAATAGCACAAGCTATACTATGGGAGGTTCGCGATTGCGAGGGAAATCCGGAAGTTGAAATATTTTGTTATTAAAGCAGATGTTACGTAAATTAATTGTTTACTGGACGCCAACAAAGGTTCGTTATGGGTGGTATCATGTCCGATGCATTAACAGTTACATGGAGAGTTCCCCAGGGAATGGTAATGAACCCCTTCCATTTCTTTTATGCATTAACGATATATGTGCCATAGTAGTGGCAAGCTTAGACTTATTGTAGACGACGCGGTAATTTACCGGGAAATATCACATGTAAAAGATAGTGAATCATTCGAAATGTAGGAATTCAAGTTTGAGGCGATATTGCATAAAAATAGCATTCACATGAATGCTAGTTTCAAATAAACCTAATAGCGAGTGGAAATAAATGTTTGGAAGAGGAATAACTAAAATGATCACTAGAGCAATCCATATAACATCAGTAAAACATAACAGAGATGTTACAGTTGCTTAGAAATTATCGCGGGGAAGACATCCGTGAGATATAGGCCAATTGCCAACAATAATGAAGGATTTAAGAATAGGGGAATAAGGAGAAGGGACAGAAATCCAAAGGAAGATGGTACTTTTCACTTGCTAGGCCCGACCTAAAATATGCAGTGAATACATAGGTATTCACTGCATAATTTAGGTTATTTAAAATGACTTAGGTTTGATTACAGATCCAGATAGTGTGAGGGTATTGAAATCAATATAGAAGGATTAGGTTGTAATTATTTCAGACCATAGGTTAAAATACCGATTAAAACTCCTGCAGGAGTAAGACTTAAAGGTTCTCTGAATATGTGACGAAATTATTGAAAGTCCAATCATACTTTTGGCAGGGTGGATTATGAAGATGTTTTGTAATGAGATGTATCACAGAGAGTTTCAAATTTTCGTTTTTTTGCACATATTTAGGGTCAGTAACTGATTATAGTTAAGGTACATATGGAAATCAAAATAGATGTTGTACAAATTGTTGTTGATGCAAAATAGATTAAGATGGTAGAAATTTTTTGAAATATACATTTTTGACATAAGATATGTTTTTGTGTTGTGTGTATATAAAGGTAATAATGTCTTGTGTACCGGAGTGACTGACTAATCGAGTAGGTTCTATTTCATTGCTTTAGATGTACTATGAATTTAGTGTCATTTGTAGCTAACATTTAATTTGTGTGGAAAATGTTGATCCGATATTTTCCTTGGCGGTGGCATTGTGCCTCTCAGTTACATGTAAGGACTGAATTCATGGAGAAGTTTAGTACACGTTTGGTGATAGTTCAGCTGCTGCCACACACCTTTGTGGTGGAGATGAAAGTAAGATAGATGTTGTTAGTATCTAGGGATAGATGAATACTGTAGATGAATAATATACTGTTGGCAAAATGCGTTCTTTTTCATTGTCAATTGTTCAAGTCATTGTGTACACTTTCTTTGATATTTCAATAAATACATCTAACTGTTAATTTACTCATTTTGTACTGTTCTTTGCAGTTTTTTTAAAAATATTATATCGGTTTGCAAAATGCGTTCTTTCTCATTGTTAATTGTTTAAGTCTTTGGCGTTTCCCAGTTTATATTAGCGTGTATGAGGTTTTACTAAGGTTTAAGTTACTCTTATCTCCCGGTTGTCACTACCGTTTTTCATTTCCTATAGCAGTTGTGAGAGTGCGTGTCTCCGTGACCGTGCCTTGGTTAACACTTCTTTAACTTACGATCTAAAGTAGCCCGCGTAGCATATTCTCGTTGCCTTTTTATTAGAGCTATGACACAGAGGTTTTGTGTATTAGTACGATGCCGGAATGTTAGGCTTTCGAGCTGTGTCTTTTTTTACGTATCATTTAGTGTGTTTCACCTGTATTTTACAAGAACATGGCACCAGGGCTATTTCAAATTTTTTAATTCTATTCTGCAGTCCTTTATTACTTGTTTTCGAACGAAAATGCTCCTCTCGCAACGTATTTGCGACTGGCTTATACTCACGTTTGTCGGGCGCTTCGCGATGCCAGCGCCACTTTGGGGGAACCTATTTTACGCGACTGGGCTGGTATCAATGGCTTCGCGGGACTCGGGAATCCTATTAATAAAGTATCCCTGGTACTGACTATTAGAGATTAAACCACAACTTCATTTTGTCTTTCTTCCCACTCTTACCACATTGGTAGAGGCAGGGAGGATGAATTCTACCAATGGTTAGCGCTGGGTTTAATAGATGGACGTCAGCAAGACCTAGATCATGTCTGTTAGCAAGACCGAGGTCTAGTCCCGTGTCTAACAACCGCTGTTGTTAGACACGGCATACTTGCAACATAGTACACTCTTTTTCTAAGAACCAATCCCTTTTCCTATGCCAACAAATACACCCATCTTTATTTTCATCATGTTAATGGCTTATTTAACTAAGTTTTCTTGAGGGACTACGTCCTTTTAGTTAATTCTTATACCTAACCCATGCCATTTTCATTTTCAATGTAATTCCTTTCTTGCTGCTTGCATGGCGAAAACAGCATATACTATATCCCTGTATAGCTCCACAATTCCAGTACGAATTTACTACTACTACACTGGTTCATAAGCATTTTATCAGAAATGTACCACGTGATGGGAACCATTCATGCATGATTTTTGGCATATAAGTAGTGGACTAACTCTCAGTGTCTCCATTGGTTTTAGCTGAACCTCTTCACGGTAGTGCCAACCAGCATTTTTAATATACAGTTACGGCATAAGGTCAATGTATTCGATGAAACAACCTCGATGTATTCAATGAAACATATATCAAATCTTTCTCAAGCGAACGACCGATGTACTCGAAGCCTCCACAAAACTAATTCCTAATACCCATTCTATTAAAACTCTAACTGCAACAGTATAAACTGTTACCATGACGACTACAACACTCAAAACAATACAACGGTCGTGAATTATAAATTCTAATATTTTCACTCACAACAACTTCAGTTGCATAAAACAGTTTTTAAAACCACTTTATACAGAGACACACTATTACATAACTTTCGCTTCCATCTTCAAGTTTCAGATGTTTTCGCGGGTGATGAATTTCTCTGCTCACTTGTCCTTTCAAAACATGTGGCTACTTATGACGTTTCTTCGCCTCCCCACTGGGATGGGGTGTGACGTCATTGTCCAGACGGATTCCTTTACGACGGGCAGTGTGAAACGCACGGGAAACGGGAAGCGGGATAATTCCCGTTCGATTCGGAAAGAAAAGGTTTCCGTCTCCGTCAATCCGATGAGAGTCAGAAACACCCTCCTGGTTCCTGAAAACGGTAGCAGGAAAGTTCTCCGAAAAGCAGGCCCTATCGCGTTCTCCGTAAGGGATGATGATATTGGCGTGTGCGATAATGACTCGGGCCACGCGGGCCGAGTAATCTTGCGACTTGGCCGCATGATACAGCGTGCGGTTCGGTCATAACTCACGCTGTCTTTTAGACGAGATGTTCGCGTCTCACTGATTCCTTTTTCTTCGTATCCCGCTACAACTTTGGGAAATTGTAGTTGTAGGAACTCTCTACCGTTTCACCTAAATAACAGACCCTATTATGTAGATGTAGATGTAGATGACCCTCTAGCGCTGAATATTTCCAGTGACGATGTTAAAAATATTTTGCGGACCCCAACTTACTATGGTAGACTGGACCATAATCACAAAATTAGTGAAATTGATTGCCGAACTCAAATGTCCTTTTTTCCTCGTACTATTAGGGATATGAATAACGGTAAATATATCCAGTACGAGTGTAGCAATGGATAACATTGGTAGCTGCATGTTGGTATAAGGACTTAAAGCTAACCCAACTAACGGCATGTTTTTGCATGTATGCTTTGCTATTTTTATCTTTTTTTAAATAGCGTAGTTTGAACAGTACCTATACAAGTACTAATCCTTTTTTATGCATGATATGTAGTGCATGTTTAGTGAGAGTTCACCCCTGCCACACACCTTTATGGTGGCTTGCAGGGTATTACGTAGATGTAGATGTACACTATGGGAAGTATGCAACCATCTTTACTGGTTGCATACTTCCCATAGTGGAATACTGCTCATTAGTTAGGGCAACTGCCTGTCCCAGCAATCTTAAACTTGTGGAGCGCCCCCTTAAATTTTTCACCTCTATTGTCCGCCACCGTGTACCCACCTGCGTAACTCATCCCAAAGCGATATTATGTCCTCACTTGGATTATCCCCTTTGTCAACCCGTCGAACAATCCAAGATTTAAATTTCCTCCATTCGATCACAAACGGCAATTTGCGTTCTAATGACCTTCTCCCTCTTTTCTCCCTCCACATTCCTGGCCGCAAAACCCGTAGCAGTGATCTTCTACACCTGCCGAAATTCCGTCTTTCACTCTCCCAGCGATCTCTTTTCTATCGGCTCCCGAAACTTTTCAACTCTCTCTCTTCCATCCACCCTTCACTTCACCTCTCCGCCTCTCATCTCTCCTATACCAGATGTATCAAACAATTAATGTTATCAGGTTGATCTTTTGTTCATCGCTACTTTTATTTATGTTGATAAATATTTTTATTTGTTACATATTCAATGTAAAAGGCCATTTGTGGCTGTTTTTGAATATTTGGTAAATAAATAAATAAACAACTATTGCACGATTTTCTTCGTGAGCCGGCGGGCGGATGCGTATGTTTTATTATTTCTGGGAAACTTGTCTCAACCCAGTTGGGGCTGCCATCTCTTTTGCGGTCCATTTCGGGATACACATAAATTGATGGGAAAACATTAAAAAAGAACAAATCTGAGAAGAATCTTTAACATGTCAATTACACGTATAATCTAAATAAATGCGTTGGCATTCATCAGGAATCTCATTATGCATCGAGAGATTTTTCATTCTCTAAAAAAAGAAGACCAATGGACATGTTTTAAATGCTATTAAAAACGAAGAAAAGAATTCACCCTAAGATTCGCTGATTATATTTCACACACGACTAACGCGAATTTGAATTAAGATATAAAACCCCTAATTTATTTACGCACTGAATATAAAAATGCCATTCAAATTAATTCTTGGAGTCTACGAAAGTTTTGGTTTCGATATTGAACTTGAAATTAAAAGCGTAAATGCTGTAGACCGTTTGCACTGACATGAATGTGTGAGAGTTGTCTAGAGAGTGAGACAAAACCGGCGAATACCTTCGAATTGGATACAGACGAGCGGGAGAAAAGAGAAATCCTCTGAAAACATAAAAAAAAGGAGAAGGCACAACTTAAACGGCCAAATCTTGCGACATGATGGCCTAAAGAAGACAGTCGTCCATGGACAAGTGAACGGAAAAAGGAAGGCCACGGATGAGAGACATGGGACAAGTTGTAAATGATGTGAAAGAGAAGAATTAAAATCGATAAGAAAAAGATAGCCGATAAGAGAACGGAGTGGAGGACTGCGTCAAATCCATCTTAGGATTGTCGACTGAACGTGAGTGAAGGATGTGAAAAAGATGAATTTTGTGAATATGAAGAGGTTCACGGAAAAAAATCGGGTGGAGAGCTACGTGACAACAATAGCAAGAGAACTGACACATGAAGATGATGATACATTTAAAGGCAATTGTATGGAATTGGTTGGGAAATTGAACTTTTTAGTCCCAACCAAAAAAGTAAGGCTAAAAAGGACATTCTACATAAGAAGTGTGAACACAAATTATTGTATGAATGCACCTATCAATAGAATATGTACCTCATTTAATACATTTTCTAGTGAGTTAAATATAAGTTTTTCCAAGTGTTACACGGACAGATATTATCGATGTTAGAGACATTGTAGATTTGTACTGAATTTTGTATGTGACGTTTGGCAGGCCTTTACTGTATCTTGTATTATGATTGTGATTAATTGTAGAAAAAGTTTACCCTCTTATTGTGTTCCATGTTGGGTGAACTTAAAAAATTATTAAATAAATAAATAAATAAAGACATACTTAAGCATGCTGACAATCGTAACAATAGCACACGATATGCCTATTACATTGGTCCAATCAAATATACAAATAAAAACCACTATACTCGATAGGAATCGCAAGGATTTATTCTTATATTTTAGATGCTAATTATTCTATTATAAAACTACAAGTTATGCCTATGTGCGTAAAACTGATTATTGGAACCAATAAAGTCCAACGACCCAAGCCCAAAACGTCGCTAACAGAACAGTAAAAGACGTAATTCGGTCGAGTAGTGTCCCCATTCCCTGCCCTCCGGGAACTCCAGATAGGAGGGGATAAGATTTTGAGAGGGCACGACCCTTGAATGGGCCCCACAATTACTCGCGAGTTCTTGGACGGGATCCAGATGGCCCCAAGGAGAACTTTCAAATTATTCTCCGTTTCCGGGAAATTCAATCCAGGCTTTGAATCGATTAGCACAAAGGGTTCGAGCGAGGTGCATATATCCCCACCGCAAATGGCTAAGCCAATATTGATATCTTTGGCATTATTCACGCATGATAAGATAAAAATTACATAACAAAACCATTATTTACAGGGAAATGTATGTGGCCTAACAATTAGAACTAAGCTTGGTTATAACCTGATATATTGGAGTAATTGAACTCTCTATGCCTTTAAAAAAACTCCTTGCCGAACTGACATATTCAAAATGTCCCTTTTTCCTCGTACTATTAGGGATATGAATAACGGTAAATGTATCCAGTACGAGTGTAGCAATGGATAACATTGGTAGCTGCATGTTGGTATAAGGACTTAAAGCTAACCAACCTAACAGCATGTTTTTGCATGTATGCTTTGCTATTTTAATTTTTAATTACAAATTTTATGCATGATATGTAGTGCATGATTTGTGAGAGTTCACCCCCTGCCACACACCTTTATGGTGTCTTGCAGGGTATTATGTAGATGTAGATGAAAAGATAGTAGTTGTGATAATACTTTTTCGAGAGAGATGACCGACGACAGCTAAGGTTATGTATGTAATTTATTAAGGAATATTGGGTGACCGTGGGCAGGCATTTCTTTCAGGCAAAAGGGAACTTGAAAAAAAAATTCGACGACAACGGTAGCCTGCTCTTAACGAAAGGTGCCACGGGATCCATGGACTAACGTTTCACCTGACGGACGCAGTGCTGAACTCAAAGAGCTCTCAACAAAACAAGGAAACAGGGGGCAGTTAACCAATGAAAAATATCTGCCATCGCCGGGATTCGATTCCGGACACTCAGGAAGGTCACATTTTTGGAGGAGGAATAACTCGATAGAGCGATCCTATAGAATTAATAACACGAAGATCGAAAACGTTGAAACCGTAAGATATTTAGGTTTAACAATCACTAAAGATTTATCGTGGGGAAGACACATAAGGGAAATATGCGGCCGAGCGAAGAGAAAGCTAGGATTTATAAAAAGAGTACTTGGGAAATGTGATGAGAAGACAAAAGAGCGATGCTACTTTTCACTAGTTAGGCCCTACCTTGAGTATGCAGCTAGTGTATGGGATCCTAATGAATTAGGTTTGATGAGAGAACTGGACAGTGTGCAGCGTAGAGCAGCTAGATTCGTCAAAAGGTGTTACGATAGGTTGAGTAGTGTATCAGAATTAATACAAGAATTAGGGTGGGAATCATTATCAGAGCGTAGATTAAAGTTCAGATTAAATCTATTGCAGAAATATCAATCGGATAGCTTTACTGAAGATGTTAGGCACATATTAAAAACACCAGCGTATTATGCTAGATTCGACCAGATAAATAAGATTAGAGAGATAGATTGTCGTACAGATAGATTCAAAATGGCATTTTTCCCCCGTACTATAAGAGAACAGAATAGGCAGCATAGGAAAGGGATAGGTAGGGGAAATATTTTAGAGTATTCTGTAGTGCATGATGCATGTATTAACCCCTCAAATACTAGGGATACTAACAATCTAGTTGCATGAGACCCTTTAGTCGCTTGCTTGCATGTTAGTAGTGCATGCTTGGTGACCTTCACCCCCTGCCACACACCCTAGCGGTGGCTTGCAGGGTATCGTGTAGATGTGGATAGATGTAGATGAAGGGAGTCACTCACTGCAGTCAGTACCTACTGTAGCCACCACACCAACCCGAATCCCGTTATAAAAATTAGAAGTTGTTTCAAGACCTAAGAGCATTGTCAAATGCAAAATAAATTTGTATGAATAGGTATTTTAGCCGACAAAAAACGTCAGGATTTTATATTTTTCTAAAATAATAACACTGAATGCAGAATTAGAACCTCGCTTTGCGGCCAAAAATCTGCAGAGTACGGTAGACTAGATTGAACGACCATACTGTTGAATTCGAAATTAGGACATTGCATTTGGGCCAAAATACGCATCAATGGTTCCACTTTCGTGCAATTATTTCAGCTCCAACTGCAGCTGTTTCTTTTGTCCTTACTGTGACTTTTGGTAAAAAGAAACGCATGGGTGGGTCCACTTTCACCGTCTCGTTTCAGCCCAAACTGGAACGGTATTTTCGACCAAGTATGGCAATCATGGTGCCATTCACTCACGATTTAAAAAAAATCAAATTCAACTTGGGCACCATTAAGAGGGTGATTCGAGTGAGCTCGAAACATTTCAAGCGTACTGTTCATCAGATGGAACCCCTTGAAATTTATCTGAAGGTCAATGCAGACAGACATCCGAGTTCACTGCCTCTTTTCAAGATCATGCCGACCTAATTAACACGTTTATCCCAAAGGCAAAAAGACAAGTACGTATCAATGCAAGATCACTTGAAAAAAAACTCATTGCAATTCGTCAAATGCATTACATCCTTTAATATTTAAATGTATACACGATCCGAACGTAGGGATCATAATTTTCAAACGTTGACATGGACTTCTAAACAGAAGGTGGTGTGAATATATTCCAACACGCACCCGACAAAATATACGACACGAGGACCTGGATATACTTTATTACTTGCCATATCAAACAAGCCTCCAAATTCATCAGGCTTAATGATGATTGACTTCTGGAAGACAATAGCAGCGTAAAGACAAAAATATATTCATGAGGACATTAACTTCTATAATAATGATCATCATAGTATTACTAACACATTGATCAGACCTTGGACATCTCTTAATGCACTCTTTGACCACTTTCACTGGTTATCTCGCATTCTCCCGTCAATTGTTTTCCTCATCTGCATTACATTTAACACTTCTTATACCTAATTAAGTTTCCTGTGCAAGAAATTATTATGAAAATTACAATAAGTACCACCCCTAGCTTTACTTATTAAATTTAGTTACAAAATAACCATCATTATTTTCACTTAGCGACTCGAGAAGGTTTTGATAGAGTGCTCCTCATCAGGTTTGGATTTTCTGAACAGCTTCTTCTCCCCGCTTTTTATTTCATCAGATAAGTATAACCTAACTTCGATAATTGCTTACAGTAACCCACGTTCCCTAACTATTTTTTCCACCAATCTCCTCTTCCTCCTCATAATTACCACCGAGAACTTATGGGTCTGTCCACCGTTACTCTTGTGACATTTTGACGCATTTGACTCCATTAAAACTGTTAGAGTTATGGAAATATTAGATTTTCCAAAGTAAACACTTTTGAATGAATTAGAATACATAATGTTTATTAATTACATCCGAATATTAAGGACTCAGATCATCAATTTAGTATATAAAAAGCACATGGAAATCGTGTTATGTCTTGTGACCCAAAAAAGACAGTTGAAATGCACTATATAACATAAATCAATTTTCTCTTCTTCCAATTACAATATACCATTAAAATATTTTTCATATTTTACTCTAGTGTCTTAGGAATGAAGTACAAAAATATATAGTGCATAAGTATATAAAGAGACAGACAAAAACAGGGTTACAAGTAGAAAAAGTGGTTACTCTTGTGACCGTTACTCTTGTGAAGGATCGTCAAGCATGCATTGAAGGCACATACAGAAAAATCAAATTTGTTCGTGAAGTTTAAATGGTCGGGGTAGCACTTCAGCAATGAAATGGGTACATTAAACATGAAACTAAAAAACTAAAAAAATGATCTGACTACATATGTGGGCTAACACTATAAGGGGACATTGTAACAGCGATTACTTCCATTTTTTGTTATTAATTATTATACACACTACATTTCACCCATAATGCGGCCATAAAATCAAAATATCACCCTTGTAGAAGAGATGTACATAAGTAATAATTTCTTTATGCCGTTTTTTTTTATATTTAGTGACATTTTAAAGTTGGTGATATTTGACGAGTATTCCTTACTTCATTAAAATTCCACTTCAAATACATTTTCTGATAGTTAATGAAGGAATATATAAATATATTATTTCCATACATTATTTTCCAGTCTATCCATTTCATTATGCAAGAAAAATTTTCACTCTACCATGAAAATCTCTTTTTTTCCAATTTGTCCACTTTCTACTGGACGTACCCTTATCTTCCCTCTCCATCGAGCTCACCGTTTCATTATTAGTCATCCTTTCAGTCCATAGCTTTATTTCCATTCTTTCCTCCCAAACTCAAACATCAAAAGCCACAGATGTAACTTTCCGTCGCCTCCAGGAGTTTTTCGTGTCTCCGATCCAAGCAACCCAAACTATCGCCATTGATTTTCTTATCCGTCACGTTCCGAGTTTGATTCTCTCGTTCTCTAACTTCTCTTACAAGAGCTTTTTCCTTCTTGTTCCTTCGTCCTCTAAGTTCCATCTTGCAGCATCGACTTCCCATGGAGAAACTTTTAAAGGATGGATTTCCTCAATGGCTATAAGCTCGAATTTTGTGTTTTCAGGATTATTTCCTAGTTAATTGAATGGTAGCTTACACAATTTTATTGGTATATGGTGTTATCTACATCTACATCTACACGATACCCTGCAAGCCACCGCGAGGATGTGTGGCAGGGGGTGAAGATCACCAAGCATGCACTAATAACATGCAAACTAGCAACTATATTGTCTCATGCAACTTGATTGTTAGTATCTATAGTATTTAAAATTATAAAGTTATTGGTCATTTGTTAACTCTATTTCATTTTAGAAAGTGGAATCTTTATGAAGATTTCTTTTAAAATAACCAGGGATTTATAACCTACACCTTGAGTGCAAGGGTCTAGCCACGTTGAATCACCGGTTCCCGCGAGATCACCGAAGCTAAGCAACGTGGGGACCGGACAGGGTTTGGATGGGTAACCCTCCTCTATACCTTTACCGCGGTGCTCTTGTCCCCGGTCTGCAAGTGGCGGACAGTTTAAATGTGGGTTGGCACAATGGATCTAAAGAGGCCTAAGTGTCAGGAGGGGCCCAGAAGGCCCCTGCCCACCACCCCGATTTTTTTACACCTCGAGTCCGAGTTTGAACGTGACCCAACCTAAATATATATGCCGGAATTGCTATTTAAAAATATAAGACTTGCCTAATCTAGAGTGCAGTTGATCGTAATGCAATGTCTAGGATCCTGAAGGATGTTAGACCTCTAAGAGAGAAATACGACTCAAAGAAAATTTCAAATAGACATTCGAGTCCAATATTACTTTAGAGGAACACTCAACATTTTATTGAGAAGCTAGTACGGTTAGTACCAAGAATGAGGCGGCGAGGAACATTTTTAACTCCGAGTAAACAAGAGATTACGACCGCTGGCTCCGCGTCGAATGGCTGAGTCAAGGAGTTAAATCGCGTCTTGTGTTAGCACCGGCTGTCATCTCATAAGTTATATTCATTAGCAGGTACTCACCGTTGATGTGACACTGGCAACTACGAGGAGTGGATGAAAATACTGGAGAGTAACGACTGGAAGCGTCGGAGATGCAGGTTAGAGGTGAAGAAAACACCTGTGGATGAAAGAAAGAAGAATTAAGAAATGTCATTACAGAAAATGAGAGCAGTATGGTACGTCGTGAAACAAAATCAGGCATTATACGAAATTATTTAGGATAAAATTATAGAAGGGAACATTTTATTCGGCAAGGTATGGTAGGAAATTAAGATGCTAATAGTTCTCACTTCGCAACATTCATTACCAAATCTCTTTTCTCATTTTATACGGCAAACTAAAATTCCGAAATGCGAGTGTTTTCAGCATTTTCCTCGCTTTCTCTTTTGGAAACGACTCGCCTAATGTGAAGGAATATTCCATACTTAGCCGTTAAAAATGGCGATACTCATTTGTAATATCTATGATATTTATATTACCACCATTTTAATTTCATTCAGTGTATATTATCAATTGTTGTCAACGAATTGCCATTGAAAATGCAGGTGAAATTTGAAGTTGGGAATGTGTATTGTAATTTAAAGAATCCATTTCAATGAAAATTGAAAATTTTTCTATCCTTCGCAAATTATCCTCTCAGAAGACATTTACACTCTACTTCTACATAAGCCAATATGAGTGACTGGAGAAGAACTGGAATTACAAAATAAAAACTTAAAAGATGGACATCTGTGTGGTTTACAAATCAGAATTACATTCGGGGATTACCGAAATCGGTTTAAGTTTGTGAATTCATTGCACCTCCAGAATGGGTAACACTTCTTTCAAATACAAAAGATCGACATTTCAGCCAAGATGAGGCAAAAAAAAGGTAAAAGACATACTACATTTGTCTCCTCATATCATAATGATGAATTCCATAATAAATGAACCGTAATTCTGCTGCTGGGATTTCCTCCAAAACTGTAATGCATCAGGATTTTCCTTTTATAACTTTGAGAACCCAAGCTCTCTAACTTATACAGACTTCCACCGATGACAGCGATGAAATGAGGGAATGGACACTTCGTCATGGGCTCAAGACTGAAAAGGTCTCAACCCATAGGTCGTTGGAATGGCTGCGGCAAGATAACGGATGAGAAACTGCAGCGAGAGTGGAAGTTGCCTAATTCCTCCATCCATAAATTAGACGATGTGACTTGTAAGGTGAAAAAGCAGCCAAGAGGGAAATAGATTGGTCGATATCCTATCCGTGTACTGGGAGAGGTGTAGGTTCCATTATCACATACAATTGTTTCGAATGCCTGCACGCTAAACAACTCTAAATGCACAGCACATTGGTGTTACTGTGTAAGAGGCAATTCCAACAATACTTGGAATGAATGCAAAAACACTTCTTGAAAGAGTTGAGTAGTTTCTACAATGCATGAAGATAGTTGAAACAGTTGAAGTCGGAAGCTATGTTGAATGAATGAAAGATTTATTAATGCTCTGGGGTAACCCATTAGAGCAAATAAATTATAACAAAATGCACAATATGCTCAAATAGACACAATTCAAAATTACACAACATAATTAACATAATACATACAGAAATTAGACCAGTTAAATGCCAAAATTTATTAATAAAAAAAATTAACACAATTTAATGTCGATTATTCACATAGGAATACAATTTCATTTTGAAGGATTGGAGGGAGGTGGAGGATTTAATGTGGAGGGGCAGCGAGTTCCAAAATCTGGAAGCCGTAATAAGGAAGGAATTGAGGTAGATGTTGGTACGGGCATATGGAATTTGAAGAAGGCTAAGGTCAGTGCGAGTTATTCTTTGAGAAACACATGACCTAGGAGTAAAGAGGTTACGTAGGTAGTCAGTATTTCGATTTCGGAAGAGGGAGAAGAGGAAAGACCCCAAGAAGTATTTCCTTCGGGAGTCAAGTGGTAGCCAATTCAGCTCAACTGCGTACTTAGATACATGATCATCTCTGCGAAGATCAAATATAAATCTAATACAACTGTTAAGTAGTCGCTGAAGATGCAGATTAAGAGACATTGTTAAATCACTATAGACTAATATACAGTAATCCATAATTGGAAATATAAGTGAAGTTACAAGCATAACTCTGGTAGGAAAAGGAAGATGTTTCTTATGCAATTTGAGTAAACAGAGAGTCTTATTACCTTTATTACATATTTCAAGAACATGCTGATCCCAGGACAAGGTTGACGATAGAGTAAGTCCCAGGTAACGAACAGTCTTTCTGATTTGAACAGTAGTCGAACTAACACGCAAAGGTGGAAGGCGATCATACCCAAAACTGTTTAAAAGTCTAATATTGCCAAAAATGATTGCTTCCGTTTTGATTGGGTTTAACTGAAGGCAGTTGATTTTGGCCCACTCGCTGATAGAACAAATATCACAGTTAATTTCATCAATATAATGTGGAAGTTCATCTAGAGGGGAATGAATGTAAATTTGTAAGTCATCCGCATAAAGCATATACTTAGAATATTTAATAGAATATTTGCCAAGTCAAGGGTGTACAATGTAAACAGAAGAGGTCCGATAACAGAGCCTTGTGGGACACCGCATGAGACCGGAAGCCAAGAGGATAACTCGTCTCCGGGGCCCTTTACAGCTTGAGTTCTCCCGGTCAAATATGAATGAAACCAATTTAGGGCGGAACTGGAAAGATTCAGGGATTTCAGTTTGCGTAAGAGTA
Source organism: Platycnemis pennipes (assembly GCA_933228895.1). Lineage (NCBI taxonomy): Eukaryota > Metazoa > Arthropoda > Insecta > Odonata > Platycnemididae > Platycnemis > Platycnemis pennipes. The sequence goes on along the minus strand of OW121851.1, from coordinate 111,955,780 downwards.
ATGTACGATCCACACGATTAAAGGCCTTACTAAAATCGAATAAAACCATAATTGTTACCAATTTTTTATCGGTGGCTAGACGAATATCATTCGTAACCTTAAGCAGGGCAGTCTGGGTACTGAATCCCTTACGGAAACCCGATTGGAAAGGATCAAGTTTACCAGATGATATAAGAAAATCAGTTAGTTGAGAATGAACAATCCTTTCCAATACTTTCGATAGAGCACTGAGAATAGAAATAGGTCTGAAGTCAGAAGACGTAACAGGTTTCTTTACCTTTTGAAGGGGAATGATAATTCCTTTTTTCCATGAAGCTGGAAATTGACCATGTGACAAAGAATAATTAATAATCTCAAGGATACATGGAAGCAGGACTTCGGTGGCTTTGTGGACAAACAGTATTGAAATTTGATCACTACCTGGAGAGTTAGATTTGGTCTGCTTTAAGTACTTCAGAGCAACCTCCCATGTAATATGATGAAAATAGAAATTATCTGCATCAAAAGGGACGTGGAGATACTCTGAAGTTAAATCATCTATAGGAGATTTAGTAGTATCATTTGAGAATGAGATAAAATATTGATTTATTTGATCGATGGAAATGTGACTCGGGAGTGTATTTGACTGCTTGAGTATCAGTCCTAGGTTCCTACGTTCACGCCGGTCCGGCATGTTGCATATGAATCCGACATCTTCTCTTGGTGAATTTTGTTGACGTAACAGTCATACTGGTTCTGGCTGTTAAAAATGGACGGTAGGAAGGCGTGGCCTAATAATTTACCACGCAAAACCTACACGCCATGTGTCTCTTGCTTTCATGTGAGATAAATAATATTGAATTACACTACTGCAAGCGTTTATACTTACGTTGCTTAAATAAAGTTTCGCTAAGTTTTGCAGAATAACTCTTTGTAACCAGCTCCTCCGCTTATTCTTTAAGGTGCTGACCGCTGAGATGCATGCCTTTGGCTCTAGCCAACCATTTTTGATACATATAGTTAGCTAAAATTTTTCTGACCAGTTATCACTTTCTTACTATGTGGACAATGACCATCTAGTTGAACGTGACCCTTATAACTTAATTGTTTCCATGCAGTAGTATCATTGTAGCCCTTAGTTGCATGCCAGTAATGCACGTATGGGTCATCTTTGCCCTCTCGGTGGCCCACAGGGTATTAAGTAAATATCAAGGTCCGTCTATATATATATAGACGGACCTTGGAAAATATATGTAGATGCACACTGCATTCTAATTTCTCGTCATTCTTCACGAGATTAAGCATTTCGTTCCGCTATTTTAGCCCGAATAATTTCCACCGTACCATAATTTTCAATCGTGCCATACTGACATCCTTGTCCAGCCCCTCAACCCTGGCAGGATACCACCGTTTCAGAGACTAGTTTTTGTCTCACGCGCGAGGAGGGACAGGGAAGACGAGATTATTTTTTTTACAGCGACAGCTACGACACAATCCAGACGCGATTACCAGGAAGAGGAGACGCCCCAAGACACAGATAATCCGGCTGTACTGCCCTCGAAGAAAGCACGCCAACAACGCATTATCTGTCTCCTACGTCTACCCGCGACCGTCCTATCTGCTCCTCTTATCTCTGGCCACACACTCTCCTTCCTTCCCGTCTACTCTACACATCTTCGCACGCGACAACACACTCGCCTTTGACGGTTACGGTTGTGCTGTCGACCAATCAGCATCGACCAGGGAGGGCGCCAACCGGCCGGTTGTCAACCGTAGCCAATAGGATCTCGCCTCGCGGTCACGTGTTGTTTGCGTAGACATTGAGCGATTTCTTGATTTTCGCCATTTCAATTGCTGCTTAAAACCTAAAAATATTAAGGATGCAATTAATGCAAACAGCATTTAGCCATCATGTATTCGGTAAAGGATGCATTCAAATACTATACATTTTGCTGACGGCGTATTAGCTGAACTTATTTCCTGCGAGTCCGTAATATTATGAGTTTTGAGGCATCAATCAAAATGGGAACAATCAACTCCCATAAGTTGTAAACATGAATACAATGTGATCGCGAAACAAGATCCTATTGGCTACGTGCAGTGTCATCGGAAGGAGTAATACAACCGTAACCGGTAACGGCTAATGTGATACCGGCTTTATCCCGCCGACGGACGAGCGATTCCACAACGCGTCTGTCGACAGCGAATCTACATTTTTCGTTCGACCCTCTAGATATGGAAATAATTTTGTTCCCCAGCACCGAAGGAAGACAGCACATCAAGGTGTAAATCTATTTTGCTCTCACTTGCGATACACAGTTCCGGTGCGAAATAATATCTTGAATATGATTTGGTACGGAGCCATAGCATAATTTTTTTCTTATCCACTTTTTGGACGGCCTATCGATGCAACGTCTACTTCCAGCGACGAATCAGAATGGATTTTCAAAACGCGCACCTTTACAATTTTTTCCTTTCTTCTACTCCTACTCTTGACTTACTGGGTACTGCTTTTATTTACTGTTAATTGACATTTTATATCTTAGCATGAAATAATATGAAAATACATACGTGTCTATATTTTTAATATTTATGCCGTTCACGAAGCATATATTTACTTTCATAAAAGTTATACAGCAGCAGTTCTTGGTATATTTTAATGATGACAGGGCTTATCAATATCTGGCAATTCGAATCGTTAACATTCTGAAACGTAACTTCCTCCCCAACGTAACTTGAAGAAGCAGAATAACATTTGGAAGCCTAAACTTTATGGAAGACGCTGTGGAGGTTGAAAATATCTTTATATAAACGTTTTGTTATGCATTTAATTAGGTTGTCAAGTTTAAGTTGTCATAACTTTGAATTTGTAACACTCCTACAGCGGAACAGCAGAAAAATATAAGTCAATTTTGCCTGATTGGCTCGTATTTGAATAGCGACGTAATCCATACAAACGTGGGTATTAAGTGCTCGTCGAACAATTTGTTTCTGAAACGAACGCACACAATAATGTAAAAATTAATTAAGGAACGATATTAGATATTAATTCCCACCATCAAGGTACGGGGAATTATTACTTGGCGCAATACAATACTACAGTATGACAATGTTCTGAGAAACGAAATACGGAAAAAATTTCGCCAACGCATCATTGCTAGTAGACTTCTACGGCATTGATTTTTGAATTCCTTCAGCAAGGACGGTTTTAGGACTTGCTCGAGCAGAATCAACCTTAATCCAAGATATAAGCGGAGTATTATACGCTCTTTTCCGTCTTTGCGGGAAGACATTCACTTATTTATCAACGATCGTAAGCAATCACGATTGATTCTGTTCGCGGTAGCTTTGTAATTCCACGAATAGACCCAGCAAAACAATAAGAAAGTGATACTCGAACGACCAAGGATATCGCCAAGACGAAGTTACGGAGGAAATATGGGCTACAACATCTTTTCCTTCGTTCAGTGCGATGACAATTTCGACATTACCAATCAACGACACCAACACTGATATTATGGATTACGTAATACCGATGATTGAACGCATCCGTGGATATATAGTGCACGAGGTAATGAATACTTTTCTGAACTGGCTAAATTTCTCGATACCTCGAATATAAACATCGATATATCGTCACCGGGGGTCGTGGTGGTCTAGTGGGTAGGGCACTGAGCTACTGACCGGAGGGTCCAGAGTTCAAATCCCGGGCAAGATCCTTTCTGGACACCCCTATTTAAAATCCTCGCGATTCGATTTGCTGCATGTCAGAACTTCCTAGGAAATTGCAGCCCAGGGAAAGGAACTGCCCCCCCCTACCCAGAATGGGCGTATGAATTTCACACGCCATTGGCTTAGTATGGGGTGAGCTCCACTCTCACCTATCAAAGACCAACCTTCGGGTTGAATCACTGAGTGAGTGTGATATCGTCACCACCTCGAATTTTTTATCACCACCGAGGATTGGTGGAGAAAATTTAATACTGACAATTATCAGCGCTATTGCAACCTACGTCAACATCCTTGTTCCCTCAGACCACAAGAGAAGGCCATAGGCAGTAAAGCAAAGGGATAGGTGGGCGAAAAATTGCTGGAGTAGTCTGTAATGTATGAAGCATGCTTTAAAGTTACTTTAACGTTAGAATGTTTCCATGTAATAGTATCATTTTAGCTCCAAGTTGCATGTCAGAAGTGCATGTTTGGTGATCTTCAACCCCTGCCACACACCCTCAAGATGGCTCGTAGGGTATTACGTAGATGTAGATGAACAATGTTCATGCGCCTTCCCCTTTGCGAATCCCCCAAGTGTTCGAGCACCACAGGGGTAACCGACGAAAGCGCAGATGACGTTTGCGGAGGAGCAAGGGACAGTAATTGCCGCCAAGCACGGATGCGCCAGACGTGTAATTGAATTAGCGCGGACGGCACGGAAGTGACAGTGATTGCATGGTGCCGCGCGACTGGGCAGAGGTCATTCGCGTACCTCAGCACAAGTCAGTGTGCGGGAGAAGAGGCAAGAGTTCACGTCACCTTAAGGTAATTCCCCAACAAATCTATAAGATAAGCATTATTTTTGGAAAACTGTTTCCTTTTTGGTTTAGTTATGGCCTTCTTTTTTAAGCGTATTTCACTAACGATGGTAGGTTTGCGAATAATACCCCCTCAAGTATATTGGCCCTTGCCTTCCTTCCTAACAACTCCTTGTTTCCTGCATTAAATTTCAGTCAAGTACACAAATACATACTCTACCTCTCTTCAGACTATCTAAAAAAGGAGTCCCAAATCATTTCTGCTCTAACTTTAGTTGTCGACCGCCTCCCCGAATAAAAAAATACTGTTATTCGGGAAAGGTGACCAATGGCATCTCATGCCATTTGCGCAATATAAAAAGAAGAGCAGATGAAGAAGAGCAGATGAAGAAAGGACAATATGGAAAACCCTACGGCAAAGAAGAACCAGATGGATTGGACATACCTTGAGGCACAATGAATTAGTTAGAAATATAATAGAAGGGAAGGTTGAAGGGAAGTTCCCTCGAGGAAGACCAAGGGACAAGTGTATAGGGCAAATAAAGAAGGAAGTGAAACAGAAAACATACCGGGGCGTGAGGTAATTAAAACCGAACAGGGCAGAATGGAGGGCTCCAGTAAACCAATCCTAGGATTGAAATACTGATGATTATGATAAAGGATGGGTTGCTGGGTACATAACAACCAGCATCTACACTATCACTTAGTTACACATTAATTTCACAAAGGAATAAGATAAAATATATCTATTTGTTCAAGTATGTTCTTAATGATTTCGACACCAGATAAGAATCACTCTGATATATTTCATTCTACTCGAAGGTAAATTTTAATTAATCTTTTTTAATGGTGCACTAAAGATATTATTTCCACCGAATATGAAATCAGCCTACGTCATTAAGGTTTACCTTAATCCATACAACCCATTCGTCAAAATGACGTCATTCTCTGTACAAAATCAGAAATAAAATAGTGAATTGGTGTGGAAGAACCCATACTTGAAAGAAGCCCTACGTTAACAGTGCGTGTATAGTAACGATAGTGTTTATTTAGTTGCAGCAGCTACAGTACAATAATGTACAACTATGACTTTAATCATTGGAGCATATGCAACTAATCTCTGAACTAATATCACACGTATGATTTCGAATTCTCTGAAATGGAATCGACCAATGCAGGTAAAGTAAGTTCCTCGTGCGTCGGGACAAGAGTCAGATTTATTGGTAAGATGAACAATACATGCTGTAAAGAAAGTTGAAATGTTTTTGGGGCTGAAAGTTTGGACTGACTTAAGAATAAGATAAAACGAACATGCTAATATGTGTAGAGTCTCACCATAAAATAAACTTTTTGCTGCTATAATACAAGAATATGCAATATCATTATTACTTAAGAGGGTTAAAAACGCGGGTATATGACAGATCTACAAAGAACTGTAAGAGGAAAATTAGCAGCCTAATGGAAGTTTTATTAAATACTAATATAAAAAGAAACAGCACCGTTCTTATTCCCACTGCACTGAATATGGAATTAATCGGAGAAAGAATTTATAAGCAGGAAAACAGCCCCTTTGGAATCCCACACGCTCCATAACTTCCTCCACGCATAACATAATTAACAAAGTTATCCCTTTCCAGGAACTACAAAATTTATACAGCTAGCACGCACATCATTGGCCATTAGCTTAGTTACTCGAGTAAACTGCTCGCAGAAACGACGGCAACGCGAGAGTCTGGACGTAGAGACGAAAATAAATAAAATTCCCCGGCGTGCCGTTGCCATTTCATCCGTATCCCTATTCCCTTAATGAATGCTCAACTAGAGGGCAATCATTAATAATGAAGTGAGACACTCCCAAATACGAGCGAACATGCATTCGGCGAGAGCTAGAGATTTAATTCCAAAATTCTAGAGCAGTACGTACATCAAAGTTCAGATCTAGGGCAGCTTTCATTTCAATGGAAACGAAAAGGGGTTTATGCTCTGCGTTGGCTAGTATTCCTCATCACTGATGATGGCTCCGACAGAGAAAGAGCACGCATCACGAGTCCAATTCCGGAGGTCACGATAGAGCACGGAAGACAGCCCTTAAAAACATTTTACACCGTGGTTTTCGGTAAAGAAATATGACTGAATGTTCAAGCGGGCGAGAGCGCCTAAGCCAAGCATAATTAGTCACTAGCTGCAAAAGCTTCATTAGTTACCATCCATTGCAATTCTTAGAACTCGCAATTCCTTTGATTGCCTCCTTCATGTCATCTTGTCCCAGAAGACCCATCTTGTCTATCGTATAAGGATGACCCTTCCCCTTTTCATGACAATATCTAGATGCAATTTTTCCTACTCTTCAACGCTAGTATCATTGCATGATTACAGCGTAAAATAAAGATTTTCACATCAATGTCAACCATTTGAGGCATCAAGTCCCATGAAAACATACCGAAAAACAAATTTGCATATTCACTTGCTTGAGGTAAATTTCTTACGTTTAAATTCATTTAAAACAATACAAGAGGTCTCAAATATTTACGAAGTGGGATCGCACTCTTGAAATCAGGGTTAAGATTCGCAACAGGATTGAATGCGATCAATTCGCGTGAGGTATAGGTGCCAAGGTAAGTGTATTCCAAACAATGACACTCGCAAACCCTTCATTTTCATCACCTTCGGGTCTACTGCCCGTACATACTAAGTTCAATCACAAAATAAGCCAAATGTATTTAAATATAATACACGATCGCTGCTGAATACTCCTTCCCGTTGGTTAGTTCTTGAGAATTTATTACTAATCAAAAGCTTAAATATAATTTCACCATCATCGTTCAACAAACCTAGGATTGGTTTGACGCAGCCCTCCACCCGATTCTTCTATCGGCCAACCTCTTCATACTGACGTAGCTCCTCTCTTTTACATCCTTCACAACTTTCTCCATACATCTCATACGAGGCCTGCCTTTTCCATTCTTCCCGTTCACTTTTCCCCCGACGTTCCCTTAATCAGGCCATCGTGTCTCAAGATGTGGCCTATTAAGTTTTCCCGTCTTCTTTTTAAGGTTTTCAGTAGACATCTCTTTTCTCCCACTCTTCTTAGGACTTCTAAATATAATTTACATTCGCATAAAAACAATTCACATAAATATAATTCATATTATCATACAATATACAAAATTTAAAAGCATACCAACGAGAAGCTTTGCGACGAGAAAATTACGACGATACCACGCAGGAAGAAATTTGCTCTCTCAAGAGGATTGGAGAGCCATTTTAAAAAAGTCGATGACGCCAATAATATGAGTCACGGGACATTTAACCAGCTGAAATGACTACATTGCCAGCGCCACCTACCCGTTTTTCCCAACGCAAACCTTCCGCGCGAACGAAACGCAAGACTCTGCCGAACGGAAATTTTCAAGCGATGGACATCAACCGGCGAAGAATAAACGAAATGAGCCAGGCGCAATTTTAATCAGATGAGTACGCGCTCCGGCGTGAAATTCGCTGCATCCATTTCCTTTGCGCTGATCCGATTAGGGTGGGGGGGGGGGGGGGGGTGAACCTTATCTCTTTGGAACATTCGACGGAGGGCAGGCCATAAATTGCACCATAACCAAATTGGGCCGAGCGACGAGGCTTTACAAAAGGATCGGAAGACCTCCAAAATCGTGGGACAACGCGTTAAAATTCCAGAAATGTTGGCCGGCTCACCATCACGGTAAAAGGACTCACGCCAAGCTCTTCTTTTTTTAAAAAAAAAGAGTAAATTGAGTAAGGGTAAAATAAAATAAATAGTGTTGGATCAAGAAGAACCAAATTGAAAAAAAAACTGAATTTTCCACTTTTAAATCATCCGTTGATGCGGAAGGGCAGAAATTCTGACCTAAATTTACCTAGGGAAACAAAACCACGAATGCGTGGAAGGGTGATGCTATTCGTCACGTGAAATATCTAGAGATAGACGAAGCAAGAAGAAACAATCAACACACTATCCTTGGTAGCCAGATTGGCAACGGTATAGGAATATAAAGACCAAGAGCTCCTATCCTATTTCTACTTAGATTAGAACACAAAAATCGTAGTGAGCATTACCTAAAAAAGATGGGACATCATAAATCCTAATTTACATCGCTAAAACCATCCAAAAATGATATAGAAGTTGCATTAACTTTTTGAAAGTTTTTTTTTTAAGTTTTAATTTACTACGGACAATTAAGATGTGTTTGTCAACAGGATTACTTTTAAGCTAAATGAATCGAAATAACACAAACTGTAAGATCACCTTACATCTGAGTTACACTCTACTAGGGCATGATCTAGACGAAACCCCGGCAAAGAGGGTTCTTTATTACAAGAGGAGCCGCATGAACACTACACAGAGAAATAAGTTTAGAAAAAAGGAAACAAAATTTAATGCACATTCATGCACATCACACATCTGAGACATGTAAGTGCATGCCGATGGGTCTCAGACAATTACATCTTCAGGTAAGTAAGAAAAACAGTATCTGAATTGTAATTCTGCAGAAAAAATTAAGATATAATATATATTAACGAAGGAAACAACGAAATACTTGGAAAGAATTGTGAGAAAAAAGATAATCAAAGTGCATTATTAATAGATGAAGCAGCCATTTTATCGGACACTTCAGACTTTCTGAGGGAAATAGTGTTTTTCTATACGGTGCTCCAACACGGATGCCAAATTTTATCTTATAATCCTAAAAACTTCATTCTACGACGAACACGACATACATACCCTGGATACGAACCCCCAACCTTTGTGTTGTCACGATGGTCCTGCGATCCATATGAAATATATCTAAATGATGACTTGAACGTGTGAAACGAAGATCGGCAACATTTGTAAAGGGACTGTATGATAACGATATTAGCGTAACCACTCTATTAAATGAATTAAAATTGGCATCACTGTCAGATCGTAGGTTGAAATCTAGACGATGTCTAAATAAAATTCCAAGATAATATTTTCACTGATGACGTTAAACATATTTTGTGAACTCAAACTTACTATGGCAGACTGGACCATAATCACAAAACTAAAGAAATTTATTACCGAACTGACAGATTCAAAATTACCTTCTTTCCTCGTACAATTAGGGATATGAAAAGCTGTAAATATATTCAATAGCATAAATACGAGTGTATCAATAGATAGCATAGGTAGTTTCATGTTGGTATAAAGACTTGAAGCTAACCCAACTAACAGCATGCTTTTACATGCATGCTTTGCTACTTTGATCTTTTTTAAAAATTGAAGTTTATATTAGTATGTTATTACTAATCCTTTTTACGATACGCAATGCATGTTTTGATGTGAATTCACATCCCACCACACACGTTTAAGGTGGCTTGCAAGGTATGATGTAGATGTAGAGGGTCCCAAAAAAGATCGCCGCTAAGGGATAATGGTAACTGGGTATAGCTTAGGAACTATCCACTAGACTACCCTCCTTTTCGCACCCTGGGAAATTAACAGGCATCATGCGACTCACGCGCCCTGCTCTGAGGGAAGGCGTATATTTTTCTCTCCTTCCTCCACACTCCCTCCTACACCTTTCTGGCTACTCCCATGGCCCTAATTACGCCCACATCGTCTCCCCCCTTCCTTTACCCCAATCCTCCTTCCTTCCCCACCTCCCCTTTCTTCACGATTCATTTCCGCCTCCTTCGATGACGTCCGCTTTCGGACACCCACCCGACCACCCTCGCCCACTCACTCACTCAATCGGCCTCACTATTTCATTCATTCATTCGCTCTCCTCCCTCCCCTCTACCCCCCCCCCCCCATTATCTCAATGCAGAGGGAAAGGAAGGAAACGATTCCGACTGATTTTTTTTTTCAAACATTTTTTCACAGCTTTGATGACGCAAGAGGCTGTCACGATCGTAGATTCGACGATCTTCCATCGGCTCCTCCCAGAGTTTTCTGGGGCAAATGTCAAAATTTTCACATGGAAAAATCGCTGAGGGAGACAAGTAGGATTATAGAGATTTGAGCACCAATACTCTCTCTCAGGAAGTACTGGCGCCTTTTCCCACATAGTAAAGTTTGCCCTGGCTTTCCATTAAGATTCTTATCCTCAAATACTACTTATATATTTTGAAAAATTTATTTACTTTGGGACATTTTTTTGGGCATTTTTGACGTGATTATTCGAACAAATTTTAAACACTTTCGCAGGATCATGTATTTCTCGCTCAGTGTTCAACCCCTAAAGCTGGTTTCATAGGTGAGCGTAGAGCTCATCCCGTACCGATCCATTGGCGCGTGAAATTCACACACTCATGGTAGGGGGCCTACCTAATTCCTTCCTTTTTCTGGGCCACCTGCGATTTCCCACGATGTTCTGACAATCAGAAAACAATGGGGATGTCCAGAAAGACTTGACACGGATCTGTGCCCGGTACCCTGCAGTACGCAGCCTAGCGCTCCACCCACTAGGCCACCACGACCCCAATATGTTTTAATATGAATGTAAAAAAATAATGTAAAAAGTGAAAAAAAGAGATAAAAACCGTAGCAAATTTGAATAAAAAACGGAATCTAACATAAAGAACAAAAATCATCATATTTCGTTGAGGCATTTGTTTAAATTGTAATAACTAACGATTACTACGTCGAAAGGACTTCCTAGGTGAGACGAAAAGCGTTGAAAGGGGGTAGGAGAGCGATTGGCGGGAACGAAAGGAGACATTGACATGAGATGGAGGGGTTTGAAAGAAAGTACAGGGAGGAGCCAGCAGTTCTTTCATTCGGGATGGCTCAGCAAGACGACACCCACTCGGGGGACGATATGGTGAATGATGCTTGCGGCGTATTAGGCGTATCGATCCGTCCCTCTCAGGAAAAGTGGATGAGAGTGACGATATATGCCGCCATTTATGTACTCGCCACGTGGGCGATACTGCGGAAAACAGATACACGTCGATAATATTTCAAACCTCAGAATAATAGGAACACGGACAAAAAAAATCATTCACTAATCTTGAATGACTTGTAAAGTAAAGGGACGACGGTACGACAATGATGTAGGCGTAACCATCCTATGAAGATAACTTAAATGGTAATCGTTTTTAGATCGTATATTGAAATACAGACTTAATCTCTAAAGTAAATCTAAGACGATATTTTTACTGATGACGTTAAACAAATTTTACGAACTCCTATTGTATATCGGACCAGAAACAAAATTTGGAACATTTATTGCCGAACCGACAGATTGAAGATGCGTTTCTTTCCTCGTACTATTAGGGATTTAAATAGCCATGATTATATTCAATGCTATACATTACACAAAGTAAACAACAGGTAGTCCCAATAGCTGCAGGTCGGTACAGCGACTTTTAGCTAGCTCAACTAAGAGCACGTTTATGCATACTAGCTCTGCTCTTAAATTTTTTTTAAATTTCGTCTAAAATGCCGTTATTAATCCTCTTTAACAGGTAGTGCATGCATGATGAAATCCACCACCAGCAGCAAAACTTAATGATAGCTTGCAAAGTAAATTGAACATCATCATAATACCTTGTATTCTGTACCATACTCAAATTTTGTTACTAATTATAATAGAGGAATATACAAATTGATAATTTTTATGAACAAAACTGTGAACAACTACGATGGGTCTGAAAACAGCACTATTAAAACTTGGAAATGTACGTAAAAGGCAGAATTACCATGCACTTCTCTCGCGGATGTGGAACTGAGCAGTCTACGGACTGTGGACGAAGAAGGCGGCAGGTAACACAAATCAACACAGAGGGAAGATCAAGGGTCCAATTTTGCTTCATACGTCACGCTTCTTTCCTATGTTCTAAAAATCTTAAAAATGTTTGTGTTTAAATACTGTACTTCTTATTGTCACATCGACCGTCGCTAGAGCAAAGACCACAATCGCTTGCAATGGGGTCGTTTACCATATTTTTTTATTGCCGGATCTGATAGTTGGCAAAAGAAAAAGACCCGTAATTTTCCGTTTCTTGATCTGTCAATTATGCCTCGAGTTATAAGCGGCGAAAAACTGATGTTTTTAACCCTTTCGTAAAAGTGGGAGTGGTGCAACTTCTGACGTCACTGACTTCGTCCAATCACACCTGAGCCCGCGAAGCCACTTCGCCTTATCGCAAAGGGGGGGGGGGGGGAGGGGGGACAGAGCTGACTCTGCCAATAGGAGCGATTGAGACAGGAACTGTGAGAGCAGACCTTCAGAGAACCCCACTCCACTCCCTTCCCTTCCCCTAAAAGCAGTCAAGGACGGGAGGAAAATGACGTCAATGTTAACAAAGCAGCTTAACACAACGGTGGGCTTAACCTTTTTTTTATTTTAATGTTTGATTTATTAGTGAACAGTTGTGGTTAGAAGATTAATATTTTCACTAAAATTTGTTTTTCGTTTCCATCTAACAATTTCATGCACAAAATTGCTATTTCGGTTTCGAGTAAACGCCCCCATTGGGACTTAAGATTTTAAGCTCCTTCCTGATTTGCCAACTTGTCGACGTAACTTTCATGGCGAAGATGTGCGTCTTCTACGATAAGTTATGCTTTTACGGCATTTTAAAACCGTTTACATATCAATGCAAAGGCTAAACTTTGCAACTTTCTTAAACATTCAATGTGAACCGTCCTTTAAGCCGGCACATCACCCAACAGCCTACCACGTATCGCGTCACAAACGAATCCTAGCACAATGGGGAAGGACGATTTTCGTCACCTGTAAATCCATGGCATTAGGTTATTGGCACGGGTGCTACGCCAGGCAAGCAAAAACCTCTCCAATACCAAGGAGAGTGGGACAAGAAGGAGAAGAGGATGTTCTCTGAATGGTCCACTGGGTCCACAAATCCTCATTCAGTGGAGAAAGCGGATCGGTTTGGCACCCGAACAATTGATGCGGCACAGGCCGGCGTAATGATATTTATCTCCGAGGGCATAGAAAGGGAATCATGGATCGGAAAAAGGATGAAGGCGGAGTACGGTAGTTTTTTTTTTACAAATTCAGGGAATTTTTTCAAAGAAAATCTCCGCCTTTACGCTCGGCTATCCGACAAACGGGACGGATCTTTGAGCAAAACGACCGCAAAAGGGATAAAGGATTTGACACCGAGGTGTGTTGGCTGTACGGAGATCACTGAACAGCGCGAGGGATCGATAAGAGAAAGAGAAATCGTGAAAGTCGGAAGGAGGATACATTCGAAATCGCACCTCGATGTTTCTCTTCTTGCAAGGTTAACTACCATGCGCTTGTTCCGAAAAGAGATTGCCAGGCTTGAGCGAGACTGGAATACGACCACTCCACGATGACGATATCATGACTCCTTGAAGCACGAAATCTTCTTATTCGGTAACTCATCGGCGAGAATTCCCATCTTCAGATCTCTGATAGTTCCCCGAGTTATCTCCTACCTTGAGGCTGTAATGTGAATTTCTCTTCTTTTCCTTTTTCTCATGGTGTCAAATGATAGGTGTGTGTAATTAGAAATTTCCACGATGAATCAAGAATTTCCCATGGCTAAGATAAAAATCAAGAATTTTCATATGAATTTCCTTCTCCCGTAGAGAAGCGTTCTGCTTAAATTATAGCGCTCGGAAACAAATAGCACCAGAGGCCTCCAGAATTATGATTCCATGAACTTTTGTTATACTTCCTTATCATCAGGAATACATCTCTACAGTTATACTTCTCAGTCTAAGTAATAGAAATTTCTCACAGGCAACTGTAAAACTACTTGACACGTTCTTTCTCCCATGGAAGATGGTTTATCATCGAATCACATACTACGAATGAGTAAAAAAACAACTATTTTTTAATCAAAATAAAATCACATGAAATTATACGAAGGTGTTTGACAGGGCGTTTCTCATTACTATTTTCCAGTTTGGTTAGAACACTAAAGTCGTAGTAAACATCACCTGAAAATAGATGGGAAATCATATATTCTAATTCACATTGATAAAACCACCATAAACTGATATATAAGTTGATTAACTCTTATGGTATTAGCTCGGTCTTATGTGGATGGCTACGGGACTTATACTTTCAGAGTTGAAGAAGAAATTTAGTAAGTGGATACAAATGTGGGTTTTGAGGAGAAAGTAGAAGGTAAGATGGAGAGAGACAGAAGGACGAACAAATAAGTAATGTACACAGTAGATGAGAGGGAGTTTTCGGGAGAAATTCGAAAAAGTGGACTCATTAGGTGATGTGAAACAATGTACTGGAAAAGTTGATGGAAGAATGATAGGTAAGAAAGAAGAGGGAGGAAACGAATATGTATATTGAAGAGCATGAGAGAGAGCTGAAGATGCGAAGTTTTTAAAGGGACTATAAAAAGGAGCATTAACGTGATAAGAATTGCTAGGCGGGAGTGGCTCTGGCCGCAACTGTTCAAGAACCTACGATGGCTGGTGCAGTAAAGATACGATGAAGGAATCAAAATATCAAATTATTTATAAGAGGATCCTCGAAAGGCATAAAAAAGTTGTGCTCAACGACAAGGTTGCTCTGGATAGGGAGAGTCGAGCTCATCAACAATTAAGACCAAAGGCGTGTGAAAATCTCAAGAGTGGAGGAACCAGATCCTTTTTTTCTGGGAAGATCTTAGTTTTTTTTCTGGATCCGAATAAGGCTTGGATGGATATTTCCAAAAGTATTCCCTCGTATCCGGATTCGAACCCAAAACCTCCGGTCAGCAATTCAGCATTCCACTTACAGGGATACCACAGAGAAAAAAATAAGTAAGTAAAAATACATACATGTATGTATAAGGTGAATGTATTTTACAGGAATGGTTACGGGGAAAGAAAGGGGCAGGTTAGGCAAGAATCTAAAATTTTTGGTAGACTCCTGATGATAACGATGCTTCGATAAAATACGAAGCTTCTACGCGATACCCTGCAAGCCACCACGAGGTTGTATGGCAGGGGGAGAAGATTACCAAACATGCACTATTGACATGCAACTAGGCTACTACGTGGAAACATGTTAGATAATAGTCTACTATGCCACCGTACAATACTAACCATGCAACTAAGAGCTACCACTAAAGACTAACAATATTTTACCCACCCATTCCTTTACTATGCTGCCGATTTTGTTATCTAATGCATCGATGCAGACATGCTTAGATCTTAAAAAATCTTAATCTTACCTCTTTCATCTTTGCTGGTCGGCCTTAATCTCTTTCATGTAATGAGCACGGTTATATATTCGTTATAGGTAAATTTGCTTTATGTAGGAGAGTGAGAAGCCTTTCAAAACATCTGCATTTTACCCTGCGAGACGCCAAAAGGGTGTGTGGCAGGCGTTAGCAGGTCGTTGAAATGTCTTTTAGCTCTAAAACTTAGTTAATTTGTTTACTAAATTACCAAAGGATTATGGTGTTTTATGTGTTTGAAGGAATTTCACTTTGCTTACGTTTTTTCGTATATTTGTGTATTCCGCTTTTGTGTATTTGTAAGCTTCTTCCACACGAATTCCAGAGAGAGGGATAGGGCTGGATCTGGATCAGTTTCCAGAGCACTCAAAACCCTTCCAATGCATCCATTTAAGTTTCAGATTGCGTTTCCCTCCATCGCGGACAATAAATGCCAGTGGTTCGCAAAATTAACCAACACCACTAAAGCGAAAACGAGTCGGGTCGCATTCCTCAGAGCGACCTCAAGACGATCGAGCACAGATTCCGTGGAAGATGGTCTGGAATATTTCCCTTATTCGTCCTCAAGCCCTTCTCCTCTTCCCGTCAACCCCTCGTAAACCCACCCCTTTAAAAAAGGAGGCCTCGATTTCTCTCTCGAAACTCACACCCACCACCGCCTACCCCCCAACACCGGTCAATACTCTCACCCACCACCGAACTAGATCATCCGCCACATCAGGCGCGTGCCACCATGGCGAGGAAGCCAGGGGTTATTGGATAAAGGAAAGTAAGAAATAATTCCTCTCGCAAGAGTCTCCGATACAACGCACGTTGTGTCCTCCGACAATCAGAAGTTGGGAAACATCTTACAGGGGGATGCACGGAATATGGAGACCTAATAACGGCTTTTGCGAAGGAAACAATAAATACATAATAAATACAGTTAAACGAATAAATTTAAAAATATTTCACTACGAATAGAACCCTCATAGTGGAGTAAAAGTTGTAATTGAAAGGCAATAAGCGAGAAGATAAAATGTTTTCTATAGTAAGAACATTAGACTGAGAAGATGAAAGAAGAACAACAAAAGCTTATAATAAGTAAGAATAAATAATAAAAGTCACATTAATAGTTAAAAACAACCGTTTAAAGATCGTGTATACATTGCAAAAGATATACAATCCGAGGATTCTCGCGAAATCGGGTGGAATTTGTACATACTGAAGTAATATACCTGCAATTTTCTACAAAATAAAAGTTTTTACTCCGACCCGGGTTTCAATGCTGATGCATCATCGTCAGGTGACAAATGAAGTTAAGTACCGTCAACATATACTTCGTTTGGAGGGGATAGGGGAGGGAAAGGGGGTGATGAGTGGGAAAAACCGAGGGATGAGGTGACCGAGAGATGGGGGATGAGGGTGGGGGGGGAGGGGTGGAAGGCGAAGTGGTGGGTTTGTCACCTGACGATTATGTATCAACATTGAAACCCGGGTAGAAGTAAAAACTTTACTTTTATTTCGTGGAAAATTGCGCGTGTATTACTTCAGTAACTGCAAAAGAAGTTTATACTTGCACAACTTTGGAAGCATAGTGAGGGTTAAACGCTCTAGGTACATAGCATTTCCGTGTGCAGACATAGAGACACGTAGGGACATAGTAAGCTCACCCTTGCTCTTATGGAGTGGAATGAGCTTAATTATCTCATTATTATTCGATTTCTATCATTAAGGTAGGTCTAAATACCAGATATCTGGTGTCTAAATAGACAGTAAGTTCTTCCCATGACCCCTAAATTTCACTCATAACGTTCCTATACAACCCCATATGCCTCCTATTTCCGATCAAACTATCCGTTCTTCTCCTCCCTCTACCCCGATTACCCAGTACTCTTCCTTTTATCATGCCCTTCAAAATGCCCTCATCCACGCCCCTATGAACAGCTGCATTCAGACCTCCTATCCTCACCAAATTTTCTCGAACAGTTTATATTTCTTTGTCACCCCCAATACCACTTCATTGTTCGTCTTCCTTTCTTTCTCCATCCTTCGGCATGTTCAATTCTCAAACGTACAAAGAATCGATTATTCTACCTTTTTGCATCGCGAGCATCAGTATTCGTCGAGGAAAAGATGAGACTTGGGAAAGTAAAATTGATGTTTCGCTTAAATAAAAGTAACTAGGGAGACTGTTTGAAACCGTCGAAATTAACTCGAATAGGTAACCAAGGAGTTACGTGGTACAAACAAGAATGGTTCGCAAATGTTGGTGTGTTTGAATCGTTCATTACAATCTCACACCTTGCTTTCACTAGAGTGTTTCTCATTCGGAGACTATATGCTCGAGATTGGATAGAAAAAAACTCAAACGAAAACCACGAGTGAGATTGTAAAGCGCGATTAAAACACACCAAAAATTGGAAAGTATTTGTACTTGTACCACGTGACTCATTGGTTACCTATTCGAGATAATACCGACGGTTTCAAACATGACTCCCCAGCTCTTAGGTTGTCTTCTGGGCGTGTCAGAAAGCTAAAACGAAGACTTCGGATGAGATGAGATATGCAGAAGATTGCGAAGTATGTAAGAGAAAGAATTGTTCCAATACGAAATGGCTTGCCAATAGAAGAATGGAGAGGAGTATTGTGTCATCCTGACTTTGGATGCTGCGCAAAAAGAATGGCACTTCCCTCGTAGACAGCGATGATTAGTATAACTTAGTACGAAACAGGCTCTTTCTCTCATTAGTTCAGCGTATGTTTTATAGCCCTTTATTCTTTGAATGAAGCCCTCCTCTTTCCTCCTTGGAGTCCTCTTTCTCCCTTTCCCAGTATTCCACCCTTGAGCGAAATACATCAAGGAGACAATTGGGATAGGTTATAGGTGTTTTAGAACTTTTTTACACGTCTGCGAGTCACATTCTACCATGCACCATTAAGATGGATTGTAGGGAATTAGAGTTATCTGAGTATCCGAAAAAATACATTAGCACCTGGATACCTTAATAAATACCTGAATATCTCGATTACTACATGATTACCCGGGTGACCACATGAGCAACTACTCCAATATCGGGTTGAATACCCCTAAATATATCAACGTAATACCCACCACAAGGGTGTGAGGCAGGGGGGGAATACGGGAACCACAGTAAATATTCGAGTCTACGTACTTTTATACCTCCATAAAACCCTTGTGTTCAACTGGTTCCTTCGGGATTCTGAATACTCAAGACATTGAGGGTGGTGATAGAATGACAGTGTTCAGTACGCTATCAAATGCAAATAAAATCGGTAATTTTCCAGACACTCCGGTATTTATCTACACCTATAAGATACCCTGCAAGCCACTGCGAGGATGTGTGGCAGGGGGTGAAGTTCACCAAGCATGCACTACCGACATGCAAACAAGCAACTATAGGGTCTCATACAACTAGATTGTTAGCATCTATAGTATTTAAGGGGTCATCTACATCTACACGATACCCTACAGGCCACCGCGAGGGTGCCTGAATAATTTTTAATAATTCTTGTATTAATTCTGAAACACTACTCAACCTATCGTAACACCTTTTAACGAACCTAGCTGCTCTACGCTGCACACTGTCTAGTTCTCTGATTAAACCTAAAAAGATCCTAAACCTAGGATCCCATACACTGGCTGCATACTCAAGGTGGGGCCTAACTAGTGAAAAGTAACATCGCTCTTTTGTCTTCTCATGACATTTCCCAAGTACTCTTTTTATAAATCCTAGCCTACTCTTCGCTCGGCCGCATATTTCCCGGATGTGTCTTCCCCACGATAAATCTTTAGTGATTGTTACACCTAAATACCTTTTAATCTATTTATCAAGGATAATCAAAAATTTATCAAGGTACTCAGATAGTTTGTCTGAGTATTCACTTGGGTTTTTGTATCCAGGTATATTCAAGGATAAGTAGTTGCTCTTTTATTCATCCAGATACTCGTAGGGAAGTAAATGTTGTTTTTCAAGAGCTCTAATGGCTTAGGTTATATCACACCGTCTTAACTCATCTTACACATACGACAGCATCCATGCCCGAGGCGGAAGTCCTACCCGCGACTATTGGGTTGCCATGACAACGCGAAACCGATCTGACTACCGCGGCCGGAGTAGGTTCTTACGTCTACACTCGTTGAAGGATCCATCTACTCATGCGGGTACTCCAATAAATATGAACTGAAACATATGCCACACTCTTACATGGTACTATGCAGGTGTGGATTTCAAGACGCAATCCCTTCTATTTCCTCCACTCGCTGAGCCTTCCAAGTTCATCGGCGCGTGCGTCCGACCACCTTCCCGAGCGGCAACCCATGTCGTTGGCAGTCGAGCATTGCTTTGCCGGCCAGCACAAAAGATTTTCATCTTCCACGCTCCAGATGGCACCTACCTTTCTCCAATTCAATCTTCCGCCTCTTGTTATCAACCGAAATAATATACGAGGCTAATGCATTGATGAGAAAGGGTGTACCTGCGCATTTTCAGTAAACGACGACAAATACAAAGGTAGCACTACTTGCTATAGTCTAAATATAAAGTAAGACTACATACTTTTTTTGCTGCCAGTGTATGGGATCCCTACGAAATCGGTCTAAATAATGAACTTGAACGTGTGCAGCGAAGATCGGCAAGATTTGTAAAGGGACAGTACGATAACCTTATTAGCGTAACCAGTATATTAAATGAATTAAATTGGGAATCATTGTCAGATCGCAGGTTGAAATTTAGACTTAATCTCTTAAATAAATTCCAAGACCATATTTTCAGTGATGATGTTAAAAATATTTTGCGAACTCCAACTTACTAT
The DNA here is from genome assembly GCA_933228895.1 of Platycnemis pennipes. Lineage (NCBI taxonomy): Eukaryota > Metazoa > Arthropoda > Insecta > Odonata > Platycnemididae > Platycnemis > Platycnemis pennipes. The sequence continues at coordinate 111,935,282 of OW121851.1, read as the reverse complement.
GGGCCATAATCATAAAATTAGAGAAATTGATTGCCGAACTGATAGATTCAAAATGTCCCTTTTCCCTCGTACAATTAGAGATACGAATAACGGTAAATACCTATGTCCTATCGGAGAGTAGCAATGGATAGCACTGGTAGCTGCATGTTGGTATGAGTACTTAAAGCTAATCCTACTAACAGAATGTTTTTGCATGTTTGCTTTTCAATTTCTATCTTTTTTAAATAGTGAAGTTCTGACTAGTATATTAATACTATTCGTTTTTTATGCATGATTTGTAGTGCATGTTTGGTGAGAAATCACCCCCTGCCACACACCTTTGTGGTGGCTTGCAGGGTATTATTTAGATGTAGATGACAATACTCACTGCCTACAAGGTCGGTCTGGAAGGTGAGGGTACAGCAAATAGCGAATTGCACCCTATAGCTTCGCAAACGGAATTACTATTATCAGTCCCAGGTCATGAAGGAATGCTTTAACTAATCTGTGAATATGTTTCCGGTAAAACGCGCCCTCCTGCAAGTAATGGCATGATTTTTTTCCTCAAGTAAATTGCCCTCCTAATATCTTTAATACTACGCCCACCTCCGTCCAAGTGCAGGCCAGTAACAAAATTATACTACCCCGACCTTTTTCTTACTTTTGCTTACAAAGGTAGCACTCCTTGATACAGTCTAAATATACAGTAAGACTACATACTTTTTTTCATGAGATGCCATGCCCAATAAAATAAAACTCGTGTTACGAAATGTACTGTCGGCAACATGAACAGACAAGGGTGAAATGAAAACGAAGATAAAATAAAATCTGACATAAGCCCATAATTAGGAGTAACGAGATATGGACGATCGGGTCCTTTATTTCTCGAAGCTTTCATCTTCTATTTCAACTCGAAAGGAGACCCGAATGGAACGTAAACAATTAAGCTTCTATCCCCTCCACAATTCCCAACTCCAAAATGTCCTACTTCAAAACTATTTTGCTGAGTAATGCTCTGATTGGCCACTTTTTATCAATTGATTTCAGGCCACTCACTTATCGGATCAAATTTTTTCGTCCAACTTCTCTCTCTCTATTCACTCCTCCTGTAACTTTCCGCATCTTAAGGAAAACGCGGTCGTTCCGTCATGCGCTGCGTATTCCCCTCCCCTTTCCATTCCAGGGTAACGGATTGGTGCTCCTCGCCGGAGGGCAGACTCTGCCTACGCCAGCGAGGGAGAATATGACAAGAGGAGAGAGAAGAACAATATTCCACACTTGCCACACGACGCCTTTGTTGAGGCATCAAGCCAAGCGCAGAATCGGAAGACTAAGTGGAACATAAAATTCAAAAAGATCACGTACTAGCCGTGAAAACTTTAGCGGCGTTACCGGCTGATTTGCACGATAGCAAATATTCCACAGAGAAAAATAGTTTTCACGGCTAGTACGTGATCTTTGAATTGCGTTACAAGTAAGCACCTTGTGTGTTTCAACGTCGGCTTTAACCTCGTGAAGGGTGGCGCCATGCGCACGACTTGGGCTGCTTTGTGACATGATTTGGGATTCGTCAAAAGAGTACTGGGTAAATGTGACGATCATGTACGAGAAATCAGCTACTTTTCCCTTGTAAGACCTCATTTGGAATATGTTGCCAGTGTATGGGATCCCTACTAAATCGGTATAAATAATGAACTTGAACGTGTGCAGCGAAGATCGGCAAAATTTGTAAAGGAACGATACGATATTTATATTAGCGTAACCAGTCTATTAAATGAATTAAATTGGGAAACATTGTCGGATCGCAGGTTGAAATTTAGACAATCTCTTAAACAAATTCCAAGACCATATTTTCAGTGATGATGTGAAAAATATTTTGCGGACCCCAACTTACTATGGTAAACTGGACCATAATCACAAAATTAGAGAAATTGATTGCCGAACTGACAGATTCAAAATGTCCTTTTTTCCTCGTACTATTAGGGATATGAATAACGGTAAATATATCCAGTACGAGTGTAGCAATGGATAACATTGGTAGCTGCATGTTGGTATAAGGACTTAAAGCTAACCCAACTAACAGCATGTTTTTGCACGCATGCTTTGCTATTTTTATCTTTTTTTAAATAGTGTAGTTTCGAACAGTACCTATATAAATACTTATCCTTTTTTATGCATGATATGTAGTGCATGTTTGGTGAGAATTCACCCCCTGCCACACATCTTTATGGTGGCTTGCAGGGTATTATGTAGATGTAGATGTAGTGTTTCAACGTCGGCTTTAACCTCGTGAACGGTGGAGCCATGCGCACGACTTGGGCTACTTTGTGACATGATATGTCTAGCAGTCCGTGAACATCTTGTTCCTTTAAAGCTCTATATATAAATTAACATATTTTCCACAGAGAAAGAGGACGCCTTGGTAGCTCAACTGGTAGAGCACCTGGCTGGAAATCAAGGGGTCCGGGTTTGAGTCCCGGTCAAGGCGAATGATTTTTGTCTCTGTGGAATATTTGCTAAGTAAAACATGTTCCTGGGATGTTCATAAACCGATACCTATCAAATGTATTTTACCATATAGGTACATAACTAGAAAATCACCACCTAATATTTTTCAGGGTACCTATTTTACTATTCCCAAAGCAATAACATTTAAAAGAAATATAAAATAATAAAACACGAATATGTTCAGATGAATGACTTCAAATTATACTTGTAAATATCTACTTTCCCAGTCTATGAGCATAGCATATCGTTCGGATGTATCGGAGAAGAAATGCTGTAACTTGCGGCATATATTAATGGCCAATGTAATCAGAATAAATGCATTTAAAACGTAACATACATAAAGAATTTAAGTTCCACTCGAAATAAATTCGAAGCATTATGACACTGGACTTGCGTTTCTTAGACTGAAACTAAAATTATTCTAGTAGTCGCATGTGACTCAGTTAGCTAACAATTTTTCGTGAAGTAGTAGCACCCTCAGTTGCAGGTAAGTACTGAATTTTAGGTATGTTAACCCATGCCACACACTCTCAAGGTGGCTCGCACGGTATTACGTAGATGTAGTGTGTAGATAGTAATCAGCTGCAAGTAGCACATCTAAAATGCCTCGAGGCCTATCATGTATCCACGTAATAGTACCATTTGTCCTCTATGTTACATTTAAGTACTGCATGTACGGTGATCTTTTACCTCCAGATTAGCGTTGTCTCCTAGGGTATAATTTACATATAGACAGTGACGTATTTATGACCTCTGAGGGTCTGAGGGAGAGTCTGAGGCCCCCGGCGGAATCTAGAATGAGGCCCCCAATGTTATAGCCTTGCAACCTGGCAGCTTGACAGGGACTTTTCCTTGCTTATAAAGACAATACAAGAGTGCAAATATCTATCACTATTAATATCACTCTGGTAGTAGGTGCCAGATTTCTTATTTACTATATTTACATTAAAAACATGCCTCCTCGTGATTCTCGCGAGGTCACCAGCGCTTGCGAGGCCCCCGGCGGCCGCTCCGGGTACGCCATATGGTAAATACGACCCTGTGTAGATGAATAAGCTCATTTTTTCATGATAACAAGCTTAAAACCCGCAAAGTCAATGAGCCTAAGAGCGAATGCATCTAAAGCGCGAGCAGCAGTGGCCGTGGAGACTTGCTTTGATATCCGTCGCATTCCCCGGGGGAGGGAACTTGAAAGGGTGAGAGAGGGGGAGGTTATACGGGGAAGGGGGTTTATAAGGGGAAGAGGGTTATAAGGGAGGGGGGGTGGGGTTTATAAGGGAGAAAGGGGTACTAAGGGGAATGAGGGAGAAAGGAGTATGAGTGACGGGAGAAGAGCGCCCTCACATTATGACTCTCGTGTGTAGAAAGCGTGAAGCCGGCGCATTTTCACCCCCTTCCCTCTCCAACCCGTGTCGATTTCATTATTTTTTTTTTAAAGGGTGGAAATTTTTAAAATTTCCTTCCTCCCCTCCCCGCGAGAATCCTAAAAAAAATAAATTCCGTGGTGCATTCACGCCCGTTTAAATACAAACTACGGACATGCAGAGGGAATTAAATCTGTGGATTGAGGCAATGAATGGATGAAAACAATTGAATACCAACTTGTTAATTTCCACTGTCTTACTCACGCATTCAGGCTACAATCACTGAATGCATTTCATATCCTTCGCACGGTTTCACATTAAACTGACTCGCATTCATGCCACACGTATGATGAAATTTAGTCGAATTCATGGATATTTTACCTCTTATGGTAATTTTGCAGAATCATTATAGAAGAATAGAGCGAAAAGCGGAAGAGTTCCTGGATTATGACCGATTCGGGTTCAGAAGAAATAAGGGCACAAGTGAAGCGATTTTGGCCCTCATGATACTTACAGAGAAGAGAATAGAGAAGAATATACAGACGTTTGTTGCATTTGTAGATTTAGAGAAGGCATTTGACGTGGATTGCAATATGATGCTAAAGGTTCTGAAAGAAATTGGAGCATCATACAACGACCGATGAGTTATCCACAGCTTGTATAAAAACCAGGTGGCCATAATCGAATCAGGACCCAGCAGTACAGAAGCAAGCATAAAGAAAGGAGTGAGGCAAGGATGTGCACTGTCTCCCGTATTATTCATTGTCTACATCGAGAAAGCCATCCAAGAAGTTAAAGGAAAGTCTCCGGCAGTGAATATCCACGGGGAGAAAATCAGCATGCTACGATTTGCCGATGACAGAGCAGTCATGGCAGAAACAGAATGAGATTTAAAGAAGACACTAGGAAATATGGAAAGAACAATGACTAGATATCATCTGAAGATCAATAAAAAGAAAACTGAGGTATTGGTATGGAGTAGGAGAAAGGAATCCAGGACCAATGTTAAACTAGGAAAAAACATCGAGGAGGTGGAAGAGTTCTGCTACCTGGGAAGCCGAGGAATCAGAGATGGACGAAGTAAAAGAGAAATTACCAGTAGAATCGCCCAAGCAAAAAGGACATTTTACCAGAAGAAGATTCTGCTTACAGCTGCAAATACAAGCGTTAAAGTGAGGAAACATTTCATTAGAACATACATCTGGAGCATTATACTATATGGTAGCGAAGCATGGACAATAACAGCAGCAGATAAGTCCAGGCTGGAAGCATTTGAAATGTGGTGCTACCGAAGAATGATGAAGATAAACTGGATCGATCGAGTGACAAACGAAGAAGTGTTCAGAAGAGTGGGAGAGAAGAGATGTCTACTGAAAACATTAAAAAGAAGACGGGACAACTTAATGGGCCACATCTTAAGACACGATGGCCTGATGAAGACAATCGTCAAGGGAAAAGTAAACGGGAAGAATGGAAAAGCCAGGCCTCGTATGAGGTGTATGGAGCAAGTTGTGAAGGATGTAAAAGAGAGGAGCTACGTCAGTATGAAGAGATTTGCCGATAGAAGAATCGAGTGAAGGGCTGCGTCAAACCAATCCTAGGATTGTTGACTGATGATGATGATGATGATGGTAATTTTGGTAATTTACGCATCACAATGCAATGAATCAATCTCTTGATCCGCCAAGCTTTTACCCTACTTACAGTTAAAATCATGAAGTAATGACCAAGTTTGTATAATATACTAAAAACGCGTAAGCAGAAGTGTAACAAACGAAGAAATAATTTACTACATTTCTTAATGGTAAAAAATGGAAGGTTATTACCCACATACGTCCATTACAAGTGTCTAGCGGTTATTATCTGTGTTATCCTAAAAAGGCGACATAAAATCGTAGTGTCCATATTTATGCACTGCTATTGAAAACAAAAATTGTCCATATTTATCTTCAAGACCGAAACTATTTCGTTCAACACAGTGATACGGATGGAACGGAGACAAAAAATTCAAAGACAACACCACGTTATCAAAGGGTGACCGACCACTCGTCTTGATTCCTATTTAAGATGCGAAAATAAGATAAAAGAGATTAATTACGACCTGGCAAGTCCTTTTTTTTCTGTACAAAACAGATAACCGAGATCCAATGCCTAGCATCCAACGAACATTAGCAACGTGTTTAGGGTGTTGTACAAGTGTATATAAGTACAGGCAACACCACATGGCACCGGAATGAGAAATCTAAGGAGGATCCTATTTTTTCAGAAATTTTTAGGAAAAAATTAAAAACTCTGCAGTACTATAGTTAGACCCAAAAAATAAAAATTGAGGCGAGGTAAAATTAGGATAGGTAACGCAGATAGCAAGCTGATGTAGCATGCCTATATGACATCAAAAAGTAACGTTTTATTTCTTGCTCGCATATTTGCATGACCGGCATGAAACTGCAACTATTCGCAAAAGGCCTATGAAGTATTTGCCCATGGGGTGTATTTTATGTCCTAGGTAATTTTATTAATTCACGCTACTTGTAACACTGCAATATTTTATTAGCAGCATGACAATATAGGAGGTAGAAGGTATGAGAGGCTGAATAGGGACAACGTGTGCAATGTAAGGGTGTGTGGAGAATGAAATGTCCATTTAGGCCTGCCTAAACCAATAACAATATAGAAAACTAATAACAATAATAATAAATCGGATATATAGTTTACTTGAGATTAAATCACGCCGGTGTGGAGTCACATCCTCACACGCTGCCATACACCTTGCGGTGGCTCTTAGGGTTCCATGCAGATGCAGGTATAGGTACCCTGTCAATATTACCGCGCTATAAATCCAATCTCACTGTATTACATAGTACTTTATTCTTCCAATAAAATTTAAATAATACATTACTTTTACAATTAATAAATAAGGAATTTAGGCACCCTAGAAGGCAATAGGCCTGTTTTTAGGGTGACGTCAATTCAGTTTCATGTGCATAGCTCTGAATGAATGTAATAAGATTTTTAACAAAAGAAGACACTACAGCGAAAAACTTTATTTCAACAAAGCACAATTTCTATATTGTCACAAGAAATTAACCAACTAAGGAAAAGTTTACTGTTGGTTACCTCTTTACTTTCATTTGATAATTGATGATATAATTTCGGTCCCAGGCATAAAAAGGATCTTTTGAATATCGTTAAATATACTTTAGCTGGAGGGACCCACGGAGTAGACTAGACGTATCTCCCTTGAATAAGTTACAACCTCGAAAGGAATCTATGAGCGTAACTGATTCAGCCGTAATTTTGTGGAACAGGATTATCGTTATAGGAAAAAAATACAATCAGGAAAATTCAATGGAGTAGTACTAGAACTAGTAGCAGTGTAGTAATGACACAAATACAAATTTGTGTGTAGTACAAACAAAAGTAATTTTAATTCGTTCCTATAAACAGGTATGTATGGCAAATGTAAAGCTTCAGTTATCAAACAAGAGGGCAGATAAAATCAGGATTTCGAGAGGTGATCTTAACGGCGATTAAATCACAGGGGCTGAATCGAGACGCCTGGCAATCACGGGAAGACACCACTTGACGAACGCAAGATATTAAATGATCGCATATGATTGATACCATCACTCCATTGGAACGTGCTCGGAATTCCCGAGCAGGAATAGATTCCCATCGGAGGGAAAGAAGTGGACCGGAGATTGTCGATCGTAAAACCGCAGCTTGGACGGCTGCCAGATTAGAAGCGAATGCTCGTGAATGCAGACGCGGTACGGCGCGTGCGATATCACTTGGAAAAACCATCACATTGGGAACAATTTTAAACCGATCTAAAGAGGTCCAAGCGATGCATTGCCCAACAAAATGCAGACAGATAAACATCTTTATTGGAGCGAGATTGAGACTCTATAAGTACCTTCCCCCTTATTAGTGTGATAAAGAACTATTCCTCTGAACTAGAGACCCAATAGGCGGCTCCCAGCGTATTACGCATGCGAAACTCAAGTTCAGTACATACTACGTTTTTTGGCCCATAAAACTGTACCTACCTATATCATTATCGGATGATACCACACTGCACTTTCTAAGAGGACAGTAGAATGAGACGAAGAATATGCTTATAATTATGTATCACGATGCTGAAACTGCAGAAATTACAATGAACTGTCGAAACCAAAGCTCTTCATCTAGCGTTCAGTAGACAAGGGATAAACACCATTACATGCCCGAGGTGGGAGTCAACTTAAAGATTTAATATTAAATGAGAAGCAGTAACTTTGTAATTTCACATGTATTAATTGCAAACGACCTAGGTTTCGACGTAGCACGTCATCATCGATAGCACGTCATCACCTGATGATGACGTGCTACGTCGAAACCTAGGTCGTTTGCAATAAATACATGTGGAATTACAAAGTTACTGCTTCTCATTTAATATGCTAAGCAAATTCCATGAAGTCACGCCTGAAACAACGGCATTTATTAAAGATTTAAGTTGGACAAATTGTACAATTTGTGATTCCAAAAAATGCACCCTATTACATCTACGTAATACCCTGCGAGTCACCGCGAGGCGTGCAGGGGGTGAAAATCATCATACATGAAGTACTGATATGCAAATAAGAGCTACAGTGACCACTGCATGGAAACAATGATAAGCGAATAGCTATTATATGTGAGCGACCGGTTTCGTGGCAAGGTAACACCTTAAATTAAGAACGTGACAACATCTCCACCAAATTTGTCCATGTTTGCCCGCTTCACCGTGTCAGCATCCACCATATTAAGGGAAGAACCGTTAATAAAATAAAACTAGAGCATCAAATACTTTGTATACCAGGGATCGGGTTGGCGTGGTGGCTATAGTACTGACCTCCGTTCCCGAGGATTTGGGTTCGAATCCCGGAATTGGCAGAGATTTTTCATTGGCAAACCGGTTCCCACTTGATGATTTTGTGGTGAACACTTCAAGTTAAGCACTCTGTCTTGCGGGTGGGACGTGTCGCTTAGGGCAGGCTAATGCCGACGCCAGGTTTCTCTTCTTGCCATAATAAAACTTCGAAGAAATGTAGATTTTCCTAACATCAAATTTTCTATCAAGAGCTAATAATCCTTGCGTTCCTAACTCTTGCAGAAATTAAGACCGGAATGGATTTGGAAGAAACATGAACTGCAACGTACTAGGTAGGTTAGGTCGTGAAGCAAAAATAAGAGAGATAGTAAGACAGAGAGAAGAGATAATTAGGATAATTAACGAAGATTTTGACAGACCACGTGAAAAACGAAGTGCTGAGAAAGGTTTAAAAAAAGAGGGGTCTAATGAAAACATTGAAGAGAAGACGGGACAATTTAATCAGCCATTTTTTAAGACATGATGTTCTGATCAAGACAGCCGTCATGGGAAGAGGGAGAGTAACGAATAGCAAAGACTTCGAATGGAATTCATTCAGTAATTAGTGAATAATTTGAAGGAAAAACTTACAAAAAAATAAAGAGATTATCCAAAAGGAGAATTGAGAGAGACTTATGTTAAACCAATCTTAGGTATGATTATGATGATTAAAGATTTTTGGCTTTTTTTGTATTTCTACATTAACTTATATAGTGTATAAATGTACGTAGGAATTCAAAAAATTGTACATATTATGTAAAACGCTTATATTTTTCTAAACTTTGCACGCGTATAAAAATGAGCATTAGAATATCTGTCACGCCTAATGTTGATTAATATCACCAATTAAGAAGTTGTACATCTATTAGTGCACGTTTGATGAATACTCACATCCTGCCACACACCCTCGAAGTGAAGGTTAATCATAAGATGTCGATGTATCATCCTCCATAACTGCCGTAATTACAAGAAAGAAAGAGAGTATGTAATACGTAATTTCGAGAGCTCAACATGAAGATGATGAATTCGAGCACACCCGCGCCGTTTACCAAATAACAAAAATTTCGTCCTTTACTTACGCATCCCGATACGCCTTTCACCCACGACCCAGTCCGACCTGGCGAGTGACGAACTCAATAAGCCTTGGCTTGTGGAACCACGCGGGAAAAAAATTCGCGCCGATAAATTCTCTTCCGGTAAAGGACGTTTCGCTCGGAATTTCCATTTCGTCCTGTCACATGAACGCATTTTTCACGAAACGATCTGAATATAAATTTACACAACGATCGGTTTCAAATAACACACGCGCTTGCAATGCAAACCAATCAGGGCTATCGGATCGCTTCCCATCTAAGATAAATCTCAATTTTATACTCGAATCCAGTATTACGGGGCCTACAATTCATTGTTAACCTGAATTAATTGAAACGAAAAACTTTCTTCCGATATAATGTACGTTTACACGCTTTTAAACGATACAGAAATGGGAATTCACATAAGTTGCCGCTCATATGTTAACTGCTTATGACGTCATCTGGCAATAATGAGCTTGCGCCGCCCATTGGCTGTAGCAGGGGTCGGCGAATTACGGTTTGCGAGCTGTATGTGGCTCTTCGGAGGTGTATATATGAGTCAAGTAAAGTCAAAAAAATAATATCGTCGTTTCATTTATTAAACAATATACTGCCATCATTTAAGGAAAGCATCATTGTATCATTTGCTAATCCCGACTTGGTAAGGTGTCTAATTCAAAAACCTCGCGCTAATAATGGTATGATAAAATACAACCATATTTTCCTTATTTTTAAAAATATGCACCAATTCTTGAATAATTTTAAACCGTTTACGAGGGGTAGGATTTCGTTCTTCCCTCTCAAAAGTTTTCCCGCCCATGGGCTGGAGAAATATAACTTTCACACACACAGCCTTGGCAACGACCTTAGTGCTGGAAGTGATTCGCCCCTGCTATCAGTGACATTTAGCCGACGAGACGTTCATCAATCGAGAAGTAGGAACTGGAATGATAAATATAAAGATTAGTGCCTATCATCGAATGGACAGCGGGTCAGGGGATCTGACAACGTAATCGGTCATGCCCTGAGACGCAATAATCTCTCAAGGACTCCCGTCGAGGGAAAAGTGAGGGAGGAAACGGAATTGGGAAAGGAACACCTTGTGAGAAATGTGTTGCGCAAAGAGTGAAACCTGTAAAAGAGAAAAATTATTTGAGACTGAATACGTTAGCGTGTGGAGGTGTGATAATTACAGTCTCAGGAAGTAAAAAATTAAGTGGGGGATTTGCGAGAAAATTAATTCAAAGAATAGCTCCAATAGCCTTCTCAAGATCGATGAGTATCTCATCTACACCTGCGCAATACCCTGCAAGCCACCGCGAGGGTATGTGGCAGGGGATGAAGATCACCGATCATTCACTTTTGACATGCAACTAAGCATGGAATGAAGTCTCGCAATGCACGCTTTTTCTTCGTCGCATCAGCGCGAATTCACTCAGGCTGAATCTACATCCACGCGATACCCTGCAAGCGACCGCGAGGGTGTGTGGCAGGGGGTGAATATCACCAAGCATTCACTATTGACATGCAAACAAGCAACTATAGGGTCTCATGCAACTAGACTGTTAGTATCTATAGTACATATTTAGGGATTAATGCATGCATCATGTACTACAGAATGAGGCTATTAGGTGAATAAATAATCAAAGAAACATCAGCGCATAGTTGCACGAACTTCGCCGCATGCGTAATTGGCAACTACTCCGCGTTAGACAGTCAATAGGGCTTTTGGATACAAATAAAATAAATGGATATTTCAATCATGATTTCCGCGCGTGCAAATCCTCACAACCAAGTATAATTTATTTGCCTCTATATTTCCCATGCCGAGATTGGGAAAGGATGTTTCTCCGGAGAGCTGACTGTTATTATTGGTTTCAAAACCGTCCCGTACTTCAAAGGTGCCTCAGACCTGGAAGACCTGGCATCCTTTACTGGGTGTGAAGGTTTAAGGGAAGGACTGGAAGTAAAAATGAGTCAGGGTGGAGAGAAACGTGGCGTCGGATTAAGATCGCAATTAAAGAAAGGTCAGCGAATGTTTTAAAGATATATTTTTATAATCAAGCGTAATAAGGTTAAGTAGATTATGATGATAAAATCAGAAAGATAGCTAAGTTTGACAGAGAGTTTAAAAATTCATTCCGTGCACAACAACGAATAATACATAGTAGATTAGATAGAAGATGAGGATGATGGGGAGGATATTCGGAAATACGATGCACAACTGAGGCTTACCTGCATGCCAAATGCACAATGCATTAGTGTAATTGTGGAACACATTTTATTGTATGTTAGGATATTCGTTAGCAAAATATTCGTCACTCAAGTTTTCATACATATGCCTGCTATGATAGTCAGTAATGATTTTAGTCACTAAAGATATGATGTTTTATTCCTGGACAAAACACGCTTTGCTATGAGTCACCTCTTGTCAGAGATCCTTCATCCACATAATACCCTGCAAGCCACCACAAGGGTGTGTGGCAGGGGAAACTCCTTGTGGTTACTCGCAAGGTAACGGCTACAAAATTAAGTGTAAATGAAGGGGTCGCTGTTTTACGTCCCATTCGAGGCACGGAGTGCGGAACTAGGAATGCTTGCCACATGTTATCCAAACTATGATTTAAGTGAAGTCTCTACAGGGTTTTGAACACGGTACTACGTTGTGAGTGGCCATTTACCTATCTCTCTGTGGTTTTCCAGTCTGTATCCGCATTAATAGGAGCTTCATGCCCAGAGGAAAGGTACGAGGATAACAATGGAAGACTAGCGAGGAAGGGTCGAGAGAATCCCAGCGACGGAGTAAGCCTGCTTTTAACAAAAAGTGCCAAGGGACCACGGCTTAACGTCCCATCCGACAGATGGAGTACTGAGCTCCAATATATATTATACACGAGCATCGATATCGATACAGATATAGATGCTCGCTTGTTTTGGAAGTCTCTGACAGGTCGGTTATATGCACTCAGATCAAAATTATATCAGCTCAGATATACACTCAGATCAAAATTTAGAGCAAGTTCTGTCTATTCGATTCAAAATATTTGCATGCAAACATTTGGACCAAAAGTTATTTTGATACAGTTCCACCTCGTCACACGTTCCAAATCAGCTTCATCTTATTTGTAAGCAATCATGATGTCCGAATTTGGCCGTGGGATATAGAAGTAACGGAATCTGTAATAAAGAGGGAGGTAAAACGCGAAATTCTTGGCTATCGTGTCGAGAGGGAAGAAAATTATGGGAATATTTGATGGTATAAAGTCAGGCGGAATATGGGAAGAGGTAAACAGACACCTAATCAATGAAACGTGAATTGCAAAGCAAGTTAGGGAATGCCTACACCGCTGGCATATGGTTGATAGGGATTACTTTCATTCCTACCAATATTATTAATGTTGTGTCCGAATTTATTAGCTATTAGTAATTAGCCATGTTCATCTACATCTACATGATACCCTGCAAGCCACCGCGAGGGTGTGTGGCAGGGGGTGAAGATCACCAAGCATGCACTACTAACATGCAAACTAGCAACTATATTGTCTCATGCAACTGAAATGTTAGTATCTACAGTATTTGAGGGGATAATACATGCATCATGCACTACAGAATACTCTGAAGTATTTCCCCTACCTATTCCTTGGCTATGCTAGCGTAACACCCATTTTTAAAAGTGGTGATAGGGAGCAGCCATCTAACTACAGACCAATATCTCTCACATCCATTTCATACAAAGTCCTAGAACATATAATTGTCAGTTCAGTCATGGGGCACCTAGATAGCCAGAATTTGTTGTCCAACTTTCAGCATGGCTTCCGGAAGAGCAAATCATGTGAAACTCAACTTGCTCTCTTTTCCCACGATATTTTAGTTTCTGGCGAAAATAATATTCCAGTGGATGCTGTTTTTCTAGATTTCAAAAAAGCTTTTGACAAGGTGTCTCATAGCAAACTAATTTTGAAATTAAAATCTTATGGACTAGACAATAAAATTATATCTTGGATAAGTGATTTTCTACATGATCGGGGTTCAAAGGGTTGTTTTGGACGGTGTTACCTCACCGAAAATTGAAGTCACTTCGGGTGTCCCACAAGGTAGTGTGATACTGTTCCTTCTGTACATTAATGATATCAGTAAGGTGGTAAAAAGTAAGATTCGTCCATTTGCCGATGACGCAGTTGTGTACAGGGAAATTATAAGCTCAAACGATAAGCAACATTTAAATGATGACCTACAAGCAATCGAAAATTGGTGTGATACATGGCAGTTAGAATTAAACTTAAAAAAAATGTGTAGTATAATGAATTTTTGGAAAAAGAATAGTTCTCCTCCTTGCACATACAAAATAAGTAACAATAAAATAACAAACGTGGAATCCATTAAATATCTTGGAATAAGACTGACACATGATCTTTCCTGGGGTAAACATATACGTGAAATAATTGGTCAAGCTAATCGTAAACTGGGTTTCATTAAAAGAGTATTGGGTAAATGTGACGATCATGTACGAGAAATCAGCTACTTTTCCCTTGTTAGACCTCATTTGGAATATGCTCCCAGTGTATGGGATCCCTACGAAATCGGTCTAAATAACGAACTTGAACGTGTGCAGCGAAGATCGGCAAGATTTGTAAAGGGACGATACGATAATTATATTAGCGTAACCAGTCTATTAAATGAATTAAAATGGGAATCATTGTCAGATCGCAGGTTGAAATTTAGACTTAATCTCTTAAACAAATTCCAAGGCAAAATTTTCAGTGATGATGTTAAAAATATTTTACGAACCCCAACTTACTATGGCAGACTGGACCATAATCATAAAATTAGAGAAATTGATTGCCGAACTGACCGATTCAAAATGTCCTTTTTCCCTCACACAATTAGAGATACGAATAACGGTAAATATGTCCTATCGGAGAGTAGCAATGAATAGCATTGGTAGCTGTATGTTGGTATGAGTACTTAAAGCTAACCCTACTAACAGAATGTTTTTGCATGTTTGCTTTGCAATTTCTATCTTTTTTAAATAGTGTAGTTCTGACTACTATATTAATACTATTCCTTTTTTATGCATGATATGTAGTGCATGTTTGGTGAGCAATCACCCCCTGCCACACACCCTTGTGGTGGCTTGCAGGGTATTATGTAGATGTAGATGTAGATGTATGCTACCTATTCTGTTCTCTTATAGTACGGGGGAAAATGCCATTTTGAATCTATCGGTACGACAATCTATCTCTATAATCTTATTTATCTGGTCGAATCCAGCATAATACGCTGGTTTCTTTAATATGTGTCTAACATCTTCAGTAAAGCTATCCGTTTGAAATTTCTCTAATAGATTCAATCTGTACTTTAACCTACGCTCTGATGATGATTCCCACCCTAATTCTTTTATTAATTCTGAAACGCTACTCAACCTATCGTAACACCTTTTAACGAACCTAGCTGCTCTACGCTGCACACTGTCTAGTTCTCTGATCAACCCTAATTAATTAGGATGTTACATTTAGTTGTTGAAGTTTAGGCTAGAATATTATTACTAGTCCTTTACAACGCAGGATGTGAAATTCATGTTTGTTGTGAACTCACCCCCTGCCACACGTGGTGGCTTGCAGGATATTATGTAGGTGTAGTAGTACACCAATCTGACCCCCCTCCACCATTAAGATGAGAAAAAGTCGGAGATACCAAGAGTTCGGGTTAGATCGAGTCTCTTGCGTCGTCTTTTGGGTTGTTTGCGAGTCGGAGGAGTACTTGAGGAGTCTTCGGAAGGGAGAGGAGTGGGGAGGGAAAATCGAGAGCGCATATAAATAAACGACGCCCTTTTGAAGCCCCAGAGTGGGCCGGATGGTTGGTTACTTTCCGCTTCCCTCTTTTTATCGAATGGCGTCTGGGTTTCTTCTCCAGGAAAAAGTGCTACGTGCCGCCGACGTCTCTCACGCGGACGGACACAGTGAAGCGGAGACTTAAGCTACGTTTTCATGTGGCCGTTTTTGCGTTGACGCACACTGCGCCACCAATCAGAATCAATAATGTATTCGAATTTTAGCCGGATGATATAGCTTAATTTAAGAGTACACAGTTCATGGTACGTGAAATAGCACAGTCTCACAGCGGAAAACTCCCGGAATCAAGTTTTCCTGGGTTGGTAACCTTAGACACGACACAAATAACGACATCTGCCGGTAGAATAAACCCTTACAAGATTAATTCCACGGAGGGCGCAGATTCCATAACACAATGCTAGTTCCTCGTCAGGAAAAAAATTGAAACGAGTCGCGGAAACGGTGGTTTTCATTCAGTTCCGATCGGCAGGCACGTTACCACGGAAACGGCGGAGACGGACAACAAACGCTGAGCGGTCAACCTCCCGGTCAAGGTTGTGAGAGGCGAGCGGAAAGGCATTAAAAGCACACACCTACTCTCCGTACTCCAAGCGAGACGAAGCGGCCATAATACACCTTTTTTTTCAAATTTATAATAAAACTGCAGAATGGACAGCGGACGACGACAATGGCATCGACCAGCATACTGGTCCAATTCAACCCACCGGGATTGCTATCGGAGGAAAATATATTCGAACAAAAATAAATATACATATATAAAATATAAAAAAAAACTCTGGCATCCATTCTTCCACGTCTGCTTTTGTTCCGGTGACTGCCCTGACGTTTAAAATACGACGGTGCGTATAAAGCGAATATCCTTTTCCGGATTTCCACGAACCCCCTTTACATTATTCCTCCCCATCCCTGTATTTCCACGGAAAAGCCAGAGGGATTCAACGGGGGAGGGTCGAACGGAAAATAGTTACAATATTATATTTTCAAGAGAGATAAATAAGCAAGAAAATTCTCCCCAGAGAACAAAAGATACAGTTAAAAAGGTGCTATTCAACAAATGCCACCTCATAGCAGCCAAATGCAATCACCTAATAGGACCAGCACCGCAAATGGTTTGAAATGAAAGCCCAAAATACTATGAAAATAAAATGCAGCATTGAAAAACTGACGGAGTAGTAGCTCAAAGGATATTGCGTTGAGTTTCTACCCGGAAGTCCCGGGCTCGATTTCGAAGACCGGAGAGGTCTTTGGGCACACCCAATTCAGATCAAGCTGACAGGTTTTCTGGGCACCAGATATATCTGTTATTCCACAGCAGGTCCAGGGAAAGTAATCCCTCTCCAGTATTATTGAAGAGTGGAATTCCTACGCTGTTGGACCTAGTACGTATCTTGTGAGATGTATTTATCATAACATCTGCACGGCAATAAAGAAATTCTACAGACAAAAATTTGAAAACAAAATCTAAGTTAAGACAACCACATCTACCTCCGGCGAGACTAAAATTGACAAACTAACCATTCTTCAATGTTTACAAAGAATGGCTAAAATGTTACCAAATAAATGTACAAGTTTATGTACCGATGACGCTCCTTAGGTTACTGACCAATAATAAAGACAAGATACGAGAAAATACGATACGTGAAATATTTACGACAAAACCTCGACAGAAAGGTTTAAAAGCACTCTCTTCCATCTTAATATACTCGACTATAACAAAAGTATAGTTTCTCCATTTTAACTGATAGAAAATATTAATTTGTGAACATTATAAGCGTTAGGTAATAGAAGGTTCCTGTCTTAACATCCACTGTTACAGGCCCTTGCGGAGGCTGGCGAAGTATTACGTAGATGTACCATCGCCTAAGAGACCAACTTTCGCGTTAAACACTGAGGTCATACGTCATAAAATTATCAAAATCAGACGTTACCCGTGAGTCATATTAACTAAAACTTTTAATTGAAAATTAAGAGCGAAGATTTCTCTCCCGATATTCATCCACATCTACATCTACATAATACCCTGCAAGCCACCATAAAGGTGTGTGGTAGGGGGTGAACTCTCACGAAACATGCACTACATATCATGCATAAAAAAGGAATAGTATTAATATACTAGTCAGAACTACACTGTTTAAAAAAAGATAGAAATTGCAAAACAAACATGCTAAAACATTCTGTTAGTAGGGTTAGCTTTAAGTACTCATACCAACATGCAGCTACCAATGCTATTCATTGCTACTCTCCGATAGGACATATTTACCGTTATTCGTATCTCTAATTGTACGAGGGAAAAAGGACATTTTTAATCGGTCAGTTCGGCAATCAATTTCTCTAATTTTATGATTATGGTCCAGTCTGCCATAGTAAGTTGGGGTTCGTAAAATATTTTTAACATCACTGAAAATATTGCCTTGGAATTTGTTTAAGAGATTAAGTCTAAATTTCAACCTGCGATCTGACAATGATTCCCATTTCAATTCATTTAATAGACTGGTTACGCTAATATAATTATCGTATCGTCCCTTTACAAATCTTGCCGATCTTCGCTGCACACGTTCAAGTTCATTACTTAGACCGATTTCGTGGGGATCCCATACACTGGCAGCATATTCCAAATGAGGTCTAACAAGGGAAAAGTAGCTGATTTCTCGTACATGATCGTCACATTTACCCAATATTCTTTTGACGAATTCCAGTTTACGATTAGCTTGACCCATTACTTCACGTATGTGTTTACCCCAGGAAAGATCATGTGTCAGTCTTATTCCAAGATATTTAATCGATTCCACGTTTGTTATTTCATTATTACTTATTTTGTATGTGCTAAGGAGGAGAACTATTCTTTTTCCAAAAATTCATTACTACACATTTTTTGAAGTTTAATTCTAACTGCCATGTAAAGCTGCCATTAGAAGGAATAAGCCAATAATTTCTAAAATATTAAATTAAAATCTAAAACTAGTGTACCTGACGATGCCCTATCAGGTAAAACCTAGGTTGTACCTCATTAAATGTTAAGTGGAATTTTACTACTTATTTTTTTTCCTTGTGACGTGAATCGATTCCACAGAGTATCGCCTTCCACAGTGAAGTTTTTACAGTGCGCTTGTAAAAGATTAAAATCTCGATACAACAAAAAAATCAATTTTTGGAATCTCTATGAGCATATAACCTCATTATTTAACGACTTCAACGCTTGGCTAACGACTTAAATTGCAGCGGAGAGGAGGAACGAACTCTTATTGTTGCACCATCGGTGCAGAGGGAGTGGGGTAAAAGTAAACGTGAATTAACAGGTCACGGTGATGTGGTTTCCGGAACCACGCTTGATCACGCAGAGCTAAAGGGGAAATGGGAGGGGATGAAGAATTTGAGCCGAACATAAGAGAGGCAAAGACCATTACTATCGTTTGAAACGAATGGCCAGCATATCTACACCTTGGGCGCTAGGCTTGCACAAAAGCAGGAGACAATTATGGTTTCAAGAAATAGACCAGCCTTTAGAAATGTTTCGAGTGTGTCAGCACCAATCGAACACGAGATCTTGTGCTGAATATCCCACCGCTCTACTCACTGGATTAGATTCAAGGAGGTTAGCATGTAGTGGAGGAGGCATCGCAACTGATTTGAGAAGCCAGCGGCCATCTTGGTAGGCACAAGTATACGGGCTTGCTATTCAAATTCTCGTACGAATGAAGTTGTTTTTCGCGCAGTACAAATTATAGGATTAAGATGAACAATGGAATACATTTTTGAAATACGGTAAAGAAAGAAAGTGTTCAAACGCCAACAATCGCCAAATATGTCATTAAAATTGGTTAAATTCAAACAAGTTTTGAAGAGGCTGTATGAAACGCAATATTTTCTACGAAGTAGGTAAGTGAGGCCTAATCGTTCCCAAGCACCCCCATTCCGACTTCATTGTCACCAATAGGATAGCATGCTAATGCCTCCTCAAGTACATTCCAAACCCCTCGATTACATTTCTCCCATCATCAGTATCTTCAGTATTTCAATCCTAGGATTGGTTTACTGCAGCCCTCCATTCTACCCTATTCAGTGTTATTCCCTCACGCCCTGGTATGTTTTCTCTTTCACGTCCTTCTTTATTTGCCCTACATTCTTGTCCCTTGGTCTTCCTCGCGGGACCTTCCCTTCAATTTTCCCTTCTATTATATGTATAACTAATTCGTTGTGCCTCAAGGTATGCCCAATCCATCTGATAAAAAAATATAAAATAAAAATAATCTTCAATTTCCGCCATTATATATTAATTTTTCAAGAGCTATAACATATCATTAGTGAACATAACATATTTTTACTAAGGTAAATTTAGTTGCAAAATTCATTCACTGCTGCAAATACGTCTTCACTATCCTCATTGTAGAATTGAACCACATTCACATATCGCGTATATTTTGGAATCAGTCTAACCCTACTACCCTATACTACTTGCTATTTGTCAAAAATCGAATAAGAGTAAAGGCCGCTCATTTTCGACTCTCGCCCTGGTTATTACTGTCAGGTACTGTTATTAAGTTTTCCTGTTGCATTCACTAAAATTGCTAATTTTTTCCATTCTCAAGCTATCATAAAGGCCACGTGAAAAAATGAAGCCATAACCATAATGATAAATGGTTGATAAGGACCTCAAATCAAATCAGTATGCTACGATTCGCTGATGACATAGCTCTCATAGCAGAGACAGAGAAGGAGCTGAATAAGATGTTAACAACCATGGAAAGGACTATGGCCAGATATCAGCTGAAGATAATAAGAAGAAAACTAAGATATTGGTGTGCAGCAAGAAAGAAGAGGCGAAAACCAATGTCAAACTAGGAAAACAAAAACTTGAAGAGGTTAAAGAGTTCTGTTATCTAGGAAGCCGAGTAACCAACGATGGACGAAGCAAGAAAGAAATAGTGAGTAGAATAGCCCAGGCAAAGAGAGCATACTTTCAAAAGAAGAATCTACTTACAGCAGGAAATACAAGCATAGAAGTAAGGAAACAGTTCATCAGAACATACATCTGCAGCATTTTTCTTTACGGCAATGACGGAATCATGGACGATGACAGCAGCGGAGAAGAAAAGGGTAGAAGCATTTGAAATGTGGTGCTACAGAAGAATGCTGAAGATTAAATGGATCGACCGAGTAAGTAACGAAGAAGTGCTAAGAAGAGTAGGAGAAAAGAGAAGTCTGCTGACAACTCTAAAAAGAAGAAGGGAAAACTTAATCGGCCATATCTTGAGACACGATGGCCTGATGAAGACTATCGTCGAGGGAAAAGTGGACGGGAAGATTGGAAAAGGCAGGCCTCGCATGAGATACATGGAACAGGTTGTGAAGAATGTAAAAGAGAAGAATTACGTCACAATGAAAAGGTTGGCCGATAGAAGAATCGAGTGGAAAGCTGCGTCAAACCAATCCTAGGATTGTTGACCAATGATGATGATGATGATGAAGGACCTCAACAGTTTGAGGATAAAAAATATCTCAGATTTGTCGCTCAGTCTACGATGAACTTACTTTAGGAACCAACCGCTTAATATATCCTCGATTTAGTTATAGATCGAAAAAGATACATGAATCAGGAATAATAGCTCATAAAAAAACATCTGCGATGGGAAAAGGCCATTAACCTTTATTAAAGGAAACATTACATTTTTTATAAACCTTCATTGAAAAAGTTTTTCCGTGAATTGAAAACCTCGTGAGAGTAGTAAAAAAACTGCCTCTCACAGGGAATATGAGACGAGAAAGTTTCAGGGACGTAGAAGGTTAACTACGTCCCGGGATTTAAGTTTACGACTGCTCTTGACAGCTCCATAACTCATAAACCCTCAACTCGGGAGTTTTATCTCGAACCACACTTCCTCGGCAAATAAGACAATCACCAATTCTTCTCGTTATCATAGCGGTTCTAAGAAATTGAAAACTATAAACGCTGACCAAACAAGGCTGAAACGATGGGAAATGCTCTATTCTAAAATGATTAAATTGGAAAGTTTAGTTTCGAAAATCGGTGAATAATCACGAAACATGCTGGATAATACGAGGTTTTCCGAGTTAAATCCATTAAAATTCAATATAGCATTCATGTTGCTACATCCTTTGTTCTACGACTTACTACCATTTGTGCGTTAACGACCTGTGGCGGAGTTATACCTTTCTCGAAGTCATTAGCGATTATTTTCGAGTTCTTTCTAGGAGGAGGGAAGTTTAACGGAACGGGAACGCTGGCTGACTTTTTCATCACAACTCATTCAGCAGAGAAATATTAGCAGTAGAGATGAGGTATAGACAACCGGAAGGACTGCAATTGTTTTATATAGGTCAGATGTGCTTTTTAACATCATGACAAAGGAACATTTGAATTATTTTATTCATGTGACAACAAGTCAGTCTTTGCATCCCATTTATCTGGTTTTAATCACATGTCTGATTTTAGAGTAGAGATAGTAACTTGAAAATGTTAGTGTGTGCAATTTCTCATATGTAAAAAACAAAAGAAATATGATATAATTATGTTTATAGGTATCATAGTTACGGTGAGACAATAATATACGTTGTTGATTGATTGAGTTGTATCGTGAACGTGTCCGTAATACTTCCAAAGAAAATAAAATAATAAGAATATAAATTACAACAGGTTATGGGCCCAGACACGTTATAGAAGAAGAATCGTTTTATGTGGATCTGCTTAACTCAGTGCTTGGCCGCGGTGTCTCGCGCGTTTTGTGGAATATATAAGAAAGTGAATATAGATTATTCTGTTTAACTGGAGTCCTTAAAAATGGAAGAAGAAGACAAATTTAAATTGCAACAACTTGACGGGAAGAATTACGATAGTTGGAAATTCTTAATGGAGTTAATGCTGGACGAAAAGAACGTAAGGTATATAATAGAGAAGCCGTATTCCGAAATAATAGCGCCTTACGCAACTGCCCCAGAGGGTGAAACCACAGCAGCGAAGAAATCAAGAGAAGTGAAATTGGAAGAATATGAGAGAGATAATAAGAGAACGAAGAGATATATCGCTGAAAGAATCAAAATGGAGTTGTTGGAAATAGTTAAAGGTTTCTTCACTGCTCACGAAATGTGGATTGCTCTGAAAAATAGATACGAGAAAAGGTCCATGGCGAGTGTAATTAGTCTCACAAAGAAATTTCAAAATTAAGATATTTGCCTAATCAAAACACGTTTGAGGAATTTTGTACAGAATTTGATAAGACTGTTCGTGAACTTAATTAAGCGGGAACCAAGTATGATCTATAGTGAGCAATTTCTCATACGTAAAAAAATAAAAGAAATATGATATAATTATGTTTATAGGTATCATAGTTACGGTGAGACAATAATATACCAGTTGTTGATTGATTGAGTTGTAAACGTGAACGTGTCTGTAATACTTCCAAAGAAAATGAAATAATAAGAACATAAATTACAACAGAAAAATGGGCAACTTCCACAGAGAGATGGAAGTTGCCCATTTTTCAAGTTACTTTTATGTTACGTTTCAACTCAATACCGCTTGCAACCTCAGAATTTGTAGAGTGGAGATTTCAAATGTTCATGACAAAGGTACAAAGCTGGATTTTTTAAAGAAAACTTAGAGATTGGACCAGCATCTAAGGCTTTGGGACCGAAATTATTAAATGAAATTGTACCGTTAAATCTGTCCCCATTTTATCATTTGCGTGTACCGCCTTTAAAAAGCATTATCCTGACCCACGTTATCCTGACTTTCAACACATTCCTCTTAATCATACCCTATAAGCTTCCGCAACCGCTCCTGCAGTTTCTCCCTCATTGGGAGTACATACAAGGGCTCATCACTGTGAGAATATCAGAGTACCCTTGACAATGATACGGGAGTGTTGAAACCGGTAGGGTTTTACTCGTATTCAATAAAAAGGGAGAAAAATACAAATCAAGTTTTTCTTACACCATTTATTGAGGACGTTGAGGTTACACAGGATAGAGGTGTTTATCGAAAATGAAGTTGATTAATTGTTGATCTACCGGTTACAGGTATATTTTGATGGAGTATCTCTACTCGACTTTGCATTTATTCACCTTTCTCCTACGCCATTTCTCTCTTCATGTCATATTTCCACCCCCGAAGCAGGAACTCACCCAGGGTTAGGCCCGAACATAGGACCGTACCGTTGAGCGTTGCTCACCCTTACCAAAAGCCAGACAAACATACTGAACCTGTGTCGGGAAAATGTTCTTATACGTGTGGGTCCGAGTGCAAGAGAAACTTACGATGAAAGCCATACAGTGGCGGATGATGACCGTACAATGACCGATGATGACCGTACTCTTTGGGTTTAGATGGCAGAAGGGACAGGTTTGTCTCAATCTCGCCCCAATAAAGACCTTTTATTACTATTATTATTATTACGAGGACCCAGCATCCACTTGTCCCATGAGAGACCTTAAACTAATGTTGGGCAATAAAAACATAAATAGTAATTTCAACCTTATTTGTAAGAGTTGCCCTAGAGATTTATCGTATTTTTTCATGACTTTTTTTAGTCAAAATTGAAATGTCACACTGAAAGCTCAGCCTCTGACATGGCAGAGGATTTTGATCCCAGACGCCATCGCGGCGGGATATTGGTAGATAAGAATATTTTCTACCCATTTCATATTATTGATCATACCCACGCTCTTTTTTCTATCACTTGCCCAGTGTTTTTACCTTAGATTACGACTTTCAGCATTTCATTGTCCCTACATACAAAGGCCCGGGCGACATGGGAGACTACGTGGAGGGCCACGAAGGAAGGGGCGCTAAGAAAATGGGGTCATTTACCATATTTTTTTATTGCCGAATATGACAGAGTTTGTAAAATAAAAATACCCATATTTTTCTGTTTTTTGATCCGTCAATTATTTCTCGAGTTATAAGCGGCGAAAAGCTGATGTTTTTAACCCTTTCGGAAAAGTGGGCGGGGTGCAACCTCTGACGTATATCGACTTCGTCCAATCACAACTGAGCCCGCGAAGCTACTTCGCCTTATCGCAAAGGGGGGGGGGGGGGGGGGACACAGCTGGCTCTCCGAAAGGGAGCGATTGCGACAGGATCTGTGCGAACAGACCTTCCGAGAATCCCCCTCCACTCCCTTCCCTTCCCATAAGAGCAGTCAAGGACGGGAGGAAAATGACGTCAATGTTAACAAAGCAGCTTTTTCGGTGGGCGTCATCTTTTGCTTATTTTAATTTTTGATTTATGAGTGAATGGTTGTGGTTAGAAGATTAATTTTTTCACTAAAATTCTTTTTTCGTTTCCATCTAACAATTTCGAGCACAAAATTGCGATTTTGGTTCCGAGTAAACGTCCCCATTGAAAATACTTTTTCTTAATCGGGTATTGACAACTTAATTCATGCCCATCAAGCAAATTTACACCTTTTTATACCGCCTAATTTTTACTACCACGTTTAACTGGTGAATATGTGTTAGAACAGGGTTTGAGAAGTGAGGGGGAAGCGGGGTAGGGGGGTCAGAATACTCTCTCGCCCGGATAAACATTTTGGCTTAAGGACCTCAGACATAGACTCTAAGGTAGGATGACGAGAAAAGATTTACGAATGTGAGAGTGGAAGGGATTGAGGACGGTGCGATTGACGGAAAGGCTATCAAAAGAGTCGCTGAATGCCATAGGAAAGATTTATGTTAGAAACGAGAAAGCCTAGTTGGAGGATGGGACCGGTACGTACAAGGCCGGGTAGAATCATATCATGATAGTCACATAACCTTTCATAATGCTTGCCTAAGATTCTCGCCTGTTCAAATTCTCTTCTGTTGGTAAACATTGCTCTATTATCAGTTCTATGACAAAACGTTTTTTTCTTTTAAAATATTTCATCCACACCCATTATCGCCCAACAAATGAAGTGAGGATGGAGAAAAACCCGGAGTTGGTAAATGCCTATTCTGAACAAGTATGGTTCACCAAGAAAACGGAAATTAGAATGTTACGAATAATTTTTTTTAACGTGTACCTGTTTTAACACTACTAACTTATGAATGCTCAAGGAAACATGGGTTCATATTTAATTTCATTTATTTATAGAAATGACTAATTAATGATTATTACATTAGTATTATATTATTTTATATTAATAAACAATTAACTGCCGTTTACTGTGGAACAATTAAAAGATAAATAGAAATGTAAACCTTATCTGAGTTAATGGCGAGGTTTCTTGTACGTTCCAAGTGTCTCATATACATCTACATAATACCCTGCAAGCCACCATAAAGGTGTGTGGCAGGGGGTCTCGTTACGGTATGCTAAATATTTACTTTGGGTGGTCGCATTGTAACTTTTGATTTCATGTAAGTAGTGTGTATACGGAGTAATATTCTTTTGCACACCCGCAAGGTAATATCTTTGTTCTCTCCGATAGGTGATGCAAGCCTGATGACGGTTCACCCCCCTGCCACATACCCAAGCGGTGGATTTCAGAGTATTAATGCAGATGTAGAAGTGACTCACGGTTTTACGTCCCAACGGACGGACGGAGTCTTGGAATTAAAAGTGCTCTTCACACAGTACTCAGGCAGGTACCAGTAAATCATTGAAAAATCACTGCCATTACCGAGATTCGAAACCATATCCTGAGATTGGGAAACCAGTATGCTAACCAGGTCATCTAAAGCAGCTGAAGCAACCACTTTTATTTTTGAAATTATTTTAGAAAATGGCTGCAAGTGATATTAACCTTCTAATCACGGTCTACTAACCCCACCACTCACACCGTTCCTTCCAGGAAACTCGGACAATTAGTGCGCTGACAATGACAATGCGGTAAATGTGAATGATCCTGGCAAATACTCATTTCGGAAAAGCTCACGCTGAAATCATTTTGTTCCCATTTGTTCCTACCCTGAACGCGTTTCACCATCATACTGATCCCATTGGATGAATCAAAGCTTTCGAAAGTTACCTTGCTTCCTCTAACTTACGTAATATCCGACGGGAAAGGAAAACGGGCAGGAGACAGATAACTCTGATTCATACGAAAAGAAGAGAGTTTAACACTGAGAGACACGCTAATTCCCTTTCGCGTCCTTCGGACCTTCTTGGGCTACGGTTTCAATGCTTTCATCACTGCAGTTATCCGCATTCCAATAATAGATTAAAGAAATTAGCTCATATCGGCGGTATTCCTGGATACTTATACGCCCAATATCTGTCGTGAAACATTAGGAAACATCTCATTACCAAGATTAGACGTCTTTGTTCTAAGAAAATATATGATCAAGAACACATGGGAACGAATCATCACCGGAAGGAATGATTGGTTTAACGAAGTTTCTCCACTCCATTCTTCTATGGACTAATCTCTTCAAATTGACATATTTATTATCCTTTAACATTCAACACTGTTTGCTCCTTGTATCTCAAACAAGGCTTGCCTCAGCCAGTATTTCCAATTCACTTTTTTCCACCCATCAGTCCATCAAGACTCAAGATATAACCGATTAGTTTGTCCGTTTCATCTTCCGTTTCCGTCAGAATTCTCCATTCGACATTTGTTCTTGGAAAGTTTTTGTCTTCCACGCAGTCCATGAAGTTTATTTATCATTATCTTATAACACACCAACACGTCAAATACCACTTAAAACATATGTATTGAAGCTAAAAAAATGCCGTAAGAAGGTTAAATTGATGAAAAGTTCGCCATATACATTTTACATGATTTGTGACTTCATTGCACAACTTATCCCACCAATAAGGCCAAGGCCATGTACCAATTCGAAGCTCAATAACTATAAGAATCCAGCGAAGTCAGGCACGTGGCCAGGGAGAGGGCTTTTGGTGCTTCAGTCCCCCCCAAAATTCTTCCCGAAAATTTTGTTGTTCTGATTTTAGCAGTGAACTTTACCAGTGAGAAGAGATAAGTATGGGCACTGTAAAAATAAATACCAAGCAATGAAAATTAATGGAAGAGATTTGTTACATGTCGGCATCGAATGGGCAAGGCTGATTTGTTTCAAGTTACGCAAGACTGAGTCCCCCCCGAAGCAGATTACTGGCTACGTGCCTGAGCGAAGTGAAAAACTCTCGTGGTAAATTTGCGAAACATGAATCGAATGACATTTTGACTTTCACATAGTATGATTATAGTAACAATACGACCCGGGGGACGTGACGGTGAAAAATTCCCTCACGTCGCAGACGCTAATGGGACGCGAACACGGGCCACAGGTCAACAAGTTAGTGGTAACCTTAGACTTTTTGCAGACGATGCGGTGGTGTACAGGGGTATATCAAACGAAGAGGACACGAAATCACTTAGCAAGGATTTAGATGCAATTCAAGAGTGGTGCGACAAATGGCAGTTAGAACTCAACCTTAAAAAGTGTGTAGCTATCAATTTTTGGAGGAGGAATAATTCGATAGAGCGATCCTATAGAATTAATAACACGAAGATCGAAAACGTTGAAACCGTAAGATATTTAGGTGTAACAATCACTAAAGATTTATCGTGGGGAAGACACATAAGGGAAATATGCGGCCGAGCGAAGAGAAAGCTAGGATTTATAAAAAGAGTACTTGGGAAATGTGATGAGAAGACAAAAGAGCGATGCTACTTTTCACTAGTTAGGCCCCACCTTGAGTATGCAGCCAGTGTATGGGATCCTAATGAATTAGGTTTGATTCGAGAACTAGACAGTGTGCAGCGTAGAGCAGCTAGGTTCGTCAAAAGGTGTTACGATAGGTTGAGTAATGTATCAGAATTGATACAAGAATTAGGGTGGGAATCATTATCAGAGCGTAGATTAAAGTTCAGATTTAATCTATTGCAGAAATTTCAATCGGATAGCTTTACTGAAGATGTTAGGCACATATTAAAAACACCAGCGTATTATGCTAGATTCGACCAGATGAATAAGATTAGAGAGATAGATTGTCGTACAGATAGATTCAAAATGGCATTTTTCCCCCGTACTATAAGAGAACAGAATAGGCAGCATAGGAAAGGGATAGGTAGGGGAAATATTTTAGAGTATTCTGTAGTCCATGATGCATGTATTAACCCCTCAAATACTATAGATACTAACAATCTAGTTGCCTGAGACCCTTTAGTTGCTTGCTTGCATGTTAGTAGTGCATGCTTGGTGACCTTCACCCCCTGCCACACACCCTAGCGGTGGCTTGCAGGGTATCGTGTAGATGTAGAACAAAGAGAGGGTCACCACGCAAGCCTCGGACCTCCACGAGCGGGTACGCTCTCGACGAATGACTAGGGAGTCAACTCACCCGTCCTCCTGCTCCAAGGACCTCTGAAGACCACGGACTCGGGGAAGAGAAGTGCACGGATCAGGGCCTTCGCGTGGTTACTTCGGACAATCTGACAGCGGAAGCACTCTCAGCTTAGACCTGAGGAGTTAAAAAGAAGGCAAGGTGTCAATTGAACCAGCATATATATTCACGTGCATCAAACTTAAACAACTTTTAAGAACCCCGTTAAACGTAAATCACCAACCGTAGTGTTCAATCCGAAGGACTTCCAGCGAACAATAAGGAGTAATGACAGACGACACAATCATAACCGTCATTACAACACATTATTCCGGCGTAAAATAGGAGAGTGTTTCCCTAACTATGCTCTGCTGATGGCCAATAATTGTTCCGTGAAAATTACGAAAAGTGATAATAGTAAGCCCGTATATTTTATAATAAGTTGCTTCATTTATTTATAACAAGCTGACCCGGCCACGCGTTGCTGTGGCTCAATCTGGTTAAATGGAAAGCGCACGTTTATAGTATGTTTAATTTCACAATTCTTATGGGTATACAATATATCTCAGCTGATCGATTGTTTTGCAGCTGGACACGCATATTTGTATATAATTTTAACGTCTTTACATGTCGTCACAAAGTAGAATATTTCAGGCAAGCATTTATTTCATCCGCTAGTGTCAATCGAGGAATTACAGGTAATGTTTGCCTGAAATGTCGTGCAAGCAATATTAATGCGTTCTCAAATGGTCTCAGGATACAACGGAAATCTTGCAATGATCGATCCAGAGCCTCGAGCGATGCTTTGTGCACCATTGTGCATTCATCCCAAGCAATAAGTTGGCATTTCTGAAATATTTGTCCCATGCCGGATGATTTTAATAGCACGTGAGTGTTTCAATGAATTGCAAGTTCAATGGGATGCACATCCTGTCTCCAGTGTCGATATTGTATTCTCGATATTGTACAAACCTTCATGGAGTGAACAAAACAACTATCCAAAGCTTCATGGAAATTGGATGAATGTTGTGGTAATGCATGAAGTTATCAATATTGTATCGATACAGTATCGATATTGTAATGATACTTTATAAAACTTTGATAAAAAACACCTAAATAATTTCACCTCAATTTTGTATCAACAATGTATCGATGTATCCATATTTTATCGATATTTATCGATACAGTATCGACATTGAATTATCGATTTTGTAGAAACCTTCGCAGAGCGTACTCAATAACTTTCCAAAGTTTCATGGCGATCCGATGAATGGTGTAGTAATTCATAAAGGACAAACACATTATACACATTCGATACAGTATCGATCTTGCAACGATACATTCCTTTTAAAAAACTAAATAATTTCACCTCAATTTTGTATCAATAATGTATCGATTTATCGATACTTTAGCGATATCATATCGATAAAGTATCGATATTGAAATATCGATTTCGTAGTCCTCTTTTCGGGAATGTACTCAACAACTTGCCAAAGTTTCATGGCGATCCGATGAATGGTGTAGTAATGCATAAAGGACATACACACACACACATTCATTTTTATATATATATAGAAGATAAATATACTGTATATCTATCATATAAAATGAACTATCTCTACCATTAAAATATATGATTTGTGAAGTTTTTTAAAGGAAAATTTGGGAAACGCTGCAATTAAATACGCTAATACGCAACGAAGTAAACAAAAAAACCGAATAAATAGGTTTATTGTAGATGTAAGTGGTCCGCACTTATATCTACAATACACCTTTAAGCATTACTTAACTCTACCAAGTCATGTTGGAAAGAAAGAACAAACTTTGCGAATTTCACTGAAATAATTTACTCATGACCCAATTTTCGACAATTTTCGCCATCTTCAGGTCATTTTACTAGTTCACTAAGGAGAATTTATGCCAACATTTATGCCTTCTCACCTGAAGATGGCATAAATTGTCGAAACCCGGGTCGTGAGTAAATTATTTCTGTGAAATTCGCAGAGTTTGTTTTTTTCTATCAATCATGGAAAAGTTTCACACAATGGGGGCGTTTACTCGGAACCGAAATCGCAATTTTGTACACGAAATCGTTAGATGGAAACGAAGAAAGAATTTTAGTGAAAAAATTAATCTTCTAACTACAACCATTCACTCATAAATCAAAAATTAAAATAAGCAAAAGGTGACGCCCACCGAAAATGCAGCTGTGATAACATTGACGTCATTTTCCTCCCGTCCTTGACTGCTTTCAGGGGAGAGGAAGGGAGTGGAGGGGGATTCTCGGAAGGTCTGCTCGCACAGATGCTGTCGCAATCATTCCCATTGGCCGAGTCAGCTGTGTCCCCCCCCATTGCGATAAGGCAAAGTAGCTTCGCGGGCTCAGTTCTGATTCGGCGAAGTCGACATACGTCAGAGATTGCACCACGCCTACTTTTCCGAAAGGGTTAAAAACATCAGTTTTTCGCCGCTTATAACTCGGGAAATAATTGTCGGATCAAAAAACGGAAAAATACGGGTCTTTTTATTTTAAAAACTCTATCAGGTTCGGCAATAAAAAAAATATGGTAAACGACCCCATTACCCCCTGAAACCGTTCGGTTCGTTAAGTCTACTAACTCATGTTATTTTCACGCTTTTATACCTAATGGGGATCGAAATGCAGTAAACTTCGAAGAAAACACTAAATCACTAATTATAACTTAGTTCCTTCGCAGACACTAATCGTTTTGATGCACGTTACTGAAGCATGAATAACTAACGCGCGATCCTCCCATTATGAAGTAATGTCTCTGTCAGTGCATCTACGCAGAGTATGAATGGTGGTGATTCAACTCCTGCCACATACATTAGGTAGCCTGCAAGGTTATTAGTATACGTAGAGGTAGGTCGGTTAGTTTGGGGACGAAAGAGCTCAACGAATACATAACTGGCTCAGCAGCGAAGTAACTGGCCATTGAGTACCTACAATGGCTATCACTTAAGCTCTGGCTAACAAATCGATAATTTGCAAGGCAACTTCATCCCCCTTAACCCACCTATGGCAATCTAAAGCAGGTCTATAGAGGTTTCAGGATTTTGAGTCAACTTGACGCGCATACTCTCGCACGTTCGCTGTTTTTTATAGCTCTTAGGGAAGTGAAATCGTAATTGTAGTTCCACAAATGTTAAATAACCAATCCTACTTGGTAGAGCGAGTAGTTAGTACGGTTACCGTGAGAAATACTCTTGGTATTTCTCACGGCGACACGAGACAGCAAATACAGCATTCCACTCCAGATTACCTACATCCTCAAAACGAGTGTCTAAAAATAACGAACAGGTAGCTTAGCAGCCTTAGGGAAGTTAATTAGGTGAAAACTTCCTTTACCGAGCCATTAACTAAGAGACGGAACGGCCTCCAAACTAAAATAAACCATGGTCTTTAGGTCAAAAAAACTCTCAACTTATGCTAAGGAAAACACTTAACGCATTAAAGTACCATTTGGCGAAATAGACCTCGAACATTTTCCAAGAACAAATTTTCCATCCGACCACTACAGGGTTTTTTCAGGGATAAAAAGGTATTCCAAAAAAGAAAATACTTTCATGACTACAGCTTTCCCGACCTCGTCACTACATCCTATGAAATGCATCCACAGCGATTAAAGTAAGCCACTAGTGGTAATAGTATGTATTGGGGTTTAAATGTTTTAGCAAGTCCACCTCATGTAATTTTGTGCATCCAACAGTACGTCAATAGTGCTTAAACAATAT
Source organism: Platycnemis pennipes (assembly GCA_933228895.1). Taxonomy (NCBI): domain Eukaryota; kingdom Metazoa; phylum Arthropoda; class Insecta; order Odonata; family Platycnemididae; genus Platycnemis; species Platycnemis pennipes. Next base: position 111,902,592 of record OW121851.1, on the reverse strand, counting down.
AAAAACGAATATAATTAACACTGGAGTCATTAATATAAGATGAATAAGGCTAGTACTTTTTTAAAATTTTGATTATTAGGTCAATATATGCAGGGTTATCCTCTAATACTTGTTTGTACTGCAAGACGTCACAAGGGTGTAAGGAAGGGTGTGAAAAATTATACTTTGCTACCGTTTTAGTCGTGTATTGTAGGTTGATTGGATTTTTGTATCACTCAGTCCGAGAATCAAATTTTATTAATTTTTCGCTTCTGTCTTTCCTTCTGATGTAGTGTGCTGGTACAATAATGTTTGTCCTGTCAGATTCAAATGTACACTATCAATAGAATATAAATCAATAGAACACAAATGAATCAAGTGGCTATTCTTACAAACAAAGTTCTAGTCTCTAGAGGAGTGATTCCCCACCTTTTACGTTGGCGGCACCCTTTAGACAGGTTACAATCTAGGGGTAACCTCCTTAGAGATTTACATTCATCCGATTGGGCTTCCTTCTCCATTAACAAGGATAATGTGCGATTTACAATAATTATGCCTTGAGTAAGAAGAATTGCTTCCATAATTTCCACCAACCGTCAGGCATTAGAGTAACCAATTCAGAAGTTGGACCTGATAAACATTTTTTCTTTCCCGCAATAAGAATATTGTGGTACACTTGTAGGGAGCTACTGCAATATCCCAACCAACCTCTTTGAAAATCCGCGTGACAATTTCTGTACGATCATAGGAACTAAATATAAAACGCACTGCTTTCCAAGCTATTCATTCCACAAATTAGATCTTTGTTCCCTGGATCCAAAATGTAGCGACATCAACAGCTTCCTCGGTAGCTCAATCCTTCTCACAATCTCTACAGGACGTTCATTTTTTCCGTCCCCCTGTCAAAGCTGACATTCTCCATTTCATCATGGCCAACAGAACTCCCCCTAACATTTCACCACTTACTCATCCAAATTCCCCACGTACAAAGTTCCTCATTTCCACCGGGCTAGAGCCACACTTCGTTTGCTTTTCTCCACCAAGTTAATGCTTTCCTTCCATCCCTCCCCACAGGAATAAAAAGTTCCAAACCTACAAGCATACCCATTCCTTTCATCATGGCTTCGGGCGTTATGACCCTTGAATGAGCCGCTTTCCAGGGTACGGACGGAGAAAAATCTGGAGGGCAACGAATTTGCCGGAAATATTTGCATAATTTGTGATAATGAAATTTTTTCTTTCAGTTTAGTAATGAAACCGCACGATTCAAGAAAAAAGAAACAGCGGGCTTCTTTTTGCTAGAGGCATGAGCGAGTGGGATCGACAGACTAGAAAAAAACCTGGAGGCCTTCCATTAAGTTTCAGCTTAAATAAAATAAAATTTTGTTTCACATTGCTACTACATCTACATAATACACTGCAAGTCACCATAAAGGTGTGTGGCAGGGGGTTAACTCACACCAAACAAGCATTACATATCATGCATAAAAAGGTTTAGTAACTACATTCTAGTCAAAAATCAACAATTTAAAAAGTAAAATAGCAAAGCAGGCATGAACAATCATGCTGTTAGCTGGGTTAGCTCAAGGTAATTACACCAACATTCAACTACCTATGCCTAGCTAACCATTGATACGCTTGTATTTATACTATTGGATATATTTACAGTTGTTCATCTCCATACTTGCGCGAGGAAAGAAGGAAATTTTGAATCTGTCAGTTCGGCAATCAATTTCTCTAATTTTATGATTATGGTCCAGTCTACCGTAGTGAGTTGGAGTTCGTAAAATAGTTTTAACGTCATCAGTAAAAATTTCGTTTTAGAATTTAGTTACGCGATTAAGTCTGAATTTCAACCTACGATATGTTAATGATTACAATTTTAGTTCACCTAAAAAATGGCTACGCTGATATACCTAGTTACCATACCGTCCCTTTACAAATCTTGCAGATCTTCGCTGGACACGTTCCAGTTCATTATTTAAGTCCATTTCCTAAGGATCTCATATACTGGCAGCGTATTCCAATTGGGGTATAACAAGGGAAAAGGTAGCTAATTTCTCGTACATGATACTATTAGTTGTAATAAGAGTACTACTCTACTAATAAAGTATAAATGGCACCTGCTGATAAGCCAAGAGTGGATTCGCAGGACCATAACGGTAAATTAATTTAAAAGTAAAAAGTGGACACTTAATGTAATTAGCTATCCTGAAAATGGCAACTGGTTTCTTATTTACACGTTTAATTTATTGTTATATTTTGCAACTAATAGTGTCCTATACAATTATGTAAAAGTTCATGTGAGTCTTTATGTAATACCGTGTTGCTTTTAGGGGTTTTGTACGCAAAGCATTGAAATAAAGCTGATTGTTAAACCTAAAAATGATGATTACTATGTTATATTAGTTTTAATACCAGCTTCAAGATACACGCTAAAGGTGGAAGTGAAAATTTTGCCGTTCCGAGGAAAAATTTTCTTCTGAACTAGTAAAGACCTGTGACAAAATTGCAAATAATTCAATCAAAACAGCACCCTTCATCATTACCGAAAACACAATCGCGGGAGCGGGCAACAAGGTACAGTTATGTTAAACCCGAAGGTTGGTCTGGTTCGTCAAGGTAGAGCTCTCCAAGTAAGAAGCCCAACGGAGAGTGAAATTCACACATCAGGGTAGGGAGGGTAGTTTATTCCCCTGTGCTGCCTGCGGTCCACGATAAAGACCCATAAAATAACACAGATTCAACTTTGACAGGAATTGTCCAAATGCATCTGGAGCACGCTTTTTCATGGCAGTGACGCATGGACAGCAGCAGAGAAGTTAAGGCTGGAAGCATAGAAGGATGATTAATATCAGTAAAACTGACCGAGTTTCTAACAAAGAGGGCCTAAGAAGAGTGGAAGAAAAGGGCAGTCCACAGAAGAAGTGGAAGAAAAAAGGAAGGCGGGACAACTTACTCGGCCACATCCTGAGGCATGATGACCCCACGAAGACGATCGTTGAAGAAAATTAAATGGAAAAGAAAAGGCTTGCTTGAAAGGCATAAATTGCTAGCGCAAGTCGTTCTGATATGAAAGAAAAGAGTTATGTCAGTATGAAGAGGTTAGCTGATAGGAGAATCGAGTAGGATCGTAATCTCATGATGATTAGAAGGCAGGAAAACTTCACCCTGGATGCGAACCCGGGTCCTCTGGTCAGCAGCCCAAAAGACTACCCACTGGGCTACCACGCAGCTCGGATGAGCAAGGTAGGTGTAAAATTTCGACCGCAAGGGAATCTTAACGGACATGACAAATGCGATGAAAGTCACCATGACATATCATTTTCCATTCACCGATTAGAGATAACAAGGTTTGGTTAAAGAAACATGACGCGACAATTATGGTACGGTCGCAAAATCTCAGATTTCACTAACGGTCCGAAGGAGCACAGTCTGTAATTAACGCCGAAGTGGAGAACTTCCAAACAGTTACGCCACCGCGGCTTCAGCAGTTTACCAAGTTTGCAACGATGGGGTAAAGGGCTGGAATTAACTTCAGCCGATGGAAAGGATGGAAAAAACTGCAGATGGTGGAATGTACTTCATTGGAGAAGGGAGATGGTGGAATGAAACTAACTACTCTCAAATTACTAAGAGAGACGAAGTGATTTCCATACCTAAACCAATCTGTATAAGCTATTAATCTGTAAAAGGAGACATACATGGATAGTATTATTTGAGGCCGCTTTACACGATACAATTTTTTGTACAATTTCTTGTACAAACGTTTTTATGAGGAAATTGTACCGTGCAAAGCGGCAAACTCTGTGAACGCTTGTGCGAATGTCTGAATGATTGTACGGAAAATAGAACCTGTTCTACGATAGCAAGAGGTTCCACAGAGAAAAAAATCATTCGCCTTGACCGGGACTGGACTCGAACCCGAACCCCCTGATTTCATTGTCTGATGGGATTCATTGTCAGATCGCAGGTTGAAATTTAGACTTAATCTCTTCCACAAATTCCAAGGCAATATTTTCAGTGATGATGTTAAAAATATTTTACGAACCCCAACTTACTATGGCAGACTGGACCATAATCATAAAGTTAGAGAAATTGATTGCCGAACTGACCGATTCAAAATGTCCTTTTTCCCTCGCACAATAAGAGATACGAATAACGGTAAATATGTCCTATCGGAGAGTAGCAATGAATAGCATTGGTAGCTGCATGTTGGTATGAGTACTTAAAGCTAACCCTACTAACAGAATGTTTTTGCATGTTTTATTTGCAATTTCTATCTTTTTTAAATAGTGTAGTTCTGACTACTATATTAATACTATTCCTTTTTTATGCATGATATGTAGTGCATGTTTGGTGAGCAATCACCCCCTGCCACACACCCTTGTGGTGGCTTGCAGGGTATTATGTAGATGTAGATGTAGATTTCCAGACAGGTGCTCTACCAGTTGAGCTACCAAGACGTCCTCTTTCTCTCGGGAAATCAAAGAGGCTTTAAAGAACCTGTTATAATTCCATTCAGACTAACATACAATTTCGTTCAGTTTATACAGGCGTTTGTACAAGAAATTGTACAAAAAATTGTATCGTGTAAAGCGGCCCTTAGAGGAATTACGTTTATCCAATCCACTAAACGAACAAAGGGTAAATTTGAGAAAGGGGTGAATATAGACGGAAATGTTAGGTAGATTAATTGCAATTCCTTTGTACTTACTAGCAATTTAATGTCACTCGTGGTTGACATTTCGCGGGTCTCGTGGCTGCAAATATGCAATAGTTTGAGGCGAAACTTGGTGGACATTACGAACATTCACATTGAAAAGGTTACTCGGTAAAAAGTCACACAAAGGGTTTGGATATATACCGAGTGACCTTTTCCATACGAATTGTGACTGCATGCCTAATGCTTCCCTCAGGGGGATAGTATTGTGACTCTTCGTAAGTAGTGCTTAAAAGGGATAGTATTGTTTTGCATGCCTGGATGGTAGTAAGGGTTTTCCCTGATTATTAATGAAAGTCTGGTGATTGTTAACCCCTCGAATGCCGGCTTTCTCTCATTGTCACCCTCAAAGCGGACGGAGTGCACCGGCTTCACAGCTTAAGTTCCAAGTGGGCCATCCAAAGGAACATCCCGGAAGGCATATGATTAGCGATGAGCATAAATTGAAAATTAAAAGCGTTTTAAGCACTTTGCTCAAGGGAAAGAAGCTGAAACTTATACAGAAAGGGAAACGAGGAAAAAGGTGAGGTGTGAGAATGCTTAGTGAGGTCTCGGAAGGGCATAGAGAAGAGTATACCACTTATAATTGCACAAGAAAACAGATTCTAAACGAGGAAAAAGGTGAGGTGTGAGAATGCTTAGTGAGGTCTCGGAAGGGCATAGAGAAGAGTATACCACTTATAATTGCACAAGAAAACAGATTCTAAACCATTAAGACGGTAACAGCGCATATGTGAGTAGCCATAGTTTGGCTCAAGGGAAGCCAAATGGATTGTTACGTGGACGATGGCCACACGGTTAAGTGACTACATTCAGGAACTGTTCAATGACCGAACAATATCAGTGGAATATCATACAATTACTTTCGTTAAGCAAGAAAAAAAAACAAACGGATCGAGAAGTGAAAAGAGGAGAGCGTATTCATCTCACAAAATATTAACACCAACATTATCGGCAATACTTTTCCCATTCGGTACGGCCATCCAGTAAGATAAAAATTCACTAGATTACTTCCATTTCATTCATAATATTTGTCATCCAAGTCTGGACTTGAATGTTATTTAGATTGATAAGAGGATAGGAAGAGAATTTCAAGTCTATCGGATTCCCTTTTTTGAGCCGCTCCTCCACCAATACAATCCAAGCGCATTTCGTCGGAATTTTCCGCCCTGTGGAAACAAAGTCCGCGCGCGCTTGTGTGTGGGGGGGGGGGATGGTCACGCGGTTATCCCTTCCTCCTCTTTCTCTCTCTCTCTTTCCCACGAGAGATTTTTATTTTCCTGCACACGTGCCTTCTTCAAAAATAAACGCTTCGATTGAGGGCTCTCGCAAGAGTGGGGAGAATGAACGCGAAAGGCGCAGAAGAATGGGATGATAGCCAGGGGCCAGGGTATACAATATTTTTTCCCCCTGATTTCCAGTCACCCAAAAACGTATCTCTCTGCGACTATAAAATAAACGAATAAAAAATACAATGCTAACAAATATTTGCCGTGCCGTATGCGTACAAAAAGTATCGCAGCATAATTTCGCACCAGAAATGCATGTTTAATGTGAATTCACCCCCTGCCACACACCTTTATGATGGCTTTCAGGGTATTATATAGATTTTTGCTATGCTGTCTATTGTGTTCTCTTATAGTACGGGGGAAAAATGACATTTAGAATCTATCGGTACGACAATCTATCTCTCTAATCTGATCTGCACACGTCTGATATTTATCTGATCGGATTTATCTGATCGAATCGAGCATACGCATAGGTTTTCAACCCATTCAGTGCCAAGTGACGATATATCGTCCTCTTTGTCACAGAAGTGCCAACAACGATATATCGTCATCCATTACGAAGCCTGTCAGAACGACTCATAAATGAAAACTGAAGTTTGGCAGCAGATTTTTGTTGCAGTGCATTAGGAAGGGAATCTTCACTTTCTAGAGCAGATTAAATTAAGGAAAAAGAGCAATGAATAAATAGGAAGTGAATTTCAAAAATATGCTATACGCTCAAAATATCCGTGGCACTTTTTGGAGTACTCTTCAAAACATCGGTGTCACTCAGAAGGTATACAGTTGACATCTTCAATAAAGCTATCCGTTTTAAATTTCTGCGATAGGTTTAATCCTAGCACATACAAAATAAGTAATAATGAAATAACAAACGTGGAATCCATTAAATAACTTGGAATAAGACTGACACTTTCCTGGGGTAAACACATACGTGAAATAATGGGTCAAGCTAATCGTAAACTGGAATTCATCAAAAGAGTATTGGGTAAATGTGACGAACATGTACGAGAAATCAGCTACTTTTCCCTTGTTAGACCTCATTTGGAATATGCTGCCAGTTTATGGGATCCCTACAAAATCGGTCAAAATAATGCACTTAAACGTGTGCAGTAAAGATCGGCAAGATTTGTAAAGGGACGATACGATAACTAAATTAGCGTAACCAGTCTATTAAATGAATTAAAATGGGAATCATTGTCAGATCGCAGTCGAAATTTAGGCTTAATCTCTTAAATAAATTCCAAGACCATATTTTCAGTGATGATGTTAAAAATATATTGCGAACCCCAACTTACTATGGCAGACTGGACCATAATCATAAAATTAGAGAAATTGATTGCCGAACTGATGGATTCAAAATATCCTTTTTCCCTCGTACAATTAGACACACGAATAACGGTAAATATGTCCAATCGGAGAGTAGCAATGGATAGAGTAGCAGCATTGGTAGCTGCATGTTGGGATGAGTACTTAAAGCTAACCCTACTAACAGAATGTTTTTGCATGTTTGCTTTGCAATTTCTATCTTTTTTAAATAGTGAAGTTCTGACTAGTATATTTATACTATTCCTTTTTTGTGCATGTTTGGTGAGAAATCACCCCCTGCCACACACCTTTGTGGTGGATTGCGGGGTAATATTTAGATTTAGATCCGTGCTTAGATCATTGTTTGACAGGTTCAATCTTTTTCCACGATCTGATAATGATTCCCAACCTAAAATGATTGATACCGCCCTATCATATCGCCATCTAAGGCCATCCAAGGAATAGCTTGGGATTACCAAGATTCGAGTTGAGTAAGGACCTCCCTAGGCCCGCGCATGAGGCAGCCAACACGAGTTCTCGTCCCACGTACAATTTTGCACCCGCGCTTATCCGGGCCAATCCGCCTAGGAATCCACCCCCGCCCTGCATCCCCCTTCCACCACCCCCAGAAAGACCACCTCCCTCCCCTCCCCGACCTTCCTACGACCGCGCACCCTCCTTCGCTTCACTGCCGCTCCGAAAAACCGAAATAGACAGACTTAAGAGCTCTAAAATAAAAAAAAAACACACGGGAGCTCAGCATATGCAACTGGTATGGGGCCGCCCGACCGCAGAGCGCTTCTCGCCTGGCCTGGATTTAGAGAAAAAAAAGTGAAAATAATACGATGTCCTAGAACAGGGATTCCTGAACTGCTTTTTTTTTTTAAACGCTCGACGCCTCCCTCAACCGAAAAAAATGAATCATGCAGGTCTCCCCCCTTCAGACCTGCAGCCCCGTCACGGGAAAATGAGCATGGGAGTCGTAAGAAACAGAGATTTGCGAAAGATGCGATGCGAATTTTTGCCGTAAAAAAATCCATTCAGGGCGACGAGCGTGAATTTTGCGAATCTACACGGAGTCGGACCCGGAGGAATGAGCATCAAAATCAAAAATTACGACTGTTCGCGGTACACTTCGAAATTCGCTACACGCAAGTGCAAGGTCAGGAGGAGGGAGAATATGCCTTTTTTTTTGGAAAGGGCGACCACCAAATGGATGAAGATTTTTCCTTGACGAAACTTTGACCGTTATTTCACATCAAGGAATCTAGGGCATACTGCGAATCTAATATGGCCTCACGAAAGCATTTTACGCAATAAAAACATTTGGTAAGATAAAAAAAGGTTAAAAAAATCTCCAATGAATCACCACGAATCGACCGGTTTAGGCCAGGTTAAACTATATGAGTAGCAGATCTGCCAAGTAAAAGAAGGTAAGATAAACATCAACATTCAAAGGATTCCCTGCAGGCCACCACCAATGAGGAAGGTTAATAATATTCACCTTCCAATAAAACAAGCACCATGGATCCCGTGATGGAATTAGGTGACACATACCTGAAAACTACTTTTCATCGGTAAGGAAACATTTTACATTACCAGGCATTCAATGCTTGAAATTAAAATTGGAATAAAATGGATGCTGAGAGAGGTTATGTTGCCATAATTAAGAACTCATTACAGATATCTACATCTACATAATACCCTGCAAGCCACCACAAGGGTGTGTGGCAGGGGGTGATTGCTCACCAAACATGCACTACATATGCATAAAAAAGGAATAGTATTAATATAGTAGTCAGAACTACACTATTTAAAATAGATAGAAATTGCAAAGCAAACATGCAAAAACATTCTGTTAGTAGGGTTAGCTTTAAGTACTCATACCAACATGCAGCTACCAATGCGATTCATTACTACTCTCCGATAGGACATATTTACCGTTATTCGTATCTCTTATTGTGCGAGGGAAAAAGGACATTTTGAATCGGTCAGTTCGGGAATCAATTTCTCTAACTTTATGATTATGGTCCAGTCTGCCATAGTAAGTTGGGGTTCGTAAAATATTTTTAACATCATCACTGAAAATATTGCCTTGGAATTTGTGGAAGAGATTAAGTCTAAATTTCAACCTGCGATCTGACAATGATTCCCATCTCAATTCATTTAATAGACTGGTTACGCTAATATAATTATCGTATCGTCCCTTTACAAATCTTGCCGATCTTCGCTGCACACGTTCAAGTTCATTACTTTCGTAGGGATCCCATACACTGGCAGCATATTCCAAATGAGGTCTAACAAGGGATATGCTTAAATATAGGTCACCAGTATCACCTGCTCATAACAGCAGTACTGGTTATTACGGGAAGAAGATTGCTTAATCCATTATTAAATTATTACTAAATCTAGGTTACCAGAATTAACACCTGTTCATTACGGCAGTACTGGTTATTACGGGAAGAAGATTGACTAAATACATTAATGCTATTAGTTATAGGTATAAGTAAAGCAATGAATAGTGCGAGAAATTTTTTAGCAATCGGAATAAGGGTGGAAACAATCCTGGCGTCAGTATTATCCTAGTCCACATGAAACGAGCCAAGCAGTCCCTACTTACAATGTCTTCCAATGTACGGAGTTTCGAGATGAAAGTGCCTTCCACACGACACTCAATCAGTGAGCAGTATTCCGCTGAAAATCTCTGCCTATGTCGGGATTCGAATCCTGATCCTCTGCGAGGAAAGTCAGAACTCTATCCACCACACTGACCGGATCTCCATAAATAGCAAAATTTTTTTTCGTCACATTTAAATGATCTTCAATTTGACGAGGAAAGAAAAATATTTAAAATTTGTTGATTCGCAATTCAAGTTCTCCTATTTTTTTTGAACCAACTGATGTACAGACATAAAAAGATGTCTTTAACGTGGAAGTATTTAAAATGTCACTATTCTAGAAGTAATATTAGTAAATAATCAGGGAGCTTTGACTACCGAAGAAAATTTACACATTTTCAGCCATACGTGAGGAATTACTAAACGTGAAGAGAGTTATTAGCACGGATCTTTAGCAAAATAGAGCATGTATTGTGATTTTAATTAAGATTATCGAGAGGCGATTGTCATAGAAGAATGGGAACTTTTCAATAATCACTGCGTTATGCGATGACATCTTTGCGAGAATACCTTTCGTTAGAAATGCTGAAATTTCGTTCGTAAGAGCTGTGTGTCCGATATTCAGTCCCAGTAACTATTTTCTCCATGGTTCCCGGCTTGCCAAGCATGAATATAAGCACTTTGCTTCATTTTCCTATAGTCCGTGCTACTGAATCTTTAAATGTTTTATTATTTTAGTGAAAAACCATTTGAAGCACATAATTGCAGCAGGCTATTAAAATTTCATGAGCATGGTGAAAGAAAAAGACTTAGTTTCATTATTATTTCCAAGTATTTTACCATGTTTCCATGTCGCAATCGCTCCGTCCTTGGGCCCAGAGAACCATTGTTTGGAAACCAAGACATTAGGGCACGATGCACTCTACATTCCTTTTCCCAATCACGCAGTCTTAAATTGGTTTTCCGTGTTCCGGGGCGCGGGGTGTCTTCGGCAACAGTTTGCTTCGAGACGGCAGACGAGGCCATCGGTACGGCATAGGAAATGTGGGCGATTAGGCCGAGATGGTACGAGAGGAGAGAAAGGTTGCGGAAGAAAGCCCTGTAACCGCCGGCATTGACCTACTCAAAGCCGAGGGAGAAATGCACCGTCCGATTTCCCGCATGATTTTTAAAGGTCCCTCCCAAGCACATTGAATGTTGTGGCGCGCCCTAAGGATACGTAAGACCCGGGAAGGGACTCAGAGTTGCTCCTAAGAAATCCCAATCGAGGAATCGCGAGTGGGAAGTCGAAATATTATTGTCCATGCCCGCGTACCGATCCTTCGGAAGATTATTAAAGACATGATGCGATACAGATGGTAATGCCTATAGTGCATCTAAATATACTCCTCCCTTTCATGCAACATGGGAATAATAATGTAATCTAAATCTACATAATACCCTGAAAGCAATTGCAAGGGTATGTGGCCGGGGGTGAACATTCACCAGGCATGCATTATCAATCAGTAGTATATTAATAAAAATTCCGAACCCATAAATAAATATTATTTCGTGGATGCTTTGCATTTACAAGGTGGTTGAAAGTGCAAGGTGGATGTATAAATAACTCGTTTTTCTCATTAAGTAGTATTGCTTCTATTAGTTCATGTGCTTAGAACGTGCTTCACCACGTCTACTCGACTTGCAGGATGCAGAGTTAAATGCGAAGAGTTATTGCGACTATAAGCGTGAAAATAAATCAGCATTCCTCCAATTTTTCTTACACCATATACATGATTCAAAAACCAATAAATATTTAAACCTCCAAAGAGTAAAATAAGGGACGGTAAATACTTGGATAAATAGGGGGATAAATTGTTCCCTGTTTTCCAACCCGGATTGTCAAATAAACTGCCACTGAATAAATGAAACTGCACAGAAATAACGCATTTATTCCACAATAAACCCTGTATTCTATCTATACGTTTATCCTTGACTGAGGTGGATAAATGCCGTCACCTGGGAAGCATTTAATTCCCCTTGATGAAACTCATTTTTTGCAAGGATAAATTTTTAATTTTACCAATTAGTGCAGAACGGTAAGACTCCATTGATATTATTGGGCAAAGCAAATTTTTCTCTACCGACACCGAAAGTATTAAATATTAAATTTTATTTTAGGGAGAAACCTCTTTATAACACTAGTCCTACTCGTATTCACAGACTGATCGTGAACAAACAGTTAAATGGTTTGTAGTATGAAGTCACAGCACCAGACATGTAAGTATTTACGTGGGGATATCTGTGGTTGTTTTATTTAGAAATTACGATTTTTTCAAGGTTAATCAATAAGAAATTATTGCAGATTAGGTGCTGGGCGACAAAAAGCAGAGACCTAGCCAGAATGCGTACCTCAGGACATAGTGCTTAACACTAGACGATCGGGTTTATGTGGAGGCTTGAATAATGGCTCTCCATTCATAGATTACGGGTTCAAATCTCTCAGAAGAAGACTTTTTCATTGGTATGCCGGTTCAGACTTAAATGCAGTGTGGAGAGCACTTCGAGTGTAGTATTCCGATCCTTGATCTACCGTTATACCGTGAACATTTCGGTGCCTTTCGCCGCAGCCTAATAACGGCGCCGGGTTTACTCAACCCTGACTTTGGTCCCCGAGTACTTCAATTCCATATCCAATCACCTACCAATAATCAAAACTGCCGAAAACGACCTTGGATGATTTACTTTACTGTTGCTTCCTTCGAAAGATTAAAAATACTACATGAGGTCCGCGCTCATCAATCAGGAAATTTGAATGGAAGACTAGTAGGCAAATTAGATCACGGTAGATCACAAGATACGTGGGAGGAGGAAATTTTTCAAGGATTAGCGGGGCGCGTAGAACACTGACCAGCCGCCCTCTTTCAACGCTACGCCTACAAGCAATAGCCCATCGTCCTAGGAGTGACCCCGTTTTCGAAAAGAAATGTAAGCATAAAAGCTGAATGGCGGGAGCGAAACGTTTGGAGGAAAAAAAGACGATCTATCCATTCCGAGGGGCGCCCACGTTTTTTTTCTATTTCCAACCTCGACGATAACAACGCAGCCCGAGCCAAGTCTTTAAGCCGAGCAGAGGATCGCCTGTCCTTCACTCTCGAGACTAGGATAGAATAGAACAGATTGCCTCCCTCTGATGGACGCAGCTCGGGTGTGAATGGCGACGCTAAAACCTTTCTCATCCACCCCAGCGCAGACAGGGTGCCCGTTCGTTGAAAAACATTCACACCTAATCACATTTAAATCTACGTAATACCCTGCGAGCCACCACAATGGTGTGTGGCAGGGGTGAAGATCACCAAACATGCACTATTTACATGCAACTAGGATATTTAATGGAGACATGCTGGAAAATAAGGCCACAAGCAGCTAGATGGTTAGTATCCACATAATAAGAAAGGGATTATTGGTTGCTAGTACATGCATCATGCACTACACATTACTCTGACAATATTTCACCTACCTAACCCTTTGCTACGCTGCCTATTGTGTTCTCTTATGGTACGCGGGAAAAATGACATTTTAAATCTATCGGTACGACAAACTATCTCTCTAATCTTGAGCCTACATCTACATGGAACCGTGTATAGGTACCATTGCTAGGATGTTTGGCACGGGGTGTTTCGACACTAGAGATATTCATGAGCCTAGCTTCTCACCCTGAGGTTTCGGGATCTATTCTCGGAGGTAGCAGTGATTTTTAATTTGCATACCGGTGACCCCACTTCAGTACTGTTTGGAGAGGACTTCGAGTACAGTACTGTGTCCATCGGATGGGACGTTCCCCTAGGCGCCTTTCGTTACGAGCAGGCCAATTCCAGGCATCTCTCCACCCTAACTCCGATTACTGGAAAGTTCAATCTCATCCAATAGCTTAACTATCCTAAAAAGGCGTAAATGACCCTCTCTCAAAAGAAAAATCTCAATCTTTTCTTTGTTAACAATCCCGCGTATAACATCCCCGCTTATAAAGTTTTTCCTCTTATAAGGTCTGTTCTCGATAATTTCAAGGTTCCTTTAAAACGTTTTCAGCAAAAACATTGAAAATGTTTGGCAGATTCGTAGTTGTTTCTGCCACATTCAGAGTTTCTTTTGCTAAAACGAGGGTACCCACAAGGTAGGGGATAACCAGATTGAGGATACTGGATAGACAAGAACTAACCCTCGAAAGTACGTCAATCAGCAGGAGCTCCCTAACGAGGAGATTCCTAGTCTGTGAATGAAACTTGAGAATTTCATGTTGACTGGTGTAAAAAAGAAACAAACTACAATTGATTCTTTCTTTAAACTTATGTAAAACTAAAATTTTTTCGACATGCAACCTGACTACTTCAAAACTTATTCTTCTATCATCAGATAAAACGTTCATCTGTAGTCATGAGATTATGGTCTTGAAGTACTTAAAATTAATTATTTACGCAAAAAAACCTATTTTAGCCCATATAACCCAAAAGTACTCGGTTTCCGTTCAAGCCCGCATATAATTTTTCCCGTTTATAACGTTGACCCGGGGCAACAACCAAGGCTGACGCTATATCGGGGTTATACTGCATTAAACCTTATTGAAGGAAACTAAGACAGCCATATTTCCGCGACTGCGTCTGATTACCTTAGCGTGAAGTATTAAACCACATCGAAGGAAACTATCACAGCCATTTTTCCGCGTCAGCCTCTGATTTACTTGGCAAGGAGCGACTGCTTCAATTCAGTTAGGTGATTACAGCCAAATGAGGCGAGTCGGGAAAACTGAGTGTGGTGTAGAGTGTTATGGCTCCTCGCCACTTGACGCCGGTTCACATTAAATCCAACAGAATACTTGAACGACTCCTTCAAATTTGCACTTCACTGCAATTACAGCAAAGTGAAAGGAAACGAGGAAAACTACCCCAGGAGGTCGCGTATTCTTTGTGCGTGGTTGTAAGAACCAAGGAGGATATAATGTGCTGGATTTGAGCAGTAAGATGATTAATTGAATGCAGTTATAAATTTCCTCAAAGAAACAGTTGAATATGCGCAAAAAAGCGCGTAAAGTACTTTAAAAAGGTTACATTCAAACCAGTTTTAGTGATAAAGTTAACTCACAGAAGGATCAAATGCAATGATACGCCCAATAGCCTTAGGAATATTAATTGACGCCGCTGCGATGAAATTTGAGTACGGTTTCATTGTAATTTTAATACACATGTAGTCTCTATTAAAGGCCGTACAAAACGCTATGTTTTGTACTAAGTGGGCGTGGCTAAATTGCTCCCAAATATCCCCATTGTGACTTTATTATCATCCATAGTATAGCATACCAAAGCATCCTTCAGTACATTCTTCCCTCATTCGTAAATTCAGGTGGGAAAACAGCTATTAGCTGATTCTTTACTCACCGAAACATTCTTTAGCCATTAGTTAGCATAAGTTAGTAAAAATATTGGTAAAATACACTCGCTATAATCTTGAAACCATTAAATTCCACCACGAATTGCGATACTCCAGGCCTGGAGTTGATCAAAAGGGTTCTCCTTTCGTCTCAGGAGGCTATGAGGGCAGGGAAGACTAGTCCATACTGATCGCACGGCGTCGCTTGCATTGGTATTTCAATCAGCAAGCACTTAGAAGGGTGCAGTACAATGACAGGATATCAAGGTTTCCCTTGGAGCAATGGACGACCGGGATGATATCATCTGTTTGGTTAAACCGTGCACACGTCATTCTCTGGACATCGGCGAAGCATTTTCTTCTGCCCACAACGCAATCAATATGAAAGAACCTCTTTCTTCTGCCTGTATTCCACGACACCCATCAACGAATGAGAAGAGGACGTCTTATCAACTTGGCACTAAAAATACCCTTCTGGGGAGGGTTCTACGCCCTGGGGAAACAAGGTTTCATAAAATTATCTACTCTCCGATCATTTTTCACACGGCTTGGAAATTTCACCTCACGCCTTTAAATAAAATAACATTTATCGGCTCCGTAAAATCCACAATGTGAGAACCAGTTAAACGTGAGAATATCCGGTGCATTCTGCTCTCCACCGTCACCGTAGCCCAGATTCTATGGTTATTTTCTCCAAGCGGCAATAAAGCACGGAAACATCTAACACCGAGCAGTTTAACAAGAATCTACGGATAAGACGAAATGCTATAAAAAATCACCACAAAAGCAGGCAGTCCTTCAATATTTTCACCATGAAATTCCCCCTGAAAAATAGACACAAAATACGAAAGATTGAATACACACGCTGGGAATAAAAACTGACGAGGCGAAAGTGCGACATTAAAAACAGATTTTACCACCGCAAGTCCATTTCGAAACTGCAGAAGCAATTGCACAAATGCGCACGTAGTTACTTAATTGACTCGATTTCTTAAGTCCACGAACGGGATACGCAATAAAGTCAAATTTTATGGGCGAATCGATAGAACGTAGTACAAACCACGCTTAAAGTCCTTGAAAATCAATTACCTCGACGTATTCTTTTTCCCTGGCAGGTGTAACATTTTTTACGGTGTTCAAAATCGGGACAGAGGGACAGTATTGTATTCAAGAGGGACAGTATTGAATGTGCAAGGCCATGGATAGAATTACTTCTATCCATGGCCTTGTGAATGTGTAGCTAGAAGAGCCCTCTACATCCAACAGAAAAAAACAGTTGAAGTAGGAATAGCGATGAATAAAAAAACTGCGAATTTTCACGTTGTAGCCATTTTTATCTCCGAAAAACGATTGAAGAAAAGACGACGACGGAATAAAAAACAGCGGATTAACTTGCGGCCATTTACATGGGCGAAAAACAATTTAATTCTGCGCGGCAACAGATATAAAATCTTCGATTTCTTTAGCATAAATACTAACGGTCAACGATGAACGTCGGCGGATTTCGGAGCGCGGTTTTCAAGCGGCATGGAAAAAGCCGCATTTATGAGCCAAAAAATCAGTGTTTCCTACAGTTTTTTTGCGAGACTTGGTCTAGACCACGGTTTATATTCCATTCTAGCCATCTGCCCGCACATGATGACCATGCCTCAGCGAGAGTACCCCAAAGGTAAAAAAAAAAAATACAATCGGGATGCGCAGACCATATGGTACGCGAGATTTGATCCTACGCCCTTGATATAAACTGGACGATGCCATACCAACAAGTGAAGCCTGCTCGAAACATTTAAATAAAATTAGCGCAGTGTCTGCTCCACATGCTGTTAGTTTGAGGTAGCTTATTATGCAATTGCATCCTCACACTAGAGACAAGAACGTTGTTCGCAAGATGAAAGTAACTTAAAAAATTCAAAACGCACAAATTATAACCTAACCCTACAGGTAAATATATCTACCCTCACACTGCATCATCATGCCAGACACGCTAAAAAATTAAGAGATATTAACTGTCTGAACGAGAGTTAATCAAAGTTTTATCCACGACTACAACGTAAGCAAAGTAGATTTCTTAGAAAGACAATATTACAAACGCTTCATTGTTTCTTCCTACGTTTTTTTCCAGCTATACGTCATCCCATCCTCACCACTGGTGACCCATCATTCCCTGCCACAAGCCGTTGCAGTGTCTTACAGTACAGATGCACATTAAGTGAATTTAGTTGACTTGATATTGAAGCCGGCAGAATAGTTAAGGCCGCTTTACACGACACAATGTTTTGTACGATTTCTCGTAAAAACGCTTTCATGAGAATGACTGAATGGAAAATAGAACCTGTTCTAATTCCATTCACACAAACATACAATTTCGTTCAGTTTCATACATTCGTTTGTACAGTAAATTGTACCGTGCAAAACGGCCTTTACAGGCACAACGATCACACTCTCCAACATACCCTTGCGAGAGCTCGCATCTGATCACGTACAGTTGGAGGTGAAAAAAAATTCCACCCCTGAGATGACGGGAAAACTTTTTATTTCACAAAAGAGAACCCCTTTTTCAGGAGATCTAATTAATTTGTACATTTTCCAAAGAAATCTTCCCGCTGCCTTTTGGTTTCCATACTGTGTGCATGAAAACCCGAGCTTAAAACTATTCCAAGGCACTAATTAATTCACTCGACGTAGCATTTTTTTGAGGTTCCACGGGGTCAAGCGGCTTGGTTTTTCCCTTGCTTACTAATTAGCGCACGAAATGGGCCGGAGGGAAGTGACGCATAGGAGCACAAGCCAATCAGACTTCTTTGCACAAAGGACGCATCGGCCGACTTAAGACGACCTAATCCCGTGCCAGTTGGTCCAAGGTCATTAAAAAGCCCTCCAGATATCAGCAGCCAGATGTTACGCTGCCCTAAAAGTTCTATTTTTAAAATTTCCCAGCCGATTCCATATTTCTTTTCCAGAGAAAACACTTTGGGAAAAACTTCTTCTCTTCGATGTGAACACTTACTTCAGGAACCTAAACTCTTTCCTACCGAAACCACTAAGCTCCATCTAAAAACTAGCCCGTTAATAAAGTACACGATAAAAAATAGAAAAATAAAATGTTTACTATTGCACGAGGCCAATAATTTTAGACATTAGTCAAACGGATTTATCATCAATGGAAACCAGGCACGTAGCCAAGGGGGCCCCAATCAAAACTTTATTCTACTCCTTCTGGAGCTTCTGGAGGCCCCCCCTTCCCCCACTCCCAGACCCCCCCTCCCTCGAAATTTTTCCCAATACTTTTGTTGTTCTGATTTTAACTAATGATAGTCCGGATTACACTGCATATAATTTAAATGTTAAGTGTCTTGAAACGCGATCACCAGTTTGATACATGTGTGTGGTTAATAATTGTTCTTTTCAATCTGATATGTATGTATGCGTTGAACTTCTGTTGTGGGGCCGATCAAATTAACTGCTTCATATCATGGTAAGCAGTGAACTTTACCAGTGAGAAGACATAGGAATGGGTTTTGTGACAGTAAATACCAAGCACTGAAAATTAAGGGAAGAGATTTGTTACATATCGGCACCGACTGGGCTGAGCTGGTTTGTTTCAAGTTACGCTACACTAGACTTAGTCCCCCCCCAAACAAATTTCTGGCTACGTGTCTGATGGATACAAAGCTGGGGTTTTTGATGATAATTTCAATTCCTTTTACAGAAAAAATAATCTGATTTATTCTACTCCTCCATTCATTGTCCCTTCTTAGTTCGGGGATAACGATGTAACCTGGTTAGCGCAACGTCTTGGTTACTAGTCGTTGGTACTTACTAAAAACAGCACGTGTAACTTAAAAATATATTAGCAAGGAAAACTGCTACACCCAACATCTAGGTCCATAAAATACAACACGTTCTACAAGTTTTTCGATACATTTTTGGTGTTCCAACCCAAAAATTTGTCCTGAATTTTCCCTGTGGTTCGTAGAGGTTTCAATAAAATACAAAAAAAAATATTTAGTCTAGATATAGGAAGGTATATAGTAATGAAAAAAAGTGTTAATAACAAATCAAACTGGGGTGGACCGATCACCATAGTAAGAAAACAACTTTGAGCTGCCCTCATATTAAATCGCGTCGCGTTAATAAAACGAACCATCTAGCCATTAAAATCGTTAAAAAAAATTCAAGGTGTTGTCAAGGTTTACGAAGCCTTTTCAATAGTTCAAATCTTCAACTCATGCAGGAACAAAAACGTCACATAGCGATATTTCATTGGAATAGGAATACCAAAGAACGACGAAAAAAATCATTCAATGCATTTTTAGAAGGAAAGGCAAAGCTCCGTTGACAAATATATACAGTTAATAATAGTAAACCGCTTTTATCGAGAGAAAACAATTTTCGAATGACAAGTAATTCCAATTACGGCGAAAATAAAGACAGCCATTCGAAAATTACACACTTTTACATTCGCGGCTGAGCCAAAATAACGCCAAGCACCACGAAACATTTTTTCAATGCGATATGACTAATTAGTTCGTCCCAATACAGCTGCCGGTTTTGACCGACGCTTCCCAATTTGATCCGCGCTTCGAGATGAAAAAAAAACGAACCTCATGATGCGAAAGACGTCACTCGCATTTACCCCGTCGCCATTAAAAAAAAGAAAGAAGTTAATTAATGTCACAATTTTCCCTTAAGCAAAGGCTCTTTCCTCCTATATCCTGAATTTTAATCACCGAGGAAGGAAATAAAGCACTAAACTTGACAAAGTGAACGGCGCACTCCTATAAAGATAGCCTACGGCCACCGGGGTTAATTATTTTCAAAGTTACGACATCATCCTTAAGGGAATTATTTGTATTTTATGAAAAAAAAGGTCCTTCCACAAAAAAATTATTTTTCTTTGGCAAACGCTTCCTCCTTTTATACTGATATTCATAGCTACACGCTTCCCTTCAGCATCTTTTTATCTGGTGTGTCGTTTCAGCCCCTAACCTACCCCCATTCAGGACCACACCCCATCCACCAGTCGTCTCCTCCACATCCACCCCCTCAACGCGAAACCTCCTAATGAGCCCGTTAAACGAGCCAAAAGTGGTGACCGTGATCGTGACGGCCTTCATGGTGACCGTGGGGAAGCAAAATGAGAGTAAAAGGCTGCCACCTGATTTAATTTGGGATTTTCCCAACTGCTCCCTCCTTATTTTTTTTTCACAAAGAAGCTAGTTTCAATATTTAATTGATATACCGTGTAACCAGCAAGCCAACTCAAGATGAGGGTCTACATCTACATCTACACGATACCCTGCAAGCCACCGCGAGGGTGTGTGGCAGGGGGTGAAGATCACCAAGCATGCACTATAGACATGCAAACTAGCAACTTAAGTGTCTCATGCAACTTGATTGTTGGTATCTATAGTATTTAAGGGGTTAATACATGCATCGTGCACTACAGAATACTCTAAAATATTTCCCCTACCTATCCCTTTGCTATGCTGCCTATTCTGTTCTCTTATAGTACGTGGGAAAATGCCATTTTGAATCTATCGGTACGACAATCTATCTCTCTAATCTTATTTATATGGTCGAATCTAGCATAATACGCTGGTGTTTTTAATATGTGCCTAACATCTTCAGTAAAGATATCCGATTGAAATTTCTCTAATAGATTCAATCTGTACTTTAACCTACGCTCTGATAATGATTCCCACCCTAATTCTTTTATTAATTCTGAAACGCTACTCAACCTATCGTAACACCTTTTAACGAACCTAGCTGCTCTACGCTGCACACCGTCTAGTTCTCTGATCAACCCTAATTCATTAGGATCCCATACACTGGCTGCATACTCAAGGTGGGGCCTAACTAGTGAAAAGTAACATCGCTCTTTTGTCTTCTCATCACGTGGGGTAAATGAAAATATACACTTCCACAAAATAAATTCATACGATGATAAAGCGCCGTATTGAAATTAAGGTCATCAAGTTTACAAAAATATATTCTGTGAAATTACATAGTTTAATTAACCAACAATATGAAGTAAAACGACGTAGTCTAGGCTGATACAGACAACTTCAACCAACTAAAGGGTGCGACAGTGGCTGATTATCACTCTTTAATGCACGGGCAGATATATTAACGTGGGACACGGGTTAATTTAGAAAGAACTGAACTCAAGAAACTAAAGAGCTACGCAGGAAGGAAAACAATTTTGAAAAATGGGTTACGATTTTTTTATATTTCATTCATCAAAATTGAAATTCATGAGCAAAAAGGCTTGCTAGGGTGCAGTTAAGACGATTTTGTAAAGTTAATAACTTATCAACTGCATCTAAATTGTACTTCAAAACACCGCTATTATCGTGCGAGGTAGGGGGAGACTCCATACTAGGTTATTTAAGCCATATGGACGTGCAGAACTACCAATATTAGAGCTGAAAAACTAACTCAACCTGGGAACACAACGGATTTCAAGTGCACTAAAATGATCCTACATACAATACAATTACTTAGCCGGCTATTGTGTGGCGTACTATGATTTCTTATTGTTCAAGGGAGAAAAAAAATTGAATCCATCCGTACATATATACGAAGTTTCTTCACAGGCGTCAGTTACATGAACGTACACATCTAAGTTAAAGACAGGAATGTCTTTTATGCAAGAAAACCATGAAAACCTATTTCACATTTTATCATCAGTACCCAAATAAACTATGGAAAGTTGTTAAAAATGGTATGACGCAGGAACATGAGATTTTAACTATTATTTATTAGTAAATAATTCAGTTTTAAACGGAAAACTGGTGCAATAAATCACCAGAAAAATGTAGCAT
Source organism: Platycnemis pennipes (assembly GCA_933228895.1). NCBI lineage: Eukaryota > Metazoa > Arthropoda > Insecta > Odonata > Platycnemididae > Platycnemis > Platycnemis pennipes. The sequence continues at coordinate 111,880,448 of OW121851.1, read as the reverse complement.
TTCCATAGACCTAAAGCTAATCCCACAGAAGTCTTCACGGTCCATTTACCCTTTTACAAATGTAATCTTCCAATATGAATGTACATCTACATTAACCTGGGGACCTAGAGATAAAAGAATACGTCTTCCAACGCCAAATATACGACAGCAAAGAAAACAGAGCATAATACTCAGAGCAAAAATACGAATCGCCATTCATAATTACTACCCTCATATCTTTTTCAGCCAAGTAATTTTTACGGCTGATGACCTGTCACTCCCTTCCACACACCCTTGCGACGGCTCGCAGGTCAAAACGTAGATGAACACAGAAACTTGCAAAACCATTACTACTATCACCACCGTACTAGTATTTTCAACTTGAACAAGACCAAGTCTCGTATTATGCAGGCTTTAGGATTGAAGACCAGTGTAGATGAAGATGGTTTCACTGACATGACCAAGCAGCCATTCCCTCACCAACCCAATTAGCTGTGCCCACACCTTCCCGTCCCTAAAATTAAATTCCCTTTCACATAACGCTCGAGAGATTTGGCACCGCAAGCCACACTCTTGGGCCACACCTTGGGGGTTTTAAATATGTTGGCTGGAGGGAGTAAGGAGAGGGCTAAGGTGTCGAAGTGGACGCGGATGGCGTGAGAGATGGAAAGTGGTGAGGGGAGAGGTAGGTGGCAAAGGAAAAAGAAAAGGGTCGGAGCGAAGGAGAGGAGACGTTTCCTGTGGAGAGAAGGACACCTGCCAATTAATGTCGGGAGACGGAAAGGGGAAGACGAAAGGGAGGCTATTAAAGACGTGAGTGAGGGAGGAGCGATCGAAAGGAATGGAGGGAGACACATCTTTACTTACGAATACATCTTTACCTACGAAAGATAGGATTTATAAAAATAGTACTTTGAAAATGTGATGAGAAGACAAAAGAGCGGTGTTACCCTTCACTAGTTAGGACCGACCCTGAGTATGTAGCCAGTATAAGGGATCCGAATGAATTAGGTTTGATCAGAGAACTAGACAGAGTGCAGCGTAGAGCAGCTAGGTTCGTTAAAAGGTGTTACGATAGGTTGAGTCGTGTTTCAGAATTAATACAGAATTAGGGTCGGAATTATTATCAGAGTGTAGGTTAAAGTACAGATTAAATCTATTAGAGAAATTTCAATAGGATAGCTTTACTGAAGATGTTAGGCACGTACTTCGCAAAATTCGCAAAATATTTTTAATATCATCACTGAAAATATGGTCTTGGAATTTGTAGAAGAGATTAAGTCTATATTTCAACCTGCGATCCGACAATGATTCCCAATTTAATTCATTTAATAGACTGGTTACGCTAATAAGGTTATCATACCGTCCCTTTACAAATCTTGTCGATCTTCGCTGCACACGTTCAAGTTCGTTATTCAGACCGATTTCGTAGGGATCCCATACACTGGAAGCATATTCCAAATGAGGTCTTACAAGGGAAAAGTAGCTGATTTCTCGTACATGATCGTCACATTTACCCAGTACTCTTTTGATGAATCCCAGGTTACGATTCGCTTGACCCATTATTCTACGTATGTGTTTACCCCAGGAAAGATCATGTGTCAGTCTTATTCAAAGATATATAGTGGATTCCACGTTTGTTAATGCATTATTACTTATTTTGTAAGTTCTAGGAGGAGAGCTATTCTTTTTCCAAAAATTCATTACTAGACATTTTTTTAAAATTTAATTCTAACTGCCATGTATCACACCAATTTTCAGTTGCTTGTAGGTCATCACAAAAATATTCTTTATCGTTTGGGCATAGAATTTCCCTGTAAACCACTGCTTCATCTGAAAAAAGAAGTGATACAAGTTAAATGTCACCCGCGGGTATCGAACGCGGGACCTTTACTCCCACAATAATAGTGCTGCTGCCAAATGTTACCCCCAAATAGCCCGACATCCGATTCGGCGAGCCTCCCTACAAATAGCTACTATGAAAACGCACATTTGTCTCTTCTAGGATGACAGAGGAAAGCTTGCGTAGCTTCTCCTCCTCCGACACTCGTCCTCTTGCTGCGGGACGGATTTAAAATCCGGGAAAAAATACTGCGGAGGACGTTCGGTAGTGGGCGGTAGAATGGCGGCCCTGAGACGACGAAAATACGAATGTAAGGACGCTCGGTGACTTGTCTAGTTTACCGGTTAACTGACGGCCCTGGTGTTGCCCTATTCGCTCGAGTTGTCAATTCGATAGACTTTTCAGGTGAATGCGTCCATGGAAACAGCCTCGTCAAATATTCTTGACACAAGTAACAGGCGAGGATAGCATCCGTGAATTGCGGTAACCACATCTTCATTCACTGTCTGCCTTCTATCGTCGCAAAACAGGTAGAACGCTGAACTTTAAACATTTGCATGAAATTCTGCCGAAGCTCCATAGAGTCGTGTAATATATTGTTTTACTCATTGTTTATTTGAATGCAACATAAAATCATTAAAAAGTGTTTCAAGTAAACGTTTAGCTTCTACGGTAGAAAGAGTGAAGAAGAACATGCGAAAAACTATTAGAACGGCGAAACGGTCGTATTCTTCATCTCGTAACGGGCAAAATATTTGATTGGTGCACTTCATTGTTTTTTTATAGAGAGAACGACATCTCTGCATTACAAATATTTTTAAAATTAAATTTTACCCATTCTTTGGTTTTTAAAATGGCCGAAAGATATATTTCAATTTCCGAGGTGCAGAAAAGTACACGAATATCGAAGTTACGTATGCTATATGGGAAAAAATATTTCAAAACTTTTCATTAAAGGAAAAGTTGATGTTGTTCCTCTTACTTAAAATAAACCACAAAGACGAAAATCGCCCCGCGGCAATGCACACCATTAACACCATAATAGTAAGCCACCTCAAAGACGTGTGCCATAGGGGTAAATGATTACTGAGTAAGCATCACGCACATACACTAATTGTCACTAATGACTTAATTAGAGTTACGTTACTCATGTATATGGGGTGTCGTGGTGGTCTAGTGCGTAGAGCGCTGAGACGGGAGGATCACGGGTTCAAACCCCGGGCAGAAGCCTTTCTGGACACCCCCACCTGATATTGCCGCGATTCGATTTTCTGCGTGTCAGAACTTCGTAGGAAATCGCAGATGGCCCAGGGAAAGGAACTGGCCCCCCAACCCTGAAAATGTGAATGTATATTAAAGTAATAGTGGAATTGATTTTTTAGCTGCTCCAAAGGGTCAGGGCATTTCGTAGCGTATAACCTAGGTTCTAAGAGTAATATTCATGCCCGGAATAGGATTCAAACACGCGACCCTTTACCAGCCTGGCTGCTTCAATCAATTTTATTATCAACCTTATTTTTCAATAGCCTATAGTCCCACGCTCAAGTATTTGTATATGAGTGGCGTCCATTCAAAAGGGCAATGGCTATTAATAAGAAGCGATATTGCGCGTGAAGACACTTACTTTATTTCTCAAGTTATTTCGATTCATCGCAGAATTTTAGACAAACGATAGAATCCGTAATATAGTTGCTAATGTCGGTTTAGATTATTAGCAACATTGCATTACATGTGTTGGTACACCTCCTACCAAATATCTTTGCGTTGGCTTTCTAAGTATGGGGGCGTTTACTCGGAACCGAAATCGCAATTTTGTACACGACTTCGTTAGATGGAAACGAAAAACGAATTTTAGTGAAAAAATTAATCTTCTAACCACAGCTATACACTCATAAATCAAAAATTAAAATAAGCAAAAGGTGACGCCCACCGAAGAAGCTGCTTTGATAACATTGACGTCATTTTCCTCCCGTCCTTGACTGCTTTTAGGGAAAGGGAAGGGAGTGGAGGGGGGTTCTCGGAAGGCCTGCTCACACAGATCCTGTCGCAACCGCTCCCGTTGGCAGAGTCAGCTGTGTCCCCCCCATTGCGATAAGGCGAAGTAGCTTCGCGGGCTTAGTTGTGATTGGACGAAGTCGATATACATCAGAGGTTGCACCACGCCCACTTTTCCGAAAGGGTTAAAAAATTTAGTTTTTCGCCGCTTATAACTCGAGAAATAATTGACGGATCAAAAAACGGAAAAATACGGGTCTTTTTATTTTTCAAACTCTATCAGATTCGGAAAAAAATATGGTAAACGACCCTATTACATATCTATCGAAATTTTAATAGGGTCGGCGTTTCCTTCTTTTTCCTCCACATTATTATGTCTTGGGTTACCTCTATCAACCATCTTTTTCTCTCAAATACTCATCTACTTTATCCTTTCACGTCCTTCCTGGTTATCCTCTCCATCTACCCTGTTAATTCGAACCTTTGCACTTTTTCCAACATATTCGTCGTCTCTTCTCTCCACAATTCCCAACCACCTCAGCCTGTGTTCCTGAATCTTATTGGTTATCGGTCTTGGCCATACTCCTGATTCACTCGTATGCTATCTGCTGATCAGATCGTATGTTATGAGCTAATCTCAACGACGAGACCAACTTTCGGGTTGAACACAACTTGAGGCTGGAGAAGAAAAAAATGATGACTGTGTTCTTCACCTCAGTAGCACTTGGAAACCGATCTTCAACACCATAAAAGAAGCGCGGGAAAACTGGACCAATCAAGTGAAGATGAATCTCCCGATCTAGGAAATATGTTGACTAATTTTGCTGAAGACAGCAGGGAATTATGCTGTCAAAACGTCAGCCATGGACCAACAAACCCGGATGGAAACCAGAGAGACCTTCAACAACAACTTTACTTAATTGAGAAATATTATATCAATAGGGTACAATGGCGGTTATCAACCCCTCACTTTTGGGCCCCACCTTGAGTGTGCGGCCGGTGTGTGGGATCCGAGTGAATTGGGTTTGATCGGAGAACTGGACGGTGTGCAGCGTGGAGCAGCTGGGTTCGTTGTGGGGTGTTGCGATGGGTTGAGTGGTGTTTCGGAATTAATACAGGAATTGGGGTGGGAATCATTGTCGGAGCGTAGGTTGGGGTACAGAATGGATCTATTGGAGAAGTTTCAGTGGGATAGCATTACTGCAAATGTTAGGCACATATTAGGAACACCAGCGTATTATGCTGGATTCGACCAGATAGATAGGATTGGAGATATAGATAGTCGTACTGATGGTTTCGGAATGGCATTTTTTCCCCCGTACTATAGAGATATTCCCCCGTACAATTAGAGATACGAATAACGGTAAATATGTCCAATCGGAGAGTAGTAATGGATAGCATTGGTAGCTGCATGTTTGTATGAGTCCTTAAGGCTAACCCTACTAACAGAATGTTTTTGCATGTTTGCTTTGCAATTTCTATCTTTTTTAAATACTGAAGTTCTGACTAGTATATTAATACTATTCCTTTTTTATGCATGATATGTAGTGCATGTTTGGAGAGAGTTCACCCCCTGCCACACACCTTTGTGATGGCTTGCAGGGTATTTTAGCGTAACCAGTCTATTAAATGAATTAAATTGGGAATCATTGTCAGATCACAGGTTGAAATTTAGACTTAATCTCTTAAACAAATTCCAAGACCATATTTTCAGTGATGATGTGAAAAATATTTTGCGGACCCCAACTTACTATGGTAGACTGGACCATAATCATAAAATTAGAGAAATAGATTGCCGAACTGACAGATTCCAAATGTCCTTTTTTCCTCGTACTATTAGGGATATGAATAACGGTAAATATATCCAGTACGAGTGTAGGAATGGATAACATTGGTAGCTGCATGTTGGTGTATGGATAATTGCATGTATTCTTTGCTATTTTTATCTTTTTTTAAATAGCGTAGTTTTAAACAGGACCTATACAAGTACTAATCTATTTTTATGCATGATATGTAGTGCATGTTTGGTGAGAGTTCACCCCCTGCCACACACCTTTATGGTGGCTTGCAGGGTATTATGTAGATGTAGATGTATTATGTAGATGTACATGTATAGAAATTACTAACGTTTAGTGCTAATCACCTCCGCTAATGCTCACCTACTCCGGCAACAACTTCTGTGGGCTTTTTGCGTGCTCTGCAAGATATCCATGAGATGAGCGGGGCTAAGCGCAAACTCGGCAAGTGTTGGGAGGGAAAATAGACCATCGCGTGACATTTGACGAGAAGAAAAGGAAACCTCACGGGTGGGAGTTGGGGAGGGAAAGGGGCGAGTGTGTGCGCGAGACAGGGGCACTGCACCAACGCCTGTAGAATGCACCCTCGTCCGCCTCCTTCACGTTCCCTCGCCGCGAGAGCGGTCCCGCAGGGATCGATGCAGCTCGGAAGCATTTCAGAGGAGGCCACTCTCCGTCAACCCTCGCCACAAATCATATTAAACGCTTACCACCACCGCGCTAACATACGGTCGCATTAGCTGAGCCGGAAGAGAGAGAAAGAGCGAGAGAGAAATGCATGATGAGTTCACGTGGAGCAGACAAGGGTCGCGAAAGGTTATAAATCTGGGAATGACTGCGATATGCTGAGGAAATAACTGGGGGTAGGTGCGGTTGCTAGGGTAGTGACCTAGCATCCAGGGGACCGTGCTTCGAATACTACTCTTCGCTGCTGAGAAATCTCGATGAAGAAAGCAACAAAAAACTAAAAGTGACCATGAACTCTGCAATACCCTTTATATTTGACCTTAAAAAATGGGATCGGATTGGTAGCTCATATTCCCGCTTAAAGTGGTTGAAATATAAACTACACCTAACTTGTCTTACTTTTAAAATACTATCCTCTGGTAATCCAACTTATGTGCTGCAAATATTCACTTGGAAAAGAAATATTAATTCAATATCTACCAGGAATCACTCCGTTGACATTCATATCCCCTTACACCGTACCCCTCACTTCAATAAATATTTTATGGTGACAGCAGCTATGATACGTAAGTCATTACCTCCAAAGATAAGAAACCAACAATTAGTAGGAATGTTCAAGTCTAAAGTGAACGACCTTTTTCTTAATAATACTTGGCAGTTCCCGGTATAACTAAACACGCTAATTCACACTTAATGGAATTTAAATGTATATTTTTTGTATTTACTACTTATTTTTACTTTTACTATTTCATGTTTATTTCCTTAAAGAAATTCCAATGTAAAATCACTGTATAAATATCTCTTGGGCCACATAGGCCCACGATAACAAATGCATTGAATTGAATACCGGTAGCGGAAGGTTTTCTTTAGTGGAATACATTTACCTTCAGGAAGTTCCCACGCATACGAGGAGCACTTAAAGTTCCCAGATATCATCTGAATACCAATAAAAAGGAAACTAAGGTATTGGTATGCAGTAGAAGCAAGGAAGCCAGGGCCTAGGAAAACAAAAAATCGAGGAGGTGGAAGAGTTTTGTTACCTGGGAAGCCGAGTAACCAGCGATGGACGAAGTATAAGAGAAATTGTCAGTAGAATTGCCCAAGTAAAAAGGGCATTTTACCAGAAGAAGATTCTGCTTACAGCTGCAAATACAAGCGTGGAAGTGAGAAAGCATGTCATTAGAACATGCATCTAGAGCTTTCTGCTATACGGCAGCGAAGCATGGACAATAAGAGCAGCAGAGAAGTCCAGGCTGGAAGCATTTGGAATGTGATGCAGCCGAAGAATGATGAAGATAAAATGGATTGATCGAGTGACAAATGAACAAGTCCTAAGAAGAGTGGGAGAGAAGAGATGTCTACTGAAAACCTTAAAACGAAGACGGGACAACCTAATCGGCCATATCTCAAGACACGATGGCCTGATGAAGACAATCGTCGAAGGAAAAGTGAACGGGAAGAATGGGAAGAATGGAAAAGGCATGCCTCGTATGAGTTATATAGAACAGGTCATAAAGGATGTGAAAGAGAGGAACTACATTAATATGAAGAGGTTGGCCATTAGAAGAATCGAGTGGAGGGCTGCGTCAAACCAATCCTAGAATTGTTGACCGATGATGATGATGATGACTTTAAGTTCACATCTCTGTCCGTCGGATGGGACGTTAAACTGTGGACCCCAAGGCGCATTACGTGAAAAGTAGACCTATGTGCTCGGCATGAGTCTACCTTCGACCGGTTTCTCTCCACTCTTCCTCCATTACCAAGATTTCTTCCTCTCAATAAGTACCCCACATATCCTTGATGGTGAAAAATATCCAGTTACTCCCTCTAGTAATAAGAAAAAACGAGATACCCTATTTATCCTATATCAGAGTTAACATTCATTAGCGGATGCTACTGGCATTTGAGATAACTGTGCTATTCTACATCTACACGATACCCTGCAAGCCACCGCGAGGGTGTGTGGCAGGGGGTGATGATCACCAAGCATGCACTATTAACATGCAAATATGCTAATATAGGGTCTCAGGCAACTAGATTGATAGTATCTACATAAAAATGTATTTCCCTAGCATGTGCGATTTATCACTTCGTTACTATGTAGACCCCAGCTATTACTATGCTAGTGCTATTCTAAGAGAACTAAAGTTAGTTCCAGAGGGTAAAAGCAAAATCAAATATCTTCAACGGAAACAATAAATTTTCTAAGCATTTAATATGGAAAGTTGCCATTAATGCAAACTAATACACGATAGAAATAAGTAACGTTAAACGAGAGTTACAGTCACTCTCAAGGATATATTTTTGCCTTTTTTTCTGCGAATAACCAAGCATCGGAATACTACCCTCTAAATACAGAAAAATAATAATTATTACCACCTGTTTAGGTCAAATTTGTGAACAAATTCTTTTTGAAGTAGAGGTTTTTCAAACTAGCAGAAGAAGCGAGACCGTAGTTAAGATTCTGAATACGCCCCTTAGTCTTTTATCTCTTTTCCAGCAAAAAAACTGAAGTTTTCTACTCACTGTGGCTCACAGTACAAATTTTATACATGTTCTTTTTGGGAAAAAAATAGAAGTTAACCTATTACTTTTGGGAATACACGATATCATCTACATCTACATAATACCCTGCAAGCCACCATATAGGTGTGTGGCAGGGGGTGAACTCTCACCAAACATCCACTACATATCATGCATAAAATTTGTAATTAAAAATTAATATAGCAAAGCATACATGCAAAAACATGCTGTTAGTTGGGTGAGCTTTAAGTCCCTATACCAACATACAGATACCAATGTTATCCATTGCTACACTCTACTGGATACATTTACCCTTATTCATATCCCTAATAGTACGAGGAAAAAAGGAAATTTTGAATCTGTCAGTTCTGCAATCAATTTCTCTAATTTTGTGATTATGGTCCAGTCTACCATAGTAAGTTGGGGTCCGGAAAATATTTTTAACATCATCACTGAAAATATTGTCTGGGAATTTATTTAAGAGATTAAGTCTAAATTTCAACCTGCGATCTGACAATGATTCCCAATTTAATTCATTGAATAGACTGGTTACGCTAATAAGGTTATCATACCGTCCCTTTACAAATCTTGCCGATCTTCGCTGCACACGTTCAAATTCGTTATTTAGACCGATTTCGTAGGGATCCCATACACTGGGCTGAGGTGGGATTAGACTTGGGCTGTGGTGGACATAATTCAATCTTCAACCAAACACTACAAGCACAAACTTCAAAATTATTAGATTCGACATAGAATGTATTGGTTTATTCCATATATCTCTTAGTCAAATACTAACTACCAACGAGAACATTTTTGGAAAACATTTCTAGAATCAAGGCATATGGGGTCAACTCAGAATTATTTTCACGGGAAACTACGATATGACGAAAAAATATGTAATCCATGATCTATCTTTTCATTATACATGTTGAATACTTGTCACCAGTATCTATCTAAGAATACAATGATCAATCTGACAATTACTTGTCCAAATACCTTACGTGATATTGAGGTGCTACAAATAGGCCGACAATCCCTACGTTCATCCCTGTCATTCCTCTGAAATACAAGAGTATTGTTCATAGGTTGAAATATAATAGACTTAATTTTATTAAATTCCAAAGATAATATTTTCACTGATGAAGTTAAAAATATTTTGCGAACTCAAACTTACTGGACCATAATCACAAAATTAGAGAAATTGATTGTCGAACTTACAGATTCTAAATGTGCTTTTCCTCGTACAATTAGGGATATTAATAGCTGTAAATATATCCAATAACATAAATACGATCGTATCAATGGATAACATAGATAGTTGCATGTTGGAAAAAAGAACTTTAAGCTAACCCAACTTACAGTACGTTTTTGCATACTTGCTTTGCTTACTTTATCATTTTTAAATTGTGAAGTTTACACAGGAATATAAAAACTAATCCTTTTTATCCTGCCAAACACTTGCTTGTATGGTATTATGTAGATGTAGATGAGTATTATTGGGTTCTTTCTAGTCACACAGTGTAGTGCATTTTGGACGTTTTTATTGAATATTAGAGCCAAACAAATAGCTATTTCAGGTGATTAAGTTTTAAGTAGCTGGGTAGGATTTTGTTAAGGACTTGGTGATTTTCTTAGGTTAATCCTTTTTAATTATGTTCCATTCCATGGAATGAAATTGACATTTAAGAGAACAGCATTTGTCAGACACTGATGTGAGTGAATGTCGTGAAAATGTGCTAACTCATTTAGAGTTCATGACACTACACCAAAATCTACGTAATATCCTGCTACCTACCGCTAGGGTGTAAGGCAGAGGGGTGAAAGATTAACGAACATTCACTGCTCACATGCATTTGAGAGGTAAAATGCTACTCCTTTACACTACACACGACTACACAAATTAACGGGTTTCAAACCATTCCGATACAATGCAACTTGTCAAAGCGATGAAAAAATATAATGAACCTTCCCGGTCTATCGAAACTGATGGCTTTTCCGCTACCCAGCCATCTGGAGCGGAGGATATGCATCACTTGACCTCGTTGTGGGGGAGGGGGGGAAGCTTTCGTGAAAGTGAATATTTCTTCGACACGGAGCGTTAGGCAGGAAGCAGACGGAAGGTGTTGAAGCAGAAAGAGAGGGTTGGGAGGTGGCGTAGGGGGAGAGGACGCCCCGAAGACGATGAACGCCGACCTTGAAGAGGATTACCTCATTACCGGTGAGTCTGGAACGGGGCGGAGCCCGCCAATAAGACGGAGAAGGTGAACTGTGGCGGAGAAGGTGAACTGTGGCGGAGGAGGTGAAAGGAGTCGACGAAAGCGTCCTTGCCAAAATTTTGAATGTGATCCCTTTTTCCAACACCCAAGACGATTTTAAGTCTGTTTTACACGGTCACTGGTACTGCGCAGGCTGATGTGAGAACACCTGCGCAAGAAATATTGCGCCGTCTAAAGCGATGACTTGCGTGGACAGGCAGCGAACGCCTGCGAGCAAATTAGAACATGTTCTAATCTGATACATGCGTTCGCGCAAGTTTTGTTTATTTCTTATGGTGCTAATTGGTGGTAATATTTCTTTCACTAGATGGTGCAGATGTAGCGGCAACCAACTTCCTGGGGAATTCTAGTAATTAAATAGGTTTGTTTACGATTGAGTTGGGTGTTTTTGTTTGCACTCAACTCCTTATGTAGTGAATAAAGTGCAATAATGATGATCTGGGCGATTAATCACGTGGAAGCTTATATTTCGTGCGTAAAGGAAGAACTCGTTACCTTGGCCCACATCCGTTCGTTCGTGGTGCTAATTTTGGGCTAAGTATACGGGACTAGAGTCTCCACTATAATGTTTAGACTATGGCTTAAAACATATTTTAAAGTGGTGGTAATTTATCGCATCTTTCACGTCCAATTGATTGCTACTTAACAGATCTTGACACTATGCGATATATTGACGATATTACCGCTACTGAATGGTATATTGTCACTGATATAATGCACCGACGATTGCACCATGTAAAGCTGTCAAGCAAGCGCCCTCGCAATTTTCTACGTCACGGACTTTCGCAGACGAATGCTCAAACGGAATCAACATCAACTTGCGCAGTTTCAGTGACCATGTAAAACGGCCTTTAAACGAAGCAATGAGTACATCATTGGCCTTTGAAAAAGTATTTTATAGATTAAAAAAGAACTTTTGAGTTTTAAAGAAACATTACAATACAATATGATTGGAATGGTATGTTTGAAAAGCAATACTTATGATTGAACACCTCAGTGCAAAGGACAAAGTGGTTTTACCATAACATTCGTGAGTATACACACAAAAAAAGGATAAAAAAAGACAAGAGTTTATCTTAACATGCACCTAATTGAGCATGACTTTTTTCAAATGGTTTCATCAACAAATTACTCCATACGTCTGCATTTAAATAGTGCATGCTTGGTGATCTTCACCCCCTACCACATACCCTCACGGTGGCTCGCAGGGTATTATGTAGATGTAGATACGTACAGTTCCCTTCCCGCATTGACTGAAGCAATTGATGATTGGAGCATTACTTGGCAGCTTGAGTTAAATTTGAAGAAATACGCGGAAATGAACTTTTGGAAAAATAATAGCTCCCCCCGAAATACTTATTACACTTGACAAAATATAATAGTGTCAGATCGTCGGCTGAAATTTAAATTTAATCTCTTAAATAAACTCCACATTATATTATCACAAATGGCGTCAAAACCATTTTACGAACTCCATTATTTCACCAATGTGTTTACCCCAGGAAACTGGCTTCATTGGCGGGAGATAGGTCCAAAGATGTCAGTATCCGGAGGTTCCGACACGACTAAGCGAGATCGATACTCGTTTCCCCTCCACGTGGGAAGAAGGTGAGTCACACCCAAGGCCAAGGACGGGCGGAGGGGGGTTATATTGTGAAAGAGATGGGGGAGGGGCTGGAGAAGAAACGTACGGGGGGTGGGGGAAGGAGAGAGGGAGATGGCTGGAGAGAGGAAATGGGTCACCCGACGCGCGAGGAGGGCGTGACGCGACTTATAGCGGCGCCTGTGGAAGAATCCGAGAGAAACAATGGGCCACGGGGGGAGAAGATATTTCAAGGTTGCTGACCAAGAAGAACACAGGTTCAAGAGAGGGCGGAATAAAAAATAAAAAAGATACAGTAAAAAGTAGGGAACTAGCCCAAAAAAGATCATTTGCTCGCCAAAAAAAAATAAAACTTTAGCCCACACACTAAAAACTATGGCCATCCACGACATGACCTTAATTAACGAGAGGAGCCTGCACCAATTCATTATTGGATGCATGAAGAAAGAGGCTGGTCAACTTTTTTTATTTGGTCTCATTTTTTTATATATATATTTTTTAAGTTTGAGTGTGGTTGAGCAACATAAAATATGCTTCTCCGCGACGTTGCAGTACGCATTCGGCAGTTTTGGGTTTCTGTTCGGGGGTCCCAGGTTCCACTCCGGCAGACATCTACATCTACACAACACCCTGCAAGCTACAGCGAGAGTGAGTGGCAGGGGGTGAAGATCACCAAGTATGCACTACCGACATGCAAACAAGCAACTATAGGGTCTCATGCAACTAGGTAGCTTTATCGCGGTAGCTTTCAGGGTATTGCGTACATGTAGATAAACTACAGCGGATACTTACTGGCTACACCAAAAAATATGACTCTATGAGAAGGTAAGGAGGAGCAGAATTTTGAATCAATCCCAATGGAAATCACGCATTTCCGTGCTCATTTCGGTTACAATGGGGAAATATTTTAGAGTAGTCTGTAGTGCATGATCTATGTATTAATCCCTTAAATACTATAGATACGAACAATCTAGTTGTATGAGTCCCTATAGTTGCTTGTTTGCATGACGGTAGTGCATGCTTGGTGATCTTCACCCCCTGCCACACACCCTCGCGGTGGCTTGCAGGGTATCGTGTAGATGTAGATGTAGATGAATGGATAGACATTTGGAGGTGCAGTACTGGAGGAGCAGATGGAGATGAAATACATCAATAAGGCAAAAGACTTATATTTGTAAATGGGGTAATAGCCTGGAAATTGCATAAGTGTGTTTAAACAAAAGTGCGTGTGAGGAAAAACTATGGTACTGCGAAGATTATCTACATCCACGTATCACCCTGTGAGCCACCACGAGGGTGTGTGGCAGGGCTTATATTTCCTCTCACAACGGAAAGAATGACATTTTTTTCCCACAAATTTTTTCGTTCCAGAGATGTTTTTCGCTGCGATGAAATGCTCGAAATGGAGGTAAACCCGCTGAAGCCGCTTCATACTGACTGAAATCCCAAACCAAGGTCTACAAAAGAAACTTAAAAACGGAGGGACAAACGCAAGCCGAATATGAAACACAAATCCCTCACATCCTACACATTTGAAAAAAAAAACGTTCACAGTCCATGAAACAGATTCTCTTTCACGAACACGAAGAGAAAATCTGGATTTAAAAAATCCAAGCAAGGCGAAAGTTATCTTACCAACAATACCCATTTCCCTTTCATCCTTTTATCTCACGCCCATTATTTTTCGAAATAATTTACTTCAGGGGATAAGCGTCAATTTTCCCCACAGCACTGATCAACATCAAATAAGCTACCCTAAGAAGAGCAAAAAAAGCGTACTCCTCTACGTTGTTGCAGAGAATCAGCTCGTTAAACCGGGATATCCGTTATATGCAATCAAATAATTTATCGTTAGATCACTTGTCGACCGGACGTTCATATCTAAAGCACTTCCGGCATAATACGATAAAAACGGCGTCCTAAGGCTGTTATGTGGGGCCCTAAAACTAATTCTTTGAGAGCCATCACGCATGCGCACGGGATAGAAATAAAGCTAAAATGTGAGTTAAAAATATAAAAAGAAACCTGCCAATTGCTAGGATGCCTGGAAGGGGAATACATTTAATGCTAGTTACAAAAACGGATTACTGTTAAGTCGTCAACATTCACCGAGGAAGCAAAGGAGCTTTGCTTAATACACACATTACAATTTCAAACTACCATAATGTGCGTAAGAAATGTTATTACACACAAATATGATATGATACAAGGGGGCTAGGGCCCTGTCACCACCTTTGACGGCCCAACTCCTGGATGTCCTCGCTCCGCTATCGGCGACATTAATTTACCAATATCACAGCAATAGCACGCAGGTTCACTTTGACATTTGAATTTCGACATCTTGCAAAATAACATAAAATTTTGCTGCATTTCACACAATTATGCTCTCGTAAATGACGTGAACAGGTCGGAACCGGTCGAGTGGTCTGTAATAATAATTGGCTGGGATAAAACAAAGTTTTTTTTGTGATTTATAGCAATATGTTTCTTTTGGCGGAACTGCGGCCCTCTCTTCCTACTCATTTGCTATAGACACATTTTACTAATGCATTACCTAGTACTGCTTGACTTGTGATTTTATTTAACGTGGTTGGGATAGGACGAATCCATCCTCTCCACCACCACCTAGGGCTCGCTTTGGTAAATAGCCATTTACATTTAAAGTCAGGTGCTGATAAAAATTTTGCGATTGCCTTATGATCAGAGGTGTCTACCACAATGGCAGGAATTTTTTTAAAAGTCTTGTCTTCGGTTTAAAATTCGAGATATCATGTTTTACACGCCACGTTTTCATTATTAAAATAGTCATTGAATCACATACATATACATCACAAATTCAAGAATTGTAAAAACGTTTTTCCTTCTACATCTACGTAATACCCTGCGAGTCACCACGAGGGAGTGCGGCAAGGGTGAAGACGATCAAACATGTACTTTTGACAAGCAACAAGGATACTACATCTACATGTACATAATACCCTGCAAGCCACCATAAAGGTGTGTGGTAGGGGGTGAATTCTCACCAAACATATACTACATAGTATCATGCATAAAAAAGGATTAGCAATAATATACTAGTCTACACTTCACTATTTATATAACATAAAAATAGCAAAGGAAGCATGGAATATAATGCTGTTAGTTGGGATAGCTTAAAGTCCTTACACCAACATACAACTACCTATGCTATCCATTGACACACTCGTATTGGATATAGTTACCGCTATTCCTATCCCTAATTGTAAGAAGAAAAAAGGACATTTTGAATCTGTCAGTTCGGCATCAATTTCTCTAATTTTGTGTTTATGGCCTAGTCTACCATAGTAAGTTGGGGTTCGCAAAATATTTTGAACGCCATAACTGAAAATATTATCTTGGAATTTATTAAAGGGATTAAGTCTAAATTTCAACCGAAATTTATTTACTACTTGGAAACAGGCTAGGTTATGAATCACTGAATACTGTATCACTATTGTATCACATTGGTTTGAACCCTCTTGGCTGGATTATGGAGTGGCTCGTGATAGGGTCCCAGTCAGATGCGTCAGTACAATACCATTGTTTAAATTTCGCTACCTATATGTACGGTTCTCGGTATAAAATTACCAGAGGCATTCGGTTCGGACGAGAAGAGTAAAGCTAAGGTGTAAAGCTAGGCTGAAAATTTAGTGGTATAAATTCAGTTTCCTCTCATTTATTATTCAATTTTCCAAGCAAAGAAATGAGCCAACTTTGCGAGAGCTAAAATAAAGTTGTCCCAGGAGAAGTAGCCCACGGAAATTAATCTTCCTCGAGTCCCAAAGCGGCTCTAAATCCGAGAGTTAACCGCCAAGTTGCCACACCACAGGATCGCTTCCCGAGCGAGACTTGCACAACTTTTGCCACCCGTGGGATTAGATACCTTGGCGACGAAAGAATCTGCAATCCACGTAGGAGTGAAAATGCACCGAGAAGCGACTAAAAAACAAGAGCAGGGAGCGATAGCGCATCGCTAGAAGATATCAAGGGTCATTCCTCTCGACGTGGATTTCACCTGAGAAGGGAACGACCTTCGGCCGGATTTCTCCAGGAAGCTAAGAGAATTATTTTCTCTTTGTTCTACATCCATTACGATAAAAAGTGAGATCACTAGAAATATATGTATATATATAAATAACTCCCCCACTTCCCCACTTTCTTGATCACTTGGCCACTCGCACAGGGGTATACTCGTGGGTTCATCCCCTATCACACAATCTTACGGTGGCTTGCAAGGTACTGATTAGAAGCAGCGTACACATTTTAGTTTTATTTAGGTATTAGCGGTATTAGTACTTATAGATACAAGAACGAGAAACTAATAAATCAATGTCCATACATTTTAAACACTGCCAAGAGAATAATAACTCTTAAAACGAAAAAGGATTATTAATATGCAATATTAATAAATTTTCGCAGTTAAGAAGCTTAACCAACTAAATACGAAGTAACAGATTACACTATAATCTGAATTTTATAACGTTTCGGGTACTCAATTAAGAAAAAAATTTAACGGACCAAATAAAAACTCTTCAGGTAATTAGTTTCATTATTCTTCCCGCAAATTAAGAAGTTGCTGACGAGCATTCTTTCCGCGAATTATAATTTGTTACATACTACCCTTCAAGCCACCTCGCTAATGCGCACGTACAAGTCCTTAATGATCCGAGTAATTTGAGCTCCGATTACTGATGTCGGTGGACTAGGTAACGATACTAAGGAGAGTGTGTGAAGGAGTGAATGAATGAAATGTAGTTCAATGATTTCCGCTTTGAAATTGTAATCCTTCATTAGAACACGGACTCAATAAATATTATATTTCATTAAATAATATAAATAACTTATAATAAGCTTTAATCCGACTTGGTGCATCACAGGTCTTAATTCCTTAGTGAATTACACCTATGAAGGTACCTCAATATGATCACATTATTTTACGATCGCCGTATCGAAGAACTTTACTGATAAATCGATCATGACTATCGACTGATTTTTTCAGTTATACTAATGATTCCTCCACGTCGTACTGCACCATATTGATTCCTTTATATGTATTTAAATACCCGAGTATCCAAATGGATACATTGGCTACCACTTGAATGCCACGGCGAACACTAGTATATTTAAGGAGGTTGGCTCGCGACCGCTCGAGTCAAGTTTTCTGAGGAATCTTATTAATTTAAGTACGACGTAAGTAAGCCTGCTAAGTGATCCTTACTTCACAAAGAAAATTACCTAAGCTATTGAAAGTCATAAGTATCACAAGAAATACGATGTAAAGTCGAAGGATTTCTTTTTTATGATAATTTTAATCAGCTCGACTATGGAGTCAATTCAGCATTTACTTTAAAGAAATAAATTCATGTACTCAATGAATTTACTAATTTATAACACCAGAATATTACTATCAAATATTATGTTATAATATTTTTCTGGAATATGCTTTAATATCTCATTAGTAATGATATTATTCATACGCCATACATTTTGGCTAGAGCGACCGCAGCGCCACTTGAAGACAACTAACGCATTTCGTCTGCTATAAGCGCAGAAATTGGTAGATTTAGCAAAAAATAAGGTGGGTTGATGCCTTTATTTTCGTGTCATTTTATTTCTTGTGAAATTACGCATAAAATATCAGTTTTTTGCCAAAATGACATGCCACTATGGTATTTTTAAACGTTATATTCCCATGTGATGGCCATTCTCGCCGTTAATCGTATGTAATTTCAAATGCAATTTGTGCAAAAAGGAGTATGGGTTGGTTTAATTATCTTTACTTTATTATACAGAGGAACTTTAGTTCTATACGTGCTGAAAATATAAAAAAAATGACATGACTTTCACTTTTCGGATCAACCTCCTTAACAGGTGTAATAAGCCTGAATAAGAGAACAAGAATCCGACAGACTACCCTCCGGCAGAGTACTTCGATAAATATCTGAGCGTCTGGATAAATATCGCTGCGTCCGTTGGACCACTAGTTTACGCACACCACTCACCACCCTCAAGGCCCTCAGTATTCGGAATGCATAAGGAAATAGTAAAATGCCAACGTTTTTATGGCAGGTACTCAGGTAGTCTGAGAATCCCACCAGGTGTTCGAGTATTCGCCCAGGACTCAGGGGTGGCGAACCTTTCGGCGACTGAGTGTCAAAGTTTATGAAATAAGAGTATACTCGCTCGATTCACGTGCCAACCCATCGAGTGAGATAGAGGTATCGATCGAGCACCCTCCCAACTCCGTGTGCCAAAATAAATGCTCCGCGTGCCATAGGTTTGCCACCCCCGGCATAGGCGCTCAATGAAATGTTCTAATATTCTTTCAGGTTAATCTTATTGTTGTTATATTCTTTCAGGTTATCTTAACTCCTTCAAACCTTCCGTTTTTCTGCACAAAAAAAACAATTATAAAAGTGTTATTAAAAAGACCCGTTTTTAATTCCTATCCTCTTTTTCTCTTTCTAAGGTTACTTCCATTAGGACATCTATATATTTATAAGGTCCTCCGACGCTTCTATATAATAAGTGGAAATGCAGGGTTACTATTTTATTTGCCTTCTTCCTCTTCTTATACCCTGCGTAAAAGTCTTATTCCATTGCCAAAACCTAATTTATCACTATACAAAAAGATGTTTTTTGCATTCAAGACCTAAGATCAAGATTTATTGCTCAAATATTGTTTTTGTGCCCCAACCATAAATACATTCTTTAAAAAATTTGATTTATTGGCTTTTTACTAAAGAAAGTGTAGAGTATATCTTAATGTAATAGTTTACAATAAACCTGTAAATTTGTTATTTAGGCTTAACTTGGTGTTAGGCATCATGTTTTTTTTCTTTGCTGTTTTCTTTTGTCAAAAAGATAGCCATGTTTTTTCACGGTAGCCTTACTACAGGTAAATGTTCCTTCAAGGCTACCTAAATTTACTCATATGTTATAATCAATCAGGGTAATAGCATTTTTGCTGAGTAAAAATTTATTTACTATTACTATTATTTTTGCACTAATCAAAGCACCCATGTACCTGTCGAGGCACTTACATATTCATTAGGTACCTATACACCCATTCGGGTATTGAAATACTTATGAATGCATGACATATGCCGCACTTCTACTCTCAAATTTCTCATAAGAATGGCAACGAGCGTTTCCATCGACAAGTCTCCGACATGAAGAAGTTTCATGAAAGATTCGAGTTCGCGTACATCACTATACAATATGGTGACATATGATGGTGGAATTACTAGGATTCATTGACATGTAAAATATTTTGAAGAGGGGGGAGCCACGAGCGAATTTATGGTCCGCGTTCATTGCAGTCTACTTTTCGGCGCCATACAATTCCTCGCTCCATCACATTTACATTTACATTTACATCTACACAATACCCTGAAAGCCGCCAAGAGGGTGTTGGCAGGGGGTGAAGATAATCAAATCTGCACTATTGACATGCAGCTAGGCTACTACATGGAAACATGTTAGATAATTGGGTCACAAGCAGCTATTATACATTATTAGTTTATTATTAATCGATGGTAAGAATCTGCAAAGTAATAAAGGGATTGGTTGTTAATACATGCATCATGCACTACATACTACATCAGGCTATTCGCGTTCATTTTCCTAACGTCTCAACTCATCGTTCATGAAATATTTATCCCCCACTAACAACTATTTATTCCGGTAAAGCTTCTACCATGAACAATGCAACTATGGAAGATTTATGCCAACTTTAGCCATTTTTTTCCATTATCTATTCGAATGATTAAGAATTGCTGGACATCAAGAATTGAACAACTGTTGAAGCAGTCACCTACCTTGCATGTGAAAGTTCACTACAGTGCTCAACGATAGAAAAACAGTCGGGCGGCAGACACAGAAGGCTACTCACCTGTAAAGAAAAGAGAAGATTCATTAATCATATTACCCTCGTTTTATTTCATACATATATATCTAATCACTGGACTTAATATAAATTTTGGCTAGCACACAAGTTCCTTTATATTTAATCCTTGGGAGGTGTTGTTCCACGTTCAGTGAACGGGACGCATATGAAGGATACATGATTGAGAGCGGTGACAAAATCCATTTCCGAATTTCGCAAACCAAGAGTCAATTCTGTGAAGAGTGACAACATTTATGCTCCATCAATAAATGCACTTGATCCTCTCCTCTTCACAGCACGATAATAGTAATAACTCAGTAATAGCGTCGTTCAATTGCACTTTGATGCTTCTTCCAAGAGTCATTAAATTATGGGGTATATTTCATCAACAAAGGAAAAATGCCGAAGGTGAATGGAGTGGAAAATAAAGATACAAGCCTTCTATACATCAACATTTACAATAGTGTGTGGAAATAAATTATAACGTAAGACTGATTTATTAATTTGCTTCGGTAATTCAAATGATTACTTAATTTGTAGTTTCCTGCATTTTATTTTAGTATATTGATTACTATTCACCATAATTAAGCGCTTTGTTAAAAAACTTAGCAAATGCATTAAGTGCCTATTTTTTAATGTTATCCGATAAATAAATTCTACCGTAAAAAGCACATTTTCAAAATAATTTTGCTTTTTATTGGTAACATTCCTATCTATAAACTATCAACAAATTCCAAACAATGTTAGGGGAAAAAGATTTCAGTTTACCTAGAGAACGTTAAGTATCCTTTGATTGTTTCTGTAATAATGATATCGAAATCAGTTTCAAAGGCAAGCCCAACTTGACTGTCGCGACATGATGGGAGGCTTGACTGGAATGGATCAGG
This sequence comes from Platycnemis pennipes, assembly GCA_933228895.1. Taxonomy (NCBI): domain Eukaryota; kingdom Metazoa; phylum Arthropoda; class Insecta; order Odonata; family Platycnemididae; genus Platycnemis; species Platycnemis pennipes. Next base: position 111,858,950 of record OW121851.1, on the reverse strand, counting down.
ACTAACGAAACCAGCTTCCAATCATATTCGAGACAAAAGCCCAACGGCGGAGACGAACCTTGATGCGACTGCACGTACTTCCTCCTGACACGAATAGGTTTCCGATTCCCAAATGACTCCCGGAATCAGGGACAATGACGTGCCTTGTCCCTTGTTCAGTTCACACGCCAAGGGTACGCGGTGAATACCAAGGCATTAATTTTACGGCTAGGTCATATTAAAAGAATACTTTCCCAGAGCCGTCCCTTAAGATTACCTCCCCGATGAAAATAAATAGGTTGGGAACTCCAACTCGCCGTGGCGATCGATCGAAGAACCCCATTTCCGCCCACGGAATAACTTTCACCCACTATCTTCAACTGAGCATTACAAATTGAAGACGGAAACATTTTCCGAGTTGCTATGTTGAAGGAAAAAGACAAAATTAAATAGAACGCACTGAGTAACAGAGAGATTTAAAGAATTGTAATTTTATCGCTAGCAATGGTAGATTAGATCCAAGTTACTGGAGAAAACATTCGGATGGTTGACATAAATTTATACATTTTTGGAAGATACAAATGAAATTCTAAATGTCAAACGCTTGATGATACGTTTTTTTAGCCATCTTCTTCCCCGTTTGGTACAAAAACTCAAAGGTTTATAGCAGATTTATACAGAGTCGGTCCCACATGATAACAGCGGTAGGTAGGAGGCTGTATTTCAGATGAAACTACCGTGTTCCTATGGCAAATTTAGTTGACTTAACAGTGAAACCGGTAACGTTTCTACCATTATTACTAGGGCTACGTTGTTGTCCCTAATGACTGGATTATGCGCAGTCACCCTCTGGCACAAAACCTTGCGAAGGCGCCAAGGGTCCTATTTAGATTACGGTTACCGCGGTAAGAAAGATGCTATCAACCGCACTTACGTTACTTTACTTGAGTTTTATTTTACCTGGGCGGGATAGGACGTTGCCGTCCTCTCCACCCCCCGCCCAGGGCATAAAAGATACATTATTGGTTCAAATAGGTACAGAGTACAAATATATAGTTAAACGCATTGTAAAATGTAAAAAAAAGAAAAAAGTACAAAACATTTTGCCTTATACAAATCAAAAATATTACAGGTAAAAATGATAAAAGATGAAAAATCAAAAGTATATAAATGGATTCTCATGAGATGTAAGTTCCCAGTAGTAATGTGTGAAGCCTCATTCTCGAGTAATTCGTTTTTAACTTCTTTGGCACTCATCTGGTCTTCCGAATTGGATTGAGCGTTACACGCTTCCGTTTCTCAACTATTCCAAAATCTCACGGGAAAAAATAAGGACTTCAAAATTATTCTATTCAAAAGTTCAAGTACAAAAATGCAACCGTCAAATGGGACGTTAACTTCTGGACCCCTATCCCTTGAATCTCCTTGACGCCTATCGTTAAGAGAAGGGCAATGTAGGGTATCGTCACGAGTAAGGTTCATTCCAGCCATAGTATCCTGGGTGGTTACGATATTTTTAACGTCTTCAGAAAATGTAACCGTCCTCAATTTGTAATACTTCGCTGAGGATTGGTTACACTCCTATCTTCACCCGTTGCCTGAAATAACCCTACCCAAACCAAATCACACGATAAAAGGCGCAGATGACCTTAGCTGTCGATTACCTCCCCCCCGAAAAATTACTATTAATCGTCGTTGAAAATACATGCCTGGTGCGTAGTCAAACCTGATATGTACACTAGAGCCTCACCGATTACCGGAATTATTGGAATTATTATCGGAATTATTATAATGAGTTATTGGGAATTATTGTCAGATCGCAGGTTGATGCCCAAACGATAAAGAATATTTAAATGATGACCTACAAGCAATTGAAAATTGGTGTGATACATGGCAGTTAGAATTAAATTTTAAAAAATCTCTAGTAATTAATTTTTGGAATAAGGATAGCTCTCCTCCTAGCACTTACAAAATAAGTAATAATTAATTATCAAACATGGAATCCATTAAATATCTTGGAATAAGACTGACACATGATCTTTCCTGGGGTAAACACATACGTGAAATAATGGGTCAAGCGATTCGTAAACTGGGATTCATCAAAATAGTAATGGGTAAATGTGACGATCATGTAAGAGAAATCAGCTACTTTCCCCTTGCTGGACCTCATTTGGAATATGCTGCCAGTGTATGGGATCCCTACGAAATCAATCTAAATATTGAACTTGAACGCGTGCAGCGAAGATCGGCAAGATTTGTAAAGGGACGGTACGAAAACCTTATTAGCGTAACCAGTCTATTAAATGAATTAAATTGGGAATCATTTTCAGATCGCAGGTTGAAATTTAGACTTAATCGCTTAAATAAATTCCAAGACCATATTTTCAGTGATGACGTTATAAAAATTTTGCGAACCCCAGCTTACTATGGTAGACTGGACCATAATCATAAAATTAGAGAAATTGATTGCCGAACTGACAGATTCAAAAGGTCCTTTTCTACTCGTACAATTAGGGATATGAATAACGTAAATATATCCAATACGAGCATAGCAAGGATAACATCGGTAGCTGGATGTTGGTATAAGGACTTAAAGCTAACCCAACTAACAGCATGTTTTTGCATGCTTACTTCGCTATTTTTATCTTTTTATAAATAGTGAAGTTTAGACTAGTATATTATTGCTAATCCTTTTTAATGCATGATATGTAGTGCATGTTTGGTGAGAATTCACCACCTGCCACACACCTTTATGGTGGCTTGCAGGGTATTATGTAGATGAATTATCAAATGGATTCGCCACTGAGTGATTTCGGTCGTAAAGGACAGGCGAATATAAAAGGGTAGGTACCTAGCGTTTACCTCGAACGCATTCATTTTATCAAGGAGTTCAAAAGCACTACGCCCAAAAAGCGAGTTTACGTCCAGCGATAAGAGGCATGTTTCATGGCGTCGATAGAGATGGGCAGACGCTTTTAGTCGCTCGGCAACTCAATCGATCATGAGAGCGTCGAGACGTGGGCCGCGACGTCGGTGGTCAAGAAGGTCGTGGAGTTCCGAAGGACGCGCCGCTAAGGACGGCCGAGCGTCGAAAAGGTCATCCACGCCCCCGCGGCTCCATTACCAATCCACATCGGGCACGCAAACCCTAAACTCTCTCCCTATCCCTCTCCATTTCTATTTCCAACTCAATTTCCTTTCCCCGACATACCCTTTTCCCTGCTTTGTTCCACCTGTTTGTCTCCAACGAAAACGTTCTGCAAATAGGTGGAATGAAGACGAAGTAGGTTCGATCATGAGATTGCATGGAGCGCGGCGAAGGGTAACTGGTTGGTAAAAAGGCGATGTGATACGTATTATAGTGTGTTCAAAATGTTAAGACAGATTAGGCTGGAGATCGATATCGGATGGAATGTTGAACTTACAGCGAAATATTCTATAAGATTTTGACGCAGGATTTTTTTACTGAAAATGTTGAAAAATATCAAAAACTTTATCGGTCAATTGCGGGTACGATAACAGAACATCAGATATAAAATAGGTCAGAAGTTTAAAAGGATCAATTATTGAATCAATCAAGTGACCAAGGAAAATAATTACGACCGGTAATGCAGATTTTAAGCATTTTTCCTTGTCTGCGGGGAAGTATATATTACAATTAATAAGTGCAATGATTTTATACCTAAGTCCTATTAATTTTGGAGAGGCAAAGGAAGTTGTGTGATGAAATTAGCAGAACGCAGAACTGGACTGAGCGAGTTATAAAGGGCGGGGGTGTTTTGAAGGATGTGATAAAGAGAAGAACGATGGAAAAGCGAGGTAAAGTAAGGAGAAGCACAGTGCTTTTGGATAATATGATGGGAGGTAGGAGGTATGGCAAGCAGGACTTCTAATGAAAGATAGACGTTGAGGTAAAATTTTTAAGTCGATATAAACCAACATAAATGGGTAAATAATTAACAATCACAATAAAACACAGCAATACATGCAATATTTACGACTAATTAAAATCATTATTGTGTGAGGAGAGAAAGATATTGTTCATCAATCCGTATTGATAGCATTACAGAAGGATTTGATAGCTCAATGGTCTCCCTGTTTAGGCATTGACCTCTTCAGGGTTTGCGTTCAGTTCAACCGGCCTCGGTGGCGGCGAGGTTAAGTCCTCGCCTGCCACTCCGAAGGTCGCGGGTTCGAGTCCCGCCTGGGTAAAAGTCAACTGTCCAGGGCATGGGTGTTTTTAAATGTGTGGTCCATATATATATATATATATATATATATTAAAATGATCGTAAAACGGGTTACCTGTGATCATTATAGAAATTATTATTATTATTAAAAGGATTATAAATTGATATGAAGCAAATGCAGAGTTATTATGGAGCAGAAAACTCCTTTCCTCCGGGGATGGCTTAATGGCTCGGCATTCACCCAAGGCGTGAGGGCAACCGGCAAAACCTCACGCTAGCCGAATCCGTGTTGAAGTATATCCATCTAAATTTCAAGATACCCAACGCAGAACACCTGGCCAAATGAACGCCTTCGTTGAAATCGGACAAATCACTGTTAAACAGGAAATTTTCCAATAGTAGTTGGAATATTAAGCATGTCAAGTTAATTTATTACGCTCAAAAGTTACTAGCATGAGGTTTGTGTGTGGAATACAAGTGATATATTGTTGGGGAAGGCATGTTTGTTGAAGACTCATCCCCTACCACACACCCTGGAGATGATTTTGACGGTACTCTGTAGTGGACACTGGACATATCACGTGCAACGCATGGGTTCAAGAAGGGGTACCGGCATTGCGCTGAAATGACAGTCACCGTCCCCAATGAACAGAGGGTGTCCAAGGGTCTCGGCGGGAAAAGGACGAGCGCGCGCACAAACACGACCCCTATTATACGGAACCGGTCCCCTAGGGTTTGTTTGCCAGTGGTCTCTGGCCTCTCTCTAAGCCCTCTCTCCTCCCTTACCCTCAATCCTAGAGCCGTGTACGGCAGGGACAACAATACGGTGCCGTTAAAAAATTAGGCTAACATTACTATACGAGAAACTTTCTTATGAAACTTCTGTGTGGTATCAACAGAAGTGTGATACCATTTTCGTGTCTTCCATCACGTAATATCTCTTGCTTCCTGCACTTTCCGTCTCATTAGCTCCATCCTATGCAAAGGCTAAGAGCAACCACAGAACTACAACTGCCATATGATATCTATTTAGAAGGCCTGAGTTTGGATAGAGAGATGGACTGCCGCGAGGATTTTTTAACTCCACCTTCCTCACCGCGAACAATAACAAATCACAATGGGCATACATAGCATCATGACAACCAGATAGGAAAATTATACGTAGGAAGAGGAACCTTTTCGCACCTAAAAAATTACTAAACTTAAATGACTCCAACTTCACCTTCACAAACCAAATGTGAGTTATAATTCAATGCATTCAAAAAATATCAAAACGATGACTATAAAGTAAACTCCCAAGAGGTTACTAATCATTTAGTACTAATGCACTCGAACGAATACCAAAATGATTACTATAATGTATAATCTGACGAGGATACTAATCATTTAGTCGCACGTAACTGGAGTATTCACTACTAATATGTTTCTTTAATTAAATAGCATAATGCTGGTGAAGTCTTCACGGGTTCTCCACCGGGTCAGGGAAACGACTAATGCCGACGTTTCGACGGCTAACACTGCCATCGTCCTCAAGAGTGACCTGAGCCAAGGCAAAGAGTATATATACCGGCATTTTTCTTGGACCTGACACTCAACGCCCTGAGGACGATGGCAGTGTTAGCCGTCGAAACGTCGGCATTAGCCGTTTCCCTGACCCGGTGGAGAACCCGTGAAGACTTCACCAGCATTATACGCCGGGAAAAAACAAGATCCTAAATAGCATAATGTTTACTAAACATGCTGGTTGAAAATCCACCCCCTGCCTCACACCCTTGAGGTAGCTACCACAGCTCAGTACAAGTATATGTTCAATATCACTAAATTACATGGACATTTATTTATGACCCATTATGGTACATATGTAGAGGGAGGGTGACAGGGGGTGAAATAATTACCAAAAATATACTACTTACATGCAAAAATACACATATCACTCATTGGACAAAACTTTTGCTATGCATATGGTGCGTGTGACAAAACTATTAGTAGGTACCCCACGTAGGGATACCTATTGAATTTGCCCATGGAGGTTAGAATGTACCTACTGGAGAAGGCATACACACGCTAGACTAGGGGTGACAATGAAGCGAGAATAGGGATGCTCGGAAGGAATAGGTCCCATCACCTCGGCACAAAACCCTGCATTTTCTAATGACTCTCAGAGAGACTGCATGTGTACTTATAAATAACAACGAAATCGGAAAAAACAATGAAATTTCATTTTCAGCGGCATCAGTTAACATTCCTGAGGCTATTCAAAGGAGATAACAATGCATTATATCTCTCTGGGATTAAAAAAAAACAATCTTCGCGTTGAACACAGGGTGAGTGATTCCACTGGAAGTGAATTCTATTTTTTTTAAACAGGTTTGAATTTCACCTATTTGAACAATATATTTGGTGTTTATGTTGGTGTTTGCGGATTTTACATTGTATATGTGACGAATTTCAAAAGCTGCTTTCGATTACTAATAGTACCTACTACTCTCAGTTTTACTGCTTGCAAAAAATGTCACCCTGTGAGTATTGTGAGCAGTAAGCCCCAATATTCGTGCCGAACTATGCGGTCCAACTTGCTTCTCAAATTAGCAACGATGTCGCCTCCAGTACATTCTAGCCTACTTGGTTTCAGCAGTAGTACTGTCATTTGTTTGATTTACGATGGAAAGGAAAAATAGTGGCAGGAACGCGTGCTAACCGGTTACGCAGTCAACTAAGACGATCCGTGTCAAAGTACTGGGAACGGGGCATAACTGGCAGTTGAATACTCTCGCCTTATTATTTCTTGAATGCATTCACACAGTAGGGGCGTGCAGGCATTTGCCCCGCGTCCAATACAGCGTCCGGCGCAGGGGCCGGTCGGCGGCGTGCCCCCCTCCCCATCCGGCTGAACCTTTCCCTTGAGGAGGGAAGTGTTTGCTACCTTCAAACTGCCACCGCTTAGCGCACGTATCGACACACATGCCCGTAATTATAAGGACCGCACGGCTCTGACGGAAGGCGGCCGTAAACAGCCAGCCAGCGCGCGAACAGCACGCTTCTCAAGGGAGGAATCCGCTAGGTTCGTCAAATACGTTTAGGTACCACCCATCACGAGATATATGGACAATGACGACTGCATAAAGGGTAAAGACTGAATAATATTTAAAATAAGTAGGTATAGTGTTACGCCGAAGGGTGAACAAGATGAAATAGATATACGAGTGACTAAAGAAGGTGTCTTAGAGGCTGTGCTTAGATTACATCAAGTTAAATCGGGAGTAGGGGTCGAGCTAACCGTTATGATGCATGTACGGTTGTATTGACAGGGATGCAACCATCAGTTACGTAAGGAGAAAGATACGTGCATTATTAATTCACTGTCCGTTGCGTTGTTCGCCCGTTTTTCAAATGTTGGCCAAGATACAAAGACGAGTAATGATAAATAAATATGGTTTTAATATAAAATGCCTATTTTATTAATAACAAAATTGAGTGCAATTGGCGACGCTATATAATTTAGGTGACAGTTCTTAGAGAATGTTACCTAGGGTTATAGGGAGAAGGATTAAAGGAAAGAACAAATTTAATAAAAATATTTCAACGAAAATGAAACAATTTTTTATTACTGTTATTCGAAGTGGCGATCTACAACTAAGTTAACTTTCAAGATGAAGTATGGGTGGTTAATCAGCAATAAATGACGGATCTTCCATGAGAGGCCATACGAGTGCAAATGAAATCTTTCTTTTACTTCTACTTGAACACTTTCCCACAATTCGTTTGATGAAACCCAATCTCTATACAGCACTGTGACACAAACATTTTTAATATTATAATCCCCCCATCATCATCATCATCATCAAGGGCCAACAAACCTAGGATTGGTTTGACGCAGCCCTCCACTCGATTCTTCTATCAGCCAACCTCTTCATACCAACGTAGTTCCTCTCTTTCACGTCCTTTACGACATGCTCCATGTAACTCATACGAGGCCTGCCTCTTCCATTTTTCCCGTTCACTTTTCCCTCGACGATTGTCTTCATGAGGCCATCGTGTCTTAAGATATGGCCGATTAGGTTGTCCCGTCTTCTTTTTATAGTTTTCAGCAGACTTCCCTTTCTCCCACTCTTCTTAGGACTTCTTCATTTGTCACTCGGTCGATCCATTTTATCTTCATCATTCTTCAATAGCACCCTATTTCGAATGCTTCCACCCTTCTCTTCTCCGCTGCTGTCATCGTCCATGCCTCACTGCCGTAAAGGAACATGCTCCAGATATACGTTTTGATGAATTGCTTCCTTACTTCCAAGCTTGTGCTTCCAGCTGTTAGTAGATTTTTCTTTTGATAGAATGCCCTCTTTGCCTGGGCTATTCTGCTCACTATTTCTTTCTTGCTTCGACCATCGTTGGTTACTCTGCTTCCCAGGTAACAGAACTCTTTCACTTCTTCCAGTTTCTGTTTTCCTAGTTTAACATTGGTTTTGGCCTCTTCTCTTTTATAATCCCTCCATCGTCTATATTACAAGAAGTGGAAAGCTTTAAGTGTTATTTAGCGTCCTTCTCCAAATGGATTTATGCACAGAATCGTCAGCATCCATAAATTATAACGCAGAAAACCAAACCAAGTATTTATTTTGAATTCGGAGTGCCCTACTCCTTCGGGTGAAATAGTACGGGTAAAGCCACAAAGGCGTTCACCTCCTCCCAGTAAAGGGGGCTCGAAAAACGATATGTACGATGGACGAGGTCGGGTTTCACTTCGGTCCGGGAGCGCGCGAGGCCATTTAAATGCCAGGATGGCTCCCTGCGTCAGAGACACCAGAGAGAGAGAAAGAGTGAGAAAGCCGACGCGATGAGTAAAATTAGGCGCGCCAAAGAGCGGTTCGCAAACGTCTTCCTCACAGCAGATCGAGCGAAGATTTCGAAATGTTCGTTTCGCCTCACACCCAACCAAGAAGAAGAAGAGAAGGCGAAAAAGTGGGAAGTAGCTACCTACACTCCATGTCAACTCCTCTCTTTTTTCTCTTTACTTACTTCACAATATTACACTCAGGCATACTACACGAGTGGTACCATTTCATTTCAAACCTCCGAGTAGCAAAAAATATAATTTCAATAATGCAATATGCATTTCGCAAGAAAATATCACGTAATCCGGCGAAAAAGAAAAAAAGGAAATTAATAATACTAATGCTATCACGCGGAAATGTACTCATGATAAGACAAGTAAAAAAACGAATACCAACAATACAGTAGGTGATACACCGATAAAATTAAGCGCATTGAATATTTCGAATATAAGGGGCAAGAGAGTTATAATAATACATAATACTCAGTAGCAAAAAATGAATAATTAATTCTGATACTATCACCACGACTATGAGACAAAGCCCTTCGAAAATTTCCTACTTTCATTTTACTTATATTTAAATAAATATTTTTCGTGGCAACTCACCAACCTTGTTTACCCGAATCTCTAAAGCATTCAAAACCGCGTCTAACTTCCGATGACTAAATGCTCCCTTCGTAGGGAGCGTTCTGCTTCTATGCCCTTTTGGAGTTTACTTCCAGTCTTTTTTAAAAGTACAAAATAAAATTATTTCACATGCAAATTCTAAAAAAAACAGCGTGTGAGCACAGAAAAAAAGTATTAGACAAAATTAGGACACCATAAAATGCGGTTATTCCGCATTTACACAGAATACGCTAAAATAAACTACGTTTTACGAGAGTAGTTCTACTTCTAAGAGAAAACAATGGAGGCGATTTCTTGTGTTTAACTTTCAATGCATGAATGTATTTATAATAGAAGTTAAAAGTGGCCCAAGAAAAATTGGCACGAGAGCCTCAGTTTACTATAAGATCCGCCAAGAATTGCTCAATGTCTAACGGAAAGGCCATTGCCCTGAAGATGCTAATTGCTCATTTTTACTTAATAAACTCTAATCTAAAACTTGCGACAGCCAGAAATATACGTAAAAGATTTCATCCGTCAAGGTTTTTGGGGTGTTGGGCAATGTAATAAATTATTTCGTGAGGTCGAGAAAAAAAATAAATCCCAATTTTTAGCCTTAACTTGTGCATCGCAGAGAATTGATCGAGAAAGATAACGTGGTTAGTACGTGATCAACTATATAAGGGAAAGGTTTGTGATTAAATATGTATAATGTCGACATAAAAACTTTCTCAAGTGAAATCATAAAAAAAGCGATAAGCCGCAAATGGTACATTTAGAATCTTGATAAGTGAGTCATTAGAATACGATATCAATCAAATAAAAAGATAAATCCCCAAACAGAAAAATTATCCAGATAGAGAAGATAATGTCTCTTATTCTGAGAAAAAGAATAAGATAACAGCACGAAAAAAAGATAGGAATGGCATGATACTCATGCCACATCCAGTATTTGAATTCAGTTGGGTTTACCACTATGTACCCTCAACTAAATTATATTATGAATTTCAAAAATGTACTAAAGAGTATAGTAGAGGGTAAATCACGTTCCTTTTGCCGCCCATTATCACAACAGAGGTAGATAATCAAACACAATGAGCACCTACGGGACAAGTTCAAGAAGCGAGAGGTTCGGCGAAGATATAGCGGTTATGGCGGGGACGGAAAGAGATTTAAATAAGGACCTATTTAGCATGGTGAAGGCAATGAACAGATATTACCTGATGATCAATAAAAAGAAAAAAATTAATGGCATACAGTAGGCATCAATGAAATCAAGGAGAAATCTTCTGGAGTGCACATCGACGGAGAAAAAAATGCCCATGGTGCGATTCGCTGATGACATAGCACATGTAGGAGAGACAGAGAAGGATCTGAAAAAGTCTCTAATAACCATTGAAAGGACAATGGCCAGATATTATCTGAAGATCAATAAGAATAAAACTAAATAAAAAAATAATAACATATAACAATAATAATAAAAAGAATAATTGGTGTTCAGCAAAAGAGAAGAAGTCAAGACCAGCATTACTCTAGGAAAAAAAAGGCTTGAGAACGTGAAAGAGTAATGCTATCTGGAAAGCAAAGATACCAGCGATGGACGAAGCTAGAAAGAAATAGTCATCAGGATAGGCCAGACAAAGACTCTATTCTATTAAAAAAGACTACTGACAGCTGGAAATACAAGCGTGGATATAAGAAAATTATTTATCTTCGTTATGGGACGCTTACTAAAACCATAACTTTATTTACTAACCATTTACTAGTAAACCAATTCCGAATTTCTTCTAACCCTCTTTCTATTCACATTTCAAGATAACCGCCTAAACCCAATTACCCAAGAAGCGCTTTATTTGTGCAAAAGACCCTGACAGGAGAACGTCTACTCTTCTATTACTCGTCAATATTCCGCGCTTGCCCCTCTTCTGGTGCACTCGAATATCATGTTACCACCAGCTCCTATGCAAAAAAACTGCAATGGATTTGTAACGTACACATTCATGAAAATTCATTAACAAAATCGACCCGAGTGAATTTTTTAAAATTACAATATATGAATTTTTCGAATAATAAAAATTCACCCACCAAATTACTCCTGATGCATTTAAATGAAAATATATTTTTCACAACAGAATACATGAAGATTTCCAAATTCGATAAAAATAAAGGATTAATTTTCCTAACTCACAAAATGCAATCTTCAATTTAGTAAAAATGCATCGATCAAATTAGTGTAAGTGCATTTTTCAACACAGTACAAGAGGTTTTTTTTCAATTCAATAACATACAAAGAGAGTTAGTAACGAGAGCTACGTGAAAGCATTTCAGGAAATGAATTCTCACCCCTGTGCTTGGAATACATTTCCCCGACTGTAAAGTACGAATGATTTCAGCATAGGTATGTCTGGTGTAAGAATGAAATTGATATTATTTTAGCATTTTTTCTCCACGCATCGTTGGATCATGCTGTAGGTATCCCAATTTTTATCAAATTTTACTCTGCTTATTCGGTACCTGATTTTTTCCATTTTTTTCAAAAGGCTTAGTGAAACTTCAATCTTCCTCAACTTGCGAATCTTAAAGATTCGCATGATCATCGTACTTCCTCTCGAGTCTTCCCTCTGCAGACGCTCACCCTGTTTTCTCTTCAAAGCCCTCTTTATTTTCACCAAACGCTTCTTCCCAAAGGGGCTCGAATTGGTTTAAAGGCAAAGGAAGGCGAAGGGTCCGGGAGAAAAGATTTCCGAAAAATAAATCACCCCCTTGCCTCGTGGCGCGTGAAATAGAAAAGAAAATGGACGACAGCCCTCACGCCCGATACAATGCCTTCGGGTCGAAAGATCTCGGGGAGAAATTGGTATTCTTCCGAGGCAGCCGGCGAAGAAAAATAGAGGAGATTCTTGTAAAAGAGGGGGATTATATTGGGGAGCGCCGATTGGGATGGTACAGTGGCGTGTATTACGGACCTTACCGATCGATACCAAGGGAGTTAGACGGGAATAGAAAGGACATACAGTAAACTCCTAAATAATCGGGAAACAAGGATAATCCCCTATTTTGTTCTTTCCGGATTCATTTCTCTACGGAGCGCCGCCAAAATATAAATAAACTGCCTAACAAAATAATACCATCTTCCAATGAAAAGATTTTCGCTGCACATAATAGCATTTTTAATAATATGATAATAGTAATACATTTTATATATTTTCTGTGGCAATGCCACCTTATAAAAACAATACAAATTAAACGTGTACACCAGTCGGCATTCAACATGACAATAATCAATTACATGAAGTATTATATATACATAAGTGAAAATGTTCTGTATTACATATTATATTTTACAGTTATATACAAAGGTGGAAAGACTTAGTTATACCAAGTTTTAAATAGATATTCCCAGTATTTATCTTTAAAAGAAAGTATGGATTGCGTACAGGTTAGGTTAGTGGGTAGGGAATTCCATAATTTTCTGGCATTAACAACAAAAGATTTTTCATGTACATTGCTCTTGTGTGGTCGGTAGTACAAATAAGTTTGTTGTCTAACTTTTAAGGAACATGCAGTTCATCTATCTACATCTACATAATACCCTGCAAGCCACCACAAGGGTGTGTGGCAGGGGGTGATTGCTCACCAAATATGCACTACATATCATGCATAAAAAAGGAATAGTATTAATATAGTAGTCAGAACTACACTATTTAAAAAAGATGCAAAAAAAATTGCAAAGCAAACATGCAGAAACATTCTGTTAGTAGGGTTAGCTTTAAGTACTCATACCAACATGCAGCTACCTATGCTATACATAGATTCACTCGTATTGGACATATTTACTGCTATTCATATCCCTGATTGTACGAGGAATAAAGGACATTTTGAATCGGTCAGTTCGGCAATCAATTTCTCTAACTTTATGATTATGGTCCAGTCTGCCATAGTAAGTTGGGGTTCGTAAAATATTTTTAACATCATCACTGAAAATATTGCCTTGGAATTTGTGGAACAGATTAAGTCTAAATTACAACCTGCGATCTGACAATGATTCCCATTTCAATTCATTTAATAGACTGGTTACGCTAATATAATTATCGTATCGTCCCTTTACAAATCTTGCCGATCTTCGCTGCACACGTTCAAGTTCATTACTTAGACCGATTTCGTAGGGATCCCATACACTGGCAGCATATTCCAAATGAGGTCTAACAAGGGAAAAGTAGCTGATTTCTCGTACATGATCGTCACATTTACCCAATACTCTTTTAATGAAACCCAGTTTACGATTAGCTTGACCAATTATTTCACGTATATGTTTACCCCAGGAAAGATCATGTGTCAGTCTTATTCCAAGATATTTAATGGATTCCACGTTTGTTATTTCATTATTACTTATTTTGTATGTGCTAGGAGGAGAACTATTCTTTTTCCAAAAATTCATTACTACACATTTTTTCAAATTTAATTCTAACTGCCATGTATCACACCAATAAAAGTTGTTTGTATTTTAGGAAACATATCAAGCAGGTAGGCTGGCTTATGATTACGGAATAATCTAAAAATAAACAATCCCAGGAAATATTTTTAATGACAAAATAGAATCCAATAGAGCTGTCCCGGCCGCAATTAATTGTTCGCAAGCCTCGGGTGGCGGCATGAAGCCGTGAGTAAGACATCGGACTAGTCGGTATAGGGCAGTAGTGAAAGTCACGATTGGAGGAAAATAACCAAAGTTTACTTACCTTTGAGACTACTGCCGATACACTAAATAGATAGGACATGCACGGATAATCGGGAGTTTACTATGTACGTATATTACCCACGATTTCTGCAAGTGAGCGTGATTATAACCCACGAAGAAAGCTTAATACGCCGCTTCCCAAACAGAATCACAGATCTTTTTTGTATTTGGGACCAAAAATGTACAATTCCTAACCCGATTCTATTAAAAGTATAAGGGATGAGAAAAAAAATCCTAAAACAGGCAAATGCATGGATATGTGCAATTGATTCTATTTATATTCTACTATAAAACTAAATAATTATGTAACACTTCACCCTTTTTATATACGAATTCCATTTGATTCTACCCAAAAAGTGATGTAATTTAATGCAGATTCGGAATTTCAATGTACTTAATGAAGGAAGGCAGCCTCCACACAGGTCTGCGACCTTCGAGGCCGCCTAAAGATCCAGTAATTGATGTGCATTGTAATGATATGTGGTATACTACTAGGTACATATGCAAACGTACAGCTACTAGGTATATATGCAAAGCATAATACAAAATATTACATATTAATATCCTATTAGTATCCCATCCCTAATATTATCATAAGGGTTACAATGAAGCCAGAATAGGGGTGCTTGGGAAGGATTAGACCCCGCCCATTCGGCACGAAACATAATTTTTCTATGGCCTCTTATGGATAGTACATACGTATTAAAACATGAATAACAACGAAATCATCGCCGAAATTCTCTATAGGGTAGCAATTAGTCTTCCTGAGACTATCTTAGGTAAGCATAAACACAGGACGAAGTAGCAGCAATGCTTACTTCAAACCTAAAGGAGCTAGCTGGAATGATTCATCTACATTTACACGATACCCTGCAAGCCACCGCGAGGGTGTGTGGCAGGGGGTGAAGATCACCAAGCATGCACTACTAACATGCAAACAAGCAGCTATAGGGTCTCATGCAACTAGACTGTTAGTATCTATAGTATTTTAGGGGTTAATACATGCATCATGCACTACAGACAACTCTAAAATATTTCACCTACCTATCCCTCTGCTATGCTGCCCATTCTGTTCTCTTATAGTCCGGGGAAAAATGCCATTTTGAATCTATCGGTACGACAATCTATCTCTCTAATCTTATTTATCTGGTCGAATTTAGCATAATACGCTTGCGAAACTGTATCCGATTAACTGGACTAACGTGGAAGGAAAAACAGTTAACATTTGCCAGATATATACTCATTTTATTCACTTAGGAATTAATTCTATTTTAAACAGCTAGTGCAAATTTAAAATATTAATTCGCATGCATGTACGAGTTAGCGCTTTGGCACACTTCTTACTGTCTATTTAATGAATTTTTTTAAATGCACTCCATTATTCATCTGCTAGCCTCGAAATGTCATGGTTGTCACGTCAAAGCCTAGGAAATTCCCAATTTCTCAATGGAACTATCGGTAAATGTAGCGCATGTGACGTCAAAATTACGTAGGTTCGAAAATGTCAACTCATCGCCGAATAAAGCAGGCTCATGACGTCATAGCTTACAGACCTTGAGGCTCGAAAGCTGGAAATGTTAAGGCGTCATAACGCTGGATACGTATCGATCCAAAAGTTACGTCATTAACGGCTTCTTCATATTCCAAGGACCCAGGTTAAAATCCCGATAGTAACGGATATTTCAGATGAATCTCGGAGCACACTTTTTGAGCATATTCTAAGCCCAATGCTACATTTGCAATCTGGGACGTATGTAACCTTTCTGATCCTTTGCGTTAAGGGTAAACTAGTGAAAACGCTTGTTTCTCCCCAACTCTCTCTCCCTTTCCATTTAAGCTGTATTACAAATGCGGCTGGCGTATATGGTTACCATTGCCGCCTGCGCCCTCGACCAACCAGAGCCAACCAGCTTTCAGTTAATTGATGGAAGCACAAAAACAGGAGTACCTCCATCGTTTTTTCAACGGCTTTTTGCCAACCGAGGCCAGGTGTAATGCGTAACTGTAATGGGTCTCGTCCAGTTGTAATGCGCTATCTGTGATTATATTCTGAGAGATTTCGATTAATACCATTTTGATACTGCATTAAAACTTCATAACATTAAGAATACGGATAAGTTCCTTTAATACGATTTCAATAAAATTTATAATACTATCTTAAGGACATAAGGTTTCCCTGGCGAATACTTAGACGAACAGTTACATGTTTTATACCGGGTGGTGTATCGAATAATCCTTCGTTGTATTAAGGGTTAATGTTTTCGCCCTAGTCACTTAGAGTTCTCGAAATGATCGTACCGTTCAACACCATCACCCTGCCGGAAATCCGAGAAATTTCATCTTTCATACTACCTTTTGTATCCTTCACACAAGTTAATAATTCAAGGCAATGGTTACGCTGTTTTACCATATTTTCAATGCATTTTTTTCTACTGCCTACCCTGCAGGCCATTTTGAGGACGTGTAGCAGGTGGTGAGCTGTCACCAAACATACACTTAAGTTTACTTATACGACCTACCTAAGAAGATATTTCTATGAATACTATAATGCTGGATGCACGCTACAACTTCTACTTTTCATCCAACATGCACAGGGACCTTTGAGAAGTACTAGGTACATGTACAAACATGCATTAATACAGAAGTATTAGTACTTGATGCAAACGTGCTTAAAATCCTAGGTAATCAACCACCTTAAGTTCAGGCGTTTGTTCAATAAATCCGTACAAATCTAAAGTGTTTCAATTTCATGTTGAGGCAACTTCATTTTATGAAGGCATCATGTTGTCATGGCGATGAATTGTTTGAGGAAAAAAACTGATAATCGAATATATTTTTGGTGCAGTATATTTCTCTTACCTTATCCTTGTGGTCTTGTTTACTAATGTAGTGTGACTTCCTAATATATATTTTGTATTTTGATCATGTGTATCGGACTGAGGCGTCTATATGGACAGGACGGGCTTATAACCCTTCTAAAAAAGGGGGACGGATAGGAAAGAAGGAAAGGCAGGAGGTCGGGTGGGGGAGGGTAGTTGGAGAGGGGGTGACTGAGGTCTCTTCCCGGAGCGTGGCAGACAAGGCGGAGTAATGGCGCGCATCCGTAGAGGGACACGTGTCAGATAAGAGGGGGGGGGGCGAGGGGTAAGGGAGGCGGAGAGAGAACATTGGGAAGCTGCCGAGGGAACACGATAGTTAGGGCTGAAGCACACGTACCACGGAGTCACAAGCATCGGGCGCCCCCAGGGGTTGCCTCGCGAGCACATACGCGGAAACGCTGAGTGGCGGAAGGCTGTTTACACTTGAAAACATATTTAAGACGAGAAAAAAACGTAGAATATCTCTCCCTTGAAGGGGGAGTGGCCCAAGTTAATACCTAGTCCGAAATATGCGTCAAAGTTACGGAAATGAACTAAAAATGAGAATTTTTACATATACATAAAATACTTCTTTGAATGTGTACCTATAATAATGCTTTTTTGTCGATTCACCCTCGAGGTTCTCTCTCTTGAAGGGGGAGAGGCCCAAGTTAATACATAGTCCGAAATATGCGTCAAAGTTTTTGATGATGAACTAAAAATGAGAATTTTTACATATACATAAAATACTTTTATCTCAGTGAATGTGTAGGTACCTATAATAATGCTTTTTTGCCGATTCACCCTCGAGGTAGCTTGAAAGGTCCTGAGTAGATGTAGATACAGATGCTAATGAAGGATTCAGTTGTTGTAGGCTCCAATTGCGGTTGAAACACGCCGAAGTTACATATATTTTTGGTCAAACATAACATCGGTAACACGGATCAAGGCGACAAATTAGGAGATACCAAATGTCGAATACAAATATATTCACTCGTTTTCCTGCACACTAAATTCATGAATACATCTGAAACCATGGTCGATAATTGAACACAATTACGTCTCCTTTTTTATGGAATTTCCTTAAAATTCTGACTATTTCTTCGTTTACTTTTCACCAATGGTGATGACCTATCATCTCTAACCACATACCATTTCGACAAATAGCCAAGGAAAAAAGTAAATAGAAGAAGTAGATGTCCGCGCTGAACTCCACATACAACTTCAAAATGTATTTTTGAATTTTTACGCAAAGTTAGTGCCTTAGAAATGGCGTCGGATTCAGTTCCATGAGCTGGTAAAGGATTCCCAGGTAAAAAAAGTCGTTTTTTCGGCCGAGGGCCATTCCACATTACTTTCCTGAGAGCACCGCCGGATAATGAGAAGAAGCAACAATCTTTCCAACGACAAATATAAAAATAAAAGAAGATGGCCTCATCATCTTTCACTCGCACTATCGCATGCCACAACTATCAATTTTTTTATTCTTAAGTCGTTCGCTGATATTAAGATTAGAGAGTCCAATTTCAATTTGTCAATCAGGAGTTCAGATGTTGTTGGTCTATCTGTGCCAATTAGAATGTGCCAATTGGCTTTGAGGTCAATAAGAGTAACTAGATATGTTCCTTGAACCTTTTAGTACTTCTTCCCGAAATTCTTGTTGTATGATATTTCCCAGTTATTGAATGTTTCATCTGACCACTTGTATACTTTTTTACGATATTTAACACCTTTCTAACTGTGACTTTTATTTTAAATGTTATTTGGACCAATTGGCTGTTTTGGACGCACTAAGGGGGATAAAGTACCCATGGCAACACCACCCGTGCTCCTTGTTAAGCCAGTCAAGAAAGTCAAGTAAATCTATCTGTGATATTGTTACTGTAATGTAAAACTATCTGTGATATTTTTAAGTAGGATGCACCAATCATTGTTATTCAATATTTATAACGAAGCTCAATATTCATGTATCTGCCACGAAAAAGGAATCTCGACAAAAACAAGAAAAAATTATGTTAATACTTGCAAAAACTATGTACCTAAATAGCCCTGGGGCGGGGGGAGAGGGGGCCAGATGGCCTCACCCACCCCAGGTTAAAAAAACGCAATATCAATATCAAAGATGCCCACTGAAACACCTGAACGAACAAGATTCTTTCGATTGATTTTCCATGAAAATTCTCCTAAATAATTTTCAATCAAATTACAAACAAAATTATGGTGTTGTCGTCCTCTTCATACACCCGACAGGATTACTGATCGATGCTCCCTGGTTCGAGTCCGGAAGATACTTCAAGAAACACAATAAAAAACTAAAATCAATAAACACAACACCTTAACACCAGATGCATACGTTCTAGGTACCAGACTTTCTATTATCTATAGCGCGAACCGGAAAAGGAACTGGAATCCTGTAACGTTTGAATTTCGAATTATCACCGCAATTGAAGAGCATTACCTTCTTAAACCAGACCGAGGTTCGCGATGAATTATGTGGTTTATACCTTGATAGTTTTTTAAGCAAACCACTAGGCACAGAGCTCACTTCGTCTAATATCCGCAGCCTCGCCGGCCTTCGGGTCGAGTACAGTGGGTCGGTTTACCATAAACTCGAAATTCACAAATAATTAGACCCGCAATTTAAGAGACACAAAACGACAACCTTACTTACATCATACACTGGCCTAAAGCATTTCCGGATATGATGGGAATTATATCGTGGCCGTGAGGGCACGCGAAGAAACTCTAAAAAAAGATTACGAAGGACTAATGTACGAATGATATACGACAATAATTCACGTACGGAACACAAAATATAAGGAGAGTTAAAAGGCAGATCCGAGTATAGACGGAGAGAATATCGCGACTGCATACTCGGAATAAAAAAAGAGGAACGTTCCGCGACGCGTGTCGCTTTGAAACTCGCTCTCCCAGACGAGAACAGGCACGCGAGACCACCAGTCATTTCGTGGAACGAGATATCTCGGTCGAGTTTCCCCCTTTTACCTCGCTTTCGATTCACCGACCCCGGACGGCAGGCCACGCGAACATTAATGAGGAAGGAATGATGGAACATAAAACGAAAGGGTGTTTTGGCTGGGACTTTCCTACTATTCTGAGGCTTTCGATAAAAACCTCACAGTTTAATTTGAGGTCATCGGCGAGGACGAGACCCTGAGACCCTTTAAAGGGTCTCCGAAACCGATTAGGATTCCAACACACCATTCCACCACGTAAAGAATTTCTTATCAAGGTATCTTATCACTCCTTTCGTCCCGACGAAACGATTGAAGACATCGTTAAAGTTGTTATTTCATGGAAGGTATGACGTGATGTGGATCATAAAGTCAGTCACCAATGCTTGCGTAGTAGCAGTGGTTATTTTGGGGGAGGCGACCAACAGCTGAGGTCATTTGCGCCATTTACGGTAGGTGGTAGGGGTAGGAAGTTTTCAAGGAAAGGAGGAAGGGTGAAGGAAAATCCACCGTCCGCATTACCCAGAGGGGTCCAGGGTACAACGTCCCATTTGACGGACTGAGTACTGAACTCGAAATTCTCTCCAAACACATTGAAATAGGGCCTGGTATACCCATGAAAATCATCTCCAAATCCAATCTAAGCCCTCGCATGGGAGGCGATTACTTTAGCCACCACATCAACCGGATCTCACTCATGTCTCCAGAAGGTGGAAGAATTTTGACGGTAAAGAAACAGAAAAAAAGAGTGAAGGATGGTAAAAGTCGGAACAATAAGTAGAACAGCTCATGCAAATAAGTATACTGTAAGCCAAATCTAATAGAAATTGTATACACAAGTCTTTAAGTCCTTTTCTAAAACGTAATTCTCGCAAATTACCCTTTGCGGGGATAAAGAAAGAACAATGACACAGACAGCAAGGAGTGCAGACACTTGAAATCATTACCAACGGAGAAATGATAAAGAACAGGATAGACCAAATATGTATTAAATATGTTCTGAGGAAAATTGAAGTGATAGGAAACCTGGCAGAGAACTTTTCCGACAAACCTAGTGAATCGAGTGAAAAAAATGCGGCAAAAACTTAAAGGCGGCATAGGATGTAAGAGGAAAGTACCAAAGAATGTATGAAAGTATCAGACTGATTTGAGGATGATAACCGAAGACAGAATTGAGCGGTGAGATTGGTTAAACCAATTTTAGGATTCTGTGCCAACACTCGAGTCAGTGGCAAGGGATGTGACACATTCGTTGACGCAGTGTGATGGTCAATTCTTCCCACCAAAGTGTCGAAATATCGATAGGTTGAGAAGTCTAAGTATCGAGTATATGATTTATCTCATTTCTTACGATAACGATATAGGAAGGAAAATCAAAAATATACCAAATCACATGTGTGGACGTTTACCAGACAATATAAAACAGAGCCTTTGTGGTTTGGTGACGAAAAATACATAACGGTGAGAACGAGTAACACAAAAACAAATGAAAGTTGCGACGATCAAGCCAAGAAAGCGAAAGCCGCGGCGTTATCTACGCGATCCTCAACGGAATGATATGAATCACGGAAACGGAAATACCTTAGCAGTTCTACGTCATGTCACTGATCGGAATAGAACTTTTATCCAAAAAGGAAAAGTAGAACATGCGAGAGAAAGAATTTAGGCAATAAGAAATCATTAAGTGGTATTTTTAAAAAGAAATGCACATCAAAAACCCTCCTCCTCCCGGCTCCAGTGGATGGAAACCAAACACTCGAGCAACGAAACCACCCTTTCCCCCTGGACCCGTTTTCTAACTGGCTACTTCATCCATCCAATATTTTGAGAACAGCCTTCCTAAATAAATGAAGCAATTAATTTATTTATAAGAAGAGAGTATTTAGCACTCTTATCTCTTAAAATTATGCCGCAGTAACTAACGAGATCGTTTCTTCAATCGATAATTTTATAGGCATATTGAAGGACCAAAAATATAAAATTGAAGATATATTGAGGAGATGATCAGTTAAGATACACAATTCGGAGTTCAGGGTATTCGCATGCGGTGACAGACAAATGAATAGTAC
Organism: Platycnemis pennipes; assembly: GCA_933228895.1. NCBI lineage: Eukaryota > Metazoa > Arthropoda > Insecta > Odonata > Platycnemididae > Platycnemis > Platycnemis pennipes. The sequence goes on along the minus strand of OW121851.1, from coordinate 111,836,704 downwards.
AACGGCAGGCATCACTTGTAGAATTTTCTCACATGCTTGTCTTATAACTACAGAATCAGAGCAAAAAAATCTGAGCAGTCTCTCTTTCAAGATGTTTGAAATTAGAAGTTGCACGACATTTGATGCTGGCTATCGTCCCTAGTGAATTTAGTGGTTTCCCGCAGTTACGTCGGCGCCGTAGTCCACGATAAAGGACTTATCCTTCAACGGTGATGCATTCGGCAAAATTACTTTGAGGACGAAAAATTCAGGACAATCAGGTCATAACCGAGGGTTTGCCGGGACATACCGCGGAAAAACGCATGCTCAGTCATTGCTGAAGGTAAGTGTTATAATACGCAACCTTTTATACACATAAATGGAATAAAATGCGTTTTAACAAGCGCTTGGTGTCTGGGTTGCCGTAAAATGTTTCAATACAACGTAGCCATTAAAAATCACGCAACTTTCCGGAATATTTTATACTTTTTCGTATTAGTCCTATACTTACCAATTCACCTCCGTATTACGAGTACAAATAAAGTGATTATTCTAGTGACTATACTTTTAACCGTCTTATCCATATACATTGTAGGTTTTATTTTAATTTTTCGGAAACAGCTTGGAGTTGGCAGTTATAATGCAACATGTATGTTTTACATAGGAATGAGAGAAATCCTTTTGCGTTATTATATTTAGCCCAAAGTCTCTCCTCTGTGTGATAAAATGATTCACACTACGGCGTAGCCATAAATTTGCTTTGGGGGGGGGGGGGGGGGGAATGAGGGGGGGGGTGTCTAATTGTTGATAATTGTCTAATTGAAAATAAATTGAAACAAATCAGCCTTGCCCGTTCGGTTCCGGCATGTTACAAATCTCGTCCCTTAATTTTCAGTGCTTGGTATTTTCTTTCACAGTGTCCATTCCTATCTCTTCTCACTGGTTAAAGTGAACTGCTTACCGAGTTATGTAGAAGTTAATTTGAGTTCAATGCATACATGCATATCAGATTGAAAAGAAAAATTATTAACCACACACATGCATTAAATCGTAGTGATCGCGTTTCAAGACACTTATTGCTTGAATGCAGTGTAATCCAGATTATCATGCCCAGTTAAAATCAGAATAACAAAATGATTGGGACAAAATTTCGGGGGAGAAGGGAGAGAGGGTGAAGCCCCAGAAGCCCACCTACGTGCCCGCACTAGGGCTTATTTCGCGTTTATTGATTAACACAGAGTTTAGTGGTAAGAAAATGTCTTGGTCGACAGTTTGGAACTGAAAATAATAATGGTAGACTTATCCAAAATTACCAGGACGTTTTTGCGTCCCGAATAGGCTTAAAGGGACCCCGTTAGAATAGGGTAGTTTCCTTCATCAAAGAAAACAGACTTCATTAGTTGCGATTTGTGCCCTGTCATAAATGTATTTAATTTACGCAAAAAGTTTGTATTGAGAAATCCCAGTTTACTAGAGAATTAAATGTTAATTTTAAGGCCATTTGAAAAGGCTCAGAAATGGCGGGGCGCGCTGCCTTCTTGCTGACGTAACAGGTAGGTAGTTTACGTTGCGAGGCATAGGAAAATTCGTCTCCTGAACTTACCATTGTATTTCAGGGCCCCACAGCTCTGGCGAATATGTATTATTAATAGCCTGTGAAAACTATCAACGCTCGAAAGGTCTTCTCTGTTAAACATGGTATTATTAGTCCTTTTATAGGCTCCAGGGCATCCTTCTCGTGGTGTCTTTTGCTACGGCGAAGAATGGCGTGAAGGTCGTGCGGCGATGGGCGAACTTCACGGTATGCTTGTGAAAGTTATACTAACTGATTTTAAATGAATCAACTGCATAAATAATATTAAATAAATAAATAGAAGTTAATTATAATAAATTAACGGAATAAATACACCTCCGATTCTAGTTAATAAGCTTTAACGGAGTGCAGCGTCTACTTGGAAGCGTCCGCAGCACCACCTGATGGCAGGAAGAGGAAATAGTTTGACGTCACACGTAGGATTAACCGGCATGCAATAGTTTGCCGTCGCATTTTCGCGCCATTGATTTTTTTCACTTTTTAATTAATGAGGAAAAATACTTAACGTCATTTAAAAATCGAACGGCTTAAAACACGTACTCCAGAGGTTATAAACTTTCGATCAAGATAATAAAAATATGATAGGAAACTACCCTATTGATTACAATCCGGGACAAAACCCTGAAAACAGGGACGTCTGGACACAACAGACACTCAGGTTTCTGTGTAGACTCGTATGATTCTTAATCTTGAGATAAAACACTGCCTCCCATGTCCCAAGCGGAATTCAAACCAAACCATTCAAGGGGAAACAAGGACGGAGGCTTAACGACCTCCCCCATGGCGGCCAGCAATAACATCGCTCCCTCAAGATTCATAACCCAAAGCCAATGGAACCTCGGGAGCCCGATCGTTTCCCTCAATAACGGCGGTTAGGAAAGGGAACGCGGCATTGACGAGGAACAATAAGTGAGACTAGGGAGAGGAAAAGAGCAGCGGGCGCTTCCTGGTTGGATGGGAAGCCCTTTCAGGGACCATCAACCGTGGGAGAGGAGTGGGGGGGGGTGAATGAGGAGGGGGGGAGAGAGAGAAAGCAATAACCATGAAGCGCCAATCGGCGATTACACCAGAGGCTCGGGGTAACGACTTTCATTCGAAGGCATTTCATTTTCTTTCGGGGGCATGGGAATCGAGTTGCATTCGCACGCTTGGAAAAAAAATAAAGGATTTTCGCCAGGGGACTGCTGAAAACAAAACAAAAAAAGATTATCACTCGGCGAATAGAGGGAATGGAAATTTAATATAAACTCGTCTCGCGACGGCGTGAGTTATCTATCTATATCTACATCTACGACATACCCTGCAAGCCACCTCGAGGGTGTGTGGCAGGGGGTGCATCCACACCAGGAACAATGACACAACAAACAAAAATGAACACTACAAAGCAAACACTACACCTTTAAAAGTAATTGGGGAAAAAAGAAGAAAAACTACCAAATCCCAATCATGTAGGACACATCCATGAATACCATGCATGCCTTGAAACCCGACACCATTTTCATAGATACTCATGCATGCAAAAAAAGGCATTGCATGCAAGTCACACGTTGATTTGAACATGCAGGTATTAAAAATAATAAAATTAAAAAAAAATAAAAAATAAACTATCGACATACTCTGAATATTACCTCTATAAGTATTACCGATTTCCGCGATGTCTAACGTTCTGATCTCGAATCGTAGGTGGAAAAAATGACATTCTAAACCTGTCCGGCCTGCAATCTATCTCCTTAATTTTATTAGAATTATCGAGCCGACCATAATAAGTCGGAGCCAGCAATAAAAACAAGCGTTAAAACAAGCGAGAGTTTCAACCTTTTCATTCACGTCGTTGAAACACAAGACGACCTCAATAATAAGTCGCAGTCTAGAGGCGTATGAGTCAGACGATATAGATGAAAATAGTAGCAGCTAACCAATATAGTATCAATGATCTCATTCCCAGTAAAGCATCTCTTTTCTAGTTTAAGCCTTTGAGCCAACTGCTGAGCCATCTTCATCTACGGCCTTCGATTGCAAAATTCGCCGTATTTCAACAATATATTATAATAATATAATACCCGAAAAGCCATCACAACAGTGTGAAATTGTCTCCAAAACACCTCAGTATCACGCCTACATTTATTCAAAGCAGGCTAAAGACATCTTAAGTAGCATTTCTTAGAAAAAACTAGGCATACCATACCATTTAGTCAAAATTTTATCCTAACTCGGTGATAAGTAATGCATAATGTCCATCCTCGATATATGTCGGCCTTGCGACATAGCAAGGTGTACCGAGAGTTAAGAATTTTGCGGTATTAAAAAAATTAAAGATTATTCTCTAATTACGACAATTATGACAAGCTACACACGATATCGCACTTCAAGGAGCCATATGCGTGCGACAGAGGCTTAAGTCATGAGAAATACGGCATGGCCAAGCCCTTTTCACACTGGTATTGCGATCAGTCGACAAGGCTAGGCAATTCACATGAATTACCAGGCCCCCTACGCGTCGAATGCATAGGCCGATAACATGTGGTGCCTGATCACCATTCAAGCGGCATAGGAATTGGCTGTGACCGCGAGACGGGGAAATTCATAACCGTCTGGAAAAAAATTAAACTAACGACCGCGACGCCATGACATATGGCCGTGTAATGAGTGGAGTGCATGGCGCAGACGTCATCGACACAATTCTCGTTCGGCACCGTGTCTGATTCCATACAATTCGTACGGGACATCCGTTGTACATCCTGTGTCATCAACAACAATCGTCGATGCCCACCCTGTAGTGTGAATTTCACACGCCATTACGAGTAGATTCAAGCTTGATATAGTGGAAGAAATATATTAAATCAAATACGTTCGAAATGTTGTGCTATAGAAGAATGCTGAAGATTAAATGGATCGACCGGGTAAGTAACGAGGAAGTCCTACGAAGAGCAGGAGAAAAGAGAAGTCTAGTGAAAACTCTAAAAAGAAGAAGGGACAACTTAATCGGCCATATCTTGAGACATGATGGCCTGATGAAGAATATCGTCGAGGGAAAAGTGAACGGGAAGATTGGAAATGGCAGGCCTCGTATGAGATACATGGAACAGGTTGTGAAGGATGTAAAAGAGAAGAATTACGTCACACTGAAAATGTTGGCCGATAGAAGAACTGAGTGGAAAGTTGCGTCAAACCAATCCTAGGATTGTTGACCAATGATGATGATGACGACTAACACTTTTCCACATGATGATTCAGTATACTACGCGTTTTGGCTCACCTAAATCACACGGCTCACTTAACTGTGTAAGTGTAAGCGCGAGTTACGCTTCATTCAATCGATTCTACTCCTTATGGCGTAGCTTTATGGAAGTGCATCCTAAAATATTAAAGAAACGGTTGCAATTTACCACACAGATTCTTTTAAATAATAAAATGCAACAAAGGTTTCAACGCTTGTGCGTCATTATCTAGGGTTTCATTTAATATTTGGCTAGTTATCGTACTGATATTCTTATTCTATAGCTCTACCCTCGCCAACTAACCCAGTCTTCGAGCTGAACACAAAAATTTTTCCAACTCATCATTCCCCGAAATACTGTACTCATAGGACTTAAGATGTCCCATAACTTGACCGTTTGGAATGCTACGTTTTCTTTTTCGAGTTTTCAGCAGATTTATATTTCATCACACTTTTCCGAAGCCACTCGGACAATCTATTTCATCTTCAACATTCTTCCATGAAAAAGAATTCGAATGCTTGCAGTTTTGCCTTTCATGCTGCTGTTATCGTCAACGCCTAGCTGCCAATAAGGAACTTGCTCCTGACGTAAGCTGAAATTAAGAGTTGCGTAACTAGTAGAATAAACCAAAGATAAAACTTGGTGTTCAAAAGTATATTCATTGGAATAGAAACAAATATTTCAGCCGTTAGGCTATCCTCACATACACTGAACAATGTTTGTTGCTTACCACTTTTATGGGGAGGGTTAGGGGAGACGGTTCACACTGAATGGTGATGTGATTGGGGGTCGGTTGGTCTCATATCGTTCGGTCCCAGGTTATTTTATATGGTAGGCGATTTGCTCATTCTCGACCAATAAAATATCAACAACATTAAATATTCTTTACTTTATACATTAAAAAGCAATAATGAAAAATACGATAGAGTCATCCTATAGTATATAAAGTGTCCGCTCTAGGAGTTCACGATAAACCACAATGCAAATAAAATACGAGTATATGAATTATTTATCATCATGATTGGTCAACAATCCTAGGATTGGTTTGACGCAGCTTTCCACTCGTTTCTTCTATCGGCCAACCTTTTCATTGTGACGTAATTCTTCTCTTTTACATTCTTCACGACCTGTTCCATGTATCTCATACGAGGCTTGCCTTTTCCAATCTTCCCGTTCACTTTTCCCTCGACGATAGTCTTCATCAGGCCATCGTGTCTCAAGATATGACCGATTAAGTTTTCCGTTCTTCTTTTTAGAGTTGTCAGCAGACTTCTCTTTTCTCCTACTCTTCTTAGCACTTCCTCGTTACTTACTCGGTCGATCCATTTAATCTTCAGAATTCTTCTGTAACACCACATTTCAAATGCTTCTACCCTTTTCTTCTCCGCTGCTGTTATCGTCCATGATTCACTGCCGTAAAGAAAAATGCTCCAGATGTATGTTCTGATGAACTGTTTCCTTACTTCTATGCTTGTATTTCCTGCTGTAAGTAGATTCTTCTTCTGAAATAATGCCCTCTTTGCCTGGGCTATTCTACTCACTATTTCTTTCTTGCTTCGTCCATCGTTGGTTACTCTGCTTCCCAGGTAACAGAACTCTTTCACCTCTTCCAGTTTCTGTTTTCCTAGTTTAACGTTGGTTTTGGCCTCTTCTCTTTTGCTGCACACCAATATCTTAGTCTTCTTCTTATTGATCTTCAGCTGATATCTGGTCATAGTCCTTTCCAGGGTCGTTAGCATCTTATTCAGCTCCTTCTCTGTCTCTGCTATGAGAGCTATGTCATCAGCGAATCGTAGCATACTGATTGTTTCTCCGTGGATTTTCACTCCAGAACACTTCTCCTTGACTTCATTTATGGCTCTCTCGATGTAAACATTAAAAATTACGGGAGACAGTACGCAGCCTTGTCTCACTCCTTTCGTTATTCTTGCCTCTTCACAGCTGGGTCCAGATTTAATCACAGCAACTTGGTTTTTGTACAAACTGTGTATAATTCTTCGGTCATTGTAGGACACTCCAATTCCCTTCAGAATTCCAAGCATTGAATCCCAATCCACGTTGTCAAAGGCCTTTTCTAAATCGAATTATTTATAGCCTATTAAATTTAGATCATCAAATCAATATTGGTAAGCCGAGGCCGTTACCAAATTCATATATCCACAATTATCTACCAAGACTCCCACTATTGCGTAGTGGGGGTAAGCCCGCATAGGAGACTATCAACCAGTGATAGTCGTGTATACCCGGGTATGGCATCAAAAATAACTTGCATAAAGCTTAAAATTATGGAGTTAAAGATTAACTATGGATTAAACACACAAACTTTAAAACATGATACGAATAAAAACATGACGGGAGGAAATAAGAGAAATAAAAAGTATATTTAAATATTTTTTTTTAAACTATGCAACTTCTTGAAATACAAATCAAAATTTAACACAATTTCAGGACCACATTCTGACTACTTTCAATCTTCCGAAGATGTTCTCTCCTTTAATCGCGCAAACAAAGCCACTGGCCGAGGTAATTGTATCAGGTATTTTTGCAAATAAAGGCAATAAAGGTTCTTTGATTTACGTCCTTGCAGAGAGCCACAAGAGCCAACATGTCCCCGAAACATTTAATGAGCGCGAGGTAAGATTTACGAGTAGGGCATGAATTGCGGAGAAAACGGAGAGGTCTGCCAGGGTGCGAAACATTTTGCTTCAATTATACGCGAGGACAACGATTGGTATTTTTTCTGCTAGACGCTTCTCAGAAAGAGGTTTGCCATATTTTCGTTTGAGGATGTCTACCTATTTTCATCCTCTCTAGTCATTATTGATACAGGTATTTGTGATTGAGAGCCTAAGCTAATAACATAACTGAATATAGTTTCTAATCCTTTTCAAGCATGATATGTAATGCATGTTTGGTGTGAATTCACCCCCTGCCACACATCTTTATGGTGACTAGGAGGTAGCTTCTGTAGATGAAGATGAACTGAGAGCAAGAGAATCTTAAAACCATCGCAGGTTCATACGAAACATGGCCGTGTTGACGTAGAATATCGACACAAATGAACATTGAAAATTATTAATGGAAAAAGGTAACTAAAATAAAATTAAGTTAGGCTGAATTTTTTATTTTCAAGGGTTCAAAAGTTTCCTGTTTTCGGAGAAGAGCCACTTTGACCCCTTCGCAAAATATTGATCGGATATTCAGTGTAGGACTACTAATATTAGTAGATACACACACCACCTTACTTACTGCGGCAAATGGTGTAAGGAATCCTAAATCGTTATCAAATATAACCAATAATTCCATACTATAGCGCTCACTGCTTAGCCAAAACTGTTAAACACCTTAAAACAATGCGGGGAAGAGAAACACAGTGGGTAACAGTAAGCAGGACGATTTTTACCTCCAGCCAGATATTACGTTTTCGATAAATATGTCTCAAAAAGAATAAATTAATTAATAAGTCACGTATCATGTTTGATATATAGAGAAAATATATATTTTCAAGATTGTTAACGTTTATACCGATTTGAAAAATGCTTTAAAAATGTTCGTTTTATTTATCAAGTACCGGATATAAGAAAATAGCTTCAAAATACTAGTAGTTCAAATTAGTTCCGCGAAGTACCTAAAAACGGATAACAGTTTTGTGTTGGAGGTGAGCACTTTAGTGAATACATACATAGAGTACATAATGACATTATAAGAATCACGGTCACTAAGTCCTTGAAGTAGTAGCATTGTAGTACTTAGCTGCCTGTGAATAGTGCATGAACGGTGATTTCTCACGCTCTGCCATGCACCCTCGCGGTAACTCGCACGGTAATACGTAGATGTAGACCTATTTCCAAAGAAATACCATTCATCTCTATGTTTCAATGATGTGCTGTGCAAGTGATTCACTTATATTGCTCGTGCCATATATTTTGAAAGACGTCCCTCACGGAAAAGTAACTAAATTCTATCAAATCGTGTTCAAACTGACTGTGGCTCATTGCCAGACTATTTAAATTTCATCTTTTCTTCTTAAAAATTGCCGAACACCCAACACGATATGGGGTGTACTAACATATGGATGTGAGACAAGGTCACTAAGAAATAGTGAAACCGCCAAACTAGAATCTGCAGAAATATGGTTTTTTGAGGAGAGAATCAAGAAAAAGGTGGACCATTAGAAAAACAAATGAGGAAGTGCTAAAAAAGTTCATATGGAAAGAGAACTATTGAAAACTACTAGGGCAAGGAAAGTCAAGGTCAATGGACTCCTACTACGGCATGACACCTTCATGCAAAATATTTTTGAAGGTAACATTCTTGGGAAAAAACTGAGAGGGCGACCAAGAATTTCGTATTTAAGAGCTATGGTGACGGAAATGGAAAGCAGTGCGTATGCTGAAATGAAGAGAACGGCTGAAGACAGAGACGATTGGAGGTCGTGGCTGCGGCTACAAGGCTCTGTGCCTTTAAATAAAAAAAAACCAACACGATACGATGTCGGGCATGATGCGATCATATCCTCTTGCGATATATTAAGCCGTACGGTTGTAAACTTAATCTCCCCCGTATTGAAGCAAATCGTCCACGCCCATGCACAACCTATTACACATGCTTTCACAATTACATGGGTTGTCAAACATTCGTGAGGCTGAGATAGATGCTCACGTGTCAGCTCGCAATGCGAGGTATAGGAATAATGAGTCGCAATGAAAGATTGTGCGAAACACCGGATAGAATTCAGCCGCCGCTTAAGAACGGAAGGTAGGAAAAGAGATTGACGGAGGGAAAAAACCTTAGACGCCGAGAGGAAATTTCCTGAAATAGTCCTTAACAAAATCGATAGAAAAGTAGGTCACCGGAACGATAAAGATATCGCGAATCCATGGCAGGAATAAAATAAACGGAAGGAAGCCGGTATTAAACCAGACGCTCTTGCTTGTGACAGAGATAGGGAATAAATTCGACAGAAATCCTCAGATGCTTCTTTTTTCTGCAGATTTCTTTACTTCCACGGGGTAATGAGCATGCATCTGGGACGGTAGCGCCAGGTACCTATTCACGAAGGCATTCTCCATTGCTCTGTTGGAAAAAAAAATTACACGGGAAAAGTCTGCGGCGGAGACCCGTTTCAGTGTGTCTAGCGATATCACGCGACAAGAAAATTTATGCCCAGACAAAAGTATTTAAAGCATATACTGTCGACATGTAACTGATCAACATTTTAAGCTATGAATGTCTGAAGCAAAATCCTAACGTTTCACGGATATTTCAAAGTTAAAGAACGGCGCAATCTCATTCGTTTACGAGGTACGAGCACGAAATGAAAAAAATCAAGATATCAACCCGCGGCGGAAGCATGCAGTATTACTTTCAACGAATGCTTCCCGGGAAATCATTGATTTACGGAAATAACTACGATCTAAATAAGCCACAATTCAGGCGGTGTGCCATTCTAGATAGACTCTTCGGTTTCTATCTCCAGGCTGCTAATACTATAATCGGGAAAGGAACAGGAGCCGGCTTGATATGCAGCAGTAAATAATTTTTACGTCCACTACCCGATAAAAGAAAGGAAACTAGAAGGAAATTAGTGTCCCTACTCCCACTTTCAAACGTCAGTGCATCCGTCGAGGATCGCGCGATCGGGGATCAAGGAAAAGATTGCGTTACTTCTACAATTGGATTTCTGCCAACCATTCATTCTTAAGGGTTAAAGATTCGTAGTAAGAGTAAAAGATACGTAGCGTGAATGAACTCAGAGGAACTTACGAGCAGCAGCTCAATTAATATTATGCACAGAAATTATCAGCAAAAGTTCGTCAGACACAATGGCCTCATGATCAAGACAGTCGATAACCCAGACGCGAGCTTGAAAAAAATCGCGATACAACTCAAGACATGAAAGTAGAGAATAAATAATGAGAGATAGTAATACCTAGAGGTCATTAAGGATCGAGAAGTTATGGAATAACGTTTAGACGTGTTCCACTGCAGAGGTCACGGATTGTTGTACCTAAATAGAGCCTAATCTCAACCCTAAGAATGAAAACAAAACCAATGCCCAAAGGGTGATTCGAATCCGAAAAACGCAACAATCGATCCTCATCGAGCGATACTGGGACCATTGTTGCCAAACTATTTACCTTAGCTCGGAGGAAAGACCAGAGTTTACGGTAGCCATCTGACAAAAATAGCCATCATATATGATGGCCATTTTTTGTCGGGTTTTTATAAGAATCGATATCTATCGATTGCATTCTTTCGCAAGAATCCCAGAAGACATATTACGCGACCTACTGATGAACACGTGTTCAGTCACATGGCGTAGGTCATTTAACGCAAAACATACATAAACATCCTGCGAACTACCAAGAGGGCATTGGCAGGGGATGACTACACTCCCAATGATGCACTACCTTCAAGTAAACACTCAATTTTAAGTATCTAAACGACCGGTTTCATTGTAAAGTCTTCCATACACAGCATGTACACAGGGTGGCTTCACACGAGCTTCCAACCTCATGCCGTACCTTGCGGGACAGATACTGCATTAATCATTCAGGCTGCTTGCTTAAAACATGGTAGGACGTCTGAAAATATTACAAACAACATCTCTCTTTGGTTCATGCAAGCATGCAAAAACTATACTTAAGTTTTCATTATCAACTCCAACGAATTATCACGCCAATGACAAGTCATTATTTTGCCTGTCCTGACCTGTCATTATTTTGCTACTCTCTTTTGTTACTTTCCTTTTTACTTTATTAGTTGATATTATTCTTAAGTTGCTCTTGTGGATATTTACATGTATGCGTCTCTTTTTGTGTCTTGTTATATGCGTCACTGTAAAATGGCAACACTGCTGTATGTGAACAATTCTCTTTAAAATAAAAAAAAAATGACTAGTGTACATTTTTTCCCCTTATAAACAGCATGAAAAAATGAAATGTGTTAAAAAATATGTGTTAAAAATATCTAATTTAAATTTAAGAATTAACCTAACATAAAACGACAGAGGTTTGGATATATTTCAATGAACTATCGTCAAAAAAACGGACGGAAATACAGAAAATAATATTGAGCTATAATTACAGTTTCTTTTACTGCTGCAAATACACATTAGCTTTTGTAAATGAATCTGTCATGGTGTAATTTTCATTTTCAATTTCACTTTGGTGCCACAGGTACCTACACAAGCAGCATTTGGTTTGCGAGCCGCAGTATACAAATATGCCGACCCCTGCCCTAGACAGCGACTCTGGTGACACGTAATGCATTGTGGGCTCTGACGCAAACGCCAGGATGTCGTATCTCCTCTGGGCAACAGACCCGAAGGGGCCATAGGCCACGGGGGGGAGGTGGGAGGGAGGGAAATATGCTTACGTCACAACGGCGGGGGGGGAGGGTAATGATATAGCTTCTGACGTCCGGAGCGATACTCCACTATCTCTTCGTTGCATGAAATGGTCCATAATGGGCCTTCATCCAGGCAGACTTAGCAACTACCGGTAGAGAAAATAATCTCAGCGATCCAACGTAATTAAGGCACTCATTGGCTGGTTACAATATTTGTAATACCATAATTTTTATTTTTACTAATTTTTCTCCGCTGAAATTGGCTTAGTTTGCAATAAAATACTTTTAAGTGTTACCACGGTAAAAGGATACACAGAATAGAGGTTTTCACTCCTTACTTAGTCGTTGACTCCTTACTTAGAGGGATAAAGTTAAAACGAAACATATTCAGCGCCTTTCTGCGGATAGTGCTATCGTTGGAAAGGATATTTATTAAAAACGATGCTTTATGAGAAATTCCGCAGAAAACAAGTCCAACATGGACAAATCATCGTCGAATGCGTTTTATTTTTCTAACAATATTGATATTCTTCCGGTTATGGTAGGTTTAGATGGGCATAAAATTGACAGAATACACTTTATCCCCATGTATCTCCTACAATTCTTCATTCTATACAAACATTAAATATTGCTCCTCCCTTTTCCCCGCTAATATAACTATATCACATCTATCAAAACAACATACTTTTTCCATTGGTTTCAGCAACTCACCAAGTTCCCTCCTAAATTCCACAGTCAAACTGATTTCCCCTCCCACCCATTCCCAGCACTTCCTCGATTTCGTTCCTTAGCACGCACATCGCCCTCTGCGTACTTCTCCGTAACCCAATTGCGTAATTACATCCTCTTATCTGTTAGTTCATGTTTCGGTTCCATTTAATTGCACGTTCCATTTCAGCCTTTATTAAGGGACCTATTTAAGCGTTAAATTCCCTGGTTTGATCCTCGGATCAAGCTCCAATTTTGACGATCTCCTGCGATGATGGCAAGTATTTATTTATTCTTTTTACTTCGAGAAATCAAGCAATTTGTTAAAGTATTCCTCCTCTCTTATGTCACGTCCTTCTACTAGCTCGCTGGTAGGCTTATTACTGCTTTCCTTGCCCTGGAATATCACGTCAGAAAAATATAATTTTAAACATTCCAATAACTTTTCCAAGAGGCGATTGGCCAAACTCCAACTAGGCACTGAAAAGTGATAAACAAGCCTATTCCTCTTCGAGACACTGATTGTGACTGATACTGACTGTGACTTCACACTGATTGTGACCGACAAAGCTCTATGACAAGTGATCAGTAGGGAAGCGTGAGGCAAGTAGTCTTTAGACTTCAGTCCAAAACAATTGGTCAATTCGAATACGGCCAGGCGACATTTCTTAACCTTTCAGGACAACGTGCCTTGGTTCGTCCTTGTTCTATCTGACTGCATATTGAAATGCTCATCCATACATCTCATTCGACGTCAGTTTTCGCAACTCTCCTCACTCACGTTTACCTCTACGCCTGTCTTCAACAGACCACCGCGCCTCAATCTTTTTCCAACATGGGAACCCAACCCAGAGTTTTCACGTTAGTTCATTCTTCTCCTGTTCTTAGAAATATCGAAGCGGTTCTCAGAAAAAATAGGAGCGAGAAAAATATCATGAGATTCCTAAAATGAAGAGGGAACAACCACATTCAACACATTTTATGATGGTGATGGTCACATGAAGAAAAACGTCGGAGGAAAAGTGAAGACCTGAAGAGGAATAAGATACAGAAACCAAAAGGTGGAGACGCAAAAAAATAAGAGCTACGTTTAGTGTGGGTAAGTCGATGAAAGCAATGTAAGTAATGTAAGTATCAAGCGGAGAGCTACTTCAATCTATTCTTAAGATTGTTTTACCCTAGGCTCGTCATTGCGCAGTCTGATCCGCAGTGGATATTCCAACATCACTGTAAAAAGTAGATCTGATTTGAAGGTACAAAAGCGATCTGAATTTCAGATGCAACAATTTTAAGACAGGGTATGTTGAATTTCAGCAGTAATATCTTGTCTAAAAATAAGGCAAGTGAACGGCTGAAAATCAGACCATCCAGAATCCTGCTTCCTCTGCTTCCTGCTCAACTGCTCCTGTACCAACCATCCATGTTCCTGCCTCTTCCGTACCTTAAATCCGTGTTCCTGCCTTACAACCAGACAGCGCTTAAATTCAGATCGCACTGAAAATCAGATCAACTTTTTACAGTGATGTTAAGCAACCAAAATCATGCATGGAAAGGTTCTCAAATGCATGAGCGACTGCGCCGGAAACAGCCCCTGTTCTACATTTATCCATGCATTTCACACGAATTGACACAGCTTCAAACTATGTACGTACTTTGTTGCTCCACATAAAGTAATTTTTAGGATTGATGAAAAGTGATAGTGATAGCTACAGTTCAAGGAATGGGTGCCAGATAGATGAAACTCACACGAAGTTAAATTTTAAAGAAGGTTTCCCCTGACCCTACTTTTGACCCTACTTAAAAAAAAGGAGACTCCGGATGCGTGGGAAAACGAGGAAGGGTTTTCAGATTCCCACAGCTACATACGTGGAAACCATTTGCATATCTTAATTCTCTGGCTAATGTTTTCCTCATTAAGGGATGACTAAACTCTGACGTTGTATTTAGGAGGGTGCATTTTTGGGCGATAACTGTTCAGAGCTAAAATGATAGATTGTTTCTAGAAATACATATCTTTGGGGGATTCGCCCCTCGGGTTCCACGCTCTCGCTTCCAGCTGTCACCTATTTGTCATAGTCTTGGGAGTGTGAAGGTCTTCCTTTGGTACTGAAGCTCTACAAAGGACACTTTCACGGTCATTAGAAAAAACTGCTTTGATTTTTTTAAATACAGGGTCTAAAATATCAAAAATAAAACCACCATCTAAGTCTGACGAAGGAAATGGATAGATCAACAGAATTATTACGTCAAAGGCATTCCAACGCGCATGAACATAAATTCTCATTTCACTTTTAAGTATTCAATTAATCTGTGGCCTTCAGGATACATGACCCTAGCATTACAGAATATAGTCTGGTTACTAATTTGTTGGTATAGTAATCGATGAAAACAATTCCCACTCTAAAATACTGCGTGTCACTCACTCACTGCGTCAAAACATACGGCTTGCCATCGACTGTTTTACTTTCAAATGCTGCCCAGTAATATTCAGCTGTGATAGCACTTCCATAGGTTTTATCTAGATATAATCATCCTCTTCCCGTAATTAACGAGAGTCAAGCCAATTATCTTTCATTGACTAATAAAGTGAAAGTCTTAAATTGGGCCAGCCTGGCGCCACAAGTTTTACTTCACCCCGAGAAGGAAGGTCTTTTGTTCACTTATCGCGTCGTAATCACTATACTGCGTAAGAACTCATTTCCACCAGTGCCTATAAAACCAATCCCTTTGTCATCGTCAATGAACACTTGGCCTTGATGCACAAGAGTCCAGCTATTCTGGAAGACTGAGGGGGAGTCCACAACTTATTGTTAGCGGCAACTGGGATGGACTCTCCGATAGAAGACCGGAGTTTCTGACAAAAAACAAAAGGCGACGCATGGATGGGCGCTCGCTTTACAGACGAACTCCATTCACAGACAGTTGAAAGGAAGGAGCCGCCACTTCACAGTTTTCGAATCCCCGACATGAAGTGGAAGAGGATTTGAGGGCAAACATAATTCACAACTTTAACTACACATTACAACCTGCCAGCCAAACGCAAGGGAGTGTGGCAGGGTGGGTGAAACACTACGTATACCTCCACGACGATATCGCAACTAATATTAAACTACCGATTTCACAGCTGAGATAAATTCACCCAGGAGACAAAGCAGTTCCACATGAAGTAACAGTAACGGTAAGTTAACGGTAAATATATCCAGTACGAGTGTAGCAATGGGTAACATTGGTAGCTGCATCTTGGTATAAGTACTTATGGCTAACCCAACTAACAGCACGTTTTTGCATGTTTGCTTTGCTATTTTTATCTTTTTTAAATAGTGTAGTGAAGAACAGTATATAAACACTAATCCTTTTTTATGCATGGTATGTAGTGCATGTTTAGTGAGAATTCACCCCCTGCCACACACCTTTATGGCGGCTTGCGGGGTATTATGTAGATATAGATGGAGTTCAGGGACAAACCAAACACTTGCACCTGCGGACGGAGAAGCCTCCCAATTCCTCTTCTATGGCTGCATGGTATCTCATCCACTGGATATCTGGCAGTAGGTGATAGGTCACTAGTAGTCGTCGAATCTGACGTATCACTCTTGTCTCACGGGATGGGCAGTAAATTCGTGGGAAGCAAATGTTTTATTACGCTGGGCTTTCACGCTAAACAAAATACCTGCATTCGGAAAAGAACTTCCGTAGTATAGATACCAACTAAAGTCTCAGAATGTTCTAAAACTTCAATCCGCATTCTCCTAAACCAGGTGACGGCAAACTACGCCTCGCCAGCCACATGGAGCTTATTAGGTACGCAAAAGTGAGTCAAAAAGAGCCAACAAAATATAGCCACAACTATCATAGTTTCAATTATACAAATTTTATATGGCCATACTCACTTGTTATGACTTTATTTAAAATTTTCCTAACTTGTAGGCATATACTAATGGCTCTCGGATAGTTTAAAAATTGCATGAAGGAAGGATTTGGCTCTTCCGTCTCAAACGTTTTGCTAGACCCTGTACTAAACTATTCTTCCCACCACGGTGAAAAGTCTACGGAGCGATATGAAATAGCAGCGGAACGGAAGCTGGCGAAAACATATGGGGAGAACTGGGAGAACTAATACGATAATAAATAAGATCGTTCGTCAACGCCACAATTGTAGCCTCGCTTCGAAGGAGAGGGGATAATAAAAGGGAAGAAGGGTTACGAGGGGAAGAGGAGATTGACTGAAGCTCGGCTGACGGAGGCAGCTCGAGTGAGGTTGAGTCGGGAGATATACCCCGGCTCCTACCAGTTGCAGCTGTTCTGCACTCCATGGGGTGGTCGCGGAGGGGATGGAGAAGGGGGATGGAGAAAGGGGTTGGGGGAGGGAGAAGGAAGGATGGTTTAGGCAGCTGGCTGGCGGTGGATGGAAGGGCTCTTCAAGCGGCCAAAGATAGGGAGGGAGTCGGGGCCAGGCGTGTCGATCCCACTCAACGAGCCGCAAGTCACCTCGACGATGGTAACAGACACGAAGGTTCGTCCCTCGCTTCCGAAATATGGCGGGGAAAAAACAATGTTCCGCGACCCCGTCTGGACAAGCATGTTTGAAGCCATCGGCTCCAGCGCAATATCCTCGGTGGGACAGCGCAACGACCCTATTCTTTAGTCATGATAATATCTAGTTCTAAACTGAGTTGAATCAAGTGCTTTTTCCTGGAAAGCAGCTTCGTTTACTTGGTTAATTTGATTCAATTAACAATAACATCTTTAAAACATTCACTAATAGGTATATTTGGGTGTGGCACCTGCCTTGGTGCCTTTCGTTTTGTGCACGCTAATGCCGACTCAAGGTTTTACAGTTCATCATCAAGGGTCAACAATCCTAGGATTGGTTTGACGCAGCCCTCCACTCGATTCTTCTATCGGCCAACCTCTTCATACCAACGTAGTTCCTCTCTTTCACGTCCTTTACGACCTGTTCTATGTAACTCATACGAAGCCTGCCTTTTCCTTTCTTCCCGTTCAATTTCCTTCGACGATTGTCTTCATCAAACCATCGTGGCCGATGATGTTGTCCCGTCTTCTTGTTATATTTTTCAGCAGACTTCTCTTTTCTCCCACTCTTCTTAGGACTTCTTCATTTGTCACTCGGTCGTTGAGCAAGTAAATTCACCAAGTATAGAAAGCGGCTAAACGTAGAACACAACACCCCTTCTTTACATCTACATCTACACGATACCATGCAAGCCACCGCGAGGGTGTGTGGCAGGGGGAATTTTTTTAACTTAATATCGAACCAACTGGAAAATTGCACAAATCATAAAAAATATTCATTATCATCATCATGCGTAAACAATCCAAGGATTGGTTTGACGCATCACTCCACTCGATTCTTCTATCGGCAACTCTCTTCATATTAATGCAATTCCTCTCTTTTACATCCTTCACAACCCTTTTCATGAACGATGTACGATGAAGATTTTTAAGTTTAATTTTAAGATCCTCAAACAAACGGCAGTTTGCTTTAAATTTCGGCACAACCTGAATCATCGCCTTCAACACCAATCACATAAAATGCAAATCTAAAATAAGTTTCGAGTTCCAAAACTGACATTGACAGATCACGAAGGCAAGATTCAGCTCCGCCCATACAATAATAATACTTACAATCTAGAATAACCTTGTCTCTATCGGCAGAACCAGAATCGATGCCAAGTGTTCTCAGTGGATCGTCCGCAACATAGAAACCCGAACTCTCTCGTCAAAGAGACCATCATTATCGGAGAGCCGTTTCCTATCTTGCGGCGAGCATTAACGTGGCTTTGGGGAGTAACGACGAGGAAGGCGAATACCCCGCGGAAATTGGTATCGACCTCCCTACCATGACGAATTCCATCACTCCTCTTCCTCCCTCTCATCAACGTCACGGGAGTGAGGACCGCGGGTTGAGGTCACCGTAAAATTATGGGTGACTCCACTTATGGAAACAAGGCGACGACCTCCTGAGCGCAGGCGCGGGGATCCCCAAAAAAATTCAAGAACAATACCCCCAACAACAGACACCCCAACTGAATTAATTAGCCGCATCCGAAAACCAAGTATGCTTCGGCAAAACATTCTTGGTGATGACGTACAATGAAGCATGCTTGGGAAAGAATACTTCATATTCGGACAGTACACGGTAAGGAGCGAGGTAAAGCAGTGGTGGCAACATATAAAACCACTAGGTATAGTGAAACACGATAGAGGGCAACATCTATCAGATGTTTAGATTGGAACAAAAAGAGCGATTATATGTATATTAACCTTTACATTGATATGTATATTAATAATTATGCAAATGTAATACAGGACGTAAAAAATAGATACTACGCACATTTATAAGTAGCAAACGGCTCCGCCATCTTTTGTTATTCTCGTCAACAATGCTTCGAAGCGTACATGGAAGCGTGCTTCTGTGCTTTGGCTTCGTAGCATGCTTCCCCCAGAGTGCTTCGCGTTCGGACATACTTCGGACGGTACCCCCCTCCACTTGCAAGCAAGCATTGTAGCATTTTTAGCGCTAGAAGCACACGTTTCGGACAGGGCTATTGCTTCGATCGGGAGTGAGGAGGTCAATAATCGCATCCATTCCCATGGGGACCGGCGCGCCGGTGTAATTACGGTCATTATTTCACCAAGTATAGAAGGCAGCTAAACATAGAACACCCCTTCTCTTAATTTAATTTCGAACCAATTGGAAAACTGCACAAATCTTAAAAAAATATTCACTACCATCAATATCGGTCAACAATCTTAGGATTGGTTTTACGCAGCCCTCCACTCGATTCTTCTATCGGCAAACCTCTTCATATTAATGTAATTCCTCTCTTTTACACCATTCACAACCTATGTAAATAATCATAATAACGGTTTGGCGCCGCGGCGCCAGATTGTTGCGAGATCATCAGGTTTTAACGCCTCTATCAGTGAGGTCGCCAGGTCCTGGGCCGCCGCTTTGGCCAAGAGTTGAATTAGCTTTGATTATTCACGGACGAAATGTTGCAGCCGAGCCGGGATAAGAGCGATTTCAGACACGTTCTCAAAGGCCATTTGGCGATAGTCGTTGGAACAATTTCATCGTCTAGTAATCAAGAGACATTACCTCAAAGGGATTTCCAGCGAAACGGATTGATAGCGAAGTGCCCCAATACTGTAGGCCAATGATTGTGAGATACGCAAAAATATGCTATTCATTAATATGTGATGATGATGCTGCGTCATCATCATCACCTAAATAGGGACGTGCCGAAACCGGGGTCGTGTGCATAAATAATCAGTGAAATTTAAGAAGTGAATTTTTCATCATATTCATAATGGGAATACCCAAAAAGGTAGGGCGAAAAACCATTTCCTCAACTTTTAAAGGTATTTGCAGTATGCTCTGTAGCACCAGCCTGAAATATCCCACTGATGTGGGAATTTTCTGACCTTCCTTCCCATCGAATCTATACTTTCTACATTAAATTCGACAACAGCGTGCGACTACAGCAAGACTATATAACACACATGACCATTATTCAGTATTCCGCTGGTCGAGGAAGGCTTAGATGTATTTACATAAAAGATTCTTCCCAAACAACCGACATTTCATGTTAAGTACATCCTATTAGGTAGTTCCGCACTTTTTCGAACCCTCAGCTTCCCATAATGATGAGCGGTTTTGGAGGGATGACGAATGGTTGCCGTAGTAACAAAATGTAAACAGTTACTTACGCGATTTTTATCGTTCGTAATGGAGCTGCATGTAACTTTGATCACTTCAATGCAAAATTTGAGAAATTACAAATTCAAAGCATTATGTTACTTAAATCAACATAGTGAAAGGTGATTTATGTCTGGGATATTTGGAAACGTAGGCTTTGTAATGTTAACAGTTGGCGAAAAGTCTTATTCGCCACAGCGAGTATTTCACCATATATTAATCTAATGATAATCTTTGTTCGACCTTGAGCTGTGGAATGTGCTGGTAAAATATTTTTTAATACAAAACTATTTCTCCGGTGAGCACCTGTTTAATTTCAAACATTAATAGTAGAAAGAAAGTGCTTCTTGACATGTTGACCGCTGGTACAGAATCACGATTCAGGTTTATACTGCTACTCATTTGTTTCGGAGTACCATTATTACACCGTAGGTTATGACACTACTTTTCGTACAAGTTCATGCTCCCTTTAGTCATCGAGGAATACAGGTACCTTCGATATATGGAACATGGCTATTTCCTAGTAGGCAAGGAATCTGGACACAGCATTAATAATATTGGTAGCAATGAGGGTAACCCCTAACAGCGATTTTCCACCGGTGTAGGCCATCCCTAACTTCCTATACAATTCACGTTTCCTTCATCGTCAGTTTAATTTTTCATATCTTCTGCCCGTTTTTATGCCATCAAATATTCCCATAATTTTCTTCCCTCTCCCACGACTACCAAGCATTTTGCATTCTATCGCCCTCTTTAGTATTCCGTTACATCTTAACCCGATATCCCACGGTCTAATTCGGACACAGCTGTTGTATACAAATTAGATGCAACTGATTTGGAACGTATGAAGAGGTGGAACAGTATCAAAAAAAACTTTTGGTCCATGTGTTTGTATGCAAATCTTTTGGACCGAATAGATAGAACTTGCTCTGTATTTCTATCTAAATGTATACAACCAACCCATAACAGATTTCCAAAAAAATGTGAGCATCGCTATCAGCTCTTTTGAGAGTGATGTGTTACGAGCTCTTGGGATTGGAGACTTGCGATCAGGGCATATATGGAAATTATTAGATTATTGAGTACATCCGAGGAAGTCCTTGTACTTATTGAGCGCATGAAAAAGATGAATTCATATGCGATAACAAACGCACGATTTGCTCATTCAAATCAAATTTATTCACCATCCCCATAACTGTAATTGCAAAGAATTTTTCACATTCAGTTGGACCAGCTATTTTCCTTGTTAATTATTTTCTCTTATTTCATTGGTTCGTCTACTTTGGACCAATACATTGTACCTTGGGATAAACCGTTTTCATTTCATCCAAAATATATGGAATAAATTCAATAGGACCGAAAAATTGGATAAATATTTAAGCATACGACATCGGCTGTACGAAAAAGTACCTGCATCCAATTTTATTGCCGTCTTCTAAATATTCAAACCACCATTCCTTTCCTTTCAACACTCACTCAATTGTTTTTTTTCAAAAATTTTTATCATCCGGTAATCTCCAGCATCATCACAGCAAGCCAAGGGCTATTTCCAATTTCAATCGCGAGTGTTGCAGATGAATTCACAAATTTCGGCACGGGAGAGAAAAGGGCAATGAGAGATAGGAATGAGAGAATGTTCATTCGGACGGGGTAAATTGAGCGCGCAATGGAAATTTTGCTGTAACACGGAACGTCAATGCAGAATTTCAAACGCGCACAAAGCGCTCTAAAGCGGGCACTCTATCATCTAACCGACTTTTTTCCAAAAAGTTAGCATTTCATTTGATGGGGCTGGACGCAAGAGTCTGAGGATATCACGCGAAATTCGTAACCGTAAAAAAAAACAAAAGAAACACAGTCGGATTAATCCAAATGCGCGCGAATGTGAATGCATTACTGTGCGAATTGAAACTTTTCGTCTACAATAGCCTTGAAACAGCACAAAGGAGGAATAAAGAGGAACAGAACGAAGTCAGGAAAAAAACAGGCTGTGAGGAACGAATGGGCAACATTCAATACACATTCGTTCAGACGTGAGAGAACGAATGAGTGAACAAGCGAACGGGGCTTTGGTGATCGACTGCGGACCACGCGGTGATACGTTATTTTTTTAATCCGTCATTGTTTCTCGAACAAATAGGTCGCCACGATCCGCCAACTAACGCTCTATTTCCAACTTTGATAGAAAAAATTCCATGCAAATACGAATGGTGCTGGATTACAATCCCGAGAGCTTTGGGGGCCTGTGTTAGAAACCGTCGGGATTAACTCGAATAGGTAACCAAGGAGTCACATAGTACAAACAAGAACGGTTAGCAAATTCTAGCGTGTTTGAATCGCTCTTTACAATCTCACTAGTGGTATTAATTTGATTTTCTCTCATCCTGGGCCTCAATGCTCGATATTGGATGAGAAAACTCAAGTGAAAACAATGAGTGAGATTGTAATGAGCGATTAAAACACGCCGGAGTTGGTTGGTTACCTATTCGAGATAATAGTTGCTAAAGTTTACAGCAGTTCCTTGGTTACGTATTCGAGATAATTCCGACGGTTTCAAACACAGCCCACCTAGTTCGAAAACCAGAATTGGCAGAAATTTTCATTGCAATACTAATCCAATCTTGCTGTGCTGAGGACACTACTCTGTTGGTTCAGTGACATGTCCGTCGGATGGGACGCTAAATCGTGAGCACCTTGGTGCTCTTCTTAAGAATAAGTCGATTCCGACGCAAGGTTTTAATTATTAATTTCAAGATTAACTTCAGTCACCTTGAAATAATTATTTAATTTTTTTGTTTGATACCTTGCAATCTCTGTACCGCAATCCTGTTGATATAAATACTTCAAAACTTACGGAACTACGCCATCCTACCTCACTCGGTCCGTCGGATGGTACGTCAAATCGTGGACCCCTTGGAGATCCTTGTGAAGAGAAGGCTAAACCCGACACCGGGTTTCGCTCCACCCTCAATCCATTCCCTCTTCTTATCCGTTATTGACCTATCTACCCTGTATGGCGCCGATGGTCTTAGCTATCGTTTGCCTCCCTCGAATAACTGAACCTTACGGTCTATACTAGGATCGCTTCTACCACAGAGGTACGAGTGCCGCTTAAAAGCTAAGGGAGCAGCGTCGGGCACCAGCTTACGAGAGGCTTTCGTCCGACTCTTTTAACTCCACTTTCGAGTTGAAAGGCTTTCGAATTTCAATCGCCATTGTCCGACCTGCAGATTGTGGGCATTTGCCCGCGTGAAAGGAGAACGGTGTCGGCTCGTTATATGCCCGCTATTTCGTCCACCTATTGGACGGCTCACAGTCCAGTATGCAGGAGCAGTTCCAACCAGGGAGGGGGCAGTGACTGTCGGCTTTTACCCCCTCGCAACGAGTTCGGCCTCAACCTTCGGCGAGGATTAAATCAAACAGTTGCAGCACTAAGTAGCAGCGTGAGTTGGCTTGGAGTTTGAGCGCTCCGTGGTTTTATCGCACCGTCAAACCTATGATCCTTATCCTAATACAAACGCACTGTTCCTACCCGAGGGAGGGTTAGAAGTCGAGCTAAACTAGGGCTATGGGGTCGTACATGTATTACACATCACTAAAGTGGGGGAAGTGGCGGAGCCAAATGTTACGACACTAATGTCAGGGTGGAGGGGCTCGGAGTACAAGCTACAATTACACAGAGAGAAGAATGGATCATAAAGCCAATGTAATAAAATACATAATTAGTGAATGAAAAATAACATTGTGAAATAACTATCACATGTAAATATAAAGAATATTTGTTTGATCATTCACGAAACAAGTAGTTGGTTTATTGGCGGAGTAACGTAATTTTGGGGAGGGATCTATGGGTATGTTTCGGGGCGTTATATAGGGAGAGAGGGCTGAAAAAACTGTATGAACATCCTTTTTTAAGTACAAATGAGTTCTCCAAGGCGTTACCGATCAGGCTACCGAAACCGGATTTGGATAAAATGACTATAATAAAAACACTATTCACCATGTATAGAGATGGAGAGAAGGGATTGATATACTGAATCCAATTCTTTTTTTCCATTGAAGATAAAATATATGTACAATGGAGAGGTTCAGGAGTAGAACAGAAGTAGAAAGAAATCACATAAAAATTCTAGTGAGAAGAAGCGACTATCATCTCGGACATCTGCATTCTACTAATTGTAGGTACTCACTGCCCGGCACGCCTGACGCCGCAAGGTGGTGGGTCAACAGCTAAGGTGCAGAGGACAAAAGTATGGAAAGGAATGATACAAGATGAAGATGCTTATCAGGATATTGGAGAAAAGACCTAAATTGGAAACAAGGCCTAATGACGATTCAACCAGGGAATATGAAGTGTGTCTCAATCCACATATCATTTTTAAGCCACCTCGGGTTGTATAGCATGGGATGAATCATCACAAGACATACAGCAGATATGTACCGGCAGCATAAAGACTAGTTAACTAATAAGGGATATATTATTACGATTGGGTTACGCCAAAATTCAGTTTCAATTGGCCAGTTTATATTGGCAGTTGTATGAGAGGTTCATAGGTTCATTGTTAAAGAATTAAGAGTTTTATATAGGTAAAGAGGAAAGACATTTGATAGAAGAAATTAGGAGAAGGCAGAAGGTGTGGATGGAAAAGGAAATAAAAGGGGATGGTGTTTTGAAAGACGTTATTGAGTTAGATGTTAGGATGTTAGTTAAGAGGGGGAAAAGGGAGTAGATGAACGGGTAGCTTGGATAGAATGATGGGAGGTAGGAGGTATGAGGGGCTGAAGAGGGTCATCGGTTGAAATTTAGGGGGTGGGAACGACTAAATGTCGATTTAAACCTACCTTCACCGGTATAAAAGTGATAATAGCAATACAGGTAGGTATACCACGAACTAACCTACCTGCTTGTACTAAACACAAGTACCCGCAGGATTACTGCAGAGGCGGACCACAGTCTCAGTACTCCTACTTCCAAAGTCTATCTCCCTGGAGAATAACCAGTTCAATCACCGGCAGACACAAAACACGGAAGTAGAACTATCAAGACGGGAAGTGGGGAGGACGCGGCCTTGGGTGAAAAAGGAGGAAGAATCACGGGATGAAGGTCCTTGCATACGCAGACATATATAGTAATACACAAGATCCGGAGACATTAGCCCTGTCCGAAACGTGTGCTTCTAGCGCTAAGCATACTACAATGCTTGCTTGCAAGTGGAGGGGGGTACCGTCGGAAACACCCGAAGTACGTCCGAACGCGAAGCACTCTGGGGGAAGCATGCTACGAAGCCAAAGCACAGAAGCACGCTTCCATTGTTAAAGGCTTCGAAGCATTGTTGACTAGAATAACAAAATATGGCGGATCCGTTGGCTACATATAAATGTCTGTAGTACCTATTTTTTTACTTCGTTATTACATTTGCATAATAATTAATATACATATCAATGAAAAGATTAATATACATATAATCGCTCTTTTTCTCCAGATCTAAACATCTGATAGATGTTGCCCTCTATCGTGTTTCACTATACCTGGTGGTTTTTTTATGTTGCCACTACTGCTTTACCTTTATGCTTTGCCGAAGCATACTTGGTTTTCGGATACGGCTAATGATTGAAAACCTTTGGAAGGTACGTATAGTAAACTCCAAATTATCCGTGCACGCGTTATCTGGGCTGCGGATTATCCGTGCATCGCCAATCTATTTAGTGCATCGGCAGTGGTCTCATAAGCAAGTAAACTTTTGCTGCTTTCCTCCAGTCGTGACTTTAACTACGGCCCTACCGACATGGTCCGATGTCTTACGCCAGGCTTCGTGCCGCCACCCGAGGCTTGCTTACATTTAATTGCGGCCGGGACAGCTCTACTGGATTCTTTTTAGTTGTAAGATGCTATTATGTACAGCAAGGGTCTTATCATTAGGAGATTGTGTTATTTTCTTAGGGAGTTTATTTACTTTGGCGGCGCTCCGTAGAGAAATGAATCCGAAAAGAACCATACAGCGGGTAATCCGTGTTTCTCGATAATATGTGCACCCTTTACCAGTGATTAGTACGGAAAATCGGAATTTTACTGTATCGGAGAGTAGAGGAAATTGTTGCAGGAGAAGGAGTAATGATTTGTGGTTTTGGGATTTTAGTTGCTCAAACGGCGAAAGTTTGTATCCGACCATCTAAGCTGAGGTTTTATTTCTATTAAGAACATAAGAACGATGACCGAGGCGTGATTCAAACCCCCGTCCCTTGGGTTACCATCCAGGTGTGCTACCAACCTGGTTACCGCACTTGGATTGGGATGAAATGAGGAAATAACATCAAATTCTTTAGGAAACGGAAGGCTGCGATAATGTATAAAATAATTGTCTAACGGATAAAGTACGCTTGATGAAGATCTTTACTCTTGTTTCACGTTACATTTCACGAATTGTTCATTACCCACAAAATGCCTTTTTCCCGGATGAGTGGATTTCTTCATCGAGTCATCCCACTGTTCCTTATCCTCTCTTTTCCTTGCTTACCCAAAATATGACATTTATAAAGTCTTTCATGCCTTACTGTCGAAAATTACTTGGGTACCCTAATGCCAACCCACATCTTCCTTCCAATATTCTGAACAGCTCACCGGTTGTCCTACCAACCATTCAACCCTGTTTATCAATGAATGAACACCTCAAGAGCCTCTATTCCTTTCTCACAGCAATTTACAGTCGTCCTGGTCCAGACAACGCCACTTATATAAAGCAGGTTACAAAACATTTCCGTATTCAAAACGATAGAGACACACCTACGGCCCTAAGAGAATTATAACTAAGACATTGTAATGAAATTATGAACCAAAACCTCTGCAAATGCAAAACATGCAAGGAAGAAGTCTCCCTGAAATTAAGACGTATCATTTGGAATCAAACAAAATGGTCAATCTTAGAACACGTGAATCAGAATTTCCTTCAAAATTGTACCAACACTTATAAAATACAAAATACTGTAGATACCACTGTGAAAAACTATTGGTAATATTTGGAACTTTCGATAGTTTTAATTACAGAGAAATTATACGTGATTATGAATGCTGTAATACTGCAATTTAGCGAAAGTAGTCGCAAATATTGATACATCTAAATAAAACGTACGCTAAAAATTGTCTTTCATCTACTTCTACTTACATACTTCAAAAGGATATCCAGAAAGTAATGGCCACATTCACCAGTTAAATTAAGCGGCACTTATATTTAATATACACTTAAACAGTCATTTATGAGTGTGGATCCCTGAATAGAATCGGGACCACAATTATGTATTGAAAAAGCTATTAAATTCTAACTTAATTCAGCTATCTACCATGAGCAATACCCAATATTAACAAGTACCTGAAGTAGCAATTACTTCCAACATGATGACAGCATTACTTGTATATTTTTCTCTGATGTTTTGATATTTAAGGGAAAGAGATACTAATAAAACCTTTTTTAAGCCTTTAGCGCTCTAGTTAGCAGCTCATCATCAAAATAAATCTTACTTATATGATGACAAAAGTCACTTATGACTTTTTTTACACCTTGTTGTCTTTTACCAATATCTGCAATTCCAAGACTTCTATTGAAACAAAAACAATCGAAAAAATCGACAGTCACATACTATTAATAGGAAAAAATTGTCAATAATGGAATAGTGCAATTAACATTAATCTAACTATACCTAATTTACAATCCTGCGCTCACATAATTTGCTGATTTCTACAATTATTTCTCAACTACAGAAACTACGTTACTCAGAAAACAAACTTTCACTGCTCACTTATGTCTACAAAGGTGATATGCGAAAGAGAGGCTCAGAGCACGACATACGTGAAAAGATGAGTATCAGTGGTCCTCTACGTAGAATACTATTGGGCGTTGATGAAGTTGTTGTTGGAAAAATATAAAGATTCCCAAAGTAAACGTCTTTTTTGTAAAATATAGTTTGCCCAACTTGGAAAATTTTAAATCTGTTCCGATTGGGCATTTTTATAAAGGTCAAGAGAGTGGTACAATATGACCTTGTGCGTCGACGCACCCTAATAACCTAATCCTTATCCTTGGGGCTCAGAGAATGAGTCCAAATTTGAAAGAAAATCACTGAGACGTGAATGAATTAACCTTAAGAGGCAATCACAATTACCGATCGAGTAGGTACATACATTACGGGGAAGAAGGCTCTGTTACTGCGAGCTCAATAATATTTCTACACGTCAAAACGTCAGTTACTCACAAGTACATAATCCGATGAGGCATTTATTCAAGCAACTCCGTTGGATTGCACTGCCGAGTGGCTGGATGAATTATCCCGCTCTCGCAAGCAAGAGATCTCTCTTAGGTAAACAGAGCACTCGAGGCGATGTTTGTAGACCTCTCTCGAAAGGAGATAACAGACTTAAATGATCTGCAGAGTTACTGAACGTCCAAATGTCTCTCTGTTATCAACGAAATGAGCACGAAAACGAATTTGTTCCAACATTCGTCTAACATTTCCATGGTCCAACATCCGTCATTTGTTCCAACATTACTTGGAACATGCTGCCAGTGTATGGAATCCCTACGAAATCGGTCTAAATAACGAACTTGAACGTGTGCAGCGAAGATCGGCAAGATTTGTAAAGGGACGGTATGATAACCTTATTAGCGTAACCGGTCTATTAAATGAATTTAATTGGGAATCATTGTCAGATCGCAGGTTGAAATTAAGACTTAATCTCTTAAACAAATTCCAAGACCATATTTTCAGTGATGATGCTAAAAATATTTTGCGGACCCCAACTTACTATGGTAGACTGGACCATAATCACAAAATTAGAGAAATTGATTGCCGAACTGACAGATTCAAAATGTCCTTTTTTCCTCGTACTATTAGGGATATGAATAACGGCAAATATATCCAGTACGAGTGTGGTAATGGATAACATTGGTAGCTGCATGTTGGTATAAGGACTTATAGCTAACCCAACTAACGGCATGTTTTTGCATGTATGTTTTGCTATTTTTATCTTTTTTTGAATAGCGTAGTTTTAAACAGTACCTATAGAAGTAGGTACTAATCCTTTTTTATGCATGATATGTAGTGCATGTTTGGTGAGAGTTCACCCCCTGCCATACACCTTTATGGTGGCTTGCAGAGTATTATGTAGATGTAGATTCGTCTTGTATCTGCAGCTTTGTATTTTCCCTTCTCACAGAGTCACATTTTTTGGTGCAGCCAGTAAGTGTCCTGAGTAGTTCCTGGTACCGAGCTACCCGCTAAAAGTCATATTCCGATATAGTAATTGTAATCCTTTGGATCGATTTCAATCGTAAAGGATCACAAGGATATATCCCATTCTATTATAGGGTAGCGATCTCAAGAATTACAGAGATTACCAAACTATGTCAAAAACACATGCGACTGCAACAAAAGCAGAGAAAAATGGTTCGGTAGTTAGTTTGTTTGGACCTCCGGGTACTATTCAGTTATTTTTAATTGGTATACAGGTGCTTCCTCGAATGCTGTGCGAAGAGAGCTTAAATTTCAGCACACCGTCCGTCGGGTGGGACGTTAAACCGTTGTCCCTTTCCTAAAATGGCGCAAATTACCTTAGCTGTCGGTCACCGTCCTGAACAACACTGTAGTAACTGAGAAAAATAGCAAGTAGAAGCAAGGAAACAACTAGCACATCGTGTTCCGTCCGCTAACTTTATGTTCCTCCAATTCACCGTCGATTATTCAAAGGTATAGCATTGCCATTGTGGAATATGCCTAAATTGCTGGAGTCACCAAACGTGGACTACACAAAAAGTGCTAACAGATACAAAAGAGTCCTCTCCATTACACTATTCCTCAACACAATCACAGAACAATGCCATTCGATTTCACGAAGATCATCAAGTAATAAAGACGAGAAATAAATGTACCATTTAAACTAACTCTAGTGACAGAGACGGTAACCGGAATAGCCAACTAGGCTCCTGCACACCAAACCACTGTAAACCACTCCAGCACAGGAAAAATAAAATGAGAACCAGCAGAAAGTTCCGACTGAAAGAAAAACTTGTAACGATGTACTTTTCACAAAGTGTGTGAAAAACACATCGTATAAGTTTTTCTTTCAGCGTGCCACTTTTTCACAAAGTATCGCCTGACTTGATTCAATTTAGAAAGTTCCGAGTCTATCCCGGAAAATTATATTGGTGTAGTCTCCTAAGGCTTCCCACAGGGTGAGGCTGTCGCAGTCTACCGACGTTTCGATGCACGCGTCGCACATCAACTTTCAGCATTGAGGATGATGGGTGACACGTGCAACGAAACATCGACAGACTTCGGCTACCTGAAGAGGTGAGAAGTCCGCACAAACTTCACCAATGAAAACTAGCACTTCGCTAAGGCCAAGTCTCCTTAAAAATCTAATATTGAATAAAATCCATTTATTACATTCCAATGAACTAAAAGATCAGACCTCTTGAATGTAAGAAAATGAGACAGTCAATAATTCCGGCGGTCACTAAGTTCGTCAATGATCTTATCCACGAAAAATGCTGACCTTTTGACTTCTATGACCTCACCGAATACCATTCCTCCTCCCCGCCACGATTTTAAGACTGAATAAGCAAACAATGTTATATTAGAGCGATTATATTTACCGATAAAAAAATATCATGAAAAAAGAAAATTCTTGGCTTCAACCGCGCAAACGATCGATATGCCTCCGACCTACTGCAGAAAAGAGTTTACCAAAGCTATCCCGCAAATAAAGGGCGTAGAGACGAAATTCAGTTTTTATTTGTTTCCCACACGTGAGTTACAAATAGAACTCGGGATCAGTAAACTGCTCTCATATTCAGAACACTTATTTTCACTTTTCACGTAGGTCGTCTAAAAATACGAGGAAGAGAACGAAGATATTAATTAGATTAATTAATTCTTAATGGCAGGGGTCACCTTTTTCATTAGCATTATTTTCATCGCAATTCTCTCAGCGTATACAGTTCAGAGAAGTGGAGTATATTCATACCCATTACTGTCCTAATCAATCGTTGGACGCACCAAAATAAACCATGAAGCACCCTGCCACACACCCTCGCGGTGGCCCGTAGGGTGTTCAGCTCTATTAGTCCAGCTTCCGCAAGTACTCACGATATGTATTTCTACGAGCCACTTAACCATTATTTTAGCAAAGCTAATGAAAGAATATTCACCGAACAATAACTTCATTAACTAAATGAAACATCATTTATTATTGAAAACATTTTATTGCCTTAATTCATCGTGAATATTACTCGAAGACAATTTAATATTTAGGAAATGTAATTAACTAATTTTCGGATTCATCTTTATATAAATATGCGGAGGATTCGAATCGCCTTTTAGAGATGATTTTAGCAACTGACTAATTACAATTCGTTAGACCCAACGGCGAAATACGAATGTCATGGTCCAATATTGCTGTCCAACTTACGTTCCCTGATTTCTTGTCATAGCGTATTTTTTTAAGAATATTCAAGCAAATAAAAAGGGATTTACACTTTGATGAAGCGGGGAAAATTTTGGGAGCTAATTTTACAGGAAAAAATCGAACATGGCGTCGCGGAAGGATACTGTCTTTGCCCCCATCGCTAGCGACAACAATGGATGACGGCGGCCATTAATTGACGCTCAACGAATCAGGAACACTGCAAGCTGGCTTCTCTCCAACTTCCCAGAGCCTTTTGGTAGCTACATGACTGATTCGTCAGCGGCAATAATATCTCCTCAACTACTAACAAATGTCGGTTAATGAAAACAAACGACTGCGCAACTGCATTCGATCATGGAACGAAAAAAAACAAACCTAAGTCAAAAATAAATCTTGCGCGTGTTCTCAGACGCTTGCAAAGCAGCAAGTATAATCGCGCGGACGTAAGCTATGTCAGGAAAGACGGAAAGAGATAGATGTTCCCGGCATCCGGAGAATCCCCATGCCCTTCCAAGTCGGTCGTACGGCATCGAATTGTAAAGGGACGACAGGGAGGTTAGCGGAATGAGGAAGGGATGAACGCGCAGAGGCATTCCCGGCGATCTCGGGAATGGGGATTCCTTCGCCTTTGTCTCTCCACCGCGAGAATCCCTTTTGGCTGTACTAGTCCGCGAAAATCAACGAGGTTAGAATTGTACCGGAGGAGGCATCGCAGCTGATCCGAAAATTGACGAAAGTCACGTGACCTAAAACGCATTCTGACGTCACTGGACGGTATAGGTCCCATATTGCTACGGAAACGCGTTTATTTTAGAAGAAAACAAAGCGAACATATTGTTTTGAGGTTTTAAGCCGTTCCTTGATCGAAACGCTGACTGAAAAAATATCTGAAAAAGCACAATCCTACAATTTGCCCTTGTCGAATGGAGGCATTATTCTTTAAAAAAAATGCTTTGTCGTAGCGGAGATTCTCGGAGTGAAAACAAACAGGGCTCTATTCCAGGCATTCTATAATTATGGACGATTTGATCATTGCGATCCATACTACTTACATTAAAAATTGAAATAAATTCGTTTATTACATTAAACAAATGAGAGAAATACAAAATTTTTCGCCAAGTAGGTATTAATTGAATAATTTACCTCCAGGTACAACAGATAAACAACGCCCATAGTGTTAACATGCAGTGACGTCTGGTTTTTGCGATGACGTCGTGTTTTTAAGCTGTCGAACAAGTACAATTCTTAAAGATTAATATCTTTGTAACACAACTTATTTCATCAGCAAAACTTTCGCCAAGCACATTTTAGCTAATAAACTTCACATTCAAAGAGCTATAAAATATAGTGCACGTTCCCCATTAATGGCCGCCGTCATCCATTGTTGTCGCAAGCAAGTTGCACACGATAGGTCGAAACCAGTTGCGTTAAGTTATAATGAAAATTGTGGAAAAACCGTGTGTTTGCTGAATTATTATATAAGTATACAGTAAGATGAATAGCGAAATGTATTTTTCAAATCCGTCAAAGAAAGTGGGCAAGCACCAAGAAAGCGCCGAATATATTGTTTAAATAGGAAAAATTCTATTGTTATTGCTGTTGACTTCATTGTTAATTGCGCCTTAATACGCATACAGTCTTCGTAAAACACAATACATAACTCAAGTGTTTTGTACGGAGTGGGTTAGACATAATTCTTCCAAAGAACCCCCATTCTGGCATCTATATCTACATAATACCCTGCAAGCCACCATAAAGTTATGTGGCAGGGGGTGAATTCTCACCAAACATGCAATACATACCATGCATAAAAAAGGATTAGTAATAATATATGTACTAGTCTAGACTTCAATTTTTAAAGAGAATAAAAATAGCAAAGCAAGAATGCAATATAATATCTATTGTTATTTGGGTTAGCTTTAAGTCCTTATACCAACATGCCGCTACCTATGTTATCCGTTGATACACTAGTATTGGACATATTTACCACTATTCATATCCCTAATTGTACGAGGAAAAAAGGACATTTTGAATCGGTCAGTTCGGCAATCAATTTCTCTAATTTTGTTATTGTGGTCCAGTCTAACATCGTAAGTTGGGGTTCGGAAAATATTTTTAACGTCATCGCTGAAAATGTTACCTTGGAATTTATTTAAGAGATGAAGTCCACATTTCATCCGACGATCTGACAAAGATTCCCATTTTAATTCATTTAATAGACTGGTTACGCTAATATATCCTTGTCACTCATTGGCTAGCATACCAATGCCTCCTCCATTACATTATACTCCTCTTTGGCGGAAATGGATGCGAAATATCTCACTCACACGCACTGCACTGATTTCCAAGGAGTTGGATGAACCTTACAAGCCATCTCGAAAGTTCCGTGAGACATTGCGTTAGGGTAACCAGACGCCCAGTGTTTCCCAGACATACCCTCTTCATAAGGACGTCCGGCAGGGATAAAGATTCTTTCTGCAACTCCCCGGACTAAAGACAAAAATATTCAAAATTAATTTTAATGAGCTGGATTCGCGCTAACGAGACGTACACAGCACATTATGTAATCTGCATCATGAAATTAACAAAATACTTCGTAAATTTCAAAGTTTATACCACGTTCGTAACTATTTAATTGTATTTATATTCGTAGTTCGCACAAATATACCAACATATCCGTGAAGGGCTTTGTAAAATCGCTTAAAGATTGCAGCACTGAGAAGCAAATGATCCACCCACGAAACCGCAATTGCATTCACTAGAAGTAGTGGAAAATTTCCAATGTTACTTTTATCCACAATGAGAAATGGATTTATGAAAGAAAGTCTACTAAGACGTGCAAAATACACTATGAAAAATAGGATGAATTTCATATAATGAAAAAATTTCCTCGAAAATGAAAAGAATTTAAGTTTAAATAAAGATTGTTAATGATGTACAAGAGCATATGGAATTAAAATTGTCCTTCTTTTGAGGCTAAGTCCAACGATTACTGTCTACCCATCCTTGTTCAACGAGTTTTCGCGGCCAGGGAGAAATTTCACTGCAATTAACGCTAGTATGTCGCGTGACGACAATTCAAATATCATTACTTCGTTCTTGAGATAATATGTTGGTTCCAATCCCTGGGCGACTATGTACCGATTGGATTGAAAGCCGGTGCCGGTCCTTTCAGCCTGCTCTTGACAAAAGGGGAACACACTTTTAACGTCCAGATCCAATGGGTAGAGCACTGAAGTTGGAAGTACTTCCTACATACATACATACATTAAATAAACTATGAACATTCAGGAATTTGAACCCTATCATCTACATCTACATAATACCCTGCAAGCCACCATAAAGGTGTGTGGCAGGGGGTGAACTCTCACCTCACATATCATGCATAAAAAAGGATTAGTACTTGTATAGGTACTGTTCAAAACTACGCTATTTAAAAAAAGATAAAAATAGCAAAGCATACATGCAAAAACATGCTGTTAGATGGGTTAGCTTTGAGTCTTTATACCAACATGCAGCTACCAATGTTATCCATTGCTACACTCGTACTGGATATATTTACTGTTATTCATATCCCTAATAGTACGAGGAAAAAAGGACATTTTGAATCTGTCAGTTCGGCTATCAATTTCTCTAATTTTGTGATTATGGTCCAGTCTACAATAGTAAGTTGGGGTCCGCAAAATATTTTTAACATCATCACTGAAAATATGGTCTTGGAATTTATTTAAGAGATTAAGTCTAAATTTCAACCTGCGATCTGACAATGATTCCCAATTTAATTCATTTAATAGACTGGTCACGCTAATAAGGTTATCGTACCGTCCCTTTACATATCTTGCCGATCTTCGCTGTACACCTTCCTTTGGAATGGGAGACCAGCACCCTAAGCAGATAAACAACCAATCCAAATTATGCTCTGATGATTTCAGTGTAACTGTCAAAATACAACCCGATTAAGGTCCCATCAAGTTGTCGTAAAACTCCAGTGACACTAACCAGAAATGTATCCCAGCATTCTAAACATTATGCATCAATATTTGTATTTCATTCATCATTATTCAAGCCTCGCACTAACCCCAAGTCCGTACGTTTTCTAAGTGGAACAGTAAAAGGGAATTATGGCATTGTGCTTTCATCAATCGTCGCATTTACCTATTGACCTCAATCAGGGAAGTCATTCCCTCCGCTCCTTCCCTCTCCGTAGCAAGAAATTAAGGCCGATCCTCTCGGGGCTCGAAGCCGGGTCACGCGAAGCTGAAACCACATGGGAAAAGCAGTCGGCGCAAGAATCGACGACCCAAGAACAAAGTCACCAAGGCAATGGGTCACTGTCACGCATACACCTACATCCTTCACGCTATCTGCACACGGAGCAACCATTTATTTAAAAAAACCTAACATGGAGTTATTATACTGCAGCAGTAGTATACAGATACGTGACCCATTTATAAAAATACGCTACTGGTAACCTTTGTAACTGAGTGGTTATTTAGTTAATGCATCCGGAAGGCTATGAAAATGGTTTGAGTCATAAGGAAATCATGCAAAGAAGTACATTGGCCATGAAAGAAGCATTTTCAAGGAAGAGGGAGTTAATGAGAGTGTATCAGAGTAAAGATATACAGCAATGATTAAACCGCAACCCAATATGGAGAATGGCGCAATATGGTACAGAAATATTGTTCTTGAGGAGGGAGGTTGAGTGGAAATTGGGGTAGATCGGAGAGGGTTAGCTGGAGGAAGAGGGGGGAAATATTATTATTTAGTATTCAACCAGTTATAGCAGGTTACGATGGACACAGAGCCCTTCCCACTCAACATTTAGTTATTTATACATTTTCCAAAGTAACAGGACCCACCTACTTTCATATTATGCCCTTCTTTACTTATAAATATTTATCACTTTCATTATTTTATCCGATATACCTGTTTTTCTCTTCCCTCAAGTTCTACTTTCCCCTTTTCCATCTCTCTAGGAAAAGGTAGGTTAACAAATAATAGAACGGAGACAAAAACTAGTGTTAGAAATGCAAGAATGCAAAAGGATTGATGACGTTTTAGACGAGGTAACGCAATACTAACGAAGAGAGCGATAATGGGGAGAAATATAGATGGGGGTGGAATAGGGATAGGAAAATAGGTGTACAGAGCCGCACAAATCTGTCAAAATACATGGAGATTTAAACAGGGGCTGATAGATGGATTAAATATTGGACAGAGCGGCGATGAACCGAAATAAAATGGGGGTTGTGAATTTCAGAGGAAGAGTATCAGTTTTAAAAACGGTGTTTACATCAGCAAATATTTACAGTTTTGAAAAGAAGGCTAAATACGAAATATTTCGTTTAGAAATTGCACGAAAGGGCTATCCACAAAAATAGTTAGATTCGGTAAAATGCTGACGGAGACAGAGTATTCCATAGTTGTTGACCTACTTATTCCACCGTCCCTTCGAAATCAGCAAAGCCAGAGTTATGACCCCTGAAGACTCAAGACGGAAAATAAATATATTAACCCGGAAAACATTTAATCGAAAAAATCCACGACTACGGGCAAGCATTTAACCACAGCTGTTGGGAATTCAGTAGGATATGACGCAGATACATGAATGCGCATTTGTAAGAAACATTCCTTCCCGTCCAAAGAATGGGGGTTTCACCATTGCAGCAGCTCTACCCGCGTTCATTTTGAGAGTGACAATGCAGAAGAGTATGTTAGGAAACTACTTACAACTGATGAAACTTGGACAATGCGAAATCGCTAAGAAGAAGATTATTAGGCAATAATTGAATGTAATTTTCAATTTCTTGATGTAGTGGAAGGAACACAAAATCAAACAATTCTCGCACTTTGCAACAAATCTGTCAATTAACAGCAAGTTACAACACATAGGGTCATCTTCAGGTAAAAGATGACCTGTAGGTGACTCATATGATTTGAATCGCGTATAGCATTAAAAACTCAGTTGAAAAAGTGCGAGAGTTGTTTGTACTGCATTAGGCAAAATTAATAGCACTGCATTAAGATGCGAATAAAAGTGTATTGAAACCGAGCCAAATTTAACGCTAGTGAGGGAAATTTATATAGAGCAGGAGAGGAAATGCCAGTAAAAATTGGAACACTGCTGGTCAGGTTTCAATGGTTTCACAGGATTCAACCCAAAATAGACCTAACCCGAATAATACCAAGGGTACATTTCAAAGTTATCTTCAGCACTTAATCCCATCACGGCAAGAAGAGCGCGATAAAGATCAAAGTTGAGCGTTCAATGAAGAGGAGAAATAATGAAGGGCATTTTAGAACAATAACACTATTTTCCATTAATGAGACGTCACTCCATCGGTACTGGTTTTGTTTATTTGTTAATAAGACGAGCGATAATTAAGGACATTTTTGCGATTCGACATAGAAAGGGTGCATCCATGGGAAGAGGAAGGGTTTTTAAGCGTGGGAAGAAACCCGGTGTTGACACTACCTTTTTCCGAGCTGACGCAAATGTGACAGAATGTTCCACCCTACGGAAGGCGTTTTGCAACTATTAGTGTCCTCCACACGGCACTCTATCACGGACGGGGATTCTGGTGGAAAATTTTGCCAGAATCGAATTACGAACACGGGCCACCAGTGATGAGAGGCTGGAACTGGTATAAGGTATCAGTTCAGGAAAACGAACAAAAGAAATCAACACGAAATTTTAGCATAACAAAGCATCTGAAGGAATATTTCTCCTATAAAAAAACTCAATCACTTTCTGGGGGATGACAAAGAGCTGTCCACATTACACATTTTTATTACATCTACGCAATACCCCGCGAGCCACCTCGAGGGTGTGTGACAGGGGGTTAATATCACCAAACATGCACCATTTAAATGTAAATAAGAACTCCAAAGACCTCCTAGGATACAAGCTAAGCATGAAGCTAAGAGCGACCATCCAATGCTTACCATGAAACTATGAGCTACCATTACAGATTACTCTAACAATATTTCACCTACCTATCCCTTTGCTTTACTGCTGATTATGATACCCGACTGGACGCGGGAAAAATGACATTTTAAACCTATCGGCATGACAACCTTATTTATCTCTATAATCTTATTAAACTTGTCAACCTAGCATAATACGCAGAGATTCTTAATATACATCTAGCATCTTCAGAGAACCTATCCGTTTTAAATTTCGATGGTAGATTTTATCAGTACCTTAGCCTACGATCTGATAATGTTTCCCAACCATATTCTTCTATTCATTTAAATACAATGATAAAACTATTGTAACGACTTTTAACAAACCTAGCTAATCTACGCCGCACACTGTCTAGCTCTCTGATCAAACCTAATTCATTCGGATCCCATACACTTGCTCCATATTCTAGGTGGGGTACAGTGAAAAGTGCTATTGGTACCCTGTCACTCACCAAATGTCCCTATCACAATCCCATGACTTTTGACTCAAGTTCGCAGTAATGCCTCAGGTATGAAAATATCTACGAATCGCAGAGGCTTCTCCATTCATTCCGGAAAATGCGAAGTAGTTTTCCGGAGGAAATCTCATTTCAGTCGTAGAGCGAGCGAATAAGGACCGAAAGGCCTAAAAGAGAAGTGTTTCCTTCTTGCGCCAAGAAGAAGAACGCATTTGACAAGCATGCACTTCGCGCTCCATCGGTCTTAGGCGTTCAAGGTGAATCGCCTTTCTTCCTCCCGTAGGTACGTGACTCGCTTTAAGCAAGCACTCTGGTGAGAC
Organism: Platycnemis pennipes; assembly: GCA_933228895.1. NCBI lineage: Eukaryota > Metazoa > Arthropoda > Insecta > Odonata > Platycnemididae > Platycnemis > Platycnemis pennipes. Next base: position 111,796,927 of record OW121851.1, on the reverse strand, counting down.
GGAATGCGCCAGTCAACTTCGAATCACGTCGGCGCGCAAATTGGTCTTCGCGAACATAAATCAAAGACACCTTCACGAATTGAAAACGACTTGTAAAAACCGTCGCGTTTAATTCGCTGTTCAAACGACGTCAATTCGCTAAAGCGTTCCGACACAAAATGTGGCAACTTAAAAAAAAGTATTAACCCATCAATACATGCCGAAGCACGAGCGAAAAAACAATGAAATCAAGAAGGATCAAGGGGGGGGGGGTGCTTGAATCGTTCGAGATTGATTCCGGTACGGATTAATCCCGAACACAATGTAAAAACATACGAGTGAGTCCTTAGTTACGTACCGGAATCAATCACAAGCGATTCAAGCACACCCCCCCCTGGTGCTCTCCCGGCGTACTCGCGGGGGTGAAATTGTTGCGGAAATGAACGCAGTATCCATGTGGAGAGGAACCCGAGAAAACTTCACTCCACATAAAATCAATTCAGCATTTTTTTCGGAGAATGATATAGGACGAAATTCGCATATGAAACCTAAATTGTGCCATAAAAATCGCAAAGGTGATTAAATCAATGGTTAGCAAGCAACCATTCACGAATTTGGGAAGACTAGCCAGTGGGTTAAAGATACTGGAGCGATTTTTCCCCAAGTACATACCTATAGATTGAAGTGAAACTTTATAAACCACGCGCCCTTATTAGGGTTAATGCGTAAAAAAAAGCATTTACCGATTCTTGTGGTTTTCGCAGCTTTCTAACACGTAATCTTACGGTAAATGAGATACATTTTGCTATAATTCGGTAACACAGATTTCGTTTCAAACGAAAAATAATGAATAGCATATTGTTAAAATCTGAAAGCGATCAGAGAGTCCTACAATTCCCTAAGAATTATCCACAGTATGTATCAAAACCTATTCCCAAAAAGAGGAGAGCGGAGAAATGCGAAAATTTTAAGACTACAAGTCTAACAACACATGCATCGTAGATAAGGATCATCGACAGAAGAATAGAACGAAAAGCTGAGGAGTTCCTGGATGATGATCAATTAGGATTCAGGAAAAGTGAGGGTACGAGAGAAGCAATGTTGGCCCTTAGGCTGCTCATCGAGAAGAGAATGGAGAAGAACAAACCGACGTTCATTGCATTTGAGGATTTAGAGAAGGCTTTTGACAACTTGGATTGGAATTCAATGCTTGAAATTCTGAAAGAATTGGAGTGTCCTACAATGACAGAAGAATTTTCCTCGTTTGTATAAATATCAAGTCGCTATGATTAAATCTGGACCCAGCTGTGAAGAGGCAAGAATAAAGAAAGGAGTGAGATAAAGGCTGTGCACTGCCTCCCACAATTTTAATGTTTACACCGAGAGAGTTATCAATGAAATCAAAGAGAGTATCAGCTGAAGATCAATACGAAGAAGACTAAGATATTTGTGTGCAGAAAGAGAGAAGAATCCAAAACCAAGGCTAAACTAGGAAAACAAAAACTGGAAGAGGTGAAAGAGTTCTCAAGAGTAATCAACGATGGGGGAAGCTAGAATGTAATAGTCAGTAGAATAGCTCAGGCAAAGATGGCTTTCTATCAAAAGAAGAATCCTGAAGAATCAAAAGAAGGATTCATCTTTTGATATAATTTCCTCTTTGCTTCAGCTATTCTACAGACTATTTCTTTCTTGCTTCGTCCATCGTCGGTTACCCGGCTTCCCAGGAGACAGAACTCTTTCACCTCTTCAAGTTCTTGATTTCCTAGTTTTACATTGGTTTTGGACTTTTCTCTCTTTCTGCACACCAATATCATCATCTTCTTCTTATTTATATTCCGCTGATATTTGGCCACTGTCTTTTCCATGGTTATTATAATCTTATCCAGATCCATCTCTGTCTCTACAACGACTGATATAGTGTATTACTAAGCACACTCAAATACCCAAGATTTCCTCTCTAGTTAATTAAACACGACTCGTTCACAATCTGAAAATCCCTTCACATATCTTATTGTGGAATCATAAGGCTTGTGTGGGATATTATAAAAAAAGAGATATATGACGAGATGATACATTTTAATAAATCAGTTTTCCTCGTTTAACCTTGGTTTTGGATTCTTCTCTCTTTCTCCACACCAATATCTTAGTCTTCTTCGTATTGATCTTCAGCTGATATTCTCTTTGATTTCATTATTACTCTCTCGACGTAAACATTAAAATTACGGAAGACAGTGCACAGCCTTTATGGCACTCCTTTCTTTACGCACACTCCAATACTCAACATTTCCACTCTAATTAATTAAACACGACACGTTCACAATCTGAAAATCCCTTCACACATCTTATTGTGGAATCATAAGACTTGGGTGGAATGTTATAAAAAAAGAGATACATGACGAGATGATACATTTTAATAAATCACACTTTCGGTAGGAAGGAAGTCAGTTCCCAATGTCGGAAACGACGGGGACAAAAGCGTATGTAGCAAGAAACAATCGGAAACGGACTCTCTCACACTGTCGTCCAAGACAAGAGCAGAAGAAATCCACCGCTACCGTCCCCGCTCCCCGGGGAGATCAATACGCCATCGGACCCTGGAATATGAAGTGGCTCGGGCCCCTCCCGAAACCCTAATCCAACCTAATCCTCTCTGAGCAAACGGATAGGGGGGAGGGGAATAATCGTTAAAAAAAAATAATATTCTGGAGGAAATAAGGGACCTCGGAATCTGGGAAGGGGTTTGGGAAAGGATAAGAATAGAACGACGAACTCTCACGGTAATGCAACGCCGCATCTCATCTCAGGCATCTTGGTAGTCAATAACAACCAAAACGACGATATAATGGTAATCTTCCGACAGACACACACCCGTAGCATTATCAGCATAAGATAGGACTCTGATGCGAGTTTATCTGACCCTAAAAGCATTGATGGGATTTTATATAGGTTTAGTTAAAGGATATAAGAATTTAGTGTTCCACTCTTTTACATTTTGCACAATAGCCAGCATATAAAAGGTTTAGGTAGGTAAAAAAACGTTGGAATAGTCTGTAGTGCATGAAGAATGTTTTAGCAATACTAATCTAAGCAAGATTGGGAAATACAGATAAAAATATATTTAGGTGAAAGTTTCTAACCAGTAAACACTTCGTAACTTTGCAGACATTTATCGTCAGTAGCGACTCCTATACCTATTTTCACGAAGTAGTATCATTGCAGCTCTTAATGTGCACGTCATTAAGGCATATATGGTGATTTCCAACCCTGCCACACACACTATGGTATTATGTAGATGTAATATCATCCCATATATTCTTTCTGTTGTCAGCACCCCTTTTTATTCACTAGTAATACAAAACCTATATCCATGAAATAGGCACTATTTTATACGATTATTTCACCTACTTCTTACACTCCATACTTACTTAGTTAACGTTAAAGCACATAAATAAGAGAAAGATGAACTCTCCAGCCTCTAATATATTCCTGACTTCGCTCTGTTGAGCGAGTTCCCACCCGATATTAGGCCCGTGTGTGTATGAGGGATTGAGTGCCCGTGAAGCGTGTTTGCTCCGTGATTGTCCCTAGAGGGCTTTGAAACCGTCGGTATAATCTCGAATAGGTAGCCAAGCAGTCACGTGGTGTCAACACGAATGGTACGCAAATTTTGGTGAGTTAAAACCGAGGATTAAAACCTCATTCATTAAAGGTAGTTGTTTCAGGCTTAATTTGGTGGAATATCATAGCGAAAGAAAAACTGGCAATTTTCCACAATTGCCAGTTTTTCTTTCACCTCATTCATGTTTAAACTTGTTTTCCATAAAACTCTTCTCGCGTAACGCAACAAGAATGTCCCCAAGGAGACGATATAAACAAACAACGAAGAGTATAGGGCTATTGTTGGCAGGAGACGTGTAAATTGGTTTTGATTGTGCAAATCAATAGCTAATGAGAGATACTGTAAATTAAAAAACGTGAATTTTCGCGTCGAATTGCCACCAATAAACAATACTTTGCGTTTGTCGGCGGCCTTTTGCATTACGGTTTGAAGTGCCCCGACAAAAAAAAACTCGCTCGTATTCAGCCAAAAACAGCAGTTAGTTCAATTTAAGTCAGAGACGCGGTCTAAATTTTGCTACCGCCATCCGAAGCTATGAGGATACAGATACAGAACAAACTGCAAGCCACCATTAAGGTGTGTGGAAAGGGGTGAATTCACACCAAACAATCATGACATATCATGCGTACAAAGGATTAAAAATTAAATCAGACCCAAACATAGCGCGAGGGTGGCTCCACGAAATCGTCGTGTCCCGAAAAATACTTGAAACAAAGAGAAGACGAGAAACACCGCAATCCCAACACCCAACGAATGGCAACACCGATTCCCGCTAAGACCACAAGGTTAATGGAGAAAAATGCAACCGCTTGGAGACTGCATCGCGAAACGAAAACCATTGACATTAAGAAATTAGGATCCAACTATGGGTGAAGAAAACCACTTCTGTCAAGATAAGTTTCATTACCGTCAACACCTCAATCTCCGATTTCCATTAATTTCCAGAAAATATTAATACAAATAGAAGTTCGAGTCTTAACGTCCGAGTACGAAGTGGGCCGGCGTCGTAAAGAATCCACGATAATCGACAAATTTCGAGAGAATTCTGGAGACTGCCAACAATATAATGTGATTTCTAAAGGGAAAGGAGTATGTATCAGAGGAAAACGCCGCATTGAGTGGCGTTTTCCTCTATTTCCACAAACCTATTTTTAAAACATTCTCCTCTGACGAGGCATGCTAAGCGGGCGAAACAGCCGGTGTCAGTTTTTGACGTTGGGCATCCTTTCCCCATCCTTGCTCCTTTCCCTGCGTTTGTGACGGGTCACTGGCGAAGGAGGTTCCCCGTAAACCCTGATTGTGGGTGTGAATGTGATTCGCGAGGGTGACTGTACTCTGTGAATACACAAACCCGAGTGCGTGATTGAGCAAAAAGTCCCTGAACCCTGCTTGTATGTGTGAATGAGAATCACGAGGGTGACTGTATCTCCTATGCATACCCAAGTGAATGAGTGCTTGAAAGTTACCATCAATTTTATTTACTCTCTTCAATTATTCTTCTTTTTTATTCCAATCAATTTACTACGCCCCGCTTTTATTTTTACCTTGCGAGTATGACGGGTCACTGGCGTTGGAGAAATCCTCGTGAACCTTGTATGTGTGTGATTGAACTCACGAAGGTGACTGTATTTAGTATAAAAACCTGAGTGAGTGAGTGATTGTGTGAGTCACTGTTCCTTTTATTTTTACCGCGATTCCCCTATTTTGTGTGTGACGACTGTTTGTAACTTTAATGAGTGAGTGTGCGAGTGCGTATTTGCTTCCATTACAATGTCTTTGCATGTTTGATTTTTTAAGAGTGATTGAGAGCTCCCTTACTTTGTATAAACTCCTTCCATCCCCCTCCCCCCATTATTTTCCTCCGCCCCTTAAAATTACGGCTTTGGGGATATTCTGTTCTTCAATTTTGAACCTATTTTTACGTGAAAATGAAACAATCGTGCATGGAAATCGTTACAACGAAACACACTCACCTAGCGAACAACAAACATCCTTTTAGAAACAAAGAGAAAAATGGAAGTGCTATGATGATGGCAACTACGTTTCGGACTACGTGATTTAGTCCCCAGAGGGAAGGAGCGAGGAGGGGTGAGGTGCGGTGTCTTCCTCCCCCTTTCCCCCCTCTCCACTTCCCAGCTCCAGATTGAGGCTGGTCGGGCGTCGCCCCAGGAGACCGCGTGATCTCCGGCACGCCACGCGCGTGGACCGCGACGGATTTTCGCACAATCCCTCCCCGAATCCCCTCGCCCCTCCAGGCGGGCCAACCGAAAAAAATAATAATAATAAAACCCCACCGACACCCAAGTCGGATCACGAGGTCTGGCGCGCAGAAGGCGCCAGAAGCTCTTGTTTACTAGTCTCGAGGATTTGGCAAGGCGGGGAGAAGATGCGGCGAGGAGAGACTGCGCCCGCTGCCAAGAGACCAAGTGGTGATGACGTTACCTAGAGAATTTCGGGGATGGACTGCGGTCGTCCCCGCACTCCTTGACGCGAAATTTCTTCTGCGGCCAGCCAATGACCCTATTTAAAGTTTTTAAATTTGATTCCAAGAGCGCAGATTGTGAGAAGTTTGACCAAATAGGACAGACAGGAAGGAAGCACCAACGAAGACAAGGAAATGCGAGAGAAAACAAAGAAAATGCTATATCCATTTTAAATAAAATGGGCACTGATACAATTTTCCACACTTTAATCCCTTCCAGGGGGGCTGTGCTTGAAACAGTCGGGATTATCTCGAATAGGTAACCAAGGAGTCACGTGGTACAAACACGAATAATTTGAAAATCATGTGTTTTGAAACCGCTGATTACAACCTCATTCATTGTTCACTTTTGTGCTATATCTCATCTGGGGGCTGTATAGTCGAGTCAGATGAGAAAAACTCAAGTGAAAACAATTAATGGCATTGTAACGAGCGAATCAGCCACACTAAATTTACAAACTTTTCGTGTTGGTACCGCGTGTCTCCTTGGTTACCTATTCGAGATAAACCCGAAGGTTTCAAACACAGCCTCTCAGGAGGTGTGGAAGGGATTTAAGTGTGCAAATTGTACCAGCGATCTTTTTATTTAACATGCAAATCAATCGTTTCGACAAAGTAAACGCTCTCAAGAAATAAAAGTTAAAACTCTAATGTTGAATGGGAGCATTATTCATGGTTCAGAAAGTTTTCTGCTGCCGGCAAAGAATAAAAGTTGATCGGGGGTTGTTAAATAGGAGACACTAGTTACTTAGGGGAGATGAACGACTAGCTAAGGACATTAGTTTCAATCACTTATGCTTCCTCATTTCATCATCTCAGCAATGTGGAATATCACATGGCTAACACATCCCGAAATTTCCCGAACCTCAGCGATCGCTAACTCAACAGAAACCGAAATCATATTGATTCAAAAGATTAGTTAAGAGTTGCCTTTTGTTGACCGCTATCGACGAGAGCAGCTGATTTGATAATCAGAACAGTAAGGGGGAAATATTGTAATATGGAGAATATTTCGACATTAATAGCTCATGCATGCTTGGGAAATATAAAGTTTAATATTTAAGGAAATGCCTGACAAATCCATAGGTCATAATCATCAGTCAACGACCCTTACATTGGTTTAACACAGCTCTCCATTCGAATCTCCAATCAGCTAACCCCTTAATATTTACGCATTTCTTACCTTTCACATCCTTCAATACTTCTTCTACATAATTATTTCATAAAATGTAGATATTAATCTCCATAACGTATTAGCACTGTAATCCTCAGGTGACCTGACGACGCTGTTATACAGTGAAACCCCGGTCGTAGTGAAGTTTATTTTTGTGGATTTGGCTCGTGTTTTTTCTTCCTGTGTTATCAGGATACGAAAGATTTCAGGAAAGAGAACCCTCCAGATGTTAAATGGTTATTCGGTAAGTTAACACCTTGCATTAAGAATGCTCTCATTCCTAGACATCTTGAGGGTTCCACAACTTTGAACCCCATACCACTGATGAAACAATACATACGGAATGATCACCACACGGCACTCGAAAGGGAAATTCCAATGAAATATTATCCGGGAGTCGAACCCGGTCCTTGCGGGTGGAAGATAAAACCAAAATGAAGGTGCCTATGAACGATTAGGCTACGCTTCCGGCGGACCAAATTTTTGTTTTGTATTGCCTGTTGCAGATACGGATAATGTCTTCGTGTTTGATAAACTTACCGATGTCATATAAGGGTGTTAATGCATTTGATTTCCCTCGTACTAGTTAAAATCAAGCCTACTGAAACTACATATTTGGCAATTGTTGGCAATATTTCCTCTTCTTCATTGATAAATTGTAATTATACATTCCAGCATTTTATCTTACTACTCAAAGTTATACCGCTGTCTATAAAAACTTCATTCGCACGAGTATCAAGTCCGTATGTCCATACCGTGCCAAACACACACACTTATGGTGGCTTGCGGGGTATTACGTAGAAGTACCTACCAAGATTGATTGACTGGCTTCACATATCAGCTGTGATGCCTCCTCCAGTATGTTCTAACCTCCTTGAAAACCTGCATCTCGATCAATCTAGAATATACTTGGTATGCATAGCTGTTAACGTATGGATTTAAGTCACAAAAAAATTATGGACACCGGCGGAAAATGACGGATTTAAGTTACGACCCTTGCTTGAAAAAAGTGCCGCGTTTGGTCCATGGGACGTCGGGATTGGTCCACGTGACTTCCAAATGCATTGGCTCTCCTCACTGGGAACCCCTTGAACGGAGGGAGGAAGGTCTGCTGATCTACTGAATGACGGAGGGCTATACGTCAACGCAGTAGCATTGGAGACGAGAAACAAATAAACGTTCCATAAAAATCCTGCCTTAATCGAGGAATCCAAGATCCACAGAGATAATTGGAAAATGTTTCTTGATGTGATGATCTTTAATCTCTATTCCCCCTATCCATATAATCGACGGCGAGGATGTTCGGTGGGTAGGGAATCTATGGGTACCACAGAGAAAGGTCCCACACTCAAGCATGACCACACCACCTATCAAGCATGAATTTCACTATCCTTCGAGTTTTCGTGTTTGGTGAACTCTAGAATCACCAAAAACACCCACCCTCGGGTTGAAATCTAGGGTGATTAGCACCCCAACTGTCGTACTTAGCGGACCATCTAGAACAAGGGTTCCCAAACTTTTTTGTACTGCGCCCCCTCCTGTTAAAATGGAAACCCTACACGTCCCTCTTCACAGTAAATTTTGTGGGCATGTGAAAAAAAACAAGTATTGGATTGAAAACAAAACATGTATTTTTACTATCACAAAATACAACATTATAAGTTTCAATTTAAAGAAATACTGTTAAGAGAAAAACATCGACAAAAAACTATGCATTTTTGCTATAAAAGAGTTTTATACAACTGGATTGTGGATCAAGTTTTCACGGGTCTTCCACCAGGTCAAGTATTCGGTTGCTGCCGACGTTTCTGCCGACGTTGCTGCCGACGTTTGAATACTTGACCTGGTGGAAGACCCGTGAAAACTTCATCCACATCATACGCCAGGAAAACACCAAATCCTTCATTACAACTGGATTGTTAAGTTTTCTAAACATCAAGGTTGATTTTAAAAATCTACAACATAAAATTAGTTAAAGAAATGTATGGATTTTATTTACTTAGAGATTTTTATTTTTAACTGGTCTCGCGCTCACGCCCCCCCTGACATGTCTTCACGCCCCCCTGTTTGGGAACCCCTGATCTAGAAGCATCATGTGCAGAACACCTATGAAATAGTCACAATTCGGCTATCATATACCTACCATACCTACTTAGCATAACAAAATTATTTAGTATGAGTCCTGGCCCTCACCTCGATCACGAGTTTTATGGCACCCTAGCCTCTCATACCCTGTTCCATCCACTCATTTTGTCTTCTCCTATTCCTTCTAGTTCTTACCTCAACCTCGTTTGCATCCCGAGTGTATATCCTCGTTCTTTTTTTCTCTCCCCCCCTCCCCTTACCTTCTGCATATCCACACATCAAAAGTTTAGTGTTTATTATCATGCTCTGGATGAAGGGTGTGTTAGTGTTTTAGAGCTTTTACATACATTCCGAACCTTTGGTTGGCTGGTAACCTTATGGAATACCTATACTCTACTGCCTTTGAAACGTACTTAATTTTACAAACTCAGGTACACTACACAGTTTCACGCCGAATTGAAATAAAACTATACCTCAATCAAGCCAATGAGTAAAACACAATAAAAACTAGATAGCTACGTAGATATTGAAGTGTTTCTACATCAGTTTGTAAATGTTCCGGCAGAGAAAGTGTGGAGACTATTCAACCCCTGCAACACACCCTCTTAAATTGATTGTAAGGCAATCAGCAGAAATGATCGCGCATATCTTGAGGTATAACTATCTGGCGGCTAGAGATGCCGAAGGAAAATGGAAGAATGTAATATGAAGGACACGTATGAAATAAAAGCAACATGAAATGAAGGATGCAAGAGAAAAGAGTTATATCAAGATGAGTAGTTAAGACGACAGAAGAATCGAGAGGTGTAAGTATTTTTAGATTTAACGACCAGAGATAATAAAAAATATTAGACTCGCTGGAAACCAGATGCAAGTTTAGTTGGCTCTGTTTCTTTAGGTAATGAACGAGGTCTCAAACCTCGATTAGAATGCCGGCGGCGACGCGGGGATTAATAACGGAGTGTCGCCAAAAAGGGTATCAGTAGAATACCATTAAACTCTGGCGTCTGACTGCTGTTACCACTGGAAAAGAGAGCCCCTCGACCATTATATGGCAGAAAAAAAACATGAAAAAATCTACAACACGACGGAAAACGCAGAATGTGCTTCAACCAAGGAAACTGTGTGCAATGATAAACAGAACGTAGGTAACCGAAGTAGTAGGTGATTAATATAATGGCAGGAGTGATATGGTTATGATTTTAATATTGTTCCAAGAGACATACTGTGAAAAATATATGTTTTCGCAGTGTATATATAGCAGTGTTAATATTTATACACACATTTCGCACCAATTTCGAACGTTTATAATATTTAAAGAAGATAATTTTTCAATCCATCTGAGTTAACCTGCAAAATAACCTGGATTTTTCAGCGTGTTGAATGTAAACAGAGGGAAAGGAGTGCTGCACTAACAACTGTCAATTTTCCTCCCCTTTTATATAATATCCTTACATACAAATGAAGGATACCAGTATTAGCGTCCACAGAACGTGCTAGAGAGGAATTTGTGTTGATGAACACCTACAAGTAATGCTTATAATTCGCAAGATATTTCAAGGCTAGTTAATTTCAAATTTGCATCGTCATAGCAACGGTAAACATTCACACAAATTGTTATATGAATCTACGCTGCAAGTAGTACATGAACATAATGATTTATGCACTACTTTTCCCTTGATTGTATCACTTTTCGGAGCGGGAAGACTACTCCAACAAAAACATAAAAAACAACTCCTTAGGAGATTTCCCAGGAACCTTGACGACTGAAAGTAGAGTGGGCGGGGTGTCTGTCGGCTTTTCTTCCAATACGATTTGGAGCGATGAATACCCAAGGGCGGTGACGTAAGTACTACTAATGCAGAAAGGAAGCATTCCATTTCATCAAGGATGACTAACCACGCTGATAGGGGTCCAATTGTACTAAGGTCGTCCGTTCCCTGAACCGCCTCCCTGCGACTACGAGGTCTTGGCCCCAACTCACTTCCGCTACGCACGAGTGAGAGCGACATTAAAGCGTAAAAACAAAAACAACGATCCCCGCACCGACACCATTAGCCAAATGGCACGATGAGAACTGGGTTCTGGCCGCGGACAAACACCGGCCCTCGGTGGGAGGCAGGCCAGGTCAGCCCAGGTCCACACGCCCGGCTTTCTTACGTAAATTTCACCGATCGATATACGACTCCCCGAGTGTGCTCAACCTAATAGGCATAGTAGACAGGAAGGACGTCTCGCTACGCCGGCGTGAGAAGCGATCATACGACTCTCCCGGCAAAAAAAAACGAAGAAGACAACACACGGGTCACTCACAGTCCATAATGGCATGGCGTAACAACACAATGAACCCGCCCGATGTCAACGCTGCCAAGAATACACCTCGTACGCGGAGTACTGACGTAACAACGCTGTGGCGCGAAAATGCGAGGCGAGCATCGACAATAAACGAAAGGGGCACAACAACAATGCGGAAGCCAAACAAAATACTGCACTTACCCGTATTTTGTTGACGAATGGACTCCGAAGGCGGCGGGATCGCAGGAGATCGGAAAATTCCCACTGCGACACGATGCAGTCCTCTGAAAAGTTGACAGCGAAACTCCCTTTCGCTGAGACAATGAGAGTATTATCCTGAGTGCTTTCACCACATGGGAAATATTCAACAGAAGCACCTTCCAACTGGTTCTACTTGACACTTCAAAGAGGCCGAAATTGTCTCACAATGCTAACACACCCCACATACGTCAATATAACTACACCAATCGTCGGCGTGATCGTTTGCGACCAAGGAAAGATCCTTCCATAGCTGCACACTCAAGTAATCACGCAGTGAGGCCGGTTTCTATCACACTAACCGGCAGCTGCCTGCGAAACGCTGCTCTGTTCGTTGCACACAGCGTGAGTAACCTCTCCCCACTCAGAAACCTTCCCCCTGCACGACTATCCTCGCAACAGCTTGCCACCATGCATCCAGCATGACTACTCGCGCGCTACCTCTCGAGTCAAATCGGAACTTCTACTCACTCTGTTGGCGCTGTAGCCTGAACGGGTCATCATGGAACTACGTTCACCAGATATCACGTGGTATTAGTTCAAGGGGGTATTTTCGAAATTATTAGAACGAGCAAATATTTTAGCATTATCTTTACGTAGGGATTAACGCATTAAATGCCAATAGAATTTTACTCAAACATATTTATAATATAATATCATCGTTTATCTCCTCGTGTAATTCAACATTATCACCTGCCCAATGTAATTTCCTTATTTCGTTAGTTTTTTGTGTTTCGTGGATTGAAATATTTCGGATGCCAACTATTGAAAAAAAAACTGGCTATATTTTTTGCAAAATATATGAGGCCAATTAAATCAAATTTATTTTCCCAGCAATATAGTCAAGGAAATAGCATACAATAGCCGTTAGTGTTTTGGAAATGTGCAGACATAAAAGCGAAAATTATTATTAATGGTTAAAAAAATATTTTTAACTCTTTTCAGTCCTTTAAATAGCTAAAAGTAAGGTAATAATATTTAGTAAATTAAATGAAAACGAACATTTAAACTTCTACCATTTATTTCTTTAAACATTGGTATATAAAAATACCTACATAATTGTTCATGACATGAAAGGACACCTCCCAGGCATTTTAAGGAGTGCTACACACATGTAAATATATATGTATATTTTTTGTTAATGATTTTTTTATCACCTATATAGTTCTTAGGACAGAAACTCTCTCTTCATAAAACACTTCCAAACATGACATTAAAATGAAGGCAACTGAGTCCAAGAAGTAAAGGAGGCATAACAACTGATGAAAAAAATGTACAGAAACCAGTAATATAATTTAATTTGAGAGAGGAAGTTCAGTCATGATTTGGAATTAAAACATTACCGGGCATTATACAATAAGGGACTTTTCAGACCTAGATGCATAAATCAGGATGTCGGAAAACAGGATGGAGATCAATAGGAAGTGCTTCACATAATGTATCGGAGACATGTTACGAGCATTGAAAACTGTCAAATCTGTATGGGTCAGTTCTTTTTCAAGAATTTCTTCATTATTTTGATTTGTAAACAGAGGGACGGGGTATTGGCACAAGCAGAGAAAAATAATCTTAATGCTCAGATTGCTTCAATCTATTTGTTATATTTAAGCAAAACGTACACTTTACAAAATATATTCTTCCATAAACTATATAAACCATACCTCTCTTGTCAGAGCACAACGCTAAGTATATTTTATCCTTTACCTGCAATCAGACGATCCACAAGTAATTAAGTATTCATCAACTATTACAGTTCTTGAAAAAGAGTTAAGCCGTCACGTGGTGCATATGAGTGTTAACAGTAGGATAATAAAAATCATAGACAGCATTTGTTTTTGCATTGTATACAACACGCATGTATTTTTTCATGTTTTTATCATATTTTCAAAGGCCCAGTAGAGAGTTAGTTCAATTGAGACATTCAGCATGAAGTCGAATAATCAAGTTCATTTCAAGTAGATATATCATCCAGGATAAATTTGTCAGAGATCGAGGAGGAAAAAAAAATTAAAGTAATTTCTCTTCTTGTTAGACAACAAATAATCTTGAAGACGTACTCCTTACTAAGTTCTCCTACTTGGGAGCATCCAAGAGGTTTAAACGCTTCAACTCCCACGAATTATTTCGGCAACCCCAGTTTCTTCCCCTTTACCTTCTCATAACTTCCTCCAGTCACTCGTTACGAGATGTTTCCTTTAGGCCGAAGAAAGGAAACAAGAAAACCAAAATTAATTTTTTTCCCTCTTAATCACTCGTTAACCATCACATTACATGGCTTTTCAGTGCAGACATTTCAATATGAATAAGGATAGTCACTTATCCAAATAATTCAATCATTTTGTCTCTAAATACATACTTTTTTAACTTAAATTAGAAAAAAAACTGAACGATGAAATTGGAATATAGATAACAATATGCTGGTAATGGATACAAAACCATAATGAGTAATCAAACGAAAAATCAACAGTCATCTAAAATTTCTTCTACAATGTTAACACCGCCATCGATAAAATTAGGTCTCTATTATCATACAATAGATATTTTCATAGTTATATGTATACGTAATATATCACGAATTATTACATTTACTGATTATGTTTTATAGATCTTGTTATATCCAATTCATTAAAATTCATGCAACGAAGCAACGGTTTATTAAAAGTGTTCCTCTCGTAAACTTTGAATTGACATACATTTCTTTATTTATCTTTTAAATCCTTCCTTAAAAAAATTCGCGCAGGGAATCAATGAATTGCACACGTTTAGAAGGAATAATACTGGTCCGTCTATTTCTTTTTTTTTATTCTGTCAATACATATCAGTATGTTTGTGTATACATATATATATATATTGTTTTTTTTTGTTATTTTCAAATCCCTTCCCTTCCTAAAATAAACAATTTTGATTCCTTCCGCGAACTCTCCCAGCAATCAAAAGTGAAGGTACACGTAGCAACGAGCGGAGGGGGCCAGTGGCTCCTCTACCGACGCCGAATTGAAAGTTAAAACACGATCAGAATGGAAGGGTATTGGAGCACAAAAGTTCAAGGGGGCTGGGATTGAGCCTACTTCTAAACATTTCTAAGACCGAAAGAGGTTCCGCCAATCGCCGTGAGAGGACACTGCGGGCGGCCGCCATTCTGTCAATCCGTTATCATTTTGCTGTCGTGTTTTTTTCCCTCCAAACTCACAAAGTGGGATGGGCGATAAGAAATGCAATGCCGGAAATAATGAATTTTAAGGAATTGAAATGCATTTCCCCGCCTAGAAACCCCTGCGGACGAAAGTTTGTTCGTCTCATAACCACTTTCCTGCACATTAGGATATTAAAAAAAAAAGCAATGCCAACAATCTCGAATTAATTATTCAACAGATAAATTTCCAACTCAAAGATTCATCATGGTTATATTTAACGTAGGATAACAATTTTCCAGCTACCTAAGCAATCAGCCGGTTTCAAACACGTGTCTCTAATTAAACCATGCCATGTTGAACGAAATCAATCCGAAAGAAAATGGTGAACATATGGGGAGGTATCCATATTAAAAAAATTGACACAATCCATCTCCACAGGCGTGAAATATATACAGCAGTAGGTGTATTCTTAGATATCGCGTGTAGGCGAGGCAATTGTTTTCCCCTAATGAATGCATTTGGCAGATGGTAAAACATAGAAATTCCAAGTCATTGGCGCAAGAGAGTCTTGAAGTCATCAGGTAGAAAGTAAACATTTCAATTAGCATTGCCCAAACATTTTAATTACTATTGGATACCTTCATCAATCAAGATTCTCTACGGACTAGTACGATTGATTTCTTTCTGAGGTTACCATGTCTCACTTTAAACATTATGCCATTTACCTGGACTACCACCCTGACTGAAAAATAGAAACGATTCACCATCTCGAACACAACTCGGGGTGCAACCTTCGACCGATCGATATATTTACCTCGCTCGCAGTCCCCATATTCAATATCGAGCTATTTAGAGATGGTCACACAGATATGAGGAGAAAATAAAATAGGTGCCAGAATTTCACCAGAAAATGACAGTAAGCAAAAATAATACATGTGTTGAGGCTGTGTAGATTTTCGGCATCGATATTTCAATAGCTTGACAAGTGGAAAAATAAATAAATATAGGAATATATTAGGAATGTTCCAATAAATTGGTATATTTGTATCGCCCACCCTTTGCGTATGTTTCCGAACAAAAGCAGATTTGTGAGGGAGAAAAAAGGAATCAGGAAATTTTAATTATTTTAGTAATGGAACGAGTATGACCTTTGCCTAAACGAAAACACATAAAAGGTCGAAAAAAGGAGGAGTTGAAAGCGACATAATTTTTTCTCCAGCGTAAACATATAAAATTTAGAAAAATCCAATTAGCCAATGGCGCACGGAAGTAAGAATAATTTAACATAAAATTGGATGGTATTCCAAACTGAATGACAACGAGGACCAACACTGGCGCCTCCGACGGACGATTCCTGAAACAGAAACAACAACAGTGGCAATGGAAACTCAGTAAGTAATCAAATCATATTAAGCACCCACGGAATTGAGTAGAACTATCAATTTGGATAAGTGAATGAATGATCATAAACAGAAAATAAATATGTTTTTAGGGGTTTGACTCAGGATCTTTTGAGCTGTGTAATAAATCAGTTTCCCTCGCCTCCATGTTGATTCTGTGTGATGCAGAAATCGTCCGTCAATTCAAGCATGCACCACCATCATCAGATATCTCATTTTCACAGTTTTTCCCCCTGAAGTCTTTCAACAAATATGTCTAACCACAGGAAAAGTCCATCCAGAAATAGAGACTCACAGAAATACAGGCAATTGGAGACACAAAAAAATGTAGGTACGGTGGATTACGGCGTAAATTAAAAAAAAAAACTTGAGAAAAAAAATTGGAAGATTTTTTTTCCATATTTTATCACCGCCAGGCGACGAAATTCACATGCGTGGTCCTTAAAGAGTCCCAAATGAAGAGCTTGTTTTCCTCCCGTCCCGACAGCTGGGTCTTGACAATTCCACATCCTCGAGGGTCGGACAATACCATGGTGTCCACCGCCGGCAGCGCCCCTAGCGCTCAGTTGCGGCGATCTTCGCTTTCGGCGACAGGAAGAGATGGGGGAGAGTGAGTGACGTAAGCACGCCCTTTGGCGATGACGTCACGACAGCATTGTTGCAATCCCTCGCACCCCAGATGCTCACGTCGCTGTCAACCTTGGACAATTGGATACGTGGAGAATGGGAAGGGTCGGTGCCTGATGAAACCCTTTTTGGATGAGGAAGGAAGGGTCAGGGATTGGAGGGATTAATCCGGTAGATAGGTAGGGAGATACTTGATGACGTTTCGCAGAGAGGAGAGCGTATGGGAGGACACGGATGGTATAACAGGAGAGATGCTGTGATGTTGTTTTTGGGGGTGCACACATAAAGTCCTTGTTTCAGCGGCGACAGCACTCTTTATGAAAATGACGACATGGGGAGAAAAGCTGGAGGTCATTTGGAGCAGGATAGATGCAGGCGAGGGTGAGAGGGTGTTAGTACCTGGCGGTGGGGGGAGAAGGGAGGGTTTCATCCAGGACTCGGGGTGTTGAAAACACCCCGCCCAGCCGCCTGGATCACACAGACTACCCCCCTCACCACCTGTGTGTATATACAGCACGCCGCCAAGCGAGCAGAGCGGGAAGTATTTCTCGTCAGTTCACTCGAGCATGGTCACTCATAACTCTCTCTCTCTCTTTCCTTCTCTCTCTCTCTCTCCCTTCTCTTTGTCATCTCCTTTTCCTCAATTCTATTCTTCCTCCCTCTCTTTCCAGCATATTCCTCCTCCAAAAAAAATTCTCACTTAATGCAAACGAGAATGAACTGGAATGTACACGACTCATATATAAAAGTAGGTTGTGGAGATCAGGACCTTTTTCGAGCATTATACATTATTACATATCATATATTTTCGAAATGAGAAGGGTCCTTTTTTTCCAGGGCCCTTTTATAATTCCGTTTCATAATAATAACATTCGTCTCAAGTTTTTTTTTTAACCAATTCTAGGATGACTCGAATGAAAATTCAAACGAGAATTGATGTTAAAAACTCCCCAACCTAACATTAGTCACAAAAAAATCACCAAACGTAATGGAGCATATCAGGCTTCAATAATACTCCATTAAACCTACTCATAAGACCAAGTTATGATATTCATTTTCTATATCGAACAAGATCAGGTTCTCAATTTAGGATATTTCTTGAGAACTTAAAACCACTATATTGAGGCGAGAAACGATGGGCTCCATTTGCTTTGTTGCGTCAGAATACTTTGCTTCATAATAGCCAAATCCCCTAGTAATTGATGCATCTCCTTCCGCAAAAATATCTATCGTCATCCAACCAAATACAAAACTCATGAAGAGCAGGAAAATATTCCCATCTCTCGGCTTTAATCAATTCCTACGAGCCGGATGAAAGTACTTATACATAATCCGGCGAGTTCAGCAGTAGAGAAAGAATAGAAGATGGAATCTAAAAGAAAAGCGATAGGAATTACCTATTGCTTTCCCGTCGGGTACCCGAACACTATTTCTTTACCAGCGATAAATACTGAATCTCGGCCATTCAATGCAAATGGTGAAACCTAATCGATGGAAATTAGACCTAGGAAGGCTGATTAACCTGATTAACGGATCCCAATAAAATTTTAAAAAAGTGATGCGTTAGACTTGAAATTTTCTCGGAAGTGTGTAAATGTTTCTCCAAATCCCTATAAACCAATCCGCACCTTATTTGATACGTGGGAAATTTTTTATTAAGCATTTAAACTCCACGGTCCCTACTCCATACTTTAGAAATATCAACTGTGGTTTCTTGGGTCGAAAGGGAAGCAAACACTTTTGATTGCAGTTAGTATTGCGCAAAAAAAGGCAAGCAGAAATATTTACGATTTTACGTAATGTGGATGACGCGATAAAACCTTTTAATTGCGTAAAGCCATAAGGATTTCTCAGTCCGCCAATCATGTCGTGCAACACCGTACTGTAAGGATGACAGGGACTTCCTAACTTCCACGGACAGGAACCGTTGTATCCTAATAGTTACTTTGTCCTTTGCGCTTAAATCGAGTGTAGTACGCAGTTTACTGGTTACCTCAAATGAAAGAATAAATAGGTGAATATTCATGGATGTGGAAAGGGAACTAATGCTTTCAGCACCGGATGCTTGGCTATAGAAAGGTTTAGACGAAGTCCAAGAGAAACATTTTCATTGGATGAACACTAATTAAAGGCATTTTTAAGCACAGGGGCATAATGCGATGAATAAGGGCCTTGTGTAAAGAAGGCGCAAGAGGTTTTCCTTTGTTCAAATAGTTTTTTTCCAACGTAAAGAGCTCAAATCCTCACGCAAAAGTTAAAAATTAAAACCTTAATATTATTGTATCCTTATGCTCCAGTTTGTCTTTAAGATAATATTCGACTTTCATATTTTCGGATCACAACCCCCTACTACACGATGCTGATGGGATTACGAATCGAAGTATTCTGACGCTAAAAAGGAATCTGTTCACCTCTCCTATATGAAAGCAGTTTCTCGCAAGTTGACAAAAAGTTCAATGTCCCCCACTGGGGAAATCACCGACCGATCTCTCTTCTCCTTTCCGGAGCCGTTCATAGGCGGCGCTAGATGCTCAAGGACTTTTCAATTCTCAGACTCGAATCAGTCAGGATGTCGCTCCTTCCCACTTCACCACCCATTCAGGGACAGGGGAGTTGAAGTTCCGGGGGATGACGATGGAGGAAAGGGTGCATTAATGCCGGCAGATCCTATTGACACCCAGACCAGTAACTTCTTCACTTCGCGTCGAGAATCAACGGGAAAAACTTTCACCACCCCTAGGGGACTGAGTCAACTGCTTATAGGGGCCCTCGGCATCAGGAAAACTCTCCGGTACCCTATCTTGCTTCATCCCTCACTTCTCAAGACTCCATTCCTGGTCCCAATCGAATAAGAATTCATGGAATTCTTGGGCTCTTTAGGCGAGAGAGAACGCATATTCGGTCAAAGTCGGACGTAAGAAATGAATATTTTAACTTTTTCTCTAACACTCCAGCTTCCCCAATGACCCGAGAGGTTAAACTGATTTACGGTGAATTGTACGGATCAATGTAATCTCAATCGAAGAATTACTAGTTTTTAGCTTCCGATATTTACCATCCCAACCCCCTGTTGGGTCAGCTTTTCTGGTATTAATTCTCAATTCCGGCCAAATTCCTTACAGTGAGTTTAGTTGCAGATTCCACGGTTCTTCTACAAACTCCGGTTCAACTCCAGTTTTTGCAGCGCTGACTAGCGTTTGTCAAGTTTAAATGGCAGAAAACCCTGATTCGCCCGGTTAAAAAATATGTAGAAAAAAAAGAGGCAAAACAATGCCGCGGAGGGGCAGCATAGAACTTCTCCAGTAATCACATCGACGTGGATTCTTTCACTTCCCCGCGGCTTCACAAGATGGTGGTCGCCCGCCATTTCGTGAAGCCGCGACACCAGCTCCATCTCGCGAGGTGCGTGTGAGCAACTCCCCTCGAAGAGGGTAAATTTTTGGAGGGAAGGGAAAATTCAAATGGAGTGGCTAAAAGGAGAGGGTAGGAAGAGACTGAATCAAAGAGGGTTAGATGTATGTATAGGACGAAAACTGGAAGAAAGGGAGAGGAGCTCCCGCATGCAGGTGGTCTGAATGCACAAGGGGTTCGCTAGGAGTAAAGGCATAAACAGGCTACAGAAGGAACCTGCTGCTGAATCAAGGTTTTACGAGAGCACGCGTCAGAATTTTTAAAGCCCTTAGGGCAGGACTTGTCTTGGTAGATCCCGGCTAATTGACATCGAAGTGAGAAGGAAGGCATAAAAGGAGGGGAAAGGTTGCGTAAAGGGAAGAAAGAGGGAAGGAGAGAGAACCAAAGGGTAAGATGAGAGCGCGAAAGAAAAGGGAAGGGTTCCAATATGGCGACGCCCCCGCTTCTTCTTTGTCCAGATCTTTCGCACCGTCAAGCATTCTCGTCTTCCTGAAGGAGGGGAGGCTTTAGAGGTTGGAGGGAGTTTGAAGGGGGTGAAAAGGGGTTGTTTCTTGAGTTAAGAGGAGGGGGGTTGCATCCTTTTCCCCCTAGGGTTTGCTCCCGCCTCCGTCTCCCCTCTGGTCCCTTCCGTTGTTCCCACCAGAGGGCGTCGCCGGCGTAGGGTCGTCGTGGAACAGGGGGTTCTTCACCTCCATCTCTCCCGTCTGCAAAGAAGTTTTTGGAGAAGAAACACGTCGTTAGCGGACTGGAGTGCTATGCAGGGGTTTGGGGAGGGTATGATGAGGTACACAGTGCGGTCTAGAAGTTCCCTGGTCGAACAACACCCACATGGGTGTGTCCAACACCCATGGGTGTGCACCCATCCCGATGGATGTACACTCTACGGATGTACACTCATGGATGTTGTCCAAAAACACCCATTGGTGTACACCTATATGGGTGTTGTTCGACCAGGGTTCCTGGACTAATTTTTTGATCGCCTTATGATGTACCAGCCGCATCCACGAGGTCGAGATAGAAGTATGTGGTTCAAATCTTTATTAACAGGATTATTAAATTTCTTCTTTGTGGACGCACTTATCTGCAGAAGGACCCCACGGACACTCTGCTATTACTTGATAGTATGTCTCAAGAGTTTCATATTTTACGTGAGTGGGGATTGAATTTTGGAAAAAGGGGCCGACCATAAATAACGCAAAGTTTAAAGAAGGCAGGGAGGCTGTATTTGAAACCGTCGGGATCATCTCGAATAGGTAACCAAGGAGTCAAGTGATAAAAACAGGAATGGTTGGCAAATTTGTTGTGTTAAGACCGTTGATTACAACCTCATTCATTGTTTACACTTGTGTTTTATCTCATCAGGGGGCTCTTTAATCGAGACAGATGAGTAAAACAGAAGTAAAAACAATTCATGATATTGTAACGAGCATTTCAGTCACACTACATTTGAATACCATTCGTATTTACACCACGGATTCCTTGGCTACCTATTCGAAATAATTCCGTCCATTTCAAACACAACCCCCCATGATTACGCAACTGTAACAATGCAGCATTGAGGGAGAGAGAGAGAGAGAGAGAGGTTGTCTACTCTTCCGTTGCCTAGCGTAAAAGATTCATTATAAATTCATCTGGTGCTTAAGGAGGTTCCACCGTGACTCCGTGATTCAAATCCCGTATATCGCTATGTTATTTAATGAATAAATACCGATCCAGAAAAACATCTATATGGAAAATCATCTATACAGTGATAACGCATACACAATAATTGTATGAGTATGCTATTATATAGCGCGTTGTAGTCGCATTCTATTTTTACAAGCTCTTTTAACCCATTTTGACTTCGAAACATGACTGACGTGTTGTTGTCACGTATAATTTACAAAGTGAGAATACATGCTCAATCACGCTATTACGTATTCTAAAATAGGTCAAATATTTTCTTGCTTAGTTTTAAACTATTCCCTTGCAAATACTGTAGCGGTACTTTCATGTAACTACGGCTTTTCTGCTTTTTTCGAGCAAACATTTATTAATATCAATTAAACAAGTGTGGTAAGGCGAGCACTTTTTTACAATGCTAGATACTACATAAAATTGCGCATGTTAAATTAGTTTTTCGTCGAAACAATATTTCTCTTTACATCATTAATCTGCAAATTTTATTGCAAGAGTCATGCATGCTCTGCCGTATAACCACGCATAAAATTGCTGATTTTCAACGTCTTTTTTCTTCGAATATATGATGAAAAGGCCTCATTATTTTATTGCCAATCGATAGAAGGGCCAAAAAGTTGTGTGTCCTGAAATTTTCACGAAAATGACATCTACTTCATAATTCGGTGGTCTCTCCTTAATAAAATAATCATAATACAGATAACATTTTTTGAAATGATAATACTCTCGAGAAATAAATAAGAATTCATAATATGATTTTTTTATCATTCACAACTAGAACATTAAAGATTGACAGCATTACAAAATTTAGCAAGGGGTTCTTAGAGAATGTTGCAGAGTAGAACAGGGGGAGTAGGTTGGCGAAAAATGTGGAAAAACGGCGTTACCTAACGTATGACTGGCCCTAAAACTGAGTTTGCAGCCAAAAATGTAATTAAATTCATTGGGTAACCTTATGGTAAGTCAGCTTTTAAGCTAGGCAACAACTTTTGACAGGTATAAACGTATTTAGGAGAGTCTGCCGCGAAATGTGGACCTAGCGACCGGAAGAAATGAAAGGTAATGAAAATGCTGGTCATATTCTTTGCGCATGACAAAATTGAGGATATAGAAGAAGGAAGTGAGTAAATTTACCACCTTATACGCGGCCCATTTTAGGAGATTACTCATTTAACTGGTGAAAATTCCGGGTAAATACGGTTAGACATGAATCTCTAATATGGTACTTCCCGCAAGAAACTAAATTAATGTGTCGAAATTCTCATGAAATCACTCGACTACGGGACATTTTACACTCCTTGGAAAAATGAAATAAGACTAATGAAACACTTTAGGTTATAATGAAAAAAGAAAATGAGTTATTGAGGTTCCGTCCATTGATTACGTAATTCTATAGAATTCTATATAAATCTGTGACGACGCAATATCGACAAGGAAAGCAAAGGACATAGGTTCCAGGCTTCCGCTTCGTCAGGAAAAAGATATATTATAAATTAATTCCAGTGCGGAAACATTACACGGAATTCCAGGCAACAAATAGGCGCTGACCTCTCTAATTGCAACAGTTACAAATATATATTGATTAAATTGATTAAATTACGTTCTTAATGACGATGTATCACAACATTTGGATTGGTAAGGATTACCAATCAATTAACTCCACCCAGAGCCGAGAAAAACCCTTCTGATTAAAATAATTACAGTATAATTCCTAGCACAGATACATTTCTGACATTTATAGAAATCGCAAAAACATTCTTTTGAGCATTGTATTATAGGTAATTTGGAACAGATCGGCCGACGAATTTTTGAAAAAATAAATTTTTAAAGTCGATGTAAATGTTGATCACGTAAGAAAACCGTCACTTTTTTGTAAACTTAAATAATATACGCATGCAACAATATACGAATACGTAATTTAAAATTTTATATGCACGAACAAATAATGTAGAAGTAGACGAGAGAAAAAATGATATAATTAAATTTTTTGCGTGTCATAAAAATACTTCAAAGTCGCGAGCACATAATAATTGGATCGACAGTAAACATGACGAATCATCAACATGACAAATCTCTTAATTCCGGGAGATACCTACCTCCGGAAAAATGCGACTAAATACGCCCGATTCCGGGGGACTCCCGGAATATCCGGAGAGTGCCTAACCAACTAAAAAGATTCCCGTAAAAACTTTTCTATTCCAGAGAGAAATGAGGAACACGTGCTAACTAGGATGTTACCTTAAATAGATCCTGTAGTGAATAAAGGGACAGTTACAACGCATCTGTAGTAGCTTTTTTTAAATTTTTTTATTGACTTATTGTTAGTCCGAGAACTTAGGAACGGCACTTAGGCTGCATAGTGATGGTCACTTAGGAGGGACACGAAGCGTGAAGTCAAAAGTTTGGTCATGTTTGTTTTTTTTAAATTTTTAATTGCTGTTCAAGTGTGTTTGGCCCACACTTTGGCCTCGTTAAAAGTCGTAATGAGACGCAGTGAAACCAACTGGGGCAACTCTAATTGTTAGGTACCCGCAGGTTGGCGCGGGTAGAAACTCTATTCTGCATTCGCGGAAATTCAACAGGGATTTTCAATTACGTAAGCATAATGGCCTTTTATATGTCGAGAGAAAGGACATCAAAGTTTTTCATGCCACTTTTCCCAGTCGTACCGTTGATTAGTAGTTATTTAATGATTTATTTTTTTTAATGATACCAAACAAGTAACGTTAAGGAAGTTAAGGGAGCTATGCGCAAAATTATCAGAACACTAATAAATAAAATTAGTTTGAATTATAAAAATATCCTACTGAATATACGAAAATATATGAAAAAATATAACTGAATCAAGGATTTCGAAATGGTCTCATCACGGAATTTTTCCGCAGTTTCTTGAGCCAAAAAGTACTGAACTTCTTTCAAATCATACAATTAAAGAGCGCAGTTTTTTCTCTCAACCTTCTTACTTAAGTATTACATCATAACTTACTAAAACGGCTCACCCCAAAAATATACCTTTATACGTGTACACGAAAATATAGGGAAATAGTCCATTTTCAAATATTTTTCCGAGATATGCCCTTTTAAAATTCATGATTTAATTTTTATAAACAATGTACGGCTCGTGTAAATTTTTTCCGTAGGCTTTTGGCCAATTTGGCCAACTTTTCTCGCCATTTTGTGTTTGCCTTTTCGTGTTTTACCTGTCTCTTAACAATTCCAAACCCAGTTCTTGAATAATTATAGAAATCGTGAGCCAACCTTCTCTTTAGATAATTTTTCAAGTACAAAGGTTGAGAAAGTAAAAAATGACCTGAGCAGTCGAAGGCTATTAAGACTATAAGACAATATCCTCTACTGTTATTTCTGTTATCATCCCTAGCTATCAATCTTAAGATCGGGTTGAAGTAGCGCGATACTTATGTCGTCTAATTTCTTCACATTGGCGTTATTTCTATCAAAACTAGTTCCATATATCTGATACGAGGCCTTTCTTTACTTTATTTATAATAGCCATTGTGCGCATTTCCGTGCTATTTTCCGCTAACTTTATTGCTCAAAATGTTAAAATTTATGAGTAAGAGACTGGACTATTGTGGGGTAAAAAGAATTTTGTGCACTGCATCTTGACAATGGAGAGTAATTACTATGCTTTGATCTGCATATGAGGATTTATAATTTTAAACAAACGTGCCGTAATGAAAATACGAAAGAAAAGTTAATTGAAATATCGCGTGGAAATTTCTGGAAAGGCGAAAAAATACGAGTTTGGTTTGAACGAAATAATCTCCACATATCAATCGAGATTAATGCGTCAATAAATGAAAAACTGTAATTTACATCGAGTGTCAAACGGACAAATATTTGAACGAACGATCTCCAATGTGGGTAAAACAGAGTTTTTTTCGTCATGGAAACAGGAAAATTTTAATTAATTAACTTCGTTGTATCCCATAGATTTTCAAGATCCGCCATCTTGGTAGAAATGAATCGAAATTCAATTTGATTTTGAAGGAGGGAGAAAAAGTCCCAAAGCTTGAAAGCCGAGAAATTAATTTCATATTAAAGAGGAATTCCTCCACTTACCGGAAAATGCGGAAATTCAATTTCGGAAAATAACTATGCTTTAATTAGAAACAATATTTGAACTGGTATATATGTATCAGATTTTTCTCTTTCGTCATTATATCACAAAACTCCAGGTGCCAAATAATTGGTCCAATTATTTTCCCCTTCCAGCTTATTTTTTTAAGTAAAATAACTTCCAAGTGTATATGAATATCTTGTCATTTTTGTATTCCAGGTTTTCTATAATCATAACATACTGGTTGCGTAGAGACGTAAATGCTTACGATAATTGTCGAACAATATCGATCACGCTGTTATATACACAGAAATCCAAGGGGGAAAACTCAATTTTTTAACACATAACAATTAATAACACCTTTTTTTACCATAAATTTCAATGAATAGCGAACGATCACGATAAAATTCTACATTAATTTGATTATTTCCTCAGTGACATGTACTTGCTTCATTTGAAACTATTTATTGTGACTGGAGTAGAATGAAAATCAAAATTGTCCAAAATTCGATTGAACAGGAAAAAACACAGAATTGTTGAAATGGAAAAGCTACATCACATATGACGCAAAAGGTCGAACATGAAAAACGAAGAATCAAGTTAATGCGAAATGCTACGCCAAACCAATGAGAGGATTGACGTCCTCTGATGATAATTATGACGTGGGGTGAATTCTATCGTTTTTAGATTAACAATAAGACAATTTATCATCAACGAATGACTACGTCGTTTTGATGATCTCGACCGAGAAAGATCAATTTAACAAATACTTGGTAAATGTTCACAACTTGTACATCTTTACGACTGGTAACATCGCTAAGGCGACCACATTGAGCTAAACCAGGGATTTATCCACCCAGGGGCCATTTTAGTAATTAAATAATCACATTGGAACACAGTTTTAAAAAAATACATATGAGTTTTGACATAAAAATGTTCCACGAATTACAGTGTAAAATTTATTCTTTTAGGACAGAAAGGCAACAAGATACATCACGACAAGTAAAGAAATGGCATCGTTGAACATTCGTACATACGTCAAATGTAAATGAAGTATTTGAGTTAATTTTTTCCTAGGGGCCGCATACAGCCAATGGGCCTCGGATAACACACCTCAGTGCTAAACTGTACTTCAAGATGCACATAAATGAGTGGTAAGGACCATCGAAAATGGAAAAATTTTATGGTGGATTGCAATAACAAAGTTCAAAGAATAGGTTCATTACAGTTTCAGACCATGTATAAGATGAACATAGGTCAAATGAGCTTTAGGATTGCAAAAAGGAAGGTTTAAATTACATCAATACGCATGAGAACATTTGTAAGCGAACCACCGAAATCCACATCTCATTATTGTCAGGCAGTCCTTCAACTTGAATATTCGCATTCATCATTAACAAGTCCCAAGCGGTCTCTATTGTTTCCGCGATAACAATAGTGGCATCCAGCGTTGCCAAATATTCAATAATGTCGGCCGTGGTTTGGGTTGGTCCTGATTAAAGCTTACGATTGCCAGGGAAAGATATGTAGCGTCAAATCAACGCCTTTTGGAGATGCCGCTTGATTTGCGGTTTAAAACTGCCGTTCTTGCGAAACACTCTTCGAAGTCGAAGTCTCGACACTTCATGGCGTGCAAACAATTAGATTCGAAACTCTGACAAAACGAACTCGGCGTTGTCGAGTAATTCGTGAATTGCAAGTGCCTCGTGAATGGGCCACCTGATTCTTACACAAAAACAAACATTTTTTTTTTCAGCTCCAAATAAAGGGTTTTTTTTTACAGCTAATTCCGGAATGGCCCTTAACGCCTTCTCTGTAGCGTAATGTGTAACCGAGCAGGAATATCAACAGCGATGCGAAAAGACAGGAGAGCAAGTCAAACAGGCAGTCTAGTAGCTGCGTGAACCGTATGAGTGGTCGAGGCTTGGGTTGACAAAAGGGTTTCACTCTCTCACTCTCACTCTTTTCATTTGAAGAGAACTTACCGGCGCCAGTCCCGGGCATTCGTACACTGTGTAGTCCCCTTCTTCATTCTCCTCCTCGCTGTCCACCTCGGACACGGAGCCACGCCGCTCGTTAGAGGCCCTGCTGCGAAAAGGAAGAATGCATGAGATGAAATACACTTCGTTTTCGTGGGAGATATCAGGAGAGACTCGATTTTGACGTGAATACGTCTTTAAATTCGGACCGGGGCTCTAATATGCATGCGTTACATACTAATGTATAGGAATGGGTAGTAGCGCGCCACTGTATACTTTTTTTCAGCAGCTGTACAAACTACTCTTTTGAGAGAGTAAATAAAAGTAGTTGACGGTACTGACACCTACTTTTTATGAGTTGCTGTAGTATAGCTGCTCCATTTTTACAAATTGTCGCTGATAGAGTAGCTGTTACATTTTTAGAAATTGTAGCTGATTGAGAAGCTGTTGCATTTTTACAAATTGTAGCTGATAGAGAAGCTGTTAATTTTTACAAATTGTAGCTGATAAAGTAGCTGCAGCATTTTTACAAATTGTAGCTGATAGAGTAGCTATCTCATTTTTACAAATTGTAGCTGACTGAGTAGCTGCTACATTTTTTGATAAAGTAGATAAAAAGTAGCTAGCTACAAATATTTTTGTAGCCGACCCATCCCTAGTTATATAGTCATAGGTGATATGGAGCTCTTTGTAGTGACGTTATGCAAAAAAAATGCACCTCCATAGCCACTGTTCATCCACCTATGACATCACAAATAACCTCGGAACATGTATAAATAGAAATTAATGCTGTAGCCGCAGCGGACTTCAACCATAACTGCCACGGAAAACGAGTGACCAGGCGCTTTTCATTAATATCACCGTTCTTGTTTCTTCTTCATATGATTAAAATTTTTGTTTTTGTATTGTAACACATAAATGGGTTCCATGGGCAGAAACTTGTGAACCACAAAAATGCTGATTTTTCAAAGCCCCATAACTCCATGGGGAATCAGCCTATGGGTGTAAATGTTGCTATCGAGTTCAGGAGGTTTTCTAATCAAAAACGTTAGAAAGTACTAGAGAAGGTATCGCACCTGATTTGTGAAGGCAACAGCCATCTTAGTAGGCACGGGCATACGGGCTTGCTACTCCCGATACTCGTACGGATAAACTTGTTTTTCATGCGGAAAAAATTAGATGACTAAGATGAATAATGGAATGTGTCCTTAAAATTAGTTAAAATAACAGAGGGAAATGCACTATATATTCGTCATATATGTGTTTTAAATAGGTTAAATTTGAACCAGTATTAGTGATCAAATTAACTCCCAGGAGAATGGGGTCGTTTACCAAATTTTTTTTATTGCCGAATCTGATAGAGTTTGTAAAATAAAAGGACCCGTATTTTTCCGTTTTCTGATCCGACAATTATTTCCCGAGTTATAAGCGGCGAAAAACTGATGTTTTTAACCCTTTCGGAAAAGTGGGTGTGGTGCAACCTCTGACGTATATCTACTTCGTCCAATCACAACTGAGACCGCGAAGCTACTTCGCCTTATCGCAAAGGGGGGGACACAGCTGACTCGGCCAATGGGAGCGATTTCGACAGCACCTGTGCGAGCAGACCTTCCGAGAACCCCCCTCCACTCCCTTCCCCCTCCCCTGAAAGCAGTCAAGGACGGGAGGAAAATGACGTCAATGTTATCACAGCAGCATTTTCTGTGGACGTCACCTTTTGCTTATTTTAATTTTTGATTTATGAGTGAATGGTTGTGGTTAGAAGATTAATTTTTTCACTAAAATTCGTTTTTCGTTTCCATCTAACGATTTCGTGTACAAAATTGCGATTTCGGTTCCGAGTAAACGCCCCCATTTGTGCGGAGTACGTGGGGCCTAATCCTTCCCAAGCTCCCCTATTCTAGCCTCATTATTACCGATAGGCAATCGTACCAATGTCTCCTCCAGTAGATTAAAAATTTCCTTCCAAACAACTTATCACTGCGAAAAAGTACGTACTTAAATTGAAGAAAACTGCAAATCTAGATGTGACTAGTAACTGTGGATAGTTCCAGAGTTCAAGTTCAAAAGAATCCATACTCACCAGCTGGGACCTCAGCATAGACATCAAAAAGGATCCCAACATCATTTAGTTCTTAAGGGGCCGTGGGACATAGCTGTTTTTCAGACCTATTTTTCAAGGAAGATTGCTCCAAAAGGAAGCTAGATATCGGAATGGGGTTTTCAGTAATTAAAAGAGAAAGTATCAAACTATTACTCTATAATCCTAGAGTTTACGTAATAAGCCTTGTTAAAAATATATCTCGATGTAAAAATAGACCTTTTTGTTGCAAATATTGGGAGACAGAGGGGCTATTTTTTTAACTGTCGTTATTATAGAGTACAAGATTCAAGCTTAGTCTGTTGGATCCTTGAAAATTATTGATTTTTATTAAAAGACACGCTGTTGAGATATTCTGAAAGTAATTTATGTTTTTCGCCAACTCCAGCCCAGGGATACGCCTCTAGCAACGTGCAAATCACTAAACAGTTCACACATTCTCCGCCTACTGCGCTACTCAAAAAGTGGCACGGTCCCTCTACCCTATATCCTAAAACGGTAACCTTGAGGTGTTGGAGCTTGGGGGAAGGGAAAGTGAAGGCGGGCGGGAAGCAGAGGCGAGTGAGACGGAGTGTCTGCTTTACTGACGGGTTGTTTCTTGAGTCTCTGTTTAGGTTGTCGCTCTCGGGGTGTCTAGTAATAGTCAAACTGACTAATTGTCAAGTCTCGAAATGTCATCGGAAGCGTACCGATATCGGAAAATTAAAGTAGGCAGTCGCTTGACATTTTCGATGGCGAGGAAAAAAAGAAAGGGTGAATTTTTGGCCAAGCGGAGGGAAGAAAAAAGGTAAATATTGTCATTTTTTGTGAAAACACTATCTTAATGTAATGATATATTCATGTGTAAGTATGCAAATTTCTATTATCCGAAACAGGCGTCTCAAAATAATGGGAACAGAGTCGCACGTAGGAGGAACTTCTTGCGCTATTGAAGAAATCCCGTCCAATATTGACGATTCAGTAGCTGATGAAACTTTGCATGATTCATTTGACGATATGGCAATTGCCGAAGAAGGGAAAAACGAAGGCATATCCGGTGGAGTAACGGGAAGAAGAATTATCGACTTAAAATAGGCGACAAATCGGTTTCCAATTTACTGAAAAGGTTTAACCTAAATTTCAACCTGCGTTCTGATAGTAATTCCCAGCCTAGTTCTTCTATTAAACTCGTAACACTTATACAATTATCATAGCGGCCTTTAACAAATCTAGTGGATCTCCTTTGCACACGCTCTAATTCTTTTATCATACCTTCCTCGTACGGATCCCATATTCTAGCGGCATATTCTAAATGAGGCCTGACAAGTGTAAAATAGCTTCTAGTACTCTCTCATCGCATTTGCCTAGAACTCTTTTTACGAATCCTGATATATGGTTTGCTACACTAGTTATTTCCCTGATGTGTTTCCCCCACAGCATGTCTTCAATGTTGGTGACGCCTAAGTATTTAATAAATTCTACGTTACATATTTTCTTTTCTTTGATGCAATAATTTTTCTGGGGAAAGTTATTCTTTTTCCCAAAGTTCTTTATCGCGCATATCTTCAAATTTAATTCTAGCTGCCAACTATCACACCAATCATCAATCGCATATAAATCCTTAGCTATAGAATGACTATCCTCTTAATTTCTTATTTCCTTATACACTACTGCATCAGAAGAAATACGTAAATATGAAGAGATTAGCCGACAGGACTCAGTGGAGAGCTGCGTCAAACCGATCTGAGGATTGATTACCAATGATGACTGCTGCATCATCGGCAAAAAGACGGAGCTTGCTATTTTTAGCTACTGTATTCAAGTCATTTACGGAGAGAAGAAATAAAATTGGGCCTATCACGCTGGGGAACACCCGATGTAACTTTTACTTCGCCTGAGGTGACACCATCTAATACCATTCATTGAACGCGTTCATGTAGGAAATCTCCTATCCAGCCTACCATATTACTGTCTATCCCGTATGATGCTAACTTCGCGAGTAAATTACAGTGGGGAACCTTGTCAAACGCTTTTCTAAATTTAAAAGCGCTGCGTCTACCTGTACGTTACCTTCTCCGGAAACTAAAATATCATGAACGAAAAGACCTAACTGATTTTCGCAAGACCGTCCCTTTCTGGACCCATGCTTATTTGTTATCAATAAATCCTGGCTATCGAGGTGTCCCCTTATTGATGTAACTATCATATGCTGTATAATTTTGCACGACAGTGACGTTATTGATATTGGTTTATAATTCGATGGATGTTCCCTATCGCCACTTCTAAAAATTGGGATCACGTTTGCTATCTTCCAGTCTTTGGGAACCGCGTGTTCTTCGAGGGATTTGTTAAATATTACTTTAAGATACGGTGCCATTTCGAGAGCTATTTCTTTATACACACGAGCAAGAATTTCATCACGACCTGAGCTCTTGTTCGGGCTAACATTTTTAGTACGGATACGATTCCGTTATAAGATACAATTATCGATCGGGGGCATTATTTGCTGAAATCGGTCTGGTATGGTTTCGAGCAAACTGCGCTTAGATTGATTAAATACGCTCTGGAAAAATAATTCAACAAATTAGCCTTATCTAAATATTTCGCCCCTATACCCTTTCAAGGAATTAACCGTTGAAATTTTAGTTCCCTGTACTTCCCTAACATATGATCAAAATGCTTTCGGATTCCCCTCTAGTTGTTCTCCAAGTACTTTTCTCTTGAAATCACTTTACGCTTTTCTAAGGGCTATTTTTGCGGCTGCTTTATATGTAACGTACGATAATTTTTTTAGATCGCTATTAGCTACATTTTTCTTAGTTTCGCGTGGATAACTCGTTGTCGTTTTAAACATTTTTTTAACCTCCACGTTGTACCACCCTGGTTCCCTATTCTCACTCTTATACTCACTCACCGTGTAATTTGGAGGAACTCTTTCCATGTCTGCATCACTATTTTTTCTGATGTTTAGAATTTTTCAAAAGAAGTCTGTAAGTCACGCCTAAATCCGTTAAAATCTGCTTTACTTAAAAGGCAAATCTTTCTTTTTAATTTTACATTTTTGTCAGTATTGAGGGATAATTTAACGTGTACTACCTTGTGGTCACTTATTCCATCGACATTTTTAACTTCAATAACTTTTTCATGGATGTTTGAGGCAAGTAAATCGAGAACATTCTCCCTTCTATTATGCAAATTTACTATTTGATGTACTGAGTATTATGCGAACAGGTTAAAAAATGACGAGCAGATTTCTTTTTCCCTACCCCCAGACTAATGACTACATGTTTTCCAATCTATCGATGTTGTATTGAAATCTCCACCTTTCAATAATCTGTCGTTCGTTGGTATGAGAATTAATGTGCCTGATCTGTTTCTCGAGTTCTAATTCTGAGTGTACATAGGAATGGGGTGGTTTGTAGTAGGCACAAACGTATATTACTTTCAAATTACCACATTTAGACATTAACACGTGCAAGCCAAGCTACCAGCTGAGACCACCTCCTATTTGTTGCAGTTCTTACGGCTAAACTGTTGTCACAACAACCAATCAACGCGGCTACCCTGAAAAATGAAGTCTATTCATGACTTGGACCGCGGACGCGTTCTCCTGCAGCTAGGAACCCCACTAGGACCAGACCGGCTCGGTTCTTAGAAAAACGTAGCGAACGCATTTCCGCGAATTCCACGTTGCCACATGGTATAATGTGGAGTCTGCCAAACAGTTTGGTCCCATCGTGTGTTGAAATGGCAACATTGCGTCTAGTGGTCAGCAATGGAAAACTCCGCGGACGGAGGGGATGAGAGGGAAGGGTCGTTATTGCCTCATCACCTCTGCGCAAAGAATTAAAGCGTAGAGGAGACACTGAACAAAAATATGGCTGGTTGGGTAGGCGCCGACTCTGGTAACTCTACCGGTCGACGGAAAAACTATCTCCATCTTCTCAGCACTCGAAAGCGAAAAAATAATCATGTACCACGGCCCCTTAAAGAAAAGCTAAAAATTGACTACAAACCCAGATCATCTCCCACCTCTGCTGGAAACACCAACATCGACATTACTATTAACACCTAAGATAACACAATAGACAGCATAGCAAAGGGATAGGAAGGTAAACATTGCTGGTGTAGTCTGTAGAGCATGAAGCACGTTTTAAAATCACTAACCTATGCATACTAGGGAACTGCAAATAAATGTATCTAGAGAAAAACTTTCTAACCTGTAATCACTTAGTTACTATGTAGACAATAATCATCAGGTTGCGTGTGACTCTTATAGGCAGGTGGGTATAGCTAGATAGCATGTTTCCATGTAGTAGTAACAGGTGGCTCGCAGAGTATTACGTATATGTAGATCGTGATGTAGATGTACCTTTGCTAGGAACATCGGCATCAACGTCATGCCTTTTTTCTAGTACTCTGGCTATCACAAGCCCTTCATTCATGACGTTGCAACAGAATAAAAAGCATTGCCCACAATCTAACACCACTGCCATGAATCCACCATCCAAACTGTCTTAATAAAAAAATAAATATCAAACGAATTCCTGCACTTTTCATTTCACCAGCAACCCATTTACCAGATATTCCGCCCTAAAGCATTCGCACACCAAACCCAACGTCACAGTCGGGATTGTGACTCCTGGTATTTTTCATGTTATCCCGAGTTGTGATTATACGTCACTAGTGCATGAATAAATTTCGATGAATTTTATCTTTCGCAAAATATATATTTTTTTTAAGATTCAGTTTTTCAGCGGTCATAGTAGTTTTTCTTGATATTCCTCCTCTTCTAACCAATTTATCAGTAACGTCTTCCCTACCGTAATTATTTCTTCTTTCCCACCAAAAATACCGTTTATATTTTATCAGTCTCTGCTCACTCAGCACAATAAGAACAATTTTTAGTTCCTCATGTCCTCTTAGTATTTATTTTATCCACCTACTTTGCAATCTCCCAATTTCTTCAAACTTTTGAATGATTTCCTTCGCCAACTATGATCGACACTTAATATTCTTTTGCCCTCCTTTCCGTCCATTGCAATGCCACGAAATCAGACCATATTATTTCTTGCTTTCAAATGAAATGAAGATACGATGGGTCTCGTAAATATTTGCTTAATTTTTAATCGAAATCGAAATGGATCGCTACACAAATGTGCTTTGTTTAAGAAAGATTTTTGAACATACTCACTCAAATGTAAAAATTGTGTAGGACTTCACTTAGTTTAAAACTTAACGCATCACTAGGTGAATTAAAAATTTCTTTGATAGCGACGCTTATTTAATTATAATCTCCTTAATTACAATACCTTAAATTAATAACAAATATTAAATTTTTAAGTAAAAAAAAGTTCTCAGAAAGCTTCTAATGTGTCTTAAATTTTTAAGGAACCTTAATAATTTAATTTAAGAATCAATAATAACTAAATTAAAAATCGCGAAACGTTGAGATTTTAAGGTAATTTAACAATTTAAAAATTGACCAGTAGCCTCAGCTGAAGTCTCACACATCTTAGTTTGAGAGAAAAAAGGTATTTTATGAAGAATTTTTCATCAGGTATTATCAATAATGCATATAGCACATTCCAAACAATTTTTTCGCTCCACTTAATTAGGTCTCTCAAGCACTCAAGTTAGCCTTGAAATATTTTAAATATGCAACAGTTTGATATGCTTCCAGTAGCATTGCCCAGGACGCCGTCCTTCCGATGCGTCAAGCTTATAACGATGATGAAAGCTTCAGAATTCTTACCCCGGAGGGCTTCCAAGAAACATTTTATGATAAGGGTCTCTGGGAGTATGAAATTCCATGGACATCTGCCCCCTTACAATATTGCTGGGGAGAGGATGAAGAACTCTGTGGTGTCAAATATGGAAGCTTGCCCCTACGAGACCTTACGGCGAGACAAGAGGGGTTAGCGTCGGTAGACGGGATATCAAGACGTATTGCCTAAGACGCCTAAGACTCATATTCAGGAGGTTATGCAATATCGCTGTTCCTTAGGTTGATTTGACATAGATCATTACTCATATCAGGTAATCACAATATTATCCTATTTCACATCCTTCACTATTTGCTCCATGACTTTCATAAGAGGAGTTTCTTCTCCATTCCTTCCATTAACTTTTCCCTCGACGATTGTCTTCATCATGCCATCAAGCTCCAAGATATGGCCAATTAAGCTGTAGCGCCCTCTTTTTAAGGTTTACAAGAGACTTCTCTTTTCTCCCACTCTGGTAAGGATTTCCAATTTTGGTCACTCGATAGATCTATTTCATCTTCATGATTACTCTATGGCACCACATTTCGAATGCCTACAGCCTTGAATTTTCTTGCTTTTTCTATCGTCCATGCCTCACTGCCATAAAGAAGCGTGCTCTAGATGTTTGTACTTAAATCCCGTTTAACACTTTATTTGATCCAGTACTAGACCTGGTGTGCTAGATGCTACTTACCATTGAGAACGGAATCTAGCATAATTGGAACCACCCTAGGAGGTTTCTCACGATCATTGAACTTGTGCTAGTTATGAAGCCGTGTTTCTTATTAGTTTAAAAAAAGAGAAGATCGCACAGCGTTCGTAACGTGACGTGATTGGTCGACGGCTACTGGGAGCTGGTAGCGAAGTAGTACCGAATCAAGTAACTCAACGATTATTATAGCAATTATGTTTGATATTCAGGATACTGGTTATATATCAGACGATACTGGAATGTTATCATGCTAGCTGGTATCGTTAGGTATCGTTAGCTATATCAGGTATTGGTTGAAGCGGGCTTAATAAAGTGTTTCCTCGCTTCTAAGATTGTACTCAAGCTCTAAGTAAAATATTCTTCCGGTAAAATTCCCTCTTCACCAGAGCTATTCCAATAAAATTTTACATTTTGGTTGACCCATCATCATCATCATCGGTCAACAATCCTGGGACTGGTTTGATTCAGTCCTCCACTCGATTCTTCTATCCGCCAACCTATTCATACTAACGTAATTCCTCTCTTTTACAACCTTCACGACCAGTTCCATATATCTCACCTGCCTTTGCCTTTCTTCCCGTTCATTTATTACTCGATGATTGTCTTCATCAGGCCATCGTGTCTTAAGATATGGCCGATTAAGTCGTCCCGTCTTCTTGTTAGAGTTTTCACAGTTTTCTCTTTTCTCTCACACTTCTTAAGACTTCTTCGTTTGTCACTCGGTCGATCATTTAATCTTCATCATTATTCTGTAGCACCACATTTCGAATGCTTCCACCCTTTACTACACCGTTGCTGATATCGTCCATGCCTCAATGCCGTAAAGAAATATGCTCCGGATGTACGTTCTGATGAATTGTTTCTCTACTTATACCATTTCTTGATTCTTTCATCGCTATCAATTATTTACAAGAGTTTTAGCGAAAAAATTAGTCTTCTAACTAGAGCCATTCACTCAAAAATCAAAAATTAAAATAAGCAAAAGGTGACGCCCACCGAAAATGCTGCTGTGATAACATAGACGTCATTTCCCTCCCGTCCTTGACTGCTTTTCGTGGAAGAGAAGGGAGTGGAGGGGAATTCTCGGAAGGTCTGCTCGCACAGATCCTGTCGCAATCGCTCCCATTGGGAGAATAAGCTGTGTCCCCCCTTTTGCGATAAGGCGAAGAAGTTTCGCGGGCTCAGTTGTGATTGGACGAAGTCGATATACGTCAGAGGTTGCACCACACCCACTTTTCCGGATGGGTTAAAAACATCAGTTTTTCGCCGCTTATAACTCGAGAAATAATTTCCGGATCAAAAAACGGAAAAATGCGTGTCTTTTTATTTTGCAAACTCTATCATATTCGGCAATAAAAAATATGGTAAACGACCCAATTCTGGTAGCAAAATTTAAACAAACTGGATGCCATAAAAAGCAAAATAACTGGACGGCTTGGGAGGGTACGTAACTTTAAACTCCAACTGCCTATATTGCGCCGTTTTGTGTTCCAACTACGGGCTGAATTGAGTTAGTCGCAGGAAAGTTTTTACCGAGCTGAGCAGCGAGATTGAAAAAAAATATTAAAGGCTTTCTGGTTATATTTGCACTCAATACGGTCGGCGGCTTAACGACACTGGAAATCCGATACGGTATCGGTACGACCTTTTTCCCGCTAGAATCCCAAATTGGAAACTAAAATGTTTTGGGGAGAAAATTGGGTAGAATTTGACCAATTCGAACCATGAATGATGAAACTGAGCAAACAGAAAGATACAGATAAAAAAGTCGTTGATAGAAGCATATAGACATTCTCATCCATATTTAATAGCGTACGTTAAGAATGTATACGACTACATGCCTCTCAATTTCAACTTTCGCAAGCGGATTTATACATGAATGGCTATATATGTCGAAACGGATAGTATTGAAAAAGAATAGTCATGTGGGGCAAGCTTTCAAAAAATATAATTTACTGTTCAAATTATCCAATAAAATTCATGAGATTGAGACTAACTGCTATTTCCACACGCCAGAAATCTATCTTCATTGAATCTGGACGCAAATACAGTTTTTTACGGTTCAATAGCCTAAGGAATTTAGCGAGAAAGACCAAGTATATATTATTCTTATAAAATCATTACAAGTGTAGCGGAGAAGAAAAGGGTGGAAGCATTCGAAAAGTGGTGTTACAGAAGAATGATGAAGATTAAATGTATCGACCGAGTAAGTAACGAGAAAGTCCTTAGAAGAGTGGGAGAAAGGAGAGGTGTTTTGAACACACCTAGAAGAAGACGGGGCAAATTAATCCGCCATATCTTAAGACCTGGCCTTATGAAGGCCTCTCAATAAGGCCTGATGAAGACAATCGTCTAGGGAAAAGTGAACAGGAAGATTGGAAAAGGCAGGTCTCGTGTGAGATACATGGAGCAAGTTGTGAAGGCTGTAAAAGAGAAGAATCACATTAATATGAAGCGGTTGGCCAATAGAAGAATCGAGTGGAGGGCTGCATCAAATCAATGCTAGGATTGTTGATCCACGATGATCATGAACTATACCCTCCTTCTCCCAGGATGATTCCTTAGCAAAAATACTGTTGCATTTACTCCAGCTGATGCCTTTCTTTATTTTTATGCTCGGCTTCGCCCGCTGTTGCCTCGAGATTCTCATAAATGTCGTCTAGTGATTAATATTAGTTGCAAACCTACACACTGAATTTACACAGTTTATAACGGTGATTCTATTTCTTGGGCTGACTGGTTTATCAACGCTTGGGTAGAGTCAAATATAACCGACGTAATCCCCCTCACTGTCATACCTGCATCAATTTCTTCCCGTGCCACACAAAACGTTTAATCCGCATTCATTTTGAAATCTACAGAGGACAAAGTGGAAACCCAACCTAACTCCTCATCTTATCTATAAACATTCGGATTCTCCATTCTCTTATTGGTACGGTCTTTTCCACACACAGGAGATAGATAGAAGTAGTTATTTTGTAAATAAAGAAAAAAGCATACCTGTACTCTCACAATCATTACCTCCGAGTTTTGCAAACCCAAAGAATTTCCTCATTCGGAAATC
The DNA here is from genome assembly GCA_933228895.1 of Platycnemis pennipes. Classification (NCBI taxonomy): domain Eukaryota; kingdom Metazoa; phylum Arthropoda; class Insecta; order Odonata; family Platycnemididae; genus Platycnemis; species Platycnemis pennipes. Next base: position 111,757,105 of record OW121851.1, on the reverse strand, counting down.
ACTTTGAGTGATTTCTTCGAGCAGGTAATGACGTGCAATAAGGGATCGAAAAAAGCGAATTAAAGGCATACCGATAAGGCGATAATAAAACGAAATAGCCATGAATAAATTCTTTAGAACAGAGTAAAATCGCATATATACACATTTATTATGGTTTATCTACTTCAGAAATTTAAGGTGGACGGACAAGTTTTCTGAAGTTGTACAAAATATATTACAAACTCCGGCGTACAGAAGGCAAGATCACTTGGATATAATTAGATATATTAGTAAGGAAAAGGTATTCGAAATTTTTGTATACATTTAGGGACAGTAATAAATTAACTCGATGGCACCAAGGCGAAAAATAGGATAAATATTGTAATTTTTTGCCTGTTTTTCCATGTCTGCATTATACCTACAGTAAAAAAAAACGATTCTTTCCGTGACATTCAAAAAACGTCAAATATTTGCATACACGTGCAGTCCGATCCAGAGGGTGATACATTTTAATAGACAGTAGTATTGCATGAGAAGATATTCGATTTCTTAGGTGAAGGACAATCGTCGAAGGACAATCGTTGAAGGACAAGTGGACGGGAAGAACGGCAAAGGAAGGCCTCGTATGAGAGATATGGAACAAGTGATGAAGGATGTGAAAGAGAAGGAATACGTAAATGTGAAGAGATTAGCCGACAGAAGAATTAAGTGGAGAGCTGTCTCAAACCACTTTCAGGATTTCTGACTAATGTTGATGATCACTACTGCCATGAAAGCCAAATCCCATGTGTAAAAGTGCCTTCAAATTAGAATGATAATGGGGAACATACACTATTTTTATTACTCTTTCAATAAGAAGTTTATTAGCTAAAAAGTAAATTGTCGGATCTGACTTTTTTAATTATTACTATCAAGGAACGGCTGAAAACTTCAAAACAATATATTTACTTCATTTTCTTCTAAAATAAACGTCTGCCTATGTAGCAATATGGAAGCTATACCGTGCGATGACGACAGAAGGCGTTTCAGGTCACGTGACAGTCGTCCATTTTCTGGAATATTTTAATAGCATTTAATTATTTTTGTGGTTGCCATAGAAAGGTTTAGCTTATATATTTGAATATGTGAGAAAACTTCGTTATCTATTGCATCATCAATACTACAGAGAAATTTCATGCATATTCCCCAATGATTGTACATTCGTCGATAATGTAAGCTTGGTAAGACAGCAATCCTCACGGTGGCTATCTAGGCGTGTCGGTGAGGCAATTTAATGTTCGCGGTGGAGAAAGGATTCCAGCAATATTTATTCCCTCCGCTTTTCTATCTTCTTCGCTTCCAGACGCACTCAATGGATCTGAAGACTCTCTATTGCCGAGCGTGGGAATCAGGGTCTCGTCGAAATGGGAAGTCCCTCAGCTCGGAATCCATCACTTGGGAGACTGGAGAGGGTTCCCTTGATGGCTTCGACCCCTGGCTGCCGCTGGCAGGTAATTTGCGGACCATTGTACCCCTTCCCCTCCCTCCCTCCCTCAAAGAGGAAAGGACTGGGGCCCCGCACAATAGCCTTAAACTGCTGCCATTCGTTTCCACCCAATTTGATTTCGCACGGCTATAATAGATCGACAATATTCATTAAAATGTCATGGCCCCACTGGGTCCATCATTGGATTTCTCTGCGAAAATATTTTTCAAATTTTTTTGCTCAACCAAATTTGATATTTCACCTTTCAAGGTTAAATTTTATAAGGATTTCTCTCCATTCTCATTTAAAGTAAGGTAAGTTACCATCTCAAAGTAGGTTTTTATTTATTACTCTCTACTCTCCTTTACTTCTTTTCTCCCCCACACTTTTTGAATTGTTAGTTCCTTTCCAGTGCTATTTCTACCGTTGTACAATAGCAAAATATTCCACAGAGAAAAAAAATCCGGCAAGATCCGTTGTCCGGCAAGGTGATCTATCAGTTGAACTACCAATACGTCCTCTTTGTCTGTGGAAATTAACTGTGGCTTTAAAGGAACAAGATGTAGGGAATGGAGGAAAGTGTGGAATATCTTCCTATTGTGCTATTTCAGTGGGGAACTCAGTTAAAGTTTTCGCGGCTAGTTCGCGAGCTTTTAGAATTTATTTCTCTCCTTGGTTACTTCTCAGCGCTTTTTATTCCTTTTAAATTCGCTTTCAGTCCACTCTCGCTTCTCAGACATTCTTCTCACTCGTATCCTTATACTTCCAGAACCTTATTTATTTGAAAAAAGTGTATTTATTTATTTGAAAAAAGTCCCCAAAAACGTCACTAAGGCTAATTACATTGGTGGACACATAATAAAAAATAAAAATAAACAATAAATACATAGGAAGATTACAATAGAAAATAACAAATTAGTCATGTAAACAAAACGTACAACATGGAGAGGGACTTAGCGGGGTGTATACAGAGAAGAGGGGGTGTTTTCGACCAATAGATTAGTAATTACGGATTTGAACACGGAGGGCGCGGAGCAGAGGTCCAGTGAGGGTGAATGCTAAGGAGTTGAAAATTTTCGGGATACGGTGGTACAGGGAACGCTGGGATATTGAGAGACGAAATTTGGGGATTTTAAGGGGACAACTATTGCGAGTGGAACGAGGAGGAACATTAAGTGGGAAGAGAGGAAGAAGGTCATTGGTACGGAGAGTATTACTCCAAACACTGCGAAGTAACTTCATGTCGCAAAGAGCATGGTTGAGGGAGAGTTGGGGGATAGCGAGGGAGGAAAGGATACGATTCTCGCATAGAATCTCTGAGGGAAGGGAAACCCTTATCACCCTTAAATACTAATTACTTAAAGAAGTAACTAGGGGAACTTGAACTGCCAGCTAGGTGAAGGAGAAGCTAACATGACCAAATATCGGAGAGTGCATCCCAGTGTCTTTCGTAAAATATTCCACGTAAATATTTCCAAAAGGGTGATTCAACTACATACATGAAATATGAGCGTTACCAACGTGAAGAATTTCTTCGAAAATATACATGGGTTATTCCATGTCAATTCGACCAGCTGATTGCCCCTAGGGTAACAGATTTAATAGACCAAAGTTGGCAAAACGTCATGGCATGGGCAAAGGGGATTTAAGAGTGTGCATACGGTTGAAATTGGCGATAAGTAGATGAAAGAGACAGGGTGCCGAATTCTGAAGACACCAAAGTATCGTTCGGTCGACCGTGACCCTGACACCCTTGGTGTACGCCCCTACTCAAAAATATTTTTCTTCCTTAAATGAAATATTACCTCCAATTAACTTTTTTAATTTGTAGAGGGGGGTTGTATCTACAGCACATAAAAAATGAGCGAAATCCACGATAAAGGTACATAGTCAAATATCGATTTGAAAAATTAAATTTGTTATGAAATTTATATAATTGTTTATATTTTGTAACCCTTTTTGTGTTCCGTTTGGATTCCGGTTACCTTACCTCGTTAATCAAACGACTAGCTCAGTTCTGCTTTACCTCCCACACACACTCTTAAATGCATATATTAAATACACACATCAATACAATTCATTCAATGGTCAGTTAAGGACAAATTAAACAAAACACTATTTATATTATTCATGCATAAAATATATGTATATATATTTAATTCCTTTAAATTGAGAGATTGGGCCCAATTTACAAAGTTCATATGCATACTTATTATAGCCAATAGTCTAAAAGAAATAATTGGATGATATTAGGCAATGGGCTTAGTTTCCTTAAATAAATTCTGAAAATGTTCCAATTGATTCCCACTTATCGTGGCTAACGCGTCTCGTCCTCCCTCCGTGACACTGGGCTGGAGTGCGCCTTCCCGTATGATATTCTCGCCGACGCCTCCTCGATCCCGCTCCTTACTCTGCTGAAGTCCTTTTCTCGGGCGCCTGCCGTAGGATCAGCATTATTCCACTGATGGGGCCTTCTCAAGGGTTCCCGGGCCTAATCTCCTGACGTCTCGTTCACTTCCGACTCTCCCCGCGCCCTTTCACTACCGTTCCGTGTCGCGTCCTCCTGAATATTCCCGTTCGTGTCCTCGTTACTACTGACTCTCTTGTTACTTCTCTATTGCCCATTGTTACGCTCGTTTTTCCTAACCTATTATTTGGCCGAGTGTACTGCCAACCCCCAGCGTTTAACTGATAACCCCTATTGTTGTCCGCGCCGCGGGTACTACCAACCCGTGGCGTTTACCCTGTAGGTTTACAATTTCGTAATATAAACCCTTTCTATAGTTTTATAATTCAAGACATTTGAAACAAAATCTTTTGCACATCCGTGTAGCTTTAATAGTCTCGGAGTTTTAACGTAAAATGTGTACCTAGTCACTTTTGCAAAATTTGCATTTTGCAACGTCGCAATTTCTCGTAAACGGTTGCATGAGCTGCAAGAGGCATTGGGGTTTTATTTTCCTATCCAATGATGACGTTTTGCCAAGTATGGTCAAAATCGGTCACCCTAAGCCTCACTTTTGCCGATATTCTGGTCGAATTGACATGATCTCGACGAATTGATGATATGAAATGACTCATATGTTAGCCAAATTCCCGGGGAAAGCCCACGAACACAAGGTGACGTCAGTGGTGTCGCGTGAAACGTTGAGAGTGTTGGATGACGAAGAGTAAAGCGTTTCCTTTTGAAGAAAGAAGTCCATCTTATCAGGGAAAAAGTAATTGTGACTATTTTTATGTATTGTGAGCGCATGAATACTTCTTTTCCCTCCGCCAACTCTTTAGATGCAGGAGGAAAATAACAGAGGGGTTTTATTTGGAATTTAATTTTTTTTACTGTTCATTTTCATATAAGTATAAGATCAATGGTAGATGGGGTTATTTAGTGTAAATTCATCTTATTAACACATCTAAATTAGAATTTCTCACGACTTATTGTTACCTCAACTGGTTTCGACGTCTCCTCGTATTTTTCATGAGAAGACGTAAATGAGGAGCAGTTTGCCTTGGAGGTGTATTTGAGAAGAGAAGGAAGGGCATCATGACGAAATAAGGCGTGGCCGCACTTACGTTGAAGGAACAAGGCCAGGGTCTTAGAAAAAGGTTTTAGGGGAAGGAGGAACCCGGGTAGTAAGCAAAGGCAAGTAGGTCATCGGAACCACCTAACAAACAAGTTTTCCCATACTTTTTGTAAAATGTCCCAGTTTCAAGAGTTTTAATAACATCCAATTCATTATCTACCTTTGACAATAACAAGTAAAATAACCAGATTTTCACTTTCATGTATTCCCAAAGGACAGGATTAAGTTTAAGATTAGTAACTGAAAATAAACCTATGCTGCAACCTAAAATCAATTGGAAAATTTACGGAGGGAAAATTAAAAGGCATTCAAGAAAAGTCCTTGAATTGAGAGAAACGTAATAAATAAATAAAAAAATTACCAAATAAATTAAAAACATGTTGAAGAGATTCAGTACTAGGAAGAATATTCAGTGCGACGATAAACCTAATATTAGATACGACAGAAAGAACGAAAATGTTTAGATTGAGATTCTGTTAATGATTTATGAATATAGCGGTGAATTACGTTTGTTGAACGCGGAATGCCAGTTGGTTTGCGCCAGCGCTAATTCATTTTTTTTTAGTGTTCCTTTTCCCCACAAGAGGGCGGTGTGTAGCCCGGCCGCTCAGAGCGGAGTCACCTGGCATAAGGCCTGTCTGTCTGCCAGTGGTAATGAGGTGGGTCGTATCACCCCCTCAAGTGGGTAATTTGGCATGATATTTCCGTGTGTGGAATATAAAGTTTTATTAGTGTGAAATCGTGTGTTGTGAACGGGAATAAAGTTCATGTGTCAAGAAAGTTGCCGCAGTCTCTCTCTTTCCTTTACGGTTGTTCCGGCAGATAATGCCTATCGGCAACATGCCGCCAACAACGTTAATATGAAGTGATTGACCTATAGAAGAATCGAGTGGAAGGCTGCATCAAACACATCCTAGGATTTTTGACAGATGATGATGAGTATAAAAAGACGAAAGTAACTATAAAAGCACTGCAACATTAAAAATGTACGTACTTGCGAGTCACACTGATGCCCTATACTCCTCTGCGGAGCTTATTTTCAAGCATCCATCCGACTAAAAATGTACTTCCCCATTGGACTCAAGCAGAGACCAGTATTCTATCAAGAAAAATCTCTGACACCGACGGAATTGAAACCCAGACTCTCGGGCAAGAAGACCAGCATTCTAGATAGACCCGATTCCTTGTGTATTTGATTTTACGCATTCATTGTGGATTTTGACACGCGTACAAGAATGAATTTCATAGCATACAGGTCGGATATTTTAGTGCACGCATACAAAGTATGGAAAGTAAATAAATAATGACAGCAAAGGTAGTTGTTTCAGGCTTGATTTGGTGGAATATCATAACGAAAGAAAAAGACTGGCAATTTTCCCCAAGAATAAAGTTTTTTACTTGACCGGTTTCGGTGTACAACACGATCTTCAGGTGAAAATTATAGCTCAGACATCTGTATATATACAGAATTGCAGTGAGTGGAGAGAAAGGTTGAGGGGGGGAGGGGAAGGGGGAAGGGAGGTGTTGGAGAGAACAAAGATTGGGAGTTGAGAGGAGGGTGAAAGGTGGTGGGTGTTGATGGGTAAAACCATGCAAGAGATTTAGGCTTTCCATTTAGAGCCACCCTTTGTTCGCTTAAGTAACGGCTGTTTTTTGCTCTGCACAGTTCTTCATTCGAATCCTTGATTACAGTTTATATCTGAATTTCTGAGGAATTTTAAATCCGGAAATTTACTGAACACACTAAAATACACGATGCGTGGTATATATTACTAGCATGCGCCTTCAACTTTTATTTTGTAATGTCGTATCAACGTATTACACGAATATGGGATATAAAACTCACGAATGTAGAATATCAAATGGTCACTGTCACTTGGAATAGATACAACTGAAAATAAACGCTTAAAGTAGGTAATTGATGTTGATAGCTTGATTTAGTTCGAAGACGAGTAATTGAAATCTGCCATACCTTGTATATTCCTTTTCTAACCCCCTTCCCTCCACTTCATCTTATCCGGGCACGTAATTTCCCCACCTCCCCCAATCCAATTTCCTTTAAGATTAAGGCTTTGGGAAATTCGTCTTCCATTATTGTGACAGCCGTAGGCACGTTCTTCTCATTGTTATAAGGTGTAGTGGGTATAACTTCTTTTTGACAGATAGTAAAGAACTTATTAATTCAGTATTTTTATAATAAAGCGTAAAAAGTAACTGTTCCTCTTAATTACGATTTTTAATTCCTAGTATTTTTAATACCCTTTATGTTTTTCACGAGTATAATTTATTTCTTTGTATTTTCCACATTTAACTATTGCCGTTTAAAAAGACGTAATTTTTTCCCAATGCTAGTGCTATGTAAACATGCAGATGTTGCTAGTACTCAACTGTACGCGAAATTTAATTACTATACTAAAGGCATGGCGACCCCAATGTAAGAATTTCCTCTCCGCGATGCTCTAATTTACACCTTATTTTGTGTTTCTACCTTCTGTTTTATAAGATACGAAAAATAATAATTTATTCTTTTAGTTATAATTTTTGCTTCACCTTGCTTTTACTCAAGACTTTGGCATGGAATTATTCGTTCCCTCAATGCATACCCGAACAGAGGTCCTAGTAAAGGAAGAATATGATCCATGATGCAAATCAAGTTCATAAGGAGAGCCTTTTTTTATGTTTTAAGCACATTAAAACATAAAATAAATGTTGAAAAGCAACAAGGATTCTGAAATTAATATTTTCAGGAAGAATCTAATGTTTTCACCACCTAACGCTTGTCCCGTAAAAACCTAAACGCGACATAAGGGATCGTTCGGTAGCCGTTCACCAAATTTTCCTTCCAATGGCAGCCAGGTGAATTTCACAAACGTTGAATATTAACCACAGAAGTGCATGATATTATTTGTGCCTATGTAGAACTAGGGCGCCATTAAGTCCCATGATAAGAATAAATTCTTAACTCTTGCAGAAATTAGTAAAATTTTACCGATGTATTGGCAAGAGATATGGTCAATCAAAGTATATTTTTCGTGCAAAACGCTGTCATTATTTCGAAAGAAAAAGACTGACGATTTTGCACAAGAATAAAGTTTTTTACTCGACCGGTTTCGGGGTACAGCACCATCTTCAGGTGAAAATTATAGCTCAGACATCTGTATATATACAGAATTGCAGTGAGTGGAGAGAAAGGTTGAGAAGGAGGGGGGCGTAGGGGAGGGGGGGAAGGGAGGGGTTGGAGAGAACAAGGATTGGGAGTTGAGAGGAGGGTGAAAGGTGAAACACTCTAGTGACTTTAAATCCAACGTGCCCCTCACTTTGGAAAAAGGAAAGAAATTGGACGCCATTGAGGAAGTGGAAATTATTCAAAGAAGGAACTGGAAGCAGAATCTTCTCAATGACGTTCAATTTCTTTCGTCCCCTTTCCCCCTCCTCTCCATCACCTTCCAACGAGTCGCACACTCTTCAGAAGGGCTGCCGCAACCTTAAGCACCGAACCCCCGCCGCCCCCTTCCCCACACTCTTCACCCCCCCCTCCCCCCCGCCTCCAAACTACTTTGGAAGAATACACCAGGAACCTCAAGGAGCTAATCCTCCTCAACCCGAAGAAACCGACGCTCCGGGGGATGCCATGGACCGGACCGCTTCACCCTTTCCACAGTGGACTTCACTTGGACTCTCCGTGCGGTCTTTCCGCAGACCCTCCCAGGACGCTATTATGTATGGTTTTACCCATCAACACCCACCACCTGTCACCCTCCTCTCAACTCCCAATCCCTGTTGTCTCCAACCTCTCTCTCCCCCTACCCCCCCCCCCCTCCTCAACCTTTCTCTACCCTCGCTGCATTTTTGTATATATACAGATGTCTGAGCTATAATTTTCACCTGAAGATGGTGTTGTACACCTAAACCGGTCGAGTAAAAAACTTTATTCTTGTGGAAAATTGCCAGTCTTTTTCTTTCGAAATAATGACAGTGTTTTGCTCGAAAAATATAATTTGATTGACCATATTTCTTGCCAATGCATCGGTAAAATTTTAATACTTTCTACAAGAGATAAGAATTTATTCTTATTATGGGACTTAATGGCGCCCTAGCTCTACATAAGCACAAATAATATCAGGTTCTTATGTGGCTACCATCGTCCTCAAACATTCCTATTCCTCATTCTCAATCTTCCTTCATTAATCCTCATCCCGGTTGCGGCAGAAGCGGGGCAGGCCTAAAAAACCTAGTACCCCCTTTCCCAGATTGATCATCCCCTAATTAAATCCTACCCTAATGCAACATCTTACCCATGAAGTAATTCCTTCCATACAATTCCCTAAATGAAACACCCCATCTATATACTCAATATTCTCCCTATCCAGCGTTGGTACCAAATATCAAAAACTTAACCCTAATGAAATAACCCTTCTACAAAAAAAAAACCTCCTACCCTTTACTCATACTTCATTCCTCATCAGGCTATCTTTCATTCAAAATAACAACCACGGCCAGAAAGAGTGAATAGCTCGAGATGGTGAAACAGGAATACTGCCAATTCTGTCTGTGTCTCTTCTGTGGTTAATATTCAACATTTTTAAAATAACAATGATTCTGAAATTAATATTTTCAGGAAGAATCTAATATTTTTACCACCTAACGCTTGTCCCGTAAAAGCCTAAACGCGACACAAGCGATCGTTCAGTAGCCGTTCACCAAATTTTCCTTCCAATGGCAGCCAGGTCATGTTCATAAGGAGAGCCTTTTTTTATGTTTTAAGCACATTAAAACATAAATAAATGGCAAACACCCATGAGTCTTCTGTGGTTAATATTCAACGTTTGTAAAATTCACCTGGCTCCCATTGGAAGGAAAATTTGGTGAACGGCTACCGAACGATCCCTTGTTTCGCGTTTAGGCTTTTAAGGGACAAGCGTTAGGTGGTGGAAATATTAGATTCTTCCTGAAAATATTAATTTCAGATTCCTTGTTGCTTTTCAGCATTTATTTTATGTTTTAATGTGCTTAAAACATAAAAAAAGGCTCTCATTATGAACTTGACTTGCATCATGGATCATATTCTTCCTTTACTAGGACCTCTGTTCGGGTATGCATTGAGGGAACGAATAATTCCATGCCAAAGTCTTGAGTAAAAGCAAGGTGAAGCAAAAATTATAACTAAAAGAATAAATTATTATTTTTCGTATCTTATAAAACACAAGGTAGAAACACAAAATAAGGTGTAAATTAGAGAATCGCGGAGAGGAAATTCTTACATTGGGGTCGCCATGCCTTTAGTATAGTAATTAAATTTCGCGTACAGTTGAGTACTAGCAACATCTGCATGTTTACATAGCACTAACATTGGGAAAAAATTACGTCTTTTTAAACGGCAATAGTTAAATGTGGAAAATACAAAGAAATAAATTATACTCGCGAAAAACATAAAGGTTACTAAAATTGCTATGAATTAAAAATATTAAAAATCGTAATTAAGAAGAACAGTTACTTTTTACGCTTTATTATAAAAATACTGAATTAATAAATTCTTTACTATCTGTCAAAAAGAAGTTATACCCACTACACCTTATAACAATGAGAAGAACGTGCCTACGGCTGTCACAATAATGGAAGACGAATTTCCCAAAGCCTTAATCTTAAAGGAAATTGGATTGGGGGAGGTGGGGAAATTACGTGCCCGGATAAGATGAAGTGGGGGGAAGGGGGTTAGAAAAGGAATATACAAGGTATGGCAGATTTCAATTACTCGTCTTCGAACTAAATCAAGCTATCAACATCAATTACCTACTTTAAGAGTTTATTTTCAGTTGTATCTATTCCAAGTGACAGTGACCATTTGATATTCCACATTCGTGGGTTTTATATCCCATATTCGTGTAATACGTTGATACGACATGACAAAATAAATGTTGAAGGCACATGCTAGTAATACATACCACGCATTGTGTATTTTAGTGGGTACAGTAAAGTTCCGGACTTAGAATCCTCAGAAATTCAGATATAAACTGTAATCAAGGATTCGAATGAAGAACTGTACAGAGCAAAAAAACAGCCGTTACTTAAGCGAACAAAGGGTCGCTCTAAACGGAAAGCCTAAATCTCTGAATTTACTGGGGCAAGGAGCAGGACATGATAATATTGCGGTTTCTGCACTGCGGAATGTTTCATGATCGAAGACAAAAGGTACACACACACGAATATGAAAACTGCGGGTGGACATTGACCTATTTGCGAGGTCATTAAGTCAGCTGGGAAATTGCAGCCATTGTGCGGCTGTGACTCCCTTATCGCCAGAATGTGGAAGGGAGTTGTGTCCTCTATTCGAATTAAAGTGGAACAAATCATTTTCTTGAATGCAGATCGGAGATAAAATTGTTGTGGAAATATGAGTGAATTCGGCAGATGAATAAAGAACGAGGCAAAGAGATAGGTTTAAGGTTTATTAAAAAGAGCAGTTATATCATTCATAGGGTTGACTACTTGCGTAGGAATGTAAGTGCCCAGGGAACTAAGCACATTTGCATTGGTTCAGCGAGTAAAATAGCATATTAATCGATTATAGGTATATCGACTGGCTTTGATAAGTATATTGACTGCGTATAATATATCAAAAATACAGGAAAAAGTTGTTTTACCATTCCAAATTTTAATCTGAGACTAGTAAAATAGATGATTCAGTACGATTTAAACGAATTGAAACGGATTCCTATAACCAAAGTGGAAAATTTTGATCTCTATGAAGTGTAATTGTATGACAATATAGAAAGAAAAATTTAAAAGAACTTTCTATTTGCAAAAATACAGAGATAAACCTATTGTTAAAAACAAGTTATAGAAAAGTTGTTACTCTGTCACTTTAGAATTATTTTCAAAAATCGGTTCTTTCGGGTTGGTGCGGCGGCTAGATTAATCAATCTCTAGTTCGAAGGGCCGGATTTAGAATCCCGGGAAGAGTAGGGAGGTATTTTTCATAATAGAATACTGGCCCCTGTTAAGACTCCTGCGGGGGAGGCATTTCAAGTTCAGTGCTCCGTCTGTTGAATGGGACGTGAAACCGTAGACCTCATGGCATTTTTCATTTTGACGGGTATAATGCCGTCTTCGGGTTTCTCTCCATCCTTCCTCCACATTCAAAAATCCCTAGCCTGAATCTATGTATCCACCGATCATCTCAGGCAAAAATTCAGTTTTCAGCCGCCTTTCCTTATGAATAATTAATAAATACCATCTAGATTTACATAATACCGTCCAAGCCACCATAATGGTTGGTGGCAGGGGCTGAATTCTAACCAAACATGCACTTCGCATCATGCATAAAAAAGGATTTGTAATAATATACTAGTCTAAACTTCACTATTTAAAAAAGATAAAAATTGCAAAGCAAGCATGCAATATAATGCTGTTAGTTGGGTTAGCTTAAGGCCCATATACCAACATGCAACTACCTATGCCATCCATTGATACACTCGTATTGGAAATATTTGCCGCTGTTCATATCCCTAATGGGGAACGTGCACTATTTTTTATAACTCTTTGAATGTGAAGTTTATTAGCTAAAATGTGCTTGGCGAAAATTTTGCTGAAGAATTAAATTGCGTTACAAAGATATTACTCTTTGAAAATTGTACTTTTTCGGCAGCTTAAAAACACGACGTCATCGCATGACGTCACGGCACGGTATCACTAAGGGTGTTGTTTATCTGTTTATACGTGAAGGTATGTTGTTAAATGAATACTTGGCGATAACGTGTGTATTTATCTCATTTGTTTAATGCAATAAACGATTGTATTTCGATTTTTTATTTACGTAGTATGATTGGTAAGGAGCAAATCGTCCATTAATTATATAATGACTGTTAAGTGCCCAAGAATTTCTACTACGTCTATGCAATCGCTGGTTTTTTTAAGAACGCTGCCATAAGGGAGTCAACCAAAGGAAATTGTCGGAATGTGCGTTTTTAAGTATTTTTTCAGTCATCGTTTCTTTCGAGAAACGGCTAAAAACCTCAAAACAATATATTCATTTCGTTTACTTTTAAAAGTAAATGTCTATCTCCGTGGCAATATGGAATCTATACCGTGCAGTGACGTCAGAAGTCGTTTCAGGACACGTGACTTTCGTGATTTTCGGGAACATTTTAATATCAGTTAATAATCTTTGTGGTGGGCGTAGAAAAATTTGGCTTATACATTTAAATTGGTGAGAAAATTTCGCATCAAGTACATCATTGATCTTCGAGAAACAAAATTCATGCATATTCCCCATTGTACGAGGAAAAAAGGACATTTTGAATCTGTCAGTTAGGCAATCAATTTCTCTAATTTTGTGATTATGGTCCAGTCTACCATAATAAGTTGGGGTTCGCAAAATATTTTTGACGTCATCACTGAAAATATTATCTTTGGAATTTACATCAGAGATTAAGTCTAAATTTCAACCTGCGATCTGAAAATGATTCCCATTTTAATTCACTTAATAGACTGGTTACGCTAATATAGTTATCGTACCGTCCCTTTACAAACCTTGCCGATCTTCGCGGCAGAAGTTCGAGTTTATTATTGAAGTCTATTTCGTAACGATTCCATATACTGGTAGCGTATTCCAAATGACTGAATGACATATGATGAAAAACATATTGCTCGTATTGTTATAAAAAAATTGAATCCAGCCAAATATGATACACTTAGGACCAAGCGTCCAGCTGAACAAACTTTTAAGTTCCATAATGCGTAGAATTAACGTCCAGCAACATGGGTCATATGGAGGAAAAACTATGTACTAGCTATTCAAATTCAGGATCCAACTTCTAACTAGTATAGGCAGATTTCAGTATTACCATGTAACCCCCAGGTGCAATTATGGGATGTAAATGTTCAAACCAGGTTGAGTGAAGCAAAAGTTTAATTGTGGATATGAGTAATTCAAAGTTATTTCCTGCAAGTTTTAACATATTCACATCACGCTATGGCGGGCCCTGTTAATGAGACTTACTTCACTCCCCAGTATTTCCGGAGAATTTTCCTCCAAGATCTTGTGCTCCGAAATTCGCACAGCTTGGGCTTAAGTTGGAAGAGTTCTGAAGTAAGGCACCGTGAAAAGCTTCGTCTTGAGAATCATGACTCCACATTAGAAGGACGAGGAAGTGGAATGAAGGGACGTGATTGTCATGCATACTAGTAAATAGTTCTACCTCACATAAAATTCATCCTCGCATACAGTGAGACCACGTATACAGTTTGACCCCATTTGTAGCTCTACCTCGTGTAAGTTGTGTTCAACCCGAAGGTTGATTTTTGATAGGTAAGGGTAGAGCTCACCCCGTACCTCGTGTATACGTGTAAAATTGTAAACATAGTGCGCTCTCCTGTATAATTCTACCCTATACATAGTTCAACACCGTGTTTATTTCTACTTAGTCTATATTCCGTCCCCTCGGTAGAGCTACACTCGTATATAGCTCTACCTCATGTATACTTCTGCCTTGTAGCAGTTCAATTTGGTGTACAGTTGAAAACATTCTTTCTCTACAAAAATATTTGATTTTTCAATGTTACGTTATAGTTCCACTCCCAGATATTCCAAAAACAAAATAATGTGTGCTGCCAACAATGGTAAGCTAGTGTGATAGTACCTGCATGCTATTCCTCTTCTACAATAGTCCTCTCTTACCTTCCCATCCAGTCCAAGTTCACTACATTATATTTTTACACCTTTCCCTTGCCTTCATGAAATCAGAAATATTATTATCTAAATCTCTTTTGATCGATGGGATAAATTTTACTGAGGGGCGATAATGATTGACAAAATCACAATGTAGAGGGGAGTTTTACCGTTCAACATTTGAGCTGTAGGAACATAGCTGTACTCATCAACAGGAATAGAACGAAATGTTGTGGGGAACGTAAACTGGAGGGCGATAATGAACGCCAAAATAACAGTATGTAGGTAAGTTTCAATGTTCAACCTTTGAGCCGTAGCGTAGATCTACTCATGCCATGGCAGATAAGAGCGATATATTCTTAAGCATGTGGCAGTCTCTCGCTTCATGGTATCTTACTTATAAACACCACTCAAACAAAGAAAAGATCAACTGTTCATTCGCACTTCTCCCTCGCACCATTTACTACTTCGTTCAATCCCTCACTTTCCCTTCTCTTAGAGTTGGAATTTTTAACCGGTCCTTTACAAAACGTCACGGTTTTACGTGTCATCAAAGACGATCATTTGGAGCGCGAGGAAATAATGTCACCAGGGGATTATCTCTGCTTCGACCGCAGAGAGTACACTAAAGTTCTGCTTATTAATAGTCGTTGCCGGGTTCAAATCCAGGTGAGGGTTGTTTGGACATGTCCAACAAAATCTGAGCTCAGTTTCGTTTTACGTCTTTATGGAAAACCACAGGCTATGAACGTACGAGAACCACCCTACTTTCACTGCTATGTGGGTTTCACAACCTTTGGGATCAATACTTCGAAATTACGAATTAATTGTGTAACTAAGTGGCTATATCACTATAGTCGCCGTGCCAACATGGTCAAATTCCGAAAGCAGTCAAGATTCTCCATATTTAAATAAAGGCTCACCTGATATTCGCCTTTTACAATAAATATTTCATAGGGATCTTCACAATGTTATACCCGGGGGCAGATCTAGTTGTTTAGGTAAAACTCACCAAGCACAAAGCGTTATGATGCTCAGTGTGAAAAAAGCTGTCAGAAATTCCAGAAAAGTTTTTATTTTCAGTCTGGAAGTTCAAATTTAGGTTAGTGACTCTCCTTTTATTGGTATATGTAACGTCTGATTTCATTTTTCATAATTAAGGCGCATTAGCAATACTAATAGGCTCAAAGTTGAACAGAATATGCGAAAAACGCTGGAATTCAGTTTTCGCTGAAAATTTCCGAAATGAAGAGGTTTCCGAACCTTTTGCAATAGCTTTACGAAACAAAAGGTGACAGTGTTTTACAGAACAGATCTTATTCTTTGACGTGCTGTCATTTTCTGCTTGAGGCTTTCGCAGCGCTGTTGTGCTGGTATCCCGACGATCTGCGTTGGTGTATCTTGACGATATCATCAGCATTACCCGAAAAAACAAGATACATGTTTTTTTCCTAATTGATTTACATGCATATTTGATCTGTTAATAAGACAAAATGGTGGTCCTTATTTTCCACCGTATTCTTACATTTGAGAAGACAAATAGTTAAAATGAACACGGAAGAACTGCGTAACTCATAGTACAAGATTCAATGACGCTTTAGATGTATGACTTCGTTAAAAATTAAAAAAAAAGCTACCCTATCGACGCCGGAAAAAAACTCTATTTTTCGATCGCGCAGCGGAGTCAATATTTGCGCGTCAACTAATAAGAATACGTGCAATGATGCGGTGAGTATTATCATACGGTTTGGACCCATGAACTTACTTAAGGTGATTGTCCAACTGTATATCTAGTAAAAATTTATGATATGGTTCGAAAAGATAATTAATTCTCTTTGTGGTCGAGGATTGGAGAGGAGGTAGCACAGGAAGGAAGTGACTGAGGTAAACGAGAAGACCTCCTGAAGAACATTCGCCAGATTTCTGACATAATTCCAATAATCGCCTGTACACCAAACGTTGATGGTAATTTGACGTAAAAATTAGCTCAGACTTCATCTTAATTGGCCCCACGAGAGGGCAACCCATATTACAAAGAGGCATAGAGCCAGGTATGGACCTGAGGCTACACAAAAATCAACAACAGGATATATCAGTGAATTAATAAGTCGGGGAAAGCAGTTTCTTTTTTGGGGCCCCTCGTGGCTCCTAAGGTAATATCTGGCGCCCATATACTTTATCAAAATGGGTTTAGCCGACCAGATACCGAGGCCTCTCCCAGATTCGAACCCGGGATCTTAGCAAGTTAGACACCCAACCGTCTATCCAAGGAGGTTAGAATGCACTGGAGGAGGATTTGGCATGATAACCTATGGGCAACAATGAAGCCAGAATAGGGGTGCTTGGGAACGATTAGACCCCAACTAATTTTACAAGACATTAGCGCTTTATACGACCTCTTATGGAGCCTCCATTTGAATATGTACATAAAAAAACAATGAAATTATACCCTAATTTCATCGTAGAATCACCAGATAATATTCCTGAGGCTATTTTAAGATGGTATTTATGTATTTCATTGCCCTGGGAGTTAATTTTATAACTACATCTGGTTCCAATGTAGTCTATTTAAACTAAATATTTGGATATTTTTGGCGTTCTTCCGCACTCTCCTCTGTATGCTTGAAATAATTTAAAAATACATTCCATTACGGGTCTTATTACCCTAATTTTTACCAAATGCAATATAGCTTTATCCGCACGTGTAACTCGAGTGGCGTTCTTCCGTACTTTCCTCTGTATGTTTGAAAGAATTTAAAAATATATTCAATTACGGGTCTTATTACCCTAATTTTTACCAAATGCAATATAGCTTTATCCGCACGTGTAACTCGAGTGGCGTTCTTCCGTACTTTCCTCTGTATGTTTGAAAGAATTTAAAAATATATTCAATTACGGGTCTTATTACCCTAATTTTTACCGAATGCAATACAGCTTCATCCGAACGTGTAACAAGAGTGACAAGCCTGTGTTCCTCATTACTCACCAAGACGGCCGCTGGCTTCTCATGTCCACTGCAATTCATCCTGCAGTACATCCAAACCTCCTTTCCTCTATTACGAAGTAAGTATAATATAGAGGGCTGACCGCATAGGGCAAAATTTTTATACGTTTTGGATGTAATACTGAAAGGTTTCCATAGATGGCGAGGGAAGAATTTTTTGCGTTACGTCACGAACGATATAAATTTCATCGCACTCGTTTTTCTAATCGACTAAAGCGACATAATCAAAAAGTGTCTCGTAGTTTGCTCCATCTGCTCCTTGCAGCGATGGATAATGTGTTTTTAATGAAACAACAAGGAAATGCTCCTGTGACAAGATATGTTTGATTTAAAAGTGAGAAAATGTTAACTTATCCATGTGACTGTTGACGCTAGGTAAAGGCATATTTCAAAATTATAATAAAATAACAAAACTACAACAATAGCATATGTTATTTGAGGCTTAAGTCAATTAGAAAAACGAAAGCAATGGAAGCGATATTTATCGTTTATGATGAAACGCGAAAAATTCTTGCGACGCCATCTATGGAAACCTTCCAGTACTACACTCTAAGGGTATAACAGTTTTTCCCAAAGCGGTGAGCCCTCTATATAATACTTTCTCTATGGATCTATCCACTTCGCTACCACGTCATAAACAAATGCATAGCTGAGTAAATAAATAATACAAAATATCTCTCTAACCTTTCCATGGCTATGATCTGCTGCTTCTGGTGCTGGTAGTGGTACATCTGTGCCGACTGCGCCAGTCTCCGGTCGCCTGCTGTCAGGGGCGACGTGGATCCCCCGGAGTGGGGGGTTGGTGAGACGCTGGACGCCGCGGCCGCCGCCGCCGCTACCGCCGACGCCTCCTGGTTTGGGCCCGTGACGCCGTACGCCGGGTACTCCACGTCTGCTGCTGCTTTGGCGTTCCTCTGCAACCTGCGGAGGACAATTAGAACAAGCGTGAGACCTTCCAGCACACATCATCATCGGATAAGCAAAGAAAATATTACTACAAGTCCTAGATGCGATGTACGGAGCTTATAATCCCCAGACACTTAATTTGTACAATAGAGAAAGAAACTAAGTGTCGCATTTTTCCACAATTTTATTTTATATAAGATTCACCACGTTTCAACATTTTCAGCCATTCTCAAGTGAATGATATGAATTATATTTTCTCATGCATAATAACATGAAAATGACATATAATGTTAAAAAAGCCGATAATTTTACATTAAATAAAATTGTGGACAGTTAGACAACTTGTTTCTTTCTCTATTGTCATATAAGTTCTCTCATGTCATATTGTGTCCATGAAGTAGTAGCACTGCATCACATAGTTTCATGTAAGTAGAGCATGTATGGTGATATTCACCCCCCGCCATACATCTTTGCGTAGTCTCGCAGGGTATTACGTAGAGTAGACGATAAGTTCCATGATATCTTGCCAGAAACTGCCAATTTTATACTTAATTGTTGCGTTCATAAAATACGAGTTTAGGCGTAACCAACGTGGCAATAAGGCAATATTTAATGGTTACGGTTTAGGCGCAACAGACAATGAAGTCAGCGGCGCATGAAATAATATCGACATTTATGTACAACTACTTAAAACACCGCAATGCATTTAAACCATGGAATCAAATTCACTATCAGTTACTACAATACGGGGCATTTTATTAGTCCAAAATGTCTATTGCATATCAAATAAAAATCTCCTAAGAAATAAAGTATTTTAACCTGCGAAACTTAAGTGAAAGCAAACACCAGCTGAGTCTAAGGTGGTATGGATAAATAAGGATGTATCCGGAGCGACAAAGTGGCATTGCAACAACATGATTGGTAAAATGGCAAGAAAATTTTCTATTAAAATAAATATTTTACAATAACCTAGGTATTGATGTACTACATCATCTTCTAGTACACGTGAATCTGTAAACGATAAATTACATTGGGACAAAATCTTTATTTAAGTTGAAAAAATGTCTTTTTTCATCTATGTTGTTAAATAGATAAGAACATTAGTTGACATGTATGTAAAATGTCTTTAGTTTCAAGCAGAAAGTGTACCGCATAAGATTGATATTCATAGCGTTGTATACTTCTGAAAACTATTAATTAGGTTGTAAAATTTGTAGGCGCCATTGCAGTGAAGTTTACAGCGCCTTTAGCAACAAAGATTTCTCAGTGAAAAGAGTAGAATTCAATCCCCTTCCACAAATCTCCACGAATCACTTATCACTAATCAGAGTTCACAACTTGGTTGGCAACGTTGTGAGACCAAGGGTTACAGTTTATTGTGAATTCAAGTCAAATCTGTTATCCGATGACTTTCGATATATTCCGAGAAATCCTGCGTACTAGAGTCGACGCGACTAGAGGCTCTTCGATCTGGAAAACAAGAGTTAGAGCGATAGAATGCAGATATTAAAAATGTCTATCTTCCACCGAAATAAGGTACAAATTGTAAAAAGTGTCACAATAACTTTACACGCCGGAGAGATGTAGGTATGTAGATATTCATGATTGAACAAATTCAGTGAAAAAGTTTTAAGCTCTGTTGACCCGCCAATGCACGGCTAAGGCAGTATTTAAGGTGGTGAATTTTAGCAAGGGCCTAACCGGTCAATGAATATTATAAGCCTTCGTAGATTCCACTAATTAAATTGAATATTTCCTGCGCCCATATATCACTTGAAGGCTAATAAAAACAAACCAAAGGCATGCAGTAGAAGAGAAGAGAGAGTGTTGCTATCAGCGAAGCCGAATAACCACTATGGACTAAACAAAAAGGTAGCAGTCGGGAGATTATCCCAGGAGAAGAGGCGTTCTACCATAACGAAGTGTCTACTTAAACCTAGAAATACAAGCATGGAAGTAAGGATACACTTATTTGGACATACAGGCATGCTTCTGGCAGTGGGTATGGACGATTTAAGCCACATAGAAGTCGAGACTAAGCATGTGAAATGTATTTCCTATTAACAAGCGAAAAAGTCCTAAGAAAAGAAAGAGAAAAGAAATGCCTGGAGAAAACTTTAAGAAGAAGACGGGGCAACCTAATCTTAAAGCATGATCGTCAGATGAAGACAGTCATCGATGGAAAAGTCAATGGAATGAATGGTAAGACCTCGTATGAGATATATGGAGCAAGTAGTGAAGGATACGTAAGGAGAGACTTATTTAAATGTGAAGAGGTTACAGATAGCTGAGTCAACTTAATCGTAATTGGTGAAGTGATGAGTGCGATGGGAATAAAAGAAAAAGGTTTTTGGGGGGTGAATTAAACACATCAATTAATAAGACCAAAATGATAATCAACTCAAAAAATTATAGCCAATCCCATCATGATGCCTTAATTTCGGAACAACTAGTAAAAATGATCTTCTTGTTATCATTATAGTTAATGTATGGTGGAGCGGCATGGTCAGAGATTTTCTGCATCTACATCTACGCGATACCCAGCAAGCCACCACGAGGTGTGTGGCAGGGGGTGAAGATCACTAAAACATTCACTCATGACATGCAACTAGGGTACTACATGGAAACATGCTAATAATATGGGTCACATGCAAGGGTAATCCCCACAGGGCACCTGGGGGGTTATTTTGTAATCTCACTTTAGTGAGAATACGTCATACAATGTCACTTTTTCGTAGTTAAACTCCGCCACCCAGGCGGCGTGACCATCTACGGATCTCAAGCGGTGAACTGCCGGTCATGTGCTGGTCTTTCAGACGATTCATCCGCTCTGATCCGGTTCTTTCGACTCTTGATCCGTTTCATTATCTCCGCCTGACATTAGTTCCCGTCTCATCTACATAAATAACGTGGCATGGAGCCACCATCGTTTCCACTAGACGCTTGAGTTGGAAAAAAAGGCAAGAACGAGAAAGATACAATCGATTTTTAATTGTATTTTTGGAATTTGCACAACGTGAAGAAGTTAAACTTTCTTAAATCACGAATTGTATCTTATCAACAAATGATTTCTTGAATGGAACACTATTGAGAAAATGAAAAATGATGAAACACTATTAACGTAAAATGTTGCGAGAAACAAATGCAAATTCCAATATTGATATAAAGGAAATTATCGGACATGAATTATCTTCACATGCCATCCGAATAATTAAAATGATATGGACAAACAATTTTTCACTCACCTTCATCGTATTCCTCCATTTTTGAAGAAAGCGGTTGCCGTTGCCAGGCACTTGTTTGTTTATTCAACGACAGAAGCTTCGACAATTCACGATCCGTTCGTGAGCCGATCATTAAGAGAGCGAAACGGATCTCCCGCTTTCCCGCAAAGAGTCATTAAAAAGGTGAGATTACAAAATAACCCCCCTGTTGGCTTCCAACAAGGCAATTGGCCTCTATGGGTGATTCACCAGAAAGGTGGTTGGCACAATATACCAAAAGGTCTATGTGTCTTAGGGCCACCTTGAGAGGGACTCCACCGAAAATATTATCTATGCAGAGACAAAACATACTCTTACCTACCCAAGCTACACAAGTCTAATTGACTTAAGAATGAAGAAGTCCTAAATTCCCTAATAGGTAACAATCACAGCAATTATCAGATTTCATTCAAGTATCAGTGATTAGAGATTCACAGTATCACTAACAACAAGATGTTGTTCATGAAATAGGGTCTATTTATCCTTCAAAAATATCTCATGGTGGTTATGTCAGATGTAGTTCAAGTGATGATTACGATGGGGATAAAAGCAAAAGGGTTTTGGGGGGTGAAATAAATGCATCAAATAATAAGACCAAAATGATAATCAACTCAAAAAATTATAGCCAGTCCCATCATGATGCCGTAATATCGGAACAACTAGTAAAAATGATATTCTTGTTATCATTATACTTAATATAAGGTAGAGTGGCATGGTCAGAGATTTTGATTGAGTCTGGGTCGTGGAGAACGCTGGCACGGAATTACGGGCATCGCCTAATTTATCCTCACTGACCCTTACCAGCGTCCCTTATTTCCCCCGGTTGGTACACTTAATTTTCCACGGAGGCTATTTCGGTCCGTATAACATCCTTGGAAGATTTCCAGCTTTATTACACCGCAGTATATTAGAGCCGCCACCTATTCGACCAGTGCGCTGCGCCAATGCTCTCGACATGCTTCCGTATCGACATCCTCCAAGCTTATTAATCTTTACCGACAGTCTATAAAATCCTCCAAGTCATCACCTCCAGGGCCTATTTCGTCAATGATCCATAAATTCTCATTTTATATCTCCCATGGCTTGCTCGTCGTGATTTTTTTTAGGGCTAGGCAGGGTCGCAACATCCGAAAAAACAAGATCAGTAAGGAAGAAAGTTTCGGCTGGATTTCGGCTGAAGGAGATTGCAACAAAAGTTACTGAGAGAAACTTAGAATTCAATTGGTAAACAAATTCAACCTTTTGTACATATCATAGGTAAATTTGAAGGAAAGTAAGTTGTACATTTTGTATTCTATAAATAGTTATCAAAATGGCAGTAATAGTAAAGTCGGAATTAGAATCGTTTCAGTAATCCTGTATCTACATAACGGGAATTTTTGCCCTCTTGTGGACGCGCTAAATATTACTTGCTCTAGTATAATCGTTATACTTCTTGGTTTTCAGGAATTTTGGGGTGAGATAGGTTACTTTGATAGGGTAAAGATTGATTTTTATGTAAATTTAATGTTGCTTAGGCAGGGAGTTAATTAAAATCGCTTTTTTATTAGCGTCGTTTGATAAATAAAACTTAGTCTTATATGTTACATGGTGGTACTCAATAGTTAAAAAATTTTAAAGAAAAATCTTTTACAAACATAGCACTTATAAAAAAAACATTCTCACGATACGGGTTTCGATCGAATTATCGTCATCATCAGGCGATACCCAAGCCTGGCTGAGGCCGGCACGGTAGTAGTAGTGGTATTCAATGTGTTTTGGCTCATGGTATGTGGATCGATTATCCCGCGACAAGGCAGTTCATACCAGCTTTACCCACTTTCTTTAAAAAAAAGAAGTTTAATCAGTCCTGCTATCACTCTGGGACACAGAAAATCAAACAAAACTAAAATATATTCCCAAGATCATAAGGTGCTATGGTGAATTTCACAAAAAAAACAGTTCCACGATTCTCCTGCGTTTCCCTAAGTACTTCGCCAGTCGCACTGGACGCTAAACCGAGGCCCTCCAGTCGACTTTCGTTTAGGGAAAGCTGACGTGAACTACGGGTTTCTCAAGACCCTTATTTTAATCTCAGAAAAAATTCTACCCTTATTTATTTACCCACCGATCCTAAACGACCTTAGCTGTCGGTTGCCTCCCATGACTGACTACTAGTTAGGGATGCCACATCGGCTAAAAAACATGGAGTGGTCAATGTTTCGATGTTTATAAAAGTACTCACCACTCACTCATTATTCATCGACAAAAACATCGATGTTTCGATGTATCGAGTTTTTATGCCTTCATATCCGAGGTTAGGTGTTATCATAGAGGTATTAGGTATTATGCATCAGAAATTTTGCATCTTCTTAAAAACTTGCAATTTTGAAAATTATTCGGAAATCGGAACTAAATTACCAAAATATTGATAAATAATCCGCAAATATTTTTCCATTGAATTTATTTTTAAACATAGAAAACATATCACTGTTCCATAATGAAATGAAGATAAAAACATAATACAGCAAAAAACAAATAACACAATAAAGTGGGTGTACCTGTTCCCTAAAAATATTCTAAGCTTGGTAGTATAAGAAAAATCAAATTGAAAAACAGTGGGTTTAAAACGTTTAAACCTCCCAGTATCGGTAAGGAACACTCTTTGCTTAATATGCAGCGACCCCAACATACTCCTGTTATCTTGTACCACCAAGTTGAGAGCTGATACAATCCTCTCAGAAGGTACTGATGTAGGCATGGCGGATCATGTTCTTGGAAGGCAACACTGGGATGAAAACATGAACGATTTTATACCTTCACTTGTTTCCCTACTCGTGAACGATAGATGGCGTAATTAGGAAAGGTTCGTTCGTATTCTTAAAAGGCTTATGATAATCAGAAAAATGAATTATTGGTCAACCAAAAACATTTATTATACCGCTCGTTTCCTAGAACATCGCTGCGATGTTGAGTGTTTTGAAAAAATCGAGTCGATGTTCCATCGATTGTCTTACCACTCGATGTATCGGCAAAAAAACATCGAGTAGTCCGATACATCGATGTCGATGTGACATCCCTACTACTAGTGACGTATTTTTTTGAGGATAATAATACTGATGACAGCAGGCGCATATTCGGAGACCCCTATACTGATATTTCGGCCAGCTGGGTGACATTTTTCGCCGTAGAAAAATGCAGTGGAAACCGTTGACATCACCCTGATGTCTGAATTAAGAAGAATGCAATAGTTCCCTTTGGAAATAAGTGGACTGTATTCATCTTAACATCGGTAAAATAACAACTTATTATAGTTACAAGACAACAGTCATTGTTGCCAGGTTGGCATGTGGATGAATAATAATGCTTCCTAAACAGAACACACACGAAAATCGCGATGACCAATGACAACTGAAGATGGCAATTACACCGGCGTAAACAGTGACCATCACCGGGGAGATAGGTTTGGGATGCACTTGTCGCGGAAAGAGCTCAGTGGTGGGCAAGTGAGTGTTAGATTGTTTGGTGTGTGGGGGAGGGAAGAGAGGGAGGGGGGCATCTGATTGGCTGTTGCGGGGTGAGAGGGAAGGGGGTCTGTCATGGTTAGATGGTCTAATTTTGAAATTAAATAATGTACTGTTGATGATACCTGGTGCGCTGTTCATGATCCTCTCCTTGTTTAAATGTATGTGTAAGCTTTTGTAAACAACTAGATTAAAGTTTTCGCTTGCCTTTATTAAACTTAAATCATCTATCGTGATGGTGTGACCTGTTTCGTACATGTGTTTAACAACCGCTTACGTTCAGTTTGTCCGAGGTATATTTGTTGGCGTGGTGTTGCAACTTATTTTTTAAACCCCGGATTTTTCTCTAATGGTGATGTTTTATCCTTGGGGTTATCTAATATGCTGCGTAGTGTATTGTAACTAGTAACGTAGACAATCACCCAGAATGCTTTCATATAGCATCAAAGTAATATTAATTAATGACGTAACATGTGTTCAGCGGCCTCTATACAAACGACCCGGCAATTTAAAACCACCAAAACATCACATTTCCATCACGATTAGGGAATCCGGTTCCCTTTGGAGATGAAATCTTCTTGTTATCAGCATTAAAGCCGCTGGTACGGTAATCTGTGGTCAACGAACCCTCCCAACTACACTGATGATTTTTTTTAAAACCAACGCAGAGAAAAAAAAGACCTCGCTACATTTTGTCTGGTTACCCTCCGGTTATTATCTGCGATAATAACCAACATGACCGTTTCATTAGTGGGGCGAAGGTATTACGGCTGAAAATACCCGCTCATTAAATTCTGTACTTGGTCCGCTAGGCTTGCGGAATATGTGAAAATTATAAATAACTTCGCTTGAACAGGGTGTGAGAGAAAAATTTAGGACGACCGGGGGGGAACTTTACTATATAATTGGCAGTATTTTAATTAATCAAATGCTTTAAATGAGCCATTACAAGGCTTGAAACTCTGTTGTACGCTCCCACATCACTATGCCAAACTGTTACATCAGTGAGGTCGGTATGAATCACAGTTCCTTTCATGCCATATTAAAAAGTATATTTTTATTTTCTGATCCATTCAAAACATAATCTTTACTTATTCCAAGACTATTCCAAGCTACAGAACCTAAAACGCCCTTTCACGTAT